>OY992537.1:190755572-191955572 GCA_963921195.1 Pegoplata infirma | reverse complement strand
ATAAAATATGAACGATAGCATCGTAGCAAGCAATTTGTGGCAAATTTAAGCACTCTTAAACGATTGGAAGAAGATGCTAACTACACTCAAAGAAAAAAAACGTTGTAAAATTACAAGAAAAGTTTGTAACTTTTTTTTGCTACCTCTTATTTGACAAGAAGTCCTTGTTTTTAAAAGCTTTTTCCCAAAAAAATTGAAAATATACACTTTTTTGACACGATAAAACATACAAGGATACATACCTCCTATTTAACGAGAACTGGTAAAAATTTGAAACTTTTTTTTAATTTTACAAGATTTTTACCAATAAAATTGTAAATTTACAACTTTTTTGGCGAAATAAAACATACAAGAAATTCTCGTAAATTAACTAGATTTTTTTTATAAAAAATCTTGGAAATTCGTAAAATTACTAGAAAAACTGTAAAATTACAAAAATAATGTAAATTTCGATCGAAAATAATTTGTTAAAAAACAAGGAAAACTGTCAAATATTGGAAAAATTAGATTACGAGACTTTTTCTAGTAATTTGAAAAGGTTTTTTTTTGTGTATAGGTATGGTGCCAAATCGGGGGAAAAAGTTTTCTAAATTCCGAGAATTTTTTTTAGAATATTCTGAGTTCCAAACTCGAATAGTTTTTGCGTTTTGGGGTTAAGAATTTCATTAAAAATTATTTAAACAAAAAAAAAAAAATTTACCCAAACTTTGAAAAATTTGTTTTGAAGAAAAAAAGATTTGGTCCCGGATACAAAATATTTTTGGTAAATTTTTTGTGTTTTGATCTCGAGCCAGAATAAACATCCTCAATACAAAAAATACGTATATTCGTTAACGTAATTTTTATGAAATTTTTACTCTAAAACGGGGAAAAAAAAATTTCCAAACAAGTTTTGGTTCCGGGACCTAGAAAATTTTAAAATTTTTTTCGGAACTAAAAAATTTGTGAAATAATAAAAATTTCAAAATGTTTTAGTGTTTCTCAAAGCATTTTGAATGAAATTTTTACTTCAAAACTCAAAAAATTTACAAAAAAATGTATAATAACATTTTTAAAAAAATAAATTTTTAAAAAAACTTCGGGACTTAGAATATCTGTCAAAATTTTTGTTTTTTTAAATCATTTTTAAAATTACAAAAAAAAAATGTAAATTTCGATAGACCAAAACATATCGTCGAACTTTATTCAATAAATGCCAACTCGAAAAATCTTACTGTTCAGGAGAGCTAAAAAACTAGTTATTTCGCATATTATTGCAAAAATAAACAATGTACCTTCCACAAGATGGTTTAAATATTCTAAACAATTTTTACCTATGCAAAAATTTTCAAATTTTGCACTTGTTTGCGTATTTTTCAGAGATGGCATTTATTACTATATCAAAAAACAAATATTTTTTTAGAGTTGGCATATTTTGTTGGAAAATAAAAATAAATTTTTTGGAAAAATTAAAAAATTTTTTTTTTTTTGGTTTTTGTTATCCTTAGTACGGTAATTGCAAAAACTGAACAAAAAATTAAAAATCTTTGCATATTTTTAAAAGTTACTAGCTCCGAAAGCCTTTAAATCTCAGGGTGGTCAACTTTGGCACTCTGTAACTCACGCTATATTGCAATAGGGTCACTCCAAAATAGCTATTTTGAAAGCTTATATCATTGAATTTATTTGCCCCATTCATAATGTTTCAATCTGATAAATAGTTTGAAAGTTACATAAATATAAGCAATTTTTTTTGCAAACACTATTTACCGATATTTTCAAAATGGCAATATCTCGAGAGCCATTTATTAGATATCAAAATCTTTATAAGATTCGTGTTAAGCATGGCAAATGCAATAAGATATGTGGTCTAATTTTTTTTAAAAAATTTTTGGAAATTTACAATGGGAGTTGACATTTATTTCCACCAAAAAAATATGTACTTTGAGTTAGCAGAATAACAAAAATGGATGTAAAACGACCACAAATTATACATTGGCCAAACAACAAAAATATAGACCACAAATTATTTTTTTGCTCTGAAATTTTTATGGCAGATAGGTATTACATAGGGGAGCTATTTGCCATCGGAAATTCATTTCCGTCAAATTTGAGTTGGCATATTTTGAATATAGGTTCACGATATTATTTTTTGTTAAAAAACAATAAGAGTTTCATCCAAAATCTATCAGTCTATATTGGACTAAAGCAAATGTTGTAAATCTCAATCGTTGGCTAACTCCTCATGCTCAGCCACATGTTATACAAACGAAATAATTTATTACTTCAGCCACCTGGTAACTCTTTTGCCTTCTTCTTTATAAAATAACCATAAAAAATCAGTTATTTCAACTTTCATAATGAATTCTGACACTTTTTTTCATTAAATATAATGAATGACATTTCAAACTACAAATACATAAATTAACGTACCATAACAAATTACAACAAAACATTAAATAACAAATTTAACATAATAATAATAACAAAAAAAATATAAATACATAAAGCTGAAACCATTAACGGCATTAAAATTAACATATCAATTGAAATAAAAACAAATGAAACATTTGAAAATTTTTATACAAACGACACTTGAATGTAGAGTTGAGGTATAAAACAGAGTTGAGGTATAAAAAACTAAAGCAGTGTTAAACGTACAATGAACATTGGTTAGGTTACTTTTGTTTAGAAATATTTAATAAATCACAAATTGCGAATGGACATGCAAAAAAAATAAAATATGTAAATTTAAAAATATGATTTGTGTAATAACATTAGAGAAAACTTGTATGCAAACATACTTGAAATATAGCAGAGTTTTAGGGAAACTATTCTTTATCCAAGTAAAAAATCTATTTCAAAAATATTTCAGAATCTATTAATTTTGCATAGAAAAAATTTTGCAGAAACTTAAAAATATTTATAAAGGAAAAATCTGTCAGAATTTAAAAATTTTCAGAATCTGTGAATTTTTCTTTTTGAAAAATAACCCCTGCGAATTTTTCTTATTAAAAATTAACCGAAATCCTTTTAAATTGTCTGTAAGATATCACTCTTTTAAACTTCTGCTTAGTACACTCTAAAAAAAAAATTGTATAAACTCATATAAAATATATAATTAGCATACAACAAGAGTAAAGGTGATGAATAACTTGTTTTAATGAAACAGCAATTACCATATTTTAACTAGCAGCAGTGAAAAAAAAGTCACCAAAGTTAACTAGAGGGAAAGTTATGAAATGACAATAACAATAAGTATATATGTAGTACTAATAACAGCTGTAGCAACAACAATATCATCCATGGTGGCATGTATTTAAAAACATGTTTACTATACTACCCAAGCAGAAATTGAAAATGTGTAAAAGTTTTTAACAAATTTTGGAAGTTTGAAAAACATTCACGGACACAAAAATAAAAAATTCTTTTAAAAAACAATATAATTTTAGTTCTAAAATTTTTTTTAAGTCCCGGACACAAAAACTGTTTGACATTTTTTTTTTTTTGTTTTATAGTAAAACATCAGTAAAATGTTTTTATAGCGCTGTAATGTCTTAAAACAAGCTTGCTCATTAAACGCTTTAAACTAGAGTAGATCGATGTCATCATTCTGATCTTCTAACAGCACTTTGGAGATGGAACACAAAACGCAAGCACAACCGTTCACAATACTTTAACTACGCTATTGCAATTGTATTTTTCTGCATGGGTAAGTTTACTTGCTTATATTTAATGTTGGATATTTTTTCTTTTAGTCCATTAAAAATTCTAAACAAAATAAATTTTCTAAATGCATGTTTAGCAGCAGTTAAATCGAGAAAATGTTAAAATAAATATAAAAATATTAAACTACACAGTTTGTGTGTGGTAAATAATAATTTTATTATGTATTTTTTCTATGGATTTCTATTAAAATTTATTTAATGCGACACGACAATACAATTGAGTTAAAGTGACAAACAACAAATGCTTATGAACTCTTTACATAAACATATGAAAGGTTTAGCAGGAGTGGTCAATCTAGAATTGATAGGGGGTTTTATAAATGCTGATAAATTTTGAAATGGAGTTTGTTAAACAAAAAAAATATATCTCAGTTTCATTAAAACAAAATCTTAAGTAACAAAAAATCAAAATCCGATACATAGTATTTCGATGTGTTTCACACGTTATGACAAAGTTACTTAACCCTTAAATTTGTATGTAGGGTATAAAAACTCAAAAACCCAAATTTGTATGTATGGTATAAAAACTCAAAATTGTTAATTAACTCAAGAAACTGCAAAATTAGTGTAATCTGCACATGTGGCAATCATCAATGCGTATGAGTGATATTTATTTATGTGCATTAATTAATATTAATTATACGCCATAAAGTGAGGAAAATTTCATTTTTTATCCAATTTTGCCTACATTGCTAAACCGAATTTTTTTGGGATATTTTTGTTAATAAAATTCCACATCAATTTGTTGAAATCTTTACATAACATTTTAGTTTTTTTTCATATTTTTCTAAAGTTCAGAAAATTTTGAGATTTTCAGATTTTTTTTTCCTTAAAATGTAATGGGCAGGAACGAATATGTTGTATGAACAAAATTAAAAGTATTTACACCCCCTTATTAACGATGTGAATATTGAGGCATATTGAGAATTATTCACTTAATACACAACTGAACGCAGCTCTAAATCTTAAACGAAATGCCGAGAATTTTTTGCGATGTTAAAAATAATTTTTATTCAATTTATTAATTTTTTTTAATACCCTCTACTAACAACTAGTGATAAAGGGTATATTGAGGGCCTATATTCAAAACCCTCTATCTTAAAAAACACAACTTGTCAGGAGAGCCAAAAAACTGTTTATTTCGCGTATTGTTAGAGTAATTAAAATTCGATATTCTACAATATTTTTTTAAATCAACTACTGAATCTCACATATAATTCGTTTTTAAAATTTTGCATTATTGGGGATGTTATGAAAGCTAGAGGTTTTTGTTTCTCAAAAATATTAAGTACATGAATGAAAATGATCAGATAGAGGGTTTTGCATTTTAATAAAAATGAATTATTATGATTTCATTTACGACATCGGTAAATTTTTAACGTGATTTTTAGATTAAAATTTTTGTTTCATACACTCGAAATATTATGTTAGTAAAATTAACTGAAAATGTCAGTTAAAATAACTACTTTGTAAGTTGTTTTGGGGTCAACTACTATTTCAGTTAAATCAACTAACAATGTTAGTTATTTTAACTGACAAGAAACAATTGACTTATATAGTAACAATTACTAACATTTGTAGTCAAATCAACTAAAATGTAGTAAAAATATAACAATAAATATATACACTCAAAATATTTTGTAGGCAAAAACAAATGAAAAACACACTTAAAACCAGTGAATAAACAATTGAAAACCATCCCAGTAATTTTTCATTTGTTTTAACAAACATCAACATTTATTTTTTTCTGTTGACAAAATTTTCTAAAATAAATAACATTAAACATTAAAAATTTAGGTTTTTTCACTCTTTTTTACCAACAAATTCGAAAAAATAACCTACGAAAACATTAAAAATTATTGATAGTTCTGTTATTTTTACCAACAAATTTAAAAAAAATAATCTACGAAAACATTAAAAGTTAATGATTTCGTATGTTATTTTTTATAATTTTTCTAAAAAATTATTTTTTAAAAAATTTTTAATAAAATTTTGGGGAATCGATCCCGCAATCAACTACATTCTAGTCATACACTCTATCCATCGTGCTAAAGTCACTTGATACAAACATGTTTTTATATTTCTATAATTAATTTTTTGAATTTTTTACTACAAAAAAATAGCCCAAGAATCACTAATTTTTTCTTACAGAACAAAAATAAATGACTTTAAAAATTGAATTCTAATGAATGTCTTCATTTTTATGTTGTTATTTTTGAAATAAAGAACAGAAATAGTCATTTAAAAAACTGAACATTAAATAAATGATTTTTCTTTTAAAAACTACAGAACATAAAACTTTTTAAATAAACTACAAATAGTTAATGACTAGGGCAAGTATTTTCATGAAAATGCATATTTTTACTCGGCACTCCAAACATAACATAAATGTAATATCTATCCGAATCAATAAATTTGCAATAAAATGGCATCGATTTGTAGTTGCATATTTTTGCATATTTTGATATAAATGCATATTTTTGCATATTTTCATATAAATTGCACTTTTTTTAATTTTTATCAACATTTTTTAAAAAAATTATTTCAATAACCTTAACATAATCCAAACCGATCCACTATTTCTTGTAAAAATATTATTTTCTTATAGACATGATATTTTGAGACATTTCTTTAGATATTTGTTTCTGAAAATAAAATTTTTAGATTCTTAAAAAAGTTTTAAATTTCCTATTCTGAAACATTTTGCTATTTAAAAATAAAAATTTTTAGAATTTAAAAATTTCTTGTAGGAAATTTGTCTCAGAAATGCCTATACGACCACTATTGTTATTCTCCTGGTCAGGTTGGTATTGAATTTTAGCGAAATTTGCACAGTAGTTAAAAAGTTATGAACACAACGTGAAATTAGGATGTGTTTTATCAGGAATTCACGTGTTGGACAAAATGCTTAACACGTTTTTAAAGACATTGGTAGCCACTAAAATATTTTACAAAGTAATTTTGTGACTCAAATAATTTTTTTAGCTCAAAAAATTCTATACCCAAAAAATATACTTTTTAAAAAAATTGCTAAAGAAGTATTTGACTTAAATTTAATATTTTTAGTATTTTTTGACTCAAAGAAAAACGTTTTAAGGAAAATAAAAAAATATTCTCTATATCAAAGCTGTGTCAACTCAAAAAACATTTGTTTAATATTGTAGAGGGCATTAAAGTATTTGAAAAAAAAAATAATTTATATTAACAAAGCTATTTTTTAGTAAAATCATTTCATTTTTAATACATATTATAAAATTTTAAGTGCATATTTTTTAAATTTTAAGTGCATATTTTTGATTTTTATAAGCATATTATAGGCACATATTTTCGATTTTTAGATGCATAAAAGTACTTGCCCTATTAATGACATAATTTTTTGAGTATATAAGCTAGGGCGGGTCGATTTGTATGGATCGAAAAAAGCTGAAAAATCGTATAGCAAAAACAAAATCTACAAGAAATTCTAAGAAACTTTTCCGAAGAAACCATTGGTCTAAAATCAAACCCTATACCGCGCCTAACGACATGAAAATCCGTCCGTCCGTCTGTCTTTCTGTCTGTGTAAAACACGCTAACTTTCAAATGTTAGCGGATGAATGAAAAATATGTACGGCAAGCTGCTGAAGCGTCGCGTATATATTTGGTATACTTCCGGTCAGATTAATACTAAATTTCAGCGAAATCTGTGCAGTGGTTCATAAGTTATTAGCAAAATGGGGAATTTCAGATGGGTTTTAACCCGAACTCCCGTGTTGAAAAAAACGGTAAACACGCTTTGAAAAGGAATGGTAACAAAAAAAATATTTTAGAAACTATTTTTGTCACTCAAAAAAAACTAAAAAAAAAATAATACACTCAAAAAAAAAAATTACACTCAAAAAAATTTACACTCCAATTTTTTTGTTTTTTACAAAAATTAAAAAAAAAAATTTTTTACTCAAAATAAATCAAATACTCTGATGTAAAAAAAATATTCAGTTATCAAAAATTTTTATCGAACACAGCTTTTTTCCTCTCCGATATACAACTCCAATTTCATCCCACAAAAGTATCTGTGTTTTTTTTTTACGAAATATCATTATGATCCTCAATTACATACTTTTATTTACTAAGAAAAATCCGCTGCGCCAGCTTCCCTTTGTAATTAACATACAAAGGATTTGGAGGGAATCGAACCCGCAACCCCTGCACTTACTTTCCGAGTATTACGCTACATGTTAATATAATGCAACCCAATATATGGAGTAAAATTATCATGGATTAATGATATAAGCAGCGATTTATTGTTAAAATTTCTTATTATAATTTTTCGTCTGTGGCGTTTTCATTACAAATCAATCTAATTATTTATAACTTCATTTCAGGCATTATGTCTAATATATCTGCCGGTCATAATCCCAAAAATTTTTCGAATTATATACAGCGGCAATTAGTAAAACATTGTCGCTGGATATGTTCTTGCAGCATATCGGTATATAAAACCATGTTTTCTTTACATCTGAGGTGTAGGGTATGTTCAGCAACTTTGTAGAAAATATTATGGCAAATATTTTTGTAAAACATATTAACCCTCTAACTCCCTCTTATAACGGTATTTTTTGGCTCTATTCTAACAAATCGCAAAAAACACACCAAAAGAGGGGGAGGGTGGGGATAAAATTTTACTATATACCTCAGAGCACACCAAAGCCCAAAAATTAACACAAAAACAAAAAAAGAGTCAAGTTCTATTTTTTGCTTATGAAAAAAGGACGGACGGACAAATCTTTATGTCGTTAGGCGCGGTATAGGGTTTGATTTTAGGAACATGGTTTCTTTGGGAAATGTTCTTAGAATTTCTTGTAGATTATGTTTTTGCTATACGATTTTTGACAAAAAAAAAAATCGACCCGCCCTAATATAAGGGTTTAAGTTAAAAAGTGCAGAAGAAATTTTAATTTATTAAAATTAAGGACGTTTCTGGAGTTATCATCCATAGGATTTTAAATATCAGTTTGTTTTGTTTATAAGTTATTCCTTTTTGAATGTTGATTAAAACCATAGATGGGACTAATTAATTAAAGGGACCAATTAATTGATGGTTTAATTACCATTTAATTGATGTCAATGGTAATGAATTTTTTTTCATTACCATTGGTTGTATCAATTGTACCAATTAAATTATTTATCAATTTAATTACTAATGAAAATTAAAAAAAAATAATTACCATTGGTATGGCATCACTTAAAAAAAATAATTGCCATTAGTAAAGGTCGTCACAATATTGTCAAAATCGTTAATATTATATATATCTGTTGTTTTTGTTATATGGTGTTTTAGTTTTTCACATTTTATAAACCAAACACACGTTGATTGCCTTTGTATAACACAATATTTTAAATTTTTATTTGCGTTTTGTTTTTTGTCTTTAACATTTTCATATTTTTTTTGTAAAAACATACTTTGATGTTTAAATTTTTAACTTTTCAAAAAAACAAAAATGTGCAAACCAATGGTTTTGAAACCAATTATAATTGGTGTTTTTCAACAATTGCTGCATTTCATTACCATTAGTAATAATTTTTTCAATTAAAAAAATTTAATTACCATTAAATGGTAATGAAAATTTTTTCAGTGCAAAAACGCAAAAAAGTTGCACTTTTTACCCCATAAAAAATCACGGGGTTGAAATTGCCTTATACCACAGCTGACTTTTTCTATGTTGTTTTCTCAAAAGAGCTGTTAAAAAATACAGGGCAGAGTATTGCTGTATGTTGTGTTCTATTCCAGTCAAATAAAATGCAAATTTTTATAGGTGTGAGTTAAACATTTTAAAAATGTATGCCTTAAAAAGGCAAACATTTTTTTTCAGAAAAGAAAACACCATTATATAAAATCAAAATTTGGAGGACAGACTGGGAATCTGCATGTCAAAATCTATCTAATTCATTTATTCTGATTAATGGGACTGCGAATTTTTCTGAATTTTTTCAACAGTGCAATAAGAAAAACGAAGAGTTTATTTCTTTAAGGTTTTTTTTTTTTTTTTTGGACGAGAGATATATCAAAATCTAATTCCCGCTTTCATAGGTTGGACATATCATTTGTATACTTAAGCAAATATTGTTGTTTTTATTATTATTATTACTTGTTATGCCGGTAGTTGTGTGACTTTTTCTTTTCAACAGCTTGTCATGACTCTATACTTACCTCTCCACTACCTCCAACTATGTGTATAGTTGACTACCACTATTATTAAAAAAATAAATGTATATTCATAAAAATTGTGGTCATAATCGTGTTTTATAGTTAAATGTTCTTTATTATTTTTTTCCTCATCATCTATTTAACTCTTGTACAGGGTTATAATTTATGATCCCTTTTTTTTGCCTCTGTAAGTACTTTCATATGAAAACCCAACCAACCATGCGTTTTATAATGTTGGTTGTTGTGTCGGTTGTCTAAAAACCAAATACTTTACTGTTATTATAATAATAACTTAGTTTTTTTATTTTGTTGTATTCCAAAAAGAGAAAAAGTGACCACCTCTTCTTTTATTTGGGTTCTTTATCTAAAGACTCTTTGTAAACACTTTACATAGACGGGTTTAATTTTTTTCTTGTTTGTCATTATATATGAAAATAAGCTACCGTTTTGTCAAGTGTAGTGAATTGAGTGTGTGTGTGGTGGGGGGAACCCTTTTTAACAACAAATTTTTAATTAACCCTTAAATGTAACATGGTCATTAGACCACCCAAAAAATTTATGAAATTTGCAAAAGTATTATTTGCTTTCGCTCCACCGGCAGTTTTTGGTAGATTGGCCATAAAAAATAATATCTGTGCAAGAAGTGAATCTCTCGGTTGCATACAGGCCAGGTACCTTTAACTTTTGGCCCTAAAAGTGACCTAAAGACACTACAAAGCTTTTAAGCGCCATAGCTCTTAAAATTTACGCTTGTCCAAAAAATAAATTAATTTAATTAAACTTCAGAGTCACCTTTGGGCTCTTCTGTAATGAAATTACCCTTATAAGTTCCAAATGTATTTGGCTTATGAAAACTACATAACTTACTCTTTAAAATAATGGACACCGATATTTTAATCTCCGTCCAAATTTTAACGAGGGTGGTTTTAAATAAAGTCTTCACATAAATTTTTACTTTAACCGCCAAAGTATGTCAGACTTGCGCTAAAAATTTGTATAAAGAAAATCTTTGCTTTCTTATTCTGACAAAAATCTTGCATTTTTTGGGAAAATATAAATTTTAACAAATATGCACAGTGGACCAAATGCTTAATCTAGCGTGCAAGAGAGTAAAATTCGACTTTGAGAGCACCTAGAAACATGAAATTTGTATTGCACAAGGAAAATGAGATGAGCTTCTATATAGGCCAAATGTGGGCGGTATTTGAAGGGGCGTGGCACTTATTGAAACATTGTCATAATAAAATATAGGTAAAGTAGAGCCAATAATAAGCAGAGAAAGTAATTTTTTTTTTAACGTAAAAAAGATTTTTTAACAGTTTAGAAAAGAAATATTTAATTTTGAGTAAAAAAAAATTTTTTTTACAAATTTCGATAAAAAAAAAAAATTTTTAGTGAAATTTTTTTTTTTTAAGTTAAAATTTTTTTTGCTTGTAAAATTTTTACATTGGGTTAAAAAATGTTTGAGAATGTCAAAAATACTCAGCAAAATATTTTTGTGGCTCCTCAATGTCATTTAAAGCGTTAAGGTGTTTTTTTTTACCGTAAATTCAAGGTATACCAATCCGAAATTCACCGTTTTTGCTTACAACTTCTGAACCACTGGACCGATTTGGCTGATATTCAATACCAACCTGACTAGGAAAATTGAAAATATATATGCCAAGCGTCAGCAGCAACAGAGTTGCCGTTTGAAAGTTATCGTGTTTTAAACAGACAGACGGACGGACATCGCTAGATCGACTGAAAAACAAAAACCAGCAAAAACCAGCAGCCAATTTTTTTATTATTGTGGAGCTCAATATCTATTCTTTTGAAATCATGTAAAAACCCTATAGAAGTTAGCGGGATTAGTACCTAAATTCAATAACAAAACTCAAGTTTGCTTGAAAAATAATTCCATTGTGGACTCTCTTTTTAATTTACGTTTTTTTACGAACAACAACACAAATCAGCTTCAAATATACATTCCTTGAGGTTAAAATATAACAAATAATTTGATAAATTGCCATAATACGGTCGTAAAATAGCAGTTTAAACAATCAACACGTCTAGACAGAACTTGAAGATTTTTTTTTATAAAAACTAATTACTCATGTTTGGCTGCCTACTACGATGGTGTTTTTGCAATAAACAAAGAAATTTTATTAGCGTTAAGTAAGGTAGGAATAGTGCAATCATATATGCGATACTAATTCAATATTGTAAAAACTTCATTTTTCGACCAACTGCGCACCAGATTTTACATTTGGTCCACTGTGCTATGGCACTTAAAGCTTTGTAGTGATTTTACACCCAGAAAAGTTTTCCAGCAAAGTAACTGTTTACGGTTATTCAAAAAGTTTTTAGTGAAAGTTGTTTAAACGAATTTTTCGTTTGTTTTTTAAGGAAACTAAAATATTGAATGATTTATACAGTTGTAAAAAAAATAAACTACAACATTTACGGACAAATTTTTCTATAAGTTAAATTGTGTATAATATTACAGAAGTCTTCACAAAAAAATTAAAAAAAAAAACACAAAACCGAAAGATTCAGTCTAGAAAATTCTGGAAGAAAACGGAAAAATTTAAAAATTTAAAGGATATTTGAATAGCAAAATCAATTATTTTTTTTTATTTTAAACAAAACCTGAAAGTGTGTAGGGCATTTTTGATTCGGCGCATTGGTACCCCATTTTGCCAGTGTGTTTTTGACAGTGCTGCCACATATTGGCAATTGATGGTCTTTTGGGTGAACTACGATTTTTGTCTCTACATTTCGACAGCGCTTAATGCTAACGACTTTAACCACGTTTTTATATCGTCGAACTATATTCAATAAATGCCAACTCGAAAAAGCTTACTTTTCAGGAGAGCTAAAATACTAGTTATTTCGCATATTATTGTAAAAATAATCAATGTACCTTCCATAAGATGGTTAAAATATTCTAAATAATTTTTACCTATGCCAAAAATTTTATATTTTGCACTTGTTCGCGTATTTTTCAGAGATGGCATTTATTACTATGACAAAAAACAAATATTTTTTTAGAGTTGGCATATTTTGTCGGAAAATAAAAATAATTTTTTTTTTTAAAAATTTTTATTATTTTTTTTTTTGTTTTTTTTTTTTTTTATCCTTAGTACAGTAATTGCAAAAACTAAAAAAATTTAAAAATCTTTGCATATTTTTAAAAGTTACTAGCTCCGAAAGCCTTTTAATCTCAGGGTGGTCAACTTTGGCACTCTGTAACTCGCGCTGTATTGTAATAGGGTCACTCCAAACTAGCTATTTCGAGAGCTTAAATTATTGACTTTATTTGCTCCACGCATAATGTTTCAATCTGATAAATAGTTTGAAAGTTACATAAATATAAGCAATTTTTGTTTTTGCAAACACTATTTACCGATATTTTCAAAATGGCAATATCTCGAGATCCAGTCATTAGATATCAAAATCTTTACAAGATTCGTGTTGAGCATGACAAATGCAATGAGATACGGGGTCTAATTTTTTTTTAAAAAAAATTTGAAAATTTTTTGGTAATTTACAATGGGAGTTGGCATTTATTTTCTCCAAAAAAATATCTACTTTGAGTTAGCAGAATAACAAAAATGGATGTAAAACGACAAAAAATTATTTTTTTGCTCTGAAATTTTTACCACAGATGGGTATTGCATAGGGGAGCTATTTGCCATCGGAAATTCATTTCGGTCAAATTTGAGTTGGCATATTTTGAATATAGGTTCACGATATATCGAGAGCCTATATTCAAAACCCTCTATCTTAAAAACACACAACTTTTCTGGAGAGCCAAAAAACTGTTTATTTCACGTATTGTTAGAGTAATTAAAATTCAATATTTTACAATATTTTTTTAGATCAACTACTGAATCTCATATATAATTCGTTTTTAAAATTTTGCACTATTAGGGAAATTATGAAAGATAGAGGGTTTTGTTTCTCAAAAATATTAAGTACATTAATGAAAATGATCAGATAGAGGGTTTTGCATTTCAATAGAAATGCATTATTATGATTTCGTATATGACATCGGTAAGTTTTAAATGTGATTTATTAATGATAACGGCTTATAAAGAGTTCCGAAATCGCGTTTTTGGTCCACAGGTGCTGATTTTTGAGACAAAAAATATTTTTTTACCGAATTCATCTTACAAGATGACAAACTGTTTAGTATGTTATGTAAAAAATAGTAAAAAATTAAAAACGCGATTTTGGTCCACAGATGCTGATCAGCATCGCGATTTTTAAGATTAAAATTTTTGTTTCATAATGTACACAAGACATCTAAATTTTGAGCCATATTTTTCAAAAAAAATCAAACAAGAATTTTGAGAAAAAATTAGCATCAGTGGACCAAAATCGTGATTCTGGAATTTTGTTGACAAACTCATGTTCAGCATGCAAAAATTAGTATGAAACCGTGTAATGCATGATGAAATTATTCAAAAAAAAATATTTAATAATTAATTATTTGAAAAGATATAGTGTTTTGTATTCAGAAAAATTCATTGTGTAAGAGATAGAGAAAACCAAAATTGCAAATAAAATAGCAAAAAAAATATGTTTGTTCTGAATTTTACACCATAAATGAGGGCCGTTTTACTAAATATTTTGCCATCAAAAAGTAATTTTCGTGAAAATGAAAGATAAAGGATTTTGAATATAGGTACTCGATATATTAATCTCAATAATACTGATTTTGTGACCCCAGTGAACGGTGGATCCGATGGACTCCACTGGACTTTTTTAGGAGTTTATACATGAAATTCCGCAAATTTGTTTTGTCACCTTTTTGTTTTAGGTTATTTTTCAAGCATCCACTGCAAATTAAAGTTTCTATATTTTGCCATTTTAGGGTTAACTTTAATCACTACTTATGTTACCTTTTTGGAAAACAACTCCCCATTGTTATGTTCCTTTATTATTGTTATTCATTTTTTGCTTTGTAATTCATATAATTTTTTGACATTTTTGTCATTTTGTTCAGTCGTTCGTTTGGGCATTTTTTTTTTTCTTAGTTGGTTCTCCATTATAATTAATCGTTTTATTATTCTAAATATACT
Organism: Pegoplata infirma; assembly: GCA_963921195.1. Taxonomy (NCBI): domain Eukaryota; kingdom Metazoa; phylum Arthropoda; class Insecta; order Diptera; family Anthomyiidae; genus Pegoplata; species Pegoplata infirma. Next base: position 191,940,609 of record OY992537.1, on the reverse strand, counting down.
TATTATTACATTAAGTTTCTATTGTTGTTGGCAAGTTGTTGTTGCTGTTGTTTTTCTAGCCAGTTGTTATAATTTTTCTACGCTTGTCACTTTTTTGTCGGCAACTCTTAATTATGTATGATTTTCTTATAATATGACAGTTTTTGTGTTTTTTGATTCTTCATGAGTATATTATTAGTGGTTAACAAAAAAAAAAAATAGTAAAAGGTAAATTATATGTAGAGCAAGTGTGGGAAGGAAACAAAGGATTTCTGTTTGAGTTGGAAGCATTTATTTGGTTGTAAGTAACACACGGAATGACAAAGTGAGTAGACCCACATACTGTAGTTGGAGGGTATAAAAAGAACTTTCAACTTTTGTGCAATTATCTTACTCAACATCGAAACTAAGGGGTCTGATTTTGCACATTAACAAACTTAACCAACTACTGAGCATAAGACATATTCGTGGAAAACTTCAGTAGTCTAGCTCTTGTATTTTTGACTCTACCCAGCAAAAATTAATGTAGATTTTGGCAGATTTAGAGGCTTTTCTATATAAAACATATTTCAGAATCTGAGAATTTTTTATTTGAATAATGTCTCTGAATCTGAGAATTTTTCTCAGAATCTAGGAAAATGTCTAAGAATCTAAGACTTTTTTATGAAAAATGTATCAAAATCAACGACTTTTTCTTAAGAAAAAATATCTCAAAAACCTAAGACTTTATGTATAGGAAAAATGAAACTGAGACTTTTTGTATAGAAAAATGCTTAAAATCTGAGTCTTTTTCTGTTGTAAAATGATATTTTTCTAAAAGAAAAATGTTTTAGAACCTGAGCATTTTCTATAAGCAATATGTCATAAAATCTTACACTTTTTCTTTGGGAAAATTGTCTATGAATCTGAGACTTTTTTGATAGGAAAAATGTCTCAGAATATCAATACAAATTGAGACTTGTATTGATACCCTCCACAATGTAAAAAAAAATTATTTGCAAAAAAAAAATTTTTTGAAAAAAAAAAAATCCGCGAAAATATTTTTTTTTTTTTTTTTTTGTAAAAAATTATGTTTGTACTTGTTTAAATACCATTTGTACTTGTTTAAATACCATGTGTCAACCAGCAGCCGAATTAATGCATTTTGTATTTTTAGGTTATCTTGAATTTATCAAAATTTTCGAGAAGTTCTTACATTTTCTTTCATAAATTTTGAACCGCTGACCCGATTTTGCTCAAATGAAATACCAAACTGCTTAGGACAACAACAAGTAAGTATTCTAAGTCTTACAACAATGGTTCCCAACCTTTGATTCTCGCCCCACTGTGGGGCAATTTAAAGGTTCCAGGAGGGCAACACGCGAATTTTCAAAAAAAAATTTAGTCAAATTAACTACAAAATTTTGTAAGTTGCTTGAAACTTTTACTAAAAACTTAGTTAAAATGCTTATTTTACAAAAACTTGCTATCCCAGTAGTAATTTTTCATTAGAAATAAAAATTAGAAAAATTAACAAATTTTTCTTGAGTGTAAGGGGACAAGGCAATTTTTTAACCTTAAAATTAGAGCGTGGCGAAAAAAAGGTTGGGAACCATTGTCTTACAAGGAACGTCTTTCATAGGGCACCCATCGATTTTCCTTAAACTTGCATTTATGAAAGAGGGGATGAAAATAAGAGTTACATGTTTCTTCTTAGCTATCCAATCTCACATTTAGCGGGTCATAGAAGAGGGGGAAAACGGATTTTTTTCGTTTTTTTATGTTTTTCACATTTTTTCAGAAGAAACTATATAAACATTTTATACAGATCGAAAGGTTTTTTAAATGCCTATTAAATGGCGTATCGGTCGTTTCCAAATTCGGCTTCGTTAAGTTCCTATTTTCGAAAATGTAAAATCGTAGGGGTAGTTTATATGGAGAGGTACATACGTAGGACCACCAAAATCATATATAATAATCTCTATTAAAATTAAGCTGACCCGTATTTTTTCGTATGGCGAAATTCCTGCTAGTTCGGCTTTTATTAGGATTTCCCCGAAAGACCATCTTTTTCATAAGGTGGCAAGCCTTTTTTATATTTGGGATTGGCCAGATAAAAAAAACAGGTAACTCTTATTTTCTCCCCTCAATCCCATATGCAAGTTTCAGGACACTCGGTGGGTGCTCTCTGAAATACTTTCCTTGTTAGTCATATCTGTTTAATACCTTAGCATTGATCACCATTTCCCCAGACGGACAGACAGACGGACATCGCTAGAATGTCTTGGAATCGATCAGTGATTAATAATATACACCCAAAAAAAAACGTGGGTATTCAATACTAGAAATTTAACTAAATTTTAGTCCAAAAGGACCTAGTGCAGAAATTGGTAACCAATACTAAAATTTTTTACTAATATTATTCAAAACCAGTAAAAATTATTAATTTTAGTACTTTGAAGATACTAAAATTAGTAACTAATTAGTATATTTTGGTACAAAATCACTTACTAAACCTTTTACTGTAGAATTATTTTAAGTGTACATACACTCAAAAAAATAAGTTTGTAAAATTACAAGTAAAAGGTCTTGTAATTCTATTTTACTAATATTTTTGTCTTTTTACAAAAATTGTTGTATATTTAATAAAACGAAAACTACAGTTTGCTTTGTAATTTTACTATTATATGTTGGTAAATTTATTTTACAAATTTTTAGGGTATATTTACAAAAAAGTGAATTATTTTACAAATTAAAAAAATATTACAACGTGTTTAGTTTTTTTACACAAAAAAACTGTAATTGTACACCAAAATTTTACTTGATGTTATTTAGTCTTTCTACCAAAAAAATGTTTTATTACAAATGTAACTAAACAAGAAATTTTCTAAGTTCAGATTTTTTTTTTGCGTTTTGGAGTAAAAAATTTTGTTAAAAATAATTTTTTATAATAAAAAATTTCATAAAAAAAATTTTGGAAATTTTTTAAGTTCCGGACACAAACATTTTTCAACTAATTGTAAGCTTAAGCAAAAAAATTTAATTTTTACAACATTTTTTGGTTATTTGCGTTAAGTAAAGTACCACAATTTTTATGTGTTTCTGCTATTAATTGTTCTAGTTTTTTTTTTTTGTATTTTTACCATTTTTTTTTGTAATTTTACCATATATTTTTTTTTTAATTTGGCACCTAAAATGTCAATAAAAAGCTGCCAATTATGAAAAATTAAGTTTTTCTTATTTTAACAGGTACTTAAACATCCAATCTACAATATCCAAAAAAAATTTTTTCGATTTTTTAAAAATACTTGTGAAAATAATTAAAAATTCCAAAAAAAAAATTGTTATTTTTTGACTAATTTTTCATGAAATTATAAGAAATTTCTTGTGTAGCCTCCTTCGCAATTCTCATATGTTCTACTTAAGAAAAACGAAATGCCGAAAAAAAAATAAAAAAGTGCAGTGTTATACTTTAAAAAGTTTGTTAAACGTGTTCAAAAAAAAAAAAAATCATTTCAGGTTGTTGAAGTGCTACTCCAGCTGCCGAAGAAGGAAAAATAAGATGCACCAATTGAAAAAAACCTTTAAATTTACAAAACAAATATGTGAATAAAACAATTTTTTTTTTGTAAATTTACAAAACAAATATAAAAATTTTAAAAACCAAATTGTATACTTACAGAAAAAGTTGTAATTTTACAAAAATGAAGTAGAAAATACAAAAACAATATTGTAAATTTACAAATTATTTGGCCAAACTACTGTTTTTACGGCAAAAAAATGAGAAAAAAATGGTATATTTACAATAAAAATTGTAAATTTACCACTTTTTATTGTAAAATAACAACCTTTTTCTGTAAGTTTACAATTTTGTTTTGTAAATTTACCAAATTTTTTGTAAATTTCCAAAAAAAATGTTCATCTCGAAGTTAAAATTTTACAAAAAAAAATTGTAAATTTACATTTTCTTTTGTTAAATCAATTTACAAATTATCCCCGTAACATTACGGGGATTCTTGCTAGTACATATTTTACAAAACCTGTCCCGTAAAATCACGGGGATTTTATGTCATTTAACAAACTTTTTTTTTTGAGTGTACTTTATGGGGTACTAGACCTATATTTCGATGCGTTACAGACGGAACGACAAACTTATATATTCCCTCTACTAATAACAATAAGTGGAGGGATTAATAATAAGTTGTAAAAATTATTAAAAATACATTTTCCCTATGTAGTTCGTTTTTAAAATTCATGGCCGATGCGACAAGCCTTGCCATACCCAATTATCCCAAAATTTTGTGAGACATATTTCTACACCCAAATGAATATATCAAGGTGGAGTAACTGTCAATATCGGACAACTTAACTAATTTTGGAGCACCATTTGAAAATATGGCAATTTTGAAAAATCGGTTACTCAAAAATTTCTTGGAATGAAAATTGGTGTTCAAATTGCATTTAATATGTACTAAAACATGTTAAAAAGTTAGCGAAATCGAAGGGGGTCGTATCTGATATTGTGGGATTTGGCATAAAATACCCCATATATTTTTGATCCATGATCGATTCTAAGACATTCTACGAATGTCCGTCCGTCTGTCAGTATAAACACGATGGAGTCCAAACTTAAAAGGGTAGACTCCTGAAGATTGCAAACATATATCTTATGGTCATAGAAGGAAAAAAGGTTTCCTTTGAAGATTTAAATTTACCCTGCGCTGAAACCCAGTATGATTAGAAAATAATCGAAACAGTTCGCCCCACTTTTGTGGGAGTTTATATAAAATTATAATTTTAGTAATGGTAAATGTTGTTTTTTTATTTTTAGTACCAAAAGGTACATAAAAATAAAATGTACATAAAAATAAAATCGAACTAGAATAAAACTCTAATCGAATATATATACATATATAAAGGCCGAATAAATACATTTTATTTTTATGAACCTTTTGGTACTAAAAATAAAAAAACAACATTTAACACAAGGTTTAGTACGACTTATCCTACCAACACTATTGTTTGGTTAGGCACTGTTGTTATTGTAAAATAACAGCAACACATATATTAATAGTTACCGACGGTGATTTAATATATACAATTTTTGCTTTAAAAGAGTTATTTTTGTTGGAAAACAGATTTCGGACCTTCATAATAGTACTTCTCATATAACTTGGGAAATATATCAAATATTATGTCTGGTTTGATGTTTGATTGACCAACGATGATTCTCTAAAGTCTGCTGAAGATTCCTTCAGTGGGGATGAAACTGATCAGTACAGACATACTATGAGATAGTAACTTTTTTAAAGCAATAAATTAAAAATACTCTATTATGACAATATCATAAATAGAAATATTTTTGGGCCTCGAACTAGAATAAAACTCTAATCGAATATATATAGTAATGGTAAATTTTATTACTTAAGTGGTTAACATTTATCGCGTGAGGGAAGATGTCCTCCAAATTTTTTTTTTTGTATTTTTTTAGTTTTCTTACATATTTGAGGCCCCTCCGAATTTAACACTCTCACTTGTTTTTGACTCAAGTACACCCAGGTTACACACATATGGTTCTTTAGACTGGCATTTTTCTGTATAGCAAAATTTTTTCTTCTCCGATTTTCAAAGTCCGGGCATTTTTTTATTCTACTAGGCCTAAATCTCATGTGGGACCAATTTGAGGTCATTCGAATTAAATTAACCGGTGGCGCTCGGCGGTCAAAGTTTTGGATTTTTGAAAAATTAAAAAAAAAATAAATAAAAAATATATATATCTTTCTTTTGATGTGCTGAGCACGAATATCAAAAAAAAAATAAAAATTGGCGAACAGTTTTCGAGATATCGCTATTTGAAATTTGCAAAAAATGGCGGTTTTTTCCTACGCTCAAAAAATTTAAAAAAAAAGTCTCAAAATTTTATTCCGCCGACTTTTTTGTAGAGCTTGAGACAATCATTCATTTAAAACTAATTTGAGCCAAATTCGATCATTTTAATCCTTGGCGCCCTTCGATCAAAGTTTTGGACTTATGGAAAATTTCCAACAAAATTTTGGATTTTTGAAAATGAAAAAATAAAAAATATCTTGCGATACATTATTTTTATTAATTTTAGCATGCTGAATACGAATATCAAAAAATTTACAAAATCGGTCGAATTTCGAGATATCGCCATTTAAAGTTTGTCAAAAAATTGCAAAATGGGGGGTTTTTTCCTACGTTTAAGAATTTTTTTTAAAAAAACTCTAAAAATTTCTTTATTTTAACCCTTTTATAGAGCTTTACGCAATCTTTCATTTAAGCTTAATTGGAGCCAAATCCGATCATTATAACCCGTGGCACCCTTCGATCCAAGTTTAGGGTTTTTGGTAAAAAGTTTCTAAAAAGCCAAAACATTGATCGATGGGCACCATGGCTTAAAATGATCCGATTTGGCTCAAATTAGTTTTAAATGAATGATTGTCTCAAGCTCTACAAAAGGGTCGGCGGAATGAAATTTTTAGCCTTTTTTTAAAATTTCTTTAACGTAGGAAAAAACCGCCATTTTTTTACAAATTTGAAATGGCGATATCTCGAAAACCGATAGAGCGATTTTAATTTTGATATTCGTGCGCAGCGCATCGAAATTAACAAATATGATGGTCGAAAGATAATTTTTTTTTTAATTTTATTATTAAAAATTTTTCAAAAATGCAAAACCTTGACCACCGGGCGCCACGGGTTAATTTAATCCGATTGACCTCAATTTTGTACCACATAAGTTTTAGACCTAGGACAATAAAAGTTTGCCCGGACACTTGGGAAAATCGAAAGATGACAAAAAATTGCCAGTCTAATGGTACTTAAATTAGTATTTTCATTTAAAATATAACATAAATTAAATACTTGAATATTCTTAGTTTTATATAAGAAAAACTATTTTAAAAAATATGTGTTTGGAGTTTTAAAAAAAAATAGATATGTTAGCAATACACTTGTAAAATAAATATTTGAAATTGTTAAACAAAAAATATTTTAAAGAAACATAACACTGCAAAAAGTTATGAAACATTTTGGAAAAATTTAAAGTCATATACACTTAAGATTTTTTTAATATATTAGGGTTACATATGTTCAAAAAGAGAATTTCTTAATAGTAAGAAAAGACACCAAAGAAAGTGACCAAACATCAAATACTATTTAATTCTTTAAAACTTAAAGTCAGCATAATCAACGACAATATGACACATCTTTAAATTTAAACAAAATATTTATAGAAATTCAAAGAAACCACTTGAAAATTAAAAGTCGCATTTGAAATTCATTTAATTTAAAATTTGAATATTAATTTAATTTCAAAGTTAAAAACTTCAAATTTTTACAAAAATAGATTCTTTGAAACCCATAGAGAAACATAGAGGCGAAGGCGTCAAAAATTGAGTTGTCAAAGTACAACTTGTTTAAACGTATTTGTTGACAAAGTACGACTTGTAAACATGTATTGTGCGGTGAATTCACATCGACAACGTACGTGTGAGAAATTAGAAAAAGATAGCAATATTGTTTTTTCTTTCACCTTCGCATCTATGTTTCTCTATGTTGAAACCTAAATTCATACACTCAAAAAATTATGTAAGTAACTGTTTGTAGTTTATTTAAAAAGTTTTACGTTTAGTCGTTTTTAATAGAAAAAGCATTTGTTTGATGTTCAGTTTTTATTAATGACTACTTCTGTTCTTTGTTTCAAAAATAACACACTACAAAATAAAGAATTTCATTAACATTTAATTTTTAAAGTCATTTATTTTTGTTCTGTAGTATAATGTTCGTAGGTTATTTTTTTTCAAAGTTGTTGGTAAAAAAAATTAAAGTGACGTTTTTTTTTAATGTTCAATGTTATTTATTTAAGAAAAATTTTTTGACAGTAAAAAGTTAATGTTGGTGTTTGTTAAAACAAATGAATAATTTCTGGGATGGTTTTCAAATGTTTTATCACTTGCTTTAAATGTGTTTTTCATTTGTTTTTGCCTACAAAATATTTTAAGTGTAGGGAGTTAAAAGGAAAAACCAGTAAATTTGATAAAGCATATGTGTGGAATTAAATCGTCATGGACAGGAAATCAGGGGAATCCGACTTAATGTGAATAGCAGCCCAACACTTCCCCGCATGTTGTCTAAAGACTCTGTTGGCGGCCACCAGTGTACAACAATATCAGCAATTTTAAAAAAGGGAAGGACTTCAGTATATCAGTGCAGAATTTTTGCAGAATGCGTTGCCTGGTCGATCTTGTCCGTCTAAAGTTGCCTACTTGTTTGCAATTGGCATACGTTTTTGATAAGGCATTGAAAAAATCCAAATTTTTTGAAATTTGTAAAAAAGTTTAACTCAATTAAATGTTTTTTTCCCTAATGTGTTCATATAAATATAAATTAATACAGACACACTTAGGAAAATTTATTAAAAATATGTTATGAAAAATATTTGTAAGAGTAGTAAAAATAAATATTGTTGTTTCTTTTTTTCTACCAAGTGTCATTTTGGAGACCCACAAATAACACAACAATATTATAGTAATAATATGAGATTCTTTTGTATTTCTTTGTTTTTCATTATAAATTTGTTTTCTACATTCTGTTACCAAATTGACATGTTTATTATCACAATATAGACAGACAGACATACGTACAAAACACTCATAGACAGAACTCGGAAAATTAAACACAAATAAATAAAATATGGTCATATATACGATTGTCATACAGGGAGAGAGCGAGTAGGTATGGGTCTTTTAAGATCCATATTGCTGTTGTTGTTGCTAATGCTGCTGATGTTTGGCTATACATGATGTTTTTGTTACGAATGACACTTGAAAACAATTTGTTGCCAAGTAAGTAATTTATAAGTTAGTTTTATATCTTTTGAATGACCCTTGACAGTGTGTTAAGAGTTTGGGATAGTGGCATGGTATCGTATCACACATATGTTAGATGTTGTTATTATGTTTTCATTAATTTCCAAAATGTTATTGTTGTTTTTAAAATTCCAGGGATAAGATTTGTGTTTAGATTTCTAGATATTTTAAGTGAAATACTTAAAAACATAAAATATATTAAGAAATTTATTGTACCGGAAATGGTGAATTTATTTGGGAATACAAAAAAAAAACATTATTTTCGAGAAGGAAAACAGGTAGTTTTAAAAATATATAAAGAGTAGAGAAAACAAATCACAAATTTAAACTATGAAGAGGTTTTTGAGAAACCTCCAATAAAAACAAATAATTTTCAAGAAAAATTATTTAATTTTTTAATTATTTTTATTTACTTTAAGTAAATTGTTTTGATTACTCAGACTGAAAAATACAATCGCAACAGCATTGCAGATGGTTGTACGACTGTTCTGTGAATCATAGAAGTGATTTCAGGATATCAGAATCATAACGAATTGGACGAATCCATGAATACCCCCCACAATACCCAAACTATTTTGAATGAAAACACTTTTTTGTGATTAAAATTTTTTTAACGAAAAAAATATAAAAATTTTGAATAGAATAATTTTATTTTGAGTAGAAAACAATTTTAGCAACCCGGGTGAAAATAACCATGCATGTTCATATATGATGCATATATGACTGTCCATATATGGTCCATACATGCGCATATCCGTAATTTGAGGGTGCATGTACATTAATGATCATACATTGTCATACATGGATATGTATGTATATTCATATATGTTCATACATTTTGCATACTTTCGTACATTAAAAAATATTTTTGTATATTTTTTTTGCATAAAACGTAATTTATTGAAATTCATTTTAATATATGTTTATATTAACTTATAACATTGTTTTTAAATTAAATCTAACGAATGTTTTAAAAATATACTTGATGTAACAATACTTTAGTTAGCTATTCGGTTTTTCAAACTGGCGATCTACACCTTACGGTCGAACTGATAGTCCCGTCAGAGTAAACATCAAAATAGCATCCTTTGTTAAAATTCCTTATTAAAAGTTTGGCAATATTTGATGTTTTTAAAGAGTTGGCTGAATACAAAGACCATCTGAAATAAATTTAAAACAAAACTCTCAATAGAAATTCAGAAACATTCCTTTTAATTCAAGAAACATAATTTTAAATTTTGAAAATCTATATTAAATTTGATTTTCTTAAAGGGCAGTTTACAAGTTAACTACCCTTGACCATCCCTGTCTACTATTTCCCAGTATTGGTGATACGATTTGCCGTGTTTAAATAATTTTGTAATGAAAATTATTTGAATTTGACAATTGTAATCCTTTAATACTGAGAAATAGTAGATAAGAGTGGTCAAGGGTAGCTAACATGTAAATCAACCTTAATTTAAATTATTTGAATTTTATATAAATTAATGAACAAAATTTAATTTATCGTTTTCGTATCCTCTTCTTAAGTAGTGGAGTGATTGGTACATAATATATGAAGCGTTTTTAGAAAAGGACTTGAGAGTTGTCCTGTATACGTATAACAAAGTGTTTTATACAGGATCCCAAAGTAGACCACATTTTAAATTGTACATACTTTACGGTATGAACAAATTTTGAAAAATATTTTTTACACATTCGTATGTATATGCTCTGATCGTTAACCAAATAAGCAAAGTTTTAAGCAGAGTAAATATGATTTAAAAACGATTTTTAAAAACTTTGTTGATGCACATTGTACAAAAAAATATGTCCTCTTCTATGACGTGTGCTTATTTGTTTTAAAATCTGTGTATTAACCCAAAATTGCAAGGTCCTTAAAACCTTGCAATACAATCACACTGAAACACACACTATACATAGGATTTTCAAAAATATGAATTCCTTCCTACAAACACCACAGACGTACAATATTTACAAATCACTTCAATATTTAAAAATAAATACCTTTATCGGGTAAAAATTGTTAACAAAGAAATTATTTACTTTTTTTAATTCTAAAATTTATCTGACTGATCTCGCGTGTTGTTTGATGTAATTCATTCTTACTTTTTTTCTCAATTCCATTTTTCTAAAAAGTTGGCTTCCACAAAGCAATTCTACGTCGGCTTCCGATGGCAGGGATGAAAGCGATGATATTATTTTCAGTGATGGTTGTGGTATTGAATTGTTTAAAAAGCTTTTGATTTGCTGTTGGAGCTCACATTATATTTTGATTTTTACTGCAATAAAAAACGTGAATTTATTATGTGTGTGGAAATCCAAACAAAAAAAATACACCGTATGTGTGTATGTTTTGAGAACATATCGATTTCTTTAAAACTCACCTTTTTCAGCATATTCATAGTTTTTTTGAAATTTGTTCTTTTATTTGGATTTTAAAAATTTATTTTTCTACAAAACCACTTTATTCAAATATTTTTTTAAGAATCCAAAATTGCATGAAAAAATGCAACAAGTTGTTTGTTGTTTAAATAAAAACGCAGTATATACACATTCAATGATGTCAACAAGTATTAGAAAAAAAACGTTTGAAAATAAAAAGAAGCAAATCATTTTAGAGCACAGTCACAATTGACACCACAGACGACAAACCACAGCAAAGAAGACGACAACATGTTAAAATTAATCGACAAACGTCATTAGAACACTTTTTTGACTTTTTTTATACTATTCACAATAAAAGAGTCGTTTTCAAATTTAAGTATATAAATGTTTTATTAATTTGGAAAATATTTACTTAGGTGTGCATGACTTTATTGAGATTTTTCTATGAGAATTTAGATAAATTCAAAATTTGTTGTTGAAGTTATCGAAATTTTCATAAAAAACCTAATAAAGTTGCTTGAAAAGTGTAACTAAAAACGCATGTGCACTCAAAGAAGTAAATTAAACAGTATAAATACTGATAACACAGTTTAACGGATTCAGAAAAACTTCCCGAAATCAAAACGTCTTATAGTGCGTTAACACTGGTGCTCTAATATATGTAATTAAAAGTAGATTATGCCTTAAATATAGTATAAATCTATTGCAACTAGTTTTTTTTTCAATATGGTAATTAAGACTCTAATCGGCAAACGTAATCTCTTAAAGTTTGGTAAAACTCTGTATTTTTATCATTTTAATTTTCAACACTGAAACACAAAGGCAGTCTTTTTGATGACAACCAAAAATATGTTTATGCCACCGACATTCTTAATTGCAAACGCCGTCACTTTATTTGTTAATCATTCGACGAATTATTGCCGTCACTGTCTTTTGACGCAGTCAAAATTATTACTAATAGTGAGTTTACATTTGTCCTCTAATATAGCTTAATGTAGATTGTGGCTCCAATCTAGTTTTAATCTATTAATTCGCCTGTACAAATTTATTTTTATACCCTCCAACTACAGTATGGGGGTATACTCACTTTGTCATTCCGTGTGTAACGCATCAAAATATCGGTCTAGGACCCCATAAAGTATATATATTTATGATCTGTGATCGATTCTAAGACATTCTAGCGATGTCCGTCCGTCCGTCCGTCTGTCCGTCTGTAGTTAACACGATGCAGTCCAAAATAAAAGAGCTAGACTCCCGACATTTGGCACGAATATGTCTTATGTTCATAGGCAGGTTAAGTTCGTAAATGAGCAAAATCGGACCAGGGGGAAAAAAGTTCCCCCTTGAAGAACTAAACCAACCTCTGAAAAATACCATATTTTTACATAATTTTTTGTGTTTTTGTTTAACAAATGCAACATTTTTATGCCACAAAAAGTTCAAAGTCCTGCATTTGGTCCTAGAGAATTAGAAAATTACGTTTTTTCGGCCCGCCCCCCTTTTATGGGCGTGGAATAAAACATTTTTTTAAAATACTGATAATCTTGTATTTCTTTAGTGCAAAAAGCATAAGAATGAATTTTTAAACACAAATTCGATGGAAAATTTGCCCCCCTCAATTACTTCAAGCGACCCCCTGACCCCCCCCCCCAAAAAAAATAAAACGCCCCTGCATTTTTATTTTTTTGCATGTTGGAGGGTATAAAAGATTCGGCCCAGGCGAATTTAACACTCTTACTTGTTTTCAATCTAGTAGTTTAGGCTCTAATCGCCAAATGCAATCTCTTAAAGTTCGGTACAACTCTGTATTTCTATTATTTTCATTTTCCAATACTGAGCCTGCCGTTTTCATGACGCCTCAAAGTATATTTATGCCGCCGACATTTATTTGTAAACGCCGTCACTGTTCTTGGTAATCATTCGACAACTAATTACCGTCGCTGTCATTTGACGCAGTCACACACGTTTATTACCAACTTGTTATTTTAAATGTAAATTTTAATCTTCTCAAATGTAAAAGATGCCAATGTAAACGGTATAGATTACAAACTAGATTAAAATCGAAATTTGCTGGATTACTTAGAAATCCAATGTAAATGCCCTATAAAATTCGGTACAACTCCGTATTTCTATTCTTTTCATTATACAACACTGAAAAAACGCCGACACAAAGGCTTCAATTTTGTTGACCACGCAAAAAATTTGCCTTAATCTTTCTAATTGGCAAAAAAAAAAATAACAATGTAAACGGTATAGAATACAAAATAGTTAAAAAGCACTATTGATTTAGTTTTTGAACTCCTGATTCCAATTTTTGTGGCATGTACCTTTTTTGAAAAATTCACCTTTACAAATATAAAAAAACACTGATTTAGTTAGTACTTTTTAAAACTCCATTGACGTTCATGTTACAAAATATGACTAATTTTAATTGATTTTTTCCAGATATTCGCTTTTAAACTAAAAAATAAACTAATTAATCCTTCTTGCGGACTTTACTGTCCTATGTTAAAATCCGTTGTAAGAACACAAACTAGCAAATTAATATGGAGTTCACACTAGCGCCCTTAAACAAGTTGTTCAACAAAACACCAGTAGCAGAATAAAAACGTAATGGACACGGAACGAAGACTTTTTTAAACATCTCACTCTTGAACACTTCAAAACAGCAAGTGTGAACGCCGTATAAAATGCATTATGTTTTCCGTTGACGGCTTAACTATGATTATATTCTTAAGCTGAAACTTTTGTAAAAACGGTTTTAGTTGACATCATTGTTTTTTATGATTTGTCAATTTTTAAAAATAAAAATTGTTTTTTTTACCGTCCAAACCATTGAATGAGGGTATACTTACTTCGTCATTCCGTACGTGTCCAAATATTGGCCTAGGACCACATAAAGGTTATATACTATACATATTAATTAGTCTAAGTACCTTCACCGGCCCTGGCGGCACAACACCATCCACCACGCGATTAATGTTTTAAAACTCATTTATTTTGATAGTTACATTTATACGGCGTTCACACTTGCTGTTTTGAAGTGTTTAAGAGTGAGATGTTTAAAAAAGTCTTTGTTCTGTATCCATTACGTTTTTATTCTGTTACTGGTGTTTTGTTAAACAACTTGTTTAAAGTCGCTAGTGTGAACTCCATATTATCCCCAATTTGTATTTTTTTAACTACGTTCTCAAGACTGGTAATTTAATTTCCAAGCAAAATTTTAATTTTCCCATCCCCTGGCCCAACACTATGAACTTCTTCAGGCAGCAACAAATTCACATGTTTATCAAGAGTACACAAAAAACTATAGGAAAACGTTTTAGTTTTTAAAGTTGGCATCAGTTTTATAAAGGGGAACTTTTCCTTTTTAAGACTATAACAAAACTGACGGACAGACAGAGGAACATTGCTAGATCGACTTCGAATCGATCATGGTTCAATAATAAATACATATTTAAGTATACTTTATCTTTATACCAATAAATATTTCAATACGTTTCGTACAGAATGACTAAGTATATATTCCCCCATACTCCGGTTGGAAGATAAAAAAAAACTTTCTTTTAACCACAGTCAACTGCTACAAATTCTATATAGGTACATACCACTATTTGATGTTGGCAAAAAAAAATCAAAATCAAATATTTGCAGAATTGTTGCTGTCAGGAAGTTATAAATACGTTTTGATGTGGAATTAAATGGTTTTTATTCCTAGAGAAGATTAAAGTGCACCTGTAACCCACTGGGACGAAATTGTTGATAACGCTGTCTTCATTTAGACCAGCCAAATAATCCTCCTATCCTTTAATTTTCTTAGAGGGGTATGGAGTAATTTCAAAGGAACGAAAAACAAAAAATTTTCTTTTAAGACGCCATACATTGTTCTTCATCGACTCCTATTAGGATGCACACTTTTCCATGTTTTGGCAGCCACTTTATTGTGACCTATGATTGTTTTTTACATTTGTTCCTTTTTTTAAATTGCATTACTTAATTTTTTTGTTTAAATAAATTTAAGTCGCAAACTTTCGTTTGTTTACGTTTTATTTTTAATATAAATATAGGTACTTGAAGAAAACGTCAAAAAAACAGGGTGTTGAATCAAATTTTCATACTTATGATTGGAATTAACCCTTAATAGACAACAACAATTTTTAAAAAAATTTGTTTAAATAATTTTCTATAGAAAATTCTTTAAAATTCTTTAATAACATTCAAAACTGGAATTTTATGAAAAAACATTTATGTGACAGTAAAATTTTGTTAATAAATATAATTAATATAAAAAAAATCTAAGTCAATTTTAAATTTGGTCATACATATATGAACATGCATGCTTTAGCATACAAAACACTAGAATCATTAATGATGGTGCATGATGATGTATGTAGGCTCATATATGAGGTTGCATTCCATATATGATGGTGTATAACATATACCTTTCCACATATAGTTTCATACATTTACATATATGGACTATTATATTACTTGTGTACATCCATATATGCTTCCATATATGACATACATTCCCATATATTGTTCACATAGTATCATACATGGAATCATGTATGAGCATGTATGAACATACATGGTCATTTTCACCCGGGAATTTCTAAAAAAAAAAAAATCGAGTGTACACTCAAAAAAATACGTTAGTAGATTTACTATTTTTTTTGCTAACGCTAGTTAGCTAACTTTTAGCAAATTTTTAGTTGAGATTACCATGTTAGCAAAAAATTCTTGTAAACTTCATTTAGCACATTAGCAATTTTAACCAAACTTTGAACTAATTTCTTTTGCTAAATTTGAAATTGAGTTGACTACATTTTTACAAGATATTTTGCTAATATTAGCAAAATAAATGGTAAATTTTTTTTCATTTTCAGAAAACTTAAAATGGCGCTATCTCGGAAACTAAGCCAGATAGAGCAAAATGGAGACCATTTTTGGTTCTTAGAATCTCCATAGTATCGCCGGTCCTCTTCACATGTGTGGACCCTAATGGGCCCTAACTTTGGATCCAAAAAAGTTAGCATTCCCGAAAATTTTAAAATGCTCATATCTCGGTAAATATTGCCGACACAACAAAAAGTCCAAAAGCGTTTTTGTAGCTCTCAACACATAGAACAAGACCACCAAAAGCTCTACGAGTAATATTTTTGAAGTTATCGAGTTTTTTAATTCTCAAGACCCCAGTGGTCCCCTATAATCACGTATCTCAAAAACTAAGCAAGGTAGAGCGAAACGGACACAAATTTTGGATCAAAAACTATGACGATTTTTAAGGAACCCAACTAGGTCTAGGCCCATCGGGGTCTGTACCTATCGGGTCCGAACCCAATGGGGTCATCAGATGTGTATAAACTAAGTTAAAAAAAAAAAAATATTTAGTTAACTAATTATTGGCAAAACATTTTTGCTAACTTTAGCAAAAAAATTGTGGGTTCAAAATCAGCAAATTTTCTTGTAGGTTTACAAGCTTTTTTTGCTAACATTACAGTTTTTTTTTTTTGAGTGTAAATTGTTTTTGGGTGTACATTTTTTTAGTGTGATTTTTTTATTTTTTTTGAGTGTAAAGATTTTTTGAGTAACAAAAACACCTTGTAATAAAAATTTTGCAGCTTCCCAGCAAGGATAAACATAAAGTGTTCAATTAAATATTAACTGAACAAATTTGACATTAAAAGTTTTTCTGATGATTATAACGATAATAACTGGATTATATGAGACTAGCAAAAAAACGAACCAGGATGTCTTAAATTTTCAGAAAAATTAAAATTTTTCCTTCACAATTTTCTCAATTCAAAACCATATATCGTGAACCTATATTCAAAATATGCCAACTCAAATTTGACCGAAATGAGTTTCCGATGGCAAATAGCTTCCCTATGCAATACCCATCTGTGGTAAAAATTTCAGAGCAAAAAAATATTTTTTTTTCGTTTGTTTGCAAAAAAAAAAAAATTGCTTATATATGAGGAGTTCCGTCTAAGACTTAAATTTTGAGGTAACAAAGATGTGATTTTTGTTTTGATGGCACATCGATGAAAGTTGGCATAAATATTATAAGCTATTTAAAAATAAGAAATTCGTTCGCGTCAATTAAATCGCGCAAGGGGGTCAAAAGTTATGGCGGTTTTAATATTTAGCGGTTTTAAAAATCTTAAAAATATTTTAAAGATTTTTTTCTACACATTTGTGGCATATATATTTCTTCTAAAATATATGATATAAATTTAACCCTTTAATGACCAAAGGATTAAAAAAAAATATCTATGTACCTAAAATCGCGATTAATTCGCGGTAAAAGAAAAGTTTCACAATTTTTTATAACATATTTAGGCAATGCGCGCATTACTGAAAAAAATCACGGAAAATCGTATCATTGTACCAGTAGTTTAAAAAACATCGGTGATGCTTTTTTATAACAAGAAAATTTAATATGGTCCAAAAAATCTATAATCATAAAAATTTTTTAACCCGCCTCTGATTTTATGACGACACATCAAGTGGGCTTTCATTTAAAAAAAAATTTCATCCGATTTCGTGTAAAGCCTTGGAAGTTCCAAATCAAAACAGGTTTAGATAAATTCATCGCGCTTTCCGCTCAGAACGGCTTAAAGTTAAAAGTTAAAAAGCAAATCAGTTCTACTCGTTAAGGCACGTTTTTTGGTGTATTAAAATGAACATGATGCATTAATTGCTACTAAAAAAAACAGAAAAGAGATCTGAAAATTTCGCACAATTTTCAAAAATTCCCTAAAATTTTTGCAATTTAATTTTTATAAATCCGCCAGTGATTTTTTTATGTAAGCTCACAAAAAACTCGGTTTACGCAAGAGTCCACCAAATTTCGAATGAAACCGCGAATGTGCCTCGCGAAAAACTGGTATTTAAAAAAAATTACGTTTTTTCAACTTTTTTCATTTTATAGAGGGAGCCGAAATCCCTGATCAAAAAACCTCGAAAATTTAAAAACTCTTAATTTTTGGTTTCAAAACTTAGCCTTATAACTTCTTACCAAGCGATAATAAAATAATCTCTTATATGAGGCATTCCACACCAAATGTCCAGCGAAAAAAAACACGTGTTCCATAAACTTCTGAATAGCTTGTATGGATAGCCCTATATGGAACTTACAAAATTGCGTTTTCGGTTTTTCAATTTTCAAAAACTGGGCTAAGGAGGCGTGGTCAAATATTGGAAAAATGGTAAAATTTGTGGCGAGTTGCCTTGATTAAATATTTATCACATTATAACGAAATGCACCACAATCTTAAAAATTTACATTCTTATATAGTTTCGTATAGGCTATCGAATAAAATTTTTTTCAGAACCCGTTCTGAAATTTTCCATTTTTTAAAAAAGTCAATTTATCAAAAATCCGGCCACTTTTTTTTCTTTTTTTTAAATTTTTTTTTTAAAGTTTAGATTGTTGTCCATCCACACAAAAAAAATCAGAAATGTATTTTTCGTTTTTTTCGAGAAAATCGCATTTGAATTTTAAATTTCGTAACAATTTTGTTATTTGCTTGTATTTTCTTGTGTCAACAGAGCGTATGACGGATATTTATGCAATTAATATTACTCATTCGCAACTTTAACACAAAGAAATACAAGCAAATAACAAAATTGTTATGAAATTTAAAGTTCAAATGCAATTTTCTTGAAAAAAAAGATGAACGTGTTTCTGATTTTTTTTGTGTGGATGGACAAACATCTAAACTTTTAAAAAAATAATTAAAAAAGAAAAAAAAAGTGGCCGGATTTTTGATAAATTTACTTTTTTAAAAAATGGAAAATTTCAGAACGGGTTTTGAAAATTTTCCAAAACAAAAAATTTTAATCAATATCCCATATAAAACTATATAAGAACGTAAATTTTTGACATTGTGGTGCATTCCGTATTAATGTGATAAATATTTAATCAAGGCAACTCGCCACAAATTTTACCATTTTTCCAATATTTGACCACGCCTCCTAAGCCCAGTTTTCGAAAATTTGAAAAACCAAAAACGCAGTTTTCTTAGTTACATATAGGGCTATCCAAACAACCTATTCAGAAATTTACGGGACACATGTTTTTCTGTAGCGGGACATTTGGTGTGGAATGCCTCATATGTACTGACTTTGTGTTATGCCGGAAAAGATTGAAATATAAGGAGAACTTAAAAAAAAAGCGAAAGAAGGTAAAAACTATGTATAATTTCAAGCCATTTTTATCGATTTTTCAACTTTAACCCTCTCTAACTTTTACGGATAAAGTGGGGTAATCCTTAAACATTGCTCAGTGATGGTCAAAGGTTTTGTTTATACAACTGCATTTACAGTTTTTCTAAATTCCAAAAACTAACGGTTTTCTTATACATTTATTTCAGTTTCACTGAGCTGAAATTTAAAAAAGATTTTGTGAGATATGTAACTTTTAAACTATTTATCAGATTGAAACATTATGAGTGGGGCAAATAATGTCAATGACATTAGCTTTCAAAATAGCTAGTTTGGAGTGACCCTTATACAATACAGCGTGAGTTACAGAGTGCCAAATTTGACCACCCTGAAATTAAAAGGATTTCGCTCCCAAGTAACTTTTAAAAATATGCAGAGACTAGTCGAATAGCCTGTCCCTGCCAGGCGGAACACCAAATCACTTTTCTCAATAATTCTAATTTTTTACCAAACTTTTTAAAAATTATGTTTGTGCTTCAAAAATTATTTATTGCTACATTATGTTACATTAATATATTTCCAAAACTGGAAAAAAAATTAATGAGTATAAAAGGTTTTATTGATAAAATTTTAGAACTAAATTTAGCACGCCCATTTCGTCTCTCCGTCCTTAAACCGGATATCAAAAATCCATCATGTGGATATGTCCCATGGTCACTCCTATATACATGGAAATTTGTATCTTTCTTAGTCATGAAAGGTTTTAAAATTAGCTAAAATGTTAAAAAGCACAATTTTTTCATATACATTTTTCCTTATAATTCTCCGCCCTTTCACTGGATATCCAGGTCAGTGTTGATCTTTGCCATAGTCCGTACCATATGCATCCCAATTTTTATCTTTCAAGGTCATAAGGTGTCTTCAAAATTAGGTAAGATGTGAAAACATAATTTTTCTTTTCTTAATTCTCCGTCCATATTCCAAAATTTTTAAATCTGACTACTTTAGGATAAGATCCATCGTTAGTACTATACTCCTATCAGTGTCGGGTACAGCTTTTTGGTTTGGGGGGGGGGGGGGAATTTTTTTTTTTTTACTTCGGAAAAAAATTATAAATTCACATATTTTGGACGGACAATAACAGGGATTCGTTTTTTTTTTGCAAAAAAAGGTTATGGAAACCTATAAAATCATCAAATTCAAAAGTTTTCGCTGAAGGAGGTTTGTTTTTTCATGATCATAAGTATTTTGTGTAGATAATTTTTTTTTTAATTTGTCTAAAAAGAAAATTGTACATTTTCATAAATATAGAAAAAGTCTCAGATTCTAACACATTTGACAAATAAAAAGTCAAAATCTAAGACTTCTTCTTTACAAAAAATGTCTCAAAATCTGAGATTTTTTTTGTATAGAAAAATTTTCAGATTCTAGGAACTTTTTTCCACAAAAAAGTCTTAGATTCTGAAATCTTTTATAGAAAGTATCTCATAATTTAAAGCATTTTTAATATATTTTTCTTATAGAAAAGGTCTCAGGTTAGTATATTTGTTTCGTACTAAAAAAAAATTTATATTCTGAGACTTTTTTTCTGTAGAAAAAGTTTCAGATTCTGATATTTTTTTCCTAAAGAAACAGTTTCAAATTCTCAGATCTTTTTCCTATAGGAAAAGTCTCAGATTCTTAGACCTTTTTTTTGGTGAAAAAAGTCTCAGATTCTGAGATTTGTTTTTTTTTGTTTTAACATTTTTCCTTTTTCCCATAGAAAAAGTCTCAGATTCTTATAACTTTTTCATTTCGAAAAAATCTCAGATTCTTATACCTTTTTTTTCAAAAAAGTATTAGATTCTGCGACCTTTTTCCTATAAATAAGTCTAAAATTTTAAGACCCATAGAAATATACTCAGATTCTGAGACTTTTAGAATTTGGGAATTCTTCTACAAAAATCCGAAAAAGAAAATTTTTGAGAATGTGAAAAGTAATAGAGTTTTTCTGCACATTTTCTTTAAAAAAAGTCTCAGAATCTGAGACCTTGTTAATATAGAATAAGTCTCAGATTCTAAGACCTCTTTGCTATAGAATAAGTCTCGAACTCCGACACATTTTTTCGTTAGAAAAAGCCTCAGATTTTTTACAAAGAAAAATTTTTCAATCCTTAAATATTTTCTTTTAGGGATTTTTGTAGGAAAATTTTTAAAAATATAAGTACTATTAAAAGATATCAAAATTCTTAATAAGATTGACATATATTTTTTCACAGAAAATTTTCAGATTGAATCACATTTTTTCCTTTAAAAATTTAAAAATTTTCCCTATAAAAACCTTCAGATTTTTTCTATGAAAAATTTTCGGATTTCGAGATAATTTTCGTTCGGAAATTTTTTTCGAAAATTTCTTTCTTTCTTCCTTCTTTCTTTTTTTTTTGTCTCCTTTTTCTTCCTTTTTTTTCTTTTTTTTTCCTCTTTTTTTTCTTTTTGAAATTTGGTGTGGGGGGGAAATTTCCCCTTTCCCAAACCCCCCTTTGTACCCGCGTATGACTCGTATCCACGCCCGTTTCCCTCTTAATTCTCCGTCCACAGTCCAAAAATTTTAAGTCTGACTACTTTTGGATATGGTCCAGTGTCCGGACAATATGCTGGCCAATTTTCGGCTGCGTAGGTCATTAGGGATTTAAAGTTAGTTAAATTAAAAAAAATAAAACACAATATTGCCTTACCCCTTTTTCATCTCAACTCACCGTCTACATTCCAAAAAATGTTAAATCGGACTACTTTAGAATATGCTTAATAGTTAGGACTACATGTTAGGGATTTTCAGCTTCCTAATTCATTGGGGCGGAGCTTAAAAATACTCTAAAATGTTAAAAAAAAATAATTTTGCCAAGTCCACTTTTTCTTGTAATTCGCCGCCTACAGGCAAAAAATCCGGCTTCGTAAGAATCTGTCCCTGGTGTTTTACTATATACATGCCAATTTTAAGCTTTTAAGTCCATCAATGAGATTCAAAAGGCGCTGGATACACAAACAATAAGAGAAACACAAAGAAAATAAAATATATATTCAGAAAATAGATAGAAATAAATTTACCACGCCCTTTGCCTTTTTTATTCTCCACCCATACACTGGATATCAAAAATCCAGGTTCGTGTTGATCTTCCCCATGAAACCTTCTATATAGATGCCAATTTTCATCTTCCTAAGTCATTCAAGGTCTTCAAATTAGTTAAAATATTAAAAAACCCAATTTTTTCACGCTCTTTAATCTTTTAATTCTCCGTCCACAGTCGAGAAATTTAAAATCCGATTACTTCAGGATATACTACATCGTTAGGACTATACGCTATCCATTTTCGCTTCCTTTGGGGGCTTCAAAATAAGTTAAAATATTAAAAAATCCCTATTTCGTCCATTCCCCATTTTCCTTTCAATTCTCCGCCCACAGTACAAAAATTTAAAATTCGACTACTTCAGGATATGCTTCATCGATTGGACTAAATGCTAGGAAATTTCAGCTTCCTAAGGCATTAGAGGACTTTAAAATAAGCAAAAAATTACAATTTTCATCTTCATAGGTCAATGGGATCTTCAAATTAGTTAAAATATTAAAAAACACAATTTTGCCATGCCCCATTTTTTTCTTAATTCTCCTTCCACAGTCTAAAAAGTATAAGTCCGATTACTTCAGGATATGCTTCATTATTAGAACTAAATGCTATGCAATTTTCCGCTTCCTGAGTCATTTGGGGGCTTGAAAAGCAGTAAAAATGTTAAAAAATCCTAATTTTGCCACGCCACTTCACTTCAATTCTCCGCCCACATTGCGAAAATTTTAAAACCGACTACTTGGGGATATGCGCCATCGTTAGGACTATATTCTAAGAAATTTTCAGCTTCCTAAGTCATTTAGGGGGCTTAAAATTAAGCAAAAATGTAAAAAAATTGAATTTTGCCACGCCCACTTTTCCGCTTATATCTCCTCCCACAGGCAAAAAATCTAAAATCCGGCTACGTTAGGATCTGCCCCAGGTGTTTTACTATATGCATGCCAATTTTCAGCTTTGTATCTCATCAGTGGGCTTCAAAAAGCTCTGGATAGACAAAAAAAGAGGAACACACAAATAGGGAAATTATATATATAGGCCCTTACCACAAGAAAACAAAAAGTATATTTTAACAAAAGTTTTATTTTAAATTTCAAATTTTCAATACATTTTTTGAAAATCGATTTTAAAAACAAAAACAATTTGTATGGAAATAAAATTAAAAGTTCGTTTTAAATATATTTTATTTTTCTTTGGTAAGGCTGATAGATTTTTAATTTTTTTTCGTTTTTGCAATTACCGTACTAAGATAAGAAAATAAAAAAAAAAAAATATAATAATAAAAGTTTAAAAAAAAATATATATTTTTATTTTCCGACAAAATATGCCAACTCTAAAAAAATATTTGTTTTTTGATACAGTAATAAATGCCATCTCTGAAAAATACGCAAACAAGTGCAAAATATGAAATTTTTGGTATAGGTAAAAATTATTTAGAATATTTAAACCATCTTATGGAAGGTACATTGTTTATTTTTACAATAATATGCGAAATAACTAGTTTTTTAGCTCTCCTGAAAAGTAAGCTTTTTAGAGTTGGCATTTATTGAATATAGTAGTTTGACGATATATATTTATAAATTTTATAATTAAAAAAAAATAAAAACAAGACATTTATAAAATCCGTTTTGTGTTTATTTGGTAAATACGTAAGTATATGATATTGTATTCATTTAGGTACAATCATGTTATGTTTAATACGTGATTTTATTATTGGCTGCAATCATAATAAGCTTAAATGGGTTTCAGATTATGTGCAGTGCAGATTATGTGCAGTCACTAAGATAATATGTTTAATAAAGGTGTTTGGAATATGTTTGTTATTATCAAGCAGTATGATTGCTAAAACCATAATCCCAATTAACATATCCTTTTAATTTAAACCCTTTTTGTGTCTTCTTTTTTGTACGTTAAACACTCATTAATTATCACTCACGTTCTTTAAATAAATCTTATGGAAAAAAAGAAAATAAATGTACTCAACCTGAATGCCTTAAAGACAAATAAAACGTTACAGAAACAACTAAAAAATGCTTGAATGCACTTGGTTTGGCATGATGTGGAATAAAGAAGAAGATACACAACAGCAAATATACAGTAAAATAAAAAAACAGGCGAATGAATGAAAACAACCACTAAACGCTAAAGTAAATCCTAATGATTTAATACAAAATTTATGTGGCAATAAATAAAAATCCTTAAAACAACAACAGCAACAAAAAAACAACAAACAACATAAAAACAAATAAGCCGCCATCATTTAAAAACTGGTTGGTTGTTTTTTAAAGCTTCTGACTGTCTGAAATAACTACAAAACAAAACAGACAGAGTAAGCAAAAAAACGATTTACTAGCGGGGGCTTTGAAGGAATTTATTTATTCAATGAAACCTACATTTTGAACAATCAACCGGTAAAAAGTCAGAATCAAACTCGAAATACCGGATCAGACTGACATGCCATATGTGACGATCACAACAATAATAATAATACAATTTGATAAACAAAACAAAAATTGGACCGAATAGGAACGAATCCCAAAAGTTGCAATCCATGAAGCAATTGAATATAACACTTCAAATATTTTATCACAAATGTCGAATTCTACAATGCACTACTATTAGCGTCTAACCAGAATCAACTTACGAAGTACAAGACGTGTGAGATACCATAATCAACCCTGCAAACAAAACGATACGACATCGATTTGCCGGTTGTATTGCCGAAACGATAAATTTTATTGCGGCAATTATCAAATTCGTATCGCCGGCGATACACCTTTCGGGGGAAACTGTTACCCGAAGGCAATACATCCCGGCGATACGAAAACGATTCATAACAGGACTTAAAACATTTGCATTCACCTGAAAAATATATCCGCAACATTCGCTGAATTTTTTATTTAATCTTTGAACGCAAATTTGTGGCTTTCGGCCAAATTTATATTCTCTCAAAAAATTTTTGTTGTGCTTGATAAATTATGTATTTTATTTTAAATTGACAAAGAAATAAAAATTTTCAATATTTTTTTTGTTTATTGCCAAAATATCGTTCGTATGAGAAAACGGCGATATATAATATTACTTTGATTTTTTATTGAACTGATAAATTTCTGTATTGCCGAAATATCTTTATAGCGACATATCGCCCTATTGTTTACAAGTAAGCGACGTAATCATTTCAAATGAATGTGTTTGGTTTTATTTTTTATACCCTCCACTCTAGTGATAGAGGGTATATATAAGTTTATCATTCCGTTTGTAACACCTCGAAATATTGGTCTAGGACCCCATAAAGTATATATATTTATGATCCTCGATCGATTTTAAGTCGATCTAGCGATGTCCGTCCGTCCGTCCGTCTGTCTGTCTGTCCGTCCGTAGAAACACGCTAACTTTTGAAAGACTTTACAGAGGCTACTGAAGTTTGGCATATATGTTTGTCATTTACCTGGTCAGGTTGGTATTGCAAGCCAGCCAAATCGGTCCAGTGGTTCAAAAGTTATGAGCAAACGAGTAAATTTCGGCAAGGGTGTTTTGCGAAACAAAAAACACGATAACTTTCGAAAGACAATAATGAGACTACTGTAGCTTGGCAAGTATCTTTCCCGTTCCCTGGGTCTGTTTGGTATTAAATTTCAGCTCAATCGGTCCAGTGGTTCAAAAGTTATAAGCAAAACCCTAAATTTCAGATTAGTTTCATCTAAAATGCCACGTGTTTTAACAAGTTTTAAAAGCATTGGTGGTAACTAAGCAATGCTTTTTAAACTTGTTTAATTTTAAAGCAATGCTTTTTAAACTTGTTTAGTTTTAAAAGCATTGGTAACTTAAAAATTACTCACGAAAAAAATTTTACACTCAAAAAAAATTTTACACTCAAAAAAATTTTACACTCAAAAAAAAATTTACACAAAAAAATTTTTTTTTTTTTTTTTTTTTACAAAAATGTCAATATTTTGTGTACATACGTACGTGCATTCACTCAGAAATATTTTAACAGTAAAAAAAACATTACACTGGAAAAAAATTTTACAATCAAAAAAAAAAATTAGTAAATTTTCTTTAAAAAAAATACAATTTTACACCCAAAAAAAATTCACATTCAAAAAAATTTTACACTCAAAAAAAAATTTACACAAAAAAAATTTAGTTTTTTTTTACAAAAATGTCAATATTTTGTGTACATACGTACGTGCATTCACTCAGAAATATTTTTACAGTAAAAAAAACATTACACTGTAAAAAAATTTTACACTAAAAAAAAAAATTAGTAATTTTTCTTTAAAAAAAAAATGACAAAAAGAGTTTTTTACTCAAAATAAAATATTTCTAATCAAAATTGTTAATTTAAAAATGTACTACCTTTTAAAAAAATGCATTGTGGAGGGTATTCATAGATTCGGCAAAGTCGAATTTAACTTTTCTACTTGTTTTTTTCTACGTCAAACGCAACGCAATTTGATTCTGATTTGTAAATTAACCAAATATTTAGTAAAAACGGCCACGTGTTAGTACATAATACAAAACTTCGAGTTTGATTTCAACAAATTCAGTCAAGTAATTTTATTTCAAAATTCTTTTATCAAGTCAATAACACCGCTCTACAAATCTAAGGTTTGTCGCTGCGTTTTGGATGAAACCAAAAAAAGTTTATAGGTTTTGGTGCCCCGATTCCAAAACCATCACTCAAATTTTTATATCACGTCACAATTTTGAGAAAATCGCGGTTAAAGTGTCAAAAAAGGCCCATTTTGACCATTTTTGAAGGCATATAAAATAAGATCCTGACATGCAAATGACTTGGTATCAAGCTCATTCGAAAGTCTGTAATTTTCTCTTTCAGACAAGATAAAATTTTCTTGGTATTCAATTTTCTAAAATGGTAAAAAAATCATTAGTAACAAGTGCGTTAAATCTAAAATTGAATTTGTATGGAAATTTGTTAAAAAGAAACTGTGTAAATAAACTAAATATTTAAAAAATGAAAGGTTTTTTGTTAATGATTTTTTTACGATTTAAAAAAAACAAATTTTTAGAACATTTCATCTTATCTTCAAGAGAAAATTACAAACTTTGGAATGACCTTGATACCAAATCATTCGCATGTCAGGATATTATTTAATAATTATATTTAAAATGGGTAAAAAAATGCCCTTTTTCGGCACTTTAACCGCGAATTACTCAAAATTCTGACGTGATAGACAACTTTGGGCTCCGGATCGCTACCCAGAATCCAATCACCATTTTCTGGTTGAGCTGTGTAATTAGTGTTTGGGTTTGTTAAATTTTTTTGTTAAAAAAAAATTGTTGAAAAAAAAAAATTGATATTTTTTACTTTTGTCAGATCAACAAATTTTGTTTGTATTATTTTTTCAACAATCAAAATTTACAAACGTTTGTTGATATTACAAATTTCAGTGTAGGATACACATTCAGTGAAAAATTAATTGTATTTACAAATATGGGGAAAATATAACAATTCGTTTTTATCTGTGACAAAGGCCACACACACTCATTTTTTAGTAAAATCATACCTCTCACTTTCAATTTAAATTTGTAGACTCAACATTTATAAACAACTACCTGGACCCTACCTATCCCTTTAACGACCACAGGCAAGTATACTTGCCAACGTTTTTTGGCGATTATTTTTGTTCCAATGAAAGATAGGGTAAATGTGCTAAAAGATGAATTATAGAGTAGTGCTCGGACAACAAAAGTCTAGTTTTTAGTAAGTCTCTAATTTGATCCACTTACTCAATATATGCCCTCAAAATTTGTAAAATGATTATCTCTATTTCAAAGACAAAAGGATCTTTACTTGTCGAGAAAAATCAGGACAAGAAGGGGGTTTAGAGGTACAAATTCTTGTAGAATAACTGTTATTGAGTTGCAGATCTTAAAAATCGCAGCGAATTGAAACTATCTTTGGCCAGAACTACGTAATCGTCAAAGGGCAATTTTTTTTTCCAAGTAAAATAAGGGGGGAAGGTGAGGAGCTAGGGAACCAATTTTTTTATTTCATAACTACTATTAGGTCACAGATCAAGAAAAAGGACAGAAACTGAAAAACGCTTCGGCTGATAATATATATGGTCGTCAATGGATATTGACTCTATTTAAATATACAGTATCTGACAACACTAAATCACTAGACCGGGGTCAGGTAGAAGAAGCCTTTAATTTCATCTTCGATTAGCACTTACTATACAAAAATCTTAACAAAATCGGTTCAGCCATTTTTGCGAAACAGAAAGATCCAAAATTTTATGTTAGGAGAAAAAAATCGCACAAATTCTTTAACAAAATGCGTGCGAATTTTGTACTCTTTACTCATTAAATCATGATAATGTTTTGCGGAAGATTTGGGTGTACTTGCCAAAGCAAAGTTTTTTTTAGAAAAAATAATGTTATATTACTTTGCTACTCCATGCAATACGGATTTAAATATCAGCCGAGGACCCCATTAAAAAACCAAAAGAGCTGTACATTTCGTAAGTGAGCGCAAAAATAAGTGCAAAAAAGTGTTTTTACACTTTGGAGAGTATAAAAGATTCGGCAACAAAGAATATAACACTCTCACTTGTTTTATGTATATTTGATAAACAAGTGGAAAATTTTTATGCGAAAAGCTTAGACTTGGTGAAAAAGTAGTTTTGGTAAAAAAATTATTTTTTTCACGAAAAACAAAATTATGTTAAAAAAAATTAATGAACCCAAAATTTTTAGTGAGAAAAAATTTTGATGAAAAACTGTTTTTGATGAATTTTTTTGATGAAAAGAAAAATTTTTTGATGTAGAAAAAATTAATGAAAAAAAAAAATTTGATGAAAAATAAAATTTGATAAAAAAAATTGATGAAAAATAAATTGATGAAAAAAAAAATTGATAAAAAAAAATTTTCAAAAAAAAAAAAAGATTAAAAAAAAAAGTTTGATGAAAAAAAAAAAAAAAATTTATGAAAATAAAAAAAATTATGGAAAAAAAATGATAGATAAAAAAAAAAAATTTGATGGAAAAAAAAAATTATGAAAAAAAAAAATTTATGAAAAAAAAAATTTGATGAAAAACAAATTTTTTTTTGTTGAAAAATAATTATGTTACTTTTTATTCAACAGCTAGTGAAAAACGGTTTTATTCACCACGAGGTGAATTATTATCCAAGTTACAAACCCAAGTTATTAAAATTTTTGGTTTTAAGAAAATGAAAATAGTAATTCTTATTTTCTTTTTCGTTAATTTTTAGCTTATATAGTCAAACAGAGGTGGCGTCCTGCAACTTTTTTTTTTAAATTAGACACCTGCCTAAAAACATTATCATGTTTAAAAGTTATGAGCAGAAAACTAAAGGTGTTTATGTCCTCATTAAGTTGGCATTAATTAGTCCTTAAAAAGCTCTAATGTTATTTTCGCCTGTTCCGCAGTCACGGAAAAACGGCTGAGTCAATTTAATTGCAATTTTCGCCACGTATTGAGTTATCCAATGTCGCATGAGACCAAAATTGAACTGTAGTGAAAGCTATATCTTTATTGAAATTTTCAGCAGATGTAGTGCTAATCAAGGGTGGAACAATACGGCATTATAGACTGTCATGGATTATATAATATTTTTTTTAACCCAGGCAACGCCGGGTGCAAAACAGCTGGTAATATCAATAATGTTCCCTGATACTCTAAGACGGCTGTGGCCTGGTGGTTGTGTGTTGTGCTTTAAACTCCGGCGTCCTTGGTTTAAATCCCACAACATTTTTCTGTAGATTTTTTTTAAATAAAAAAATATAAAACTAAAATTAAAAATATAAGCTGTAAATTTAGTAATTGGTCGAACAATTTTCGTGCTCGGATGAATTTCAAATACTAAAGTAATTGAATCTGCGGTTTTTGTAATTGCCCAGCAGCAATTTTTCTGAACTGGCAGCAACTTTTGGAAAGGAAACTTGAGTCATGGGGCGCATCCAAACCGGCTAAATTCATGCATGATTCTCTAAGGCGATGTCACACTTTAGAGCGCTAGTTAGCTACACCGAAAAAGCGATCTTAAGACGCTCTGAAATAACGTCTATTTAGAGCGCTGAAAAGATGCAGTGAATTCATGTACCTTTTTAGAGTTGATTAAAACAGAATAAAGATGAAACGCATTTAACTATATCTGAAAAACAATTGGAAAATCTTAAATTGGAATTAATGAAATATATTTGAAAATTTTTGAAATGCAATTGAAAATTTTTTGGTTATAAATGGAAATTTCTGAAATACAATTGGAAATTTTCAAAATAAAATTGGACATCTTTTAAATAAAATTTGAATTTTTCAAATATGACTGGATATTTTTTGTAATGTAATATGTATTTTCTGAAATTAAAGTGCAAATGGTGTAGGTACTCAACATTTTTTTAATACTAAAAAATATTTTAAAATCTGGCCTACTTATTATAATCATTCAACATGTGTTAAAGGTGTTATGATTGAAGCACTTTCTGCAGCGCCGATAATTGCGCAATAACGATGTAGTCAAATCATGTGTCTTTGTCCAAAACTTATGGTTTTTCATTCAAAAAGTGTTGACTATGGTGACAGGACATAATCCCTACGGACATTACCCCCATAACGGAAATGGGGATTATGACCGAATTCATTTCGGTCATAATCCCCATAATAGTTGTGGGGACTATGACCGTTTCCAAAATGGTCACAATCCCAATTGGGATTATGTCCATTCCTTGTTGGGATTACAACCGAACTTTTTTCGGTCATAACCCCCATTCACATTATGGGGAGTAAGTCCAAAGCAATTTTGGTCATAATCCCCGTTTTCTGCAGAGAGCGTGGGTTTAATGCATGGAGTTAGTAATCCCTAAGCCCGCCCGAAGGCCGGCTACTCAGAAAAACTTTTAAGTAAAAAAAAAATTCTTTTAATTTTGGGGACTATGACCAACTAGTACAGAAGACATAATCCCCATAATGGGGTGTATTTCCATTTGTTACGTGGTCATTATCCCCATAAATCTGGGAATTAAGACCGTTTTTTATTGGGATTATGTCCAAATAATTTTCGGTCATAGTCCCCACTACCATTATGGGGATTATGACCGGAACGAATTTTGTCATAATCCTCATAACGGAAATGGGGATTATGTCCGTGGGGATTATGTCATGTCACCGTTGACTATATTAAATAGGAAAGCAAGTGTAAATTTTTATATATTATATTATAATTTATATTATAAGTTTTATACAAAAAATCTTAAGAAAAAATTTAAATTTTTTCCCTTTACTTTTACTGCATCCTCAAGAGCGCTCTTTGGATGCGCTTCGGTATGCTATAGAAATATGCTGTGTCGCCAAAATCTCGATTTATTTTTGCTGGATAAAATCAGTTTTCAATTCTTTCTGTGTAGATGGAAAACTATTTTTTTTTTCCAATAAAAGAATTCATTCTTTAAGGTTTTTTCTTTCACAACTTACAGAACAATTTAAAAAAGAACATAAAATTATCATGAGTAAAATATACGACCTCCTGTCAGACAGACATTCACACTTAATTTCCTTTTTTTTTATTCTCTTAAACTGAGTTTTTGTTTTTTTGTATTCTTTATTTAACTTGTTCGGTATGTTTAATGATCATTCAGACACAACACGCATACAATTGTATATGATGACGATAATTTGATGTGCTAATGTTATGCTGAATTATATTGTTTGTACGCGTGTTTTACTAAACACTGTGCAAGTTCGAGTGCTGGCTGGCAGGCTGGCTGGCAAGTATGTTTGTATAGACTAAATTAAATAATGCGTGGGTTTTTTTGTTCGGTATGTTGTTTGGGTTTCTTTTCTTCATTACATCTCATCAACATTGCAGTCGTTCCTTGACGAAGCTCAATGGGTTTTGTTGTTGCTTTTATGCTGAATGTGATATAAAATTAAGTATGTGTGTGCTTGTCATACATAAAATGTTTTTTTTTTTTTTTTTGGTGTAAAATGCATCATAATCAGGGTTTTGTTGTGTGTTGAAACCTGCATAATACATAAAGAAAAGTAAGGCGTTGCATTCATTGCTCGGTGTTGTTTGTATAGTTTGTATACACAGCGCGGCAAAATTCTTTATACCCTTCAAGGATATAATTTAGTTTTTATTACCAGCAAAGTTTATGATGCTTTTACTTTTTGTATTTTTTTTTTTAGTATTTACTCATCAAAATGCTAAACATGATTTTTTTCAACAGGATTTTTTTATTGCATTTTATATATGTTTATATAAAATGAGAATAAATGTTGTTTATGTTAGTGTAAATATTTATAGACGTATGATAGGAATTATATCAGAGAAATTTACACGTTCGGTGTTACGTCTTTACGTTTAAGAGTAACTTTTCACACAAAAAATACCGACTTAAAAGTCTGGTGTTTAATAAAAAAAGTAAACAGAAAAAGCAGGGTCTTAAATACCCTTCTGGATTTGATAGTAGGTTAGGTTAGGATTGGTGGATTCAAAATTTCCGATTTCTTGTATGGATCGGATGGTCTATAGCGATAATAAATGTTCCTTCCACAACGACTATAAAGGCTGAGTTTGGCACCCGTAACCTTATACTAGCGTAGCGTAGAGAGTTTTTCGTTATATGAGAACAAATGAGAGCAGTTATTCTTCTTTGCAGACGTCTACGTGATTTTCTATTTGATTTTGATCGCTACGCTACTCTAGTTTACGGTTACGGGTGCCTAACTCAGCCTTAAAACGTGTTAGACCATGAAGCGAACAGTTATATTTGCTAAAGGTTTACGACCGCAGGTTCGATTCTTGCAGCAGACGAATAAAATTAACATTTCTATATAGAGACAATTTAACAATTTTTCAAATGTTAATATAATAATATAGGATCACTGATAAAGCTAAAA
Source organism: Pegoplata infirma (assembly GCA_963921195.1). Lineage (NCBI taxonomy): Eukaryota > Metazoa > Arthropoda > Insecta > Diptera > Anthomyiidae > Pegoplata > Pegoplata infirma. The sequence continues at coordinate 191,907,209 of OY992537.1, read as the reverse complement.
TGCAGATACTATGCACAGTCTGATTCAGAAATTGTTACTATATTTACAATTTTTAGAATTTAAAAGTTATTCAATTATCAACTTCACATTTTCAGAATTTACAACTGCGATGAGGCAGTGTCTTGTGACCATTCCCGTGAGTAAATGACAATCCACTCTGTTGAGAAAAAGTAGCTAGTGAGTATTCCTGAGGTCGTAATGAGACTAGTTTGTTCTAGTAAGTCAGCCTTTGCTTAGCTCTCTCCACTTCCTGTGTGCTAAAGAAATACAATGACAGTCACTTCTCGTACTAAAGTACTGAATTGGGGTTTCAGTATGAACAAAAGTTGCTACCCCATCCGCTATATCGTTCCCTTCTACTCCCTTATGCCCAGGTACCCGTACCAAAGATACGATATTATTCGCAGATAGTTTCTAATGATTCTCGTAACAATCAAAAACTACTTTCGAATGAATACAAAAGCTCCTTGGAGCCCTTAATGCAGCTTGAATATTGGTATTTTCCCGATTCTCTGAGAAACTGTGAGGCTGTCTTCTATAGAAACTATCTCTGCCTCGTAAATAACACAATGCTAATTTAGAAAACTTCTATATATCACATACGTCCGCAGTAACACCATCTCCAACTCCCGCCAATTGTTTGAAGCCGTCTGTGAAGATATATATAGCGTCATTTGGAGCGCAACGCCAGTTCGAATAAAATTCTCGAGTTGGAAATTCAACTTTAAATTTCTGATAGAAAAGTAATGTAAGCACTTTGTAGTCAGTGGCAACGTTTTCCAATTTGTTCATGCTACTGTGTTCAAAGTTTCGGCGTCTAAGCCAATTTAAGTCTTTGAGTCTGAGCCATAACTTATAAGCTTCACTTTTGGCAAATACGTAAATTGACAGCAGATACAGTAATTCGTCGATGGATGCAGCTGATGTCGTTATTAAGGCTCCAGTGACACAAGGAAGGTATACCATAGCTTACACTCCGATTGTCCTGCACTTTTAATATGTTATGGAGGACCAAAGTCTACCGGTTTTTTTTATTGGCTATCGTGAGGGTTAAAGATTGGGAAACGGAATTGTTTCGTTTTTTGGATTTTTGCATATTTCTTCCAACACCGCTGACCCTGACTTCCCTAAAATTATCGATATTATACTTTTGTGTAAACAGTACCATTTAATTTTTCCGCGCATTAACGTTAACTCCATAACTGTTTCAGTGATCGCTACAGCAGCTCAAATAACGTGGCCAATCCGAATGGCATTGGCCTCCTAGGATCCACAACCAAGAAAAATAGTGATGTACCTCCTGTGGCGTTCACCACGACTTTTTTGGTAGCTCTTTCAAGTCCCCATTCGGTTGTGACTTCTCTGCCCTGCTGATAAGCATATTGCGATGCCGACAAAAATGTTCCTCCAAGGTTTTCCAAAGAGAAGATGATAGACTTATAGGTGAATAATTAGTGGCGTGATAAATTTTGCCGCTTTTTGGTATGATCACTACTTTGGACTTCCTACTAGAAAATGGTATATAATGATCCCGACACGATATGAAGACTTTGTTTTTAAAGGAATTATTTCAATAACAGTAGATGTTACTGCATCTATAACAGTAACAATAGTAATAGTAACAATTACATCCGGCCCTGGTGATTATTAAGTCTTAAATGATTCTACTGCCCATCTAATCCGCTCATCAGCTATCAGATTGCGGGTTGGGTCTCCTATAAAGGTTGTTCCCTGCAAATTTTTTCTAAGAACAACATCCAATGTTTCCATTGCATTCTCCGTCCATGTGTCATTTATTCTCTTAAGTTAAATTGGTGGTATGGGTGTCTTAGATATAGTTTTCCTGCAGAGCTTTTCCAGCCAGACTGCAAAGCTTCTACCGGCTACTCTTTTTCGATTACCGAAATAATTTAGTAAGTCTCCATATATACTTAGGGACCAATTTGCGTCATTTTTGACTTTCCTGGAACCTTACACCTTGCCTGCGATACTTTCCTAGACCACCAAGGTGGTTGCAGCATGTTGATTTGTATCAAGTTCAACGACGATAGATGATAAGGTAGCAGTACTCATGTTGTTCGTCCCATCAAGTGGAAGCTGCTTATCGAGTTTAATGTTATCAGTAGCTTCGGCTATAAATACAAGGACCCTTTTCTCCTCATCCTTTTGCATTTGTGGCACCCTCTTATTTAGGTGTTAGGGACTTAATGGTACATTTAACTCAATCGCGAGAGTATTGGTCTACGCATTTTATACGCTTCACGTTTTGCGTCCACCCTGCTTCATTAAAACTGGGCATCGGTTTTTCGGAAATATTTTCATATATTCAACCAGTTTTTGAATTAGCTTTACCTGAATCTTTTCGAGTCCTCCAAAACTATTTGGCATAGAGGATGCTACGGTCCACAAGAGCTACTAATAAATCGTTTAGCGCCTCATCCGCCATACTGTTTATATAAAGTTGGTGATGCTTACCGAACCCAGTCATTTTCATCCGATGATCTTTGACTTTTAGGGATCCAAATGAACAGTACGCTTTGCTCAATGAAACTGGCAAAATTTGGATTGGATGATTTATATTTCACTATATTTTCTAAATATTTGCGCATAGATAACTGTAACAACACACTTGAGGTCTTCAAGTGGTGACCTCTGGACTACGTCAATGTCTTCGAAACGCTGCTTCATGCCCCATGTGGCGAATATTTTTACGTACATTATGTGAAACAGTGTCAACCGGTTCCAAAACTGCAAGGTAAGGCTTAACTGCAGCTTCAGTCTGAGAACGTAAGAGCACATCTCCGAACTCGTCATCAAAAATATTATTGTTCTAGTACTCAGTTTTTATATATTCACTATTTTCCTTTTTTGACAAATTAGGTTCAAATTGAATAGTTGTAGTTGTTGTGCAAAATGTTTAACAAAACTTAAGGAAAACACTGGTTTTTTAATAATAATTTTTACAGCACTTTTTTATACTTCTGAACGCATTAAAATCAATTTTAATTGAAGCGAGATAAGAACGAAAAGAAAAGGAATTTTTTATTTTTTTTTATTTTAAAAATATTTTTTCTCTGAATAAGAACCATTAAACTTATATTAAGTATAATTTGACCTACTTTTAAGATATAGTTAAGTAAATGCTTTACGATTTCTTAGGAAAAATGTACTTGAAATAAGAAATAATTTCTTTGCAGCCCTTGCAAGCCCGACTTTTCTTAAATGAACGTCAACTTGTTTTAAATTTAGTATACTTTTTTTCAGTGCATTTTTTTAGTACACCACAAATAATTACCAATGTCCTTTATAAGTAAAATTTTATACTGCAGCTTATCACGTCAGCTTAACTTTCAACAAAATATATTTCGATTTGTCTCACAATCAGTTGTTTTTGTTTATATTCTTGGTGTAGGCGGCTTTTAATACTTTGATCTAGACCATAAATCAGACAATTAAAAATGTTAAACTATTTTTTTTGGTTTCCTTTTTTAGTGTTATTTCGCAAGCATATGTTGTTGGCGAAGTGTTAAACAAATATATTAATGTTATGTTACATTAAACTGTACGATTTCAGCTGTTGAAAGAATTTCCTTGTTTATTTATGAAGAATTAATGTTGTCTCAATTTAAAAAAATTGTGTGTTTTTCAGAAAAATTTAATTTATCGTGCCACACACTGAGATTGCAGTGATTTACTTATGCGTTGATGATAAAATTTAACGGGAGTGGCTTTGATTTTAACAAATCCAATATAAAAAATCCTATATAAAGAAAATATTCCTAAGAAAATATTTTTTAGAAAGTCTGATTCTGAGGGAACACAAATGGTAAAAGAATTGAATTTGGTACTTTTTTTTATCTCCCAAAATAATAGTCTTAGGGGGCTCCTGTAGGTTTTGTTGGTAGCGTCCTAGCCTTTACCACCAGAACCCTTAGTATGTTTCGTTACAGCCAGATGAAGTTTATCGTTATCAGTTTTTGGTTAGGTTGAAATTATTAAAAGAAGTCTTAAAAAGTTCGCTGTGAAATTTTAGATGTTAAAAGGATAAAAAGGTTCACAATTTCTACTTTGGCATTTTTTCCACATTCAAAAATAATGGTTCTGAAAACTTGAAATTAGAAATGTCGAATCATATAACCTGATTTTATCATACGACCCTTAGTGGAGAGCATAAATTTTAAATTCAGGTTTTGCACCCTCCAAATTTATAAAAAAAATTGTGGTGGCATCCTGGTTCCGCCTAAAAGTCTGTACAAATATTCACTTGTGCTTACTTTTATTTAGCTTACACTATACATTTATTCAAAAAGTTCAAGTGCAATAAAACTAAATAAATAACCATTACTTGATGTTAAATTTTTCACTCTTCTGTTGATTTCAAAAATATGGTGCTTATATTCTACTTAGAAGGCTTTACTAAATGCCACTAAATGAAATTATTTGCCAACATAAATACGCTCATACACACTTAAACACAGACAGTTTGAATAAAATTAGATTTATGTTATAGTTTTTAAGGTTGATAAAGTGGCCAAGTATGTAGGTAGTGTCAAATAACTATAAAAGCCTAGAAAATATTGTATTTGTATGCAGAGTGTTGGACTATGGTTTTTTGTGGAATGTTCAGGCAATAAGTATTAACTAAAACCAGAAATTTATGTTACTTACCCACCAACCCCTAACTTGGGAAGGGGGAAACTGAATATAAGAACTATATAAATAGTAGAACATCGGTATATCAAAATAAGGAAGAATTTGGTTTGCTTGTGCCAAACGAATTTAGAGTCAACAGAATGGTTCGTATGCTACAACTGAAATTTTCAGTGACGACTACCAAACTTTTTTTAGAAACAGTAGATTTGTTGTTAAAAATAAATATCTGTTATCAAAGCAAGTGCTCTTTTGTCACAATCAAAAAATTTGGTTGTTGCAACAGAAACATTCAGTTGGCTCTAAACTCGTCAGTTTTCTCTGTCAAGGGACAGTTCCTAGACTTTAACTTTTCTTTGATAATAACCTATCACTTTAATTGATTTACTTAAGATTCTACACTAGTGTTTCGAATTATTCGACCGTGCCGGTTAACCGGTTAAGGCATTATTCAAAAATTGGTTAATCGGTTATTCGGGTCGATTAATCGGAAAAGTGTCAACTAATCGATTAATCGTCAAAAACAATGAAAAATTAATTTTAAATGATTTTTTAAAAGTAATGTAACAAAAAAGTAATTAATTAAAATTTTTGTCTTTAAAATTTATTGTGTGCAGTTTTTAAAGGGGAAACCCAAAACGCAACTAATTGAAATTTAGATATAATAAATCCTAAATTTTATTTGGAATTTTCTAAATTTCAATCGGGATTTCCGAGTTTCAATTGGCCATTTCCGTTTTTCAATTGGAATTTCAAAATTTCAATTAACTTATAATTGTAATTGTAATTTTTAAATTTTGATTTTCAATTGGGATTTCAATTGAGATTTCTGAATTAAATTAGCTTTTCAGAAACTGAATTATCTTTTCTGAATTTCATTTAAAATTTTTAAAATTTAAATTTTGCTTTTCTAAATTTCAATTAAGATTTCTTAATTTCAGTAGGCTTCCGTAAATTTCAATTTTGTGAAATTGGGAGTTTCTGAATATCAATTAGGATTTATAAATTTCAATAAGCTTTTCTGAATTTGGTTTGAGCTTTCGTAAATTTTGATTGGGCGTTTCTGAATTTCGATTTGGACTTCTGAATTTCAATTGGGATTTCTGCATTTGAATTAGCTTTTCTGAATTTCAATTGGAATTTTCTAAATTTTAATTGGGATTTTCAACATGGCATTTGAAAACTTTAATTAGGATTTCTGAGATTTAAATGATTAAATTTTAAATTTTGCTTTTCTAAACTGTTAATTGCAGGTTTCTGAATATTTTTTCTGTAGTTTTGGCTTTTGAAAAGTGTTTGTAAAAAAGAAGAAGTGTTTCAAATAAATTATAGTGGAATATAGAGATAATAATATTAACCGGTTAATCGAAAATGTTTAACCGATTAATCGAGTCAAATAATTATTTGCGTTTTAAATTACTTGTTTCGACATTAACCGAAATAGAGGCGATTAATCGAGAAATCGGTTAATCGATTAACCGAATTGGAAACACATAGTATATTCTACACACAAAAAACCTTGTCAAATTACAAGAAAAAGTCCCGTAATCCCATTTTACTAATATTTGACAGCTTTTCTTGTTTTTTAACAAAAAATTTTCGATAGAATTTAATTTTTTTTTTTGTAACTTTACAATTTTTTTTTTTACAAAAAAAAAAAATCTAGTATTGCGTCAAAAGTCAATTTACAATTTTATTGGTAAAAATATTGTAAACTTACGAAAAAGCTCTAGTAAAACAAAAAATGGCAGGAACCTTTGATAGAGGCGCGATCAGTAGATGTCTGTGGTGATATGTTCCTACACCGAAAAAAATTCATGCCTTATATGAACGACATGTTTCGTACATTGTACGAAAAGTTTCATAGTTTTTGCTTACGAAATTATTTTGTAAAAATTCTAAGTTTTTACGAAAAAGTTTACTACAATTTTACAATTTTATATATTATACAAAATAATTTCGTAAATTACAAAAATAAATTCGTACATATTAGACATAAAAAATTACAAAAAAATGTATGTCTTATATGGTCGAAATGTTTCGTACAGTGTAAGAATCGTTTCGTACTTTTTAATCATAAGTTATTACGAAAAAGTATGTAATAAACTCGTACATATTAGATATATTTTTTAAAACAGTATGTATAGTAGCATGTCCCGAAATCAGGAAATTTTAGAAATTCTTTAGGGCATACCCCTAGAACGATGCTTATTGAAGAGCTGATTACGGGAAAAATAATTAAAAAAATGTTGGAGGTCATCTTCAGGGCGCAACCAGCGCTTAAAGTTTGCATCCGTGGTGCATTTGGTCAAAAAAAAGTATTTTTATTTATTTTTAAAATTGGTGCCAAAAGTTTCGTTAGGTAGAGTACATTCAGGAAAAAATATTTATAAAGTTTTCATGGAGCAATTTTGGTCCAGCGCAACATCTTGAAACTTTGAAGATGCATAATTAATTACATATTTTTTTAAGTTTTTGTAAAAAACTGCTTTTTATAAAAAGGCTTGAACATAAACTCAGTTTTACACAAAATCTTAAAAGAAATCTTACAAACTCCGGTTTTTACAAAAACTTAAAAAAAATATATAAAAAATAGCACCTTTTCCAAAATTTCAAAACGTTGTGCTGGACCAAAATTGCTCCATGAAAACTTAACAAATATTTTTTCCATTATGTACTCTACCCAGAGACCATAACCGTTATGAGATTTATTGAAAAAACTTAAATTTAACTGTTCAAAAATATTATTTTGAAATAGAAATTTAAAATAACAGTTTCAAAAAATTTATATAAATATCTGTCCAAAATAACAGAAATAAAAAAACTTTTATTTTTTTAACTGTTATCAAATACTCTTTGAGCCTTATAAAATTTTATATATTTAAGTAAAACTACCCGAGTAAAAATTTTTGTATGGAGCAATATATGTTCTTATATTATTCCAGATCTGTTGATAGATCCGAGATTTGAAAGATCAGCACTGATCCGAAAAATGGATCGCTAAGATTAGATCAGTTTTAACCGGACGGATACAATTTGATCCGAAAAGTGGGTTTATCTAATTAGATCAGTTTTAATCGGTGGGATACAATTTCATCCGAAAAATGGTTGGATCTTATTGGACCAAGACAAAAAAAAAAGATTTTTTTAGCTGGATAAAAAAAGATAAAATTTCATACGAAAGAAAAAAAAAATATTACAAAAAACTTTAGATAAAATTTTATCCGAAAAAAAAATCTATTTTTAGAACTATATATAATTTAATCCGAACAATAAAATCTATTTTTAGAACTGATAAAGTTTTATCCAAACAATTTTTTTCAATATTAAGATATAAATATATATAATTAAAATTTATTTAAAAAAAAAAAAACTTCGAGCGGCGGGGGAATCGAACAGCTACCAACTGTTTGGTAATCGCAATCTCTACCCTCTGACCCAGCGGACGTTGTTAATAAATGACAACTTTAAAAGACTATGTTTTAAAAAAACTTAGAAAATTTTTGAAAATAGTTTATCATATATAATTGTATCAAGTTTAACTTATATATAATTAAATCCAGTTTATCTTATCGGGTATATGATTGCATCAAATTATATTCGACTTGAATTTGAACAAAATTTTAAAAAAGACTTAGAAAATTTTTGCTAAAATTTGTGATTTTTTTTTTTTTTTAGTTTATTTGCTGAGCTAATAGGGGGTTTAGTACTGAGTTCAACAACATTATTTTCATCTTCCAATGCTCTTAATTTTCCAAGTTATAAAGCTTTAAAGTAAAAACGGTTTTTGGCTTATGAGCTTCACATTTTCATCGGATCCAAATTTTCTTTCTGCCGTTGTATATTTAATAAAAATACCTTTAAAATGGTATAAAACATGTATAAACTTCTCTCACCAACGGCCAAATAATGAGTTTTAAGTTTATTTCGGAAGTTTTTTCAGACAAAAATAATTTTATCTGAAAATATTGCTAACATAAGTTCGAACCAAATACACTTTTAATTATTGGCAACAAATAAAGCTTTGATTTGAGCTTGATCTGAGGACTTTAGCTCTCTTAAAACCAGAGATATTGATGGTTAAACATTAAAGTTTTAAAATATTTTTTTCTTCGGATTAAATAATATATAATTATATCAAAATATAATTATTTTTTAAATATTTTTGTTAAAATTCAGGGATTTTATTTTTTTTTAAATTTGAAAAACGAAAACGCATTAAAAAATCATTTAGATTAAAAAAAAATTTTAAAAAAAATAATTTTTTTCTTGACTTAGTCGGGAATCGAACTCAGGGTCCTCAAGAATTATATATTATCATATATGATGCAATATAGAAAGTTATATTACTATATATAAATAATATTTATTTCTAAATACTATCATAAAAAATAAATTAATCAATATTTTTAAGTTTAGTAAAAAATTAAAGCTTCTAAAACATATTTTCTTTAAAAAAAAATTAAAAAAAAACAACTTTTTTTCTTAGCTCAGCCGGGGATCGAACCCAGGGTCCCTAGGAACCATATATTAACTTATATGATGTAATATATAAAATTATATAACTATAAATAAATAATATTTATTTTTCGATTTTATCATAAAAATTTAATTATTCAATATTTTTAAGTTTAGAAAAAACAAAAAGCTTTAAAAACATATTTTCTTTTTTAAAAAATTAAAAAAAAAATAGTTTTTTTCTGGGTTGAGCCGGGAATCGAACTCGGGGTCCCCAAGCATCATATATTATCTTATATGATCTTATATAAAGTTACACACAACTATTTAAGTTATATGCATTTTTTAAACATTTAACTTTTAAAATCCAATATGCATTTTTTTAAGTTTTAAAATACAATGGATTAAACAGATTTTTTTTCTATTTAAAAATTTATAGAATTTATATATATTTTTTTTTTGACTGATTTTAGGTGCTTTGAGAATCATATATAATTATACAAGCTCTCTTGTATACTTAAATAAAAATATATATGATGCAACATTAAAAAAAAATATTGAAATACTGTTATATAAAAGTATGCATAATTATATATAAAATATTGTGAAAGAAAAAAATATTTTTTACCTTATACAATTGTATAACATTTTATATGGCGTTACATGTGCCACCATTTAAAATTATATATAGAGTTTAAAAAAAAATTGTATTTATATGGTACCTTACAAAACTATATACGGTATCTCATAAGCCATTTATAATTATATCTTTGATAATATTAAAAAAATAAATGTTTGATGCCATGTATAGTTTTATATAACTGTATATAGAGTTATATGTGCGACCATATATAATTATATTTGAAAATTTTTTTTTTCGTTTTTTAAGATGGAACCATATATAGTTTTAAATGGTTTCTTGTAAGTCATATATAATTTTAAATGGTTTCTTGTAAGTCATATATAATTATATATATAATGATATTGGATTTTTTTTAAATATGCTCGTATACGTTATTTGATATTAAGTCACATATAAATATGTATGCAATCAGATTAAGTTATATGTGTCACATATGATTATGTCTCCCACATGTATTTATATATTAATATGGTTATCATTAGATGTAATTTTATATAACTCCATTTAAAAAATTTGGAAAAACTCAATGCGAGATATAATTATGTACTTTGTTTGATATGAAAACATATTATTTCATATGGCTATATATACATACATCAAATAATGTAAAATTATATGTATTCATTTTTACTCGGGTAAAATAAACGCATAAAAAAGAATCCTATTGATAGCTAATACCTCAATTATTGATTTGAACATTAAAACTTTGATTGATTTGAATACAAATAACTGTTATAACAGTTATTTAAAATAAATAAATGTTATTTTAAACTTTTTGAACAAAAAGTTTTTAATTACTGTTATTTTATACTTTTATTGATAAAAATCAAAAAATAAAAGTTATTGCAAATTTTAACACGGGACATCTCTAGAAGTCTTTCTATATATATAATGCATATTTTGGACAACATTCGTTTAATTATTTTTTTAAAGCAAAATAACACATATAACTGTTTTATTTGGTCTCTGACTCTACCTAACGAAACTTGTGGCACTAATTTTAAAAATAAAAAAAATAAAATTTTTTGACCGAATGCACTGCGGATGCAAACTTTAAGCGCTGGTTGCGCCCTGAAAATGACCTCCAACATTTTTTACATTATTTTTCCCGTAATCAGCTCTTCAATAAGCATCGTTCTAGGGGTATGCCCTAAAATTTTCCATTTCCGGGACACGCTAATGTATAGCAAAAAATAAAAAACCTGTTCCAAAAAAATAATTCGTATAAAAAATGTAAAAATGAAAATTTTCGAATTTTTTTGGTGTTCTAGATTTCACATCCGAATTTCTTTTTCGTTTTGTTTCACATAAATAAAATTTGGTGAAAGTAAATCGAATGCCCTATAAATCACCGGGTCCCGACGGTATTATCCCGGCCGACCTTCAATGGAACGCCGCTCGTATAATACCATGGTTAGCCAGTATATATCTGGCCTGTCTCAGATGGTCTTACATCCCTCGGAAATGGACCACCTCTGAGGTGGTTTTCATCCCAAAGGGTGGGAAGACATCCCATACGAAACTGAAGGACTACAGACCGATTAGTCTTTCTTCGTTTCTTCTGAAAACTCTGGAGAGAATTTTAGATTCATCCATCAGGATGTCCGTCAATCCAGAGTCATTATCTGCCTCCCAGCATGCCTACAATAAGGGCAAGTCAGTGGAGACGGCACTACACTCTCTTGTTGGATACATCGAGAGATCCATGGAATACAAGGAGTACACTCTGGCCGCCTTTCTCGATATAGAAGGTGCCTTTAACAATGTCAAACCTGAAGCAATCAGGTCTGCCCTGGACGAATTGGAGGTAGATAATACCATAACCAAATTTGTCATGAAACTGCTTGGACATAGGACTATTAGGTCAACTCTTGGCAGGTCCGTGGTAACAAGGGCTGCAGTACGGGGCACTCCGCAAGGAGGAGTCCTATCACCGCTACTGTGGAACCTTACCATAAATACTCTCCTCGTCAAACTGGACGATATGGGGGTCAAAACTGTCGCCTACGCGGACGACGTGGCCGTCGCAGTATCCGGAAAATATCCGGGAATACTGTCTGAACGCCTGGAGCTATCTCTTGAACTACTTTCTGAATGGTGTTCAGATAGCGGTCTGGGGGTAAATGCAGGCAAAACTGACCTTGTTTTATTTTCAAATAGGAACAAGATTCCCAGGTTCACCCCACCGAAATTAGGCGGAATCGAACTCACGGTGTCCGATAGTGCTAAGTATCTAGGAATCATTCTAGACAAAAAGCTGCTATGGAACTTGAACACTCAAGCGAGAGTGGCAGAGGCAAACGCTGCTATCTATTGCTGTAAGAAGGCCATTGGAAGCAACTGGGGTCTTACACCCCGGAATGTCAATTGGCTATTCAATACGGTTGTCAGGCCCATACTTATGTATGGAGTATCCGTTTGGTGGGTGGCGACGGGGAAGGCCACTCACCAAAAGGCATTCAATAGGATCCTTAGGACAAGTGCGCTGCTGATAACAGGCGCTCTTCGCTCCACTCCGACGAAAGGACTACTTGCTATGCTTCATTGGCTACCAGTAGACCTTCTCGCAACACAACTAGCCGAGAACACAGCCACTAGGCTAGCGGCAATTAACGCATGGACGTATAAACCATACGGTCATGCAAGAATCCTGAGGCAGCATAGTGCCGCAGAGAACATCGACTACTGCACCCCCATACCCTCGTTCGAAACCGGGTTTGTAACAAGGATTCCGGGCAGGTCCGACTGGACGGAGGGCCTCGATATTCCTGAGGAGACACTTAAGGTTTTTACTGATGGCTCCAAAATGGACGGACGAGTGGGGGGTGGCGTTTTTGTGAATCAACTGGATTACAGGCTCTCATTTCGACTACCGGACCAGTGTAGCGTATTTCAAGCCGAGATAATGGCTATAAAACGGGCTGCAGATTGGTTAGGGTACCAACGGATATCACTTAGGGATATCTGTATTTTCACCGACAACCAAGCGGCTATCAAATCCCTAGCAGATGTGACCACCACATCTAGAATTGTCCGAGAATGCCGGGCGTCTCTTAATGAGATGGCGAGACATTCGAATTTGGCACTCATCTGGGTGCCTGGACATGTGGGTATTAATGGCAACAGTATTGCCGATGAATTAGCCAGGCAAGGTACGACTCTACTCTCTAACGAGATAGATCATACGCCTGGCATTCCGCTCAGTGCGAGTAAGAGGCGGAACGAAAATTCACTTTTTCGAATAGCCAATGACAGATGGCGTCGTGAATCCACGTGTCTCAACACGAGGATGGTGTGGCCCTCGTTTGATCGCCGGCGCACGGGTAGGATCATTCAACTGTCCCGGAACCAGCTACGCAACCTAGTTGCAGCCGTTACGGGGCACAGTGCGCGATTCGGCGCACACGCCAGAAAAATGGGTATTCCCTACAATGATTACTGCGTGGGATGTCAGGATGTGGAAGAGGAAGATACGGTTACGCACTTCCTATGCCAATGTCCGGCATACGCCCATCGGAGAGCCATACATTTTGGTAACCCGATACTGGCAGATTTGACGTGTCTATCCGGCATGGATGTGAATAGGATAGTCTCGTTCATCCGGGATTCTGATCGTTTCAGCTTGGATCCCAGTGAGGCCACCTGAGCACTACTATTTTCTTCACCTTTCTCTCTTCTATCCCTAATCTTTTCTTTTTTTCTCTTTTTTTCTAATCTCTTCTATAGGTAACACAACGGGACCACGTTTATTGAAGGACCCAAGTGAGCTGTCCAAAAGGCGGCTGCCTACTTACCTAACCTAACCTAAATCGAATGCAATATTTTTCCTTATTTTTCCTTATAATTTTCTAAATTTTAATTATTCGATTTCAACTTCGAATGAAAACTTGATCAACAAAACACTTAACTTGATATCATGTGATTCGGAAATTTTCATGTGAATTGAAAAGTTGTGAAAGACAGAACAGAGGCCATAATACAAGTAGCATACAAAAGTTAGTAAAATATATATTTTAGTAAATTTACAAAAAAAAAAAACGTTGTTCAATTTCAAAAAATTTTATTTTAAATTTTTCTTACAAAAAAAAAAAGCAGTTAATAGCAAAGTATTACAGATGATGATGAGTTCAATCCTTGTCGGCTGCGATCTGTAAATAATTTTCACATATAGAGTTTTATTGACTATTAACTAAATAAATTTGACATTAAAAGTTTTTCTGAAGATTATTATAACTGGATAATATGAAACTAGTAAGAAACAAACCAGGATGTCTTAAATTTTTAGAAAAATTAAAATTTTTCTTTCATACTTTTCTCAATTCAAAACCATATATAAAAAAACAATATTTTTCACAACTTTTCTGACGAAACTTTTTTTTCGGACACAAACATTTTTTATCATTTCTTTTTTTTTGCGTTTTGGAACTAAGAAATTCATTAAAAATGCATTAAGGAAAACAAATCTTAAAATATAATTTCGAAGTTAAAAAAAAACTTTTAAAATTTTCTAATTGTAAGTCCTAGGCCTTTTTATATGAAAGGTTTTAAAGTTTGTGATAGGTCATTGCGTTCATTGTGTCATGCCACGTGACCTATCAAGAACTGGTCACTTTTCGTGCAGGGAAATTAAAAATGTTCAAAATTACGAAATATTTTCGTATGTTTCGTAAATTTACGAAGGTCCGGACTAATTTCTTTTTCGTAATATAAAGTAAATTTTCGTATATTTTACGAAACAAGTAAGTACGAAATTTTATTTCGTAAAATGTTGCATGGATTTTTTTCGGTGTATTCAACTAAAATGTTACCAAATATTCTGATATTAACGCCTTAATAATTCAATATTATTATTAGTTTTCATTATTTTCTTAACTACGCCCCCAAAAGTGGGTGTGTCAAAAAAATTTTATTCCTACTCCCCTTGGTCCAGACACAGATGAATGTACTTCATATGCAGACAAATATTACAGTTGATGAGCAAATGTACAAAAACCGTTTCAAAAAAATTGTATTTTTCAGAAGTTGTTTCAATTCTTTAAGGCGGGACTTTTTCACCATTGCACGATATTTCTCATGTATGAGCTTTACCAGCCTAACTTCATTAGTCTAGCCTTTTGGTTTGGACTGCAGTGTGATTTCCATAGACTAACGGACGGACAGACGGACATTCACAGAATGTCTAAGAATCGATCACTGATCAATAATATATCGGTCATTTACTTGTATAGTGTCATAACGCAAAATGTTTGATTTTACAAATAATCTGTTTTAAGTTTACAATTGAAACATGTTTTACATTGCAAGAGGCCCGTACATAGAAAAGGTTATAATGGCGTGTTCTCTTCTGAAACGGTGAGTTTAGAATATATTAATACGAATTTTTGACACAATATATAATAATAATATAATAATAATAATAATAATAATTTGATCCAGTGATCAGTTTTTATTTATTTTTCCAATTTTTATTTACAACTCATTTTAAATAATTTTAACCTAACCGAGAACTGGTAACAATGACCGTCGTCTCGTTGTAGCGAAATCGACCAAGGGTTTTGGTGGGAAGCGAACCCACGACCCCCTGTTTCATAGGCTAGCACGCTACCAACTAGCCTACAGGGGGCCACAATATATAGTAGGATATAATAAATAATTCTGTATCGTTTACCCAAAAACGACATATTTTGAGTTATGACACTATACAAGTAAATGAGCGATATGTACTTTATAGGGTCCTAGACCCATATATCGATGCGTTACGAGTGGAATGACAAAGTGAGTAAACTCTCATACTGTAGTTGGGGGTATACAAAATTTGCGTGAGCGATTTTATTGAATTTTTCGCAAGGATTAATTTTTCGTCCTAAAATCGTCTTCACATATTATTTTGTAAATAAAGAGGATCAAAATTTCGGAATTTACAATTCGTAGTTTTTCTACAGAAAACGGGAAGTTTTTTGATCGGAGTTAAAAACTGCAATTTTTAGCAACAATAACATTGCAAAATGTGATTTTGCTGTGTAGGTGAGGAAGATGACGTGATACACATTTCCCCTTAGTATTATTAATGACATATTCTTAAAAAGAACTTAGTCTATTCACATAAATCATAAAAATCATAAATATATTATTTAAATAATGCATAAATTATTAACATATAGCTTCCACAAATCTCTGTCACGTGCAATAGCTCTTAATTGACCAAAAGATTTCCTTGTTTCTTGCAGCACAGTTCTACGCCATGTTTGCTTAGGTCGACCTCGAAGTCTACGTCCTTGTGGATTCCACTCTAAAGCAGTGTGTGTTACATCATCGATGAATGAAACTCAATTTTTTTCTGGGGTTATGTTAAGTCTTCAAGGGGTAATTTTTTACCGATTCTTCCCATCTCTGAACTTAAAAAGAGGTCGCAATAGACCACAGAGTCTACGTGTGCTGACGTAAAAGTCAGCAGCCACTTACAACTTATTATTTAAGATGTTTTCGTGGAAATATTTAGAAGGGTAGCTCTTCTTTTTTGAACTGTATCGCGTTCTCTACAGTCAGACTAACAGAGAGTAGTAAATTTTTCTCCAAATGCAATTTTTTTTTAAATTGCCTAAATTTCAAATTATCTGATTAGTCATAGCCCTGCTTGTACTGTATCATAAGTATTTTTTCCTATTTGATAACTTTTTTTTTTGCTCTGTCTGAATGTTTTTATTTTGAAATGAACTGTGAGCTATGAAATTACAATTTTTTTTTCCTAACAATGTGAGTATGACTCCAATACTCTGCATAGGAAAGAATGAACGAACAAACGAATGAACAACAAACAGCATATTCTACACTTTGTGTCTCGCCAAAAACGACAAACCAAGCCATTCATGCCATTTGTTTTGTATGAAATTGCTCCATAAATTTTCACATCGTATTGCCATTTAGTAATTTTTATGGTTTTGGTCTCAAAATATTACCATGATGACATTTTTAGTTGTTGCAAAGTATTTTCCTGAATTATCTTCATTTTATTATTATGGGGTGCATTATAAATAGTGAACAGATAGAGATACATAGAAACTTTTACTCATAGCATTACTGAAATAAACATTGCGATGCGGCATAGAATTTGTGGCTTGTTTTTGTGGTGCCTTGATGGGGGGAGGGAGGTTTCAGTAAAATGGGTAAAAAGTATTTTATAGTTTTATTTTGTTTGTTTCTGATCTTTCTTTATTAGATATAGTGGCTTTTAGAAAGACATTAGTTAATTTAAGATGTTATTTATATTTACACTTCATAAAATATTGTCAAGTTTTTAGCAATAACAATTGGATAAGTTAGATAAGAATGAATGAAAACATTTGAAACTGTTTTTGTCGGCTATACAGAATCTTAAATATCCTTCGTGACACTTGCAGAAATAAAATTAGCGTATGAGTAACATTTATGCAAATATTTAATATTCATTCGCTATGTTGAAAACAAGAAAATACAAGAAAATTACAAAACTGTTGTGAAATTTAATATTCAAATGCGATTTTCTCGAAAAAAACATGTCTGAATTTATTTGCGTGAATGGACAAACACCTAAACTAAAAAAAAAAAATAAAAAAAGTCCGGATTTTTGATAAATTGACTTTTTTAAAAAATGGAAAATTTCAGAACGGGTTCTGAAAATTTTCAAAGAAAAAAAAATTATTTGATAGCCCATACAAAACTATACAAAATGTAAATTTTTGAGATTGTGGTGCATTCCGTTTTAATTTGATAAATATTTAAACATGGCAACTCGACTTAAATTTGAATTTCTGCAATATTTGACCATGCCTCCTAAATACAGTTTTTGAAAAATTAATAAATCAAAAACGCAATTTTCTTAGTTTCATATAGGGCTATCTATATGAAACTATATAACTATTTCTGTTCATTGTTTCAAAAATAACAACATAAAAAATAAAGACCTTCACTAGCATTCAACTTTTAATATCGTTTATTTTTGTTCTGTAAGTAAAAATAAGTGATTCTTCTTTAATTTTTAATGATTTGTGTACTTTATTTTTTTTTTTAATTGCTGGCATTAAAAAAAAAAAATCATTAGTTTTTACCTACTTGTGTGGGCTATTTTTTTGTAGAGAAAAAAATTCCAAAAAATATTTATAGATATATAAAAACATGTTTGTATCAAGTGACTTTGGAACGATGGTAGGATGTCTGGCCAGAATGTAGTTGATTGCGCGATCGATTCCCCAAAATTTTATTTAAATTGTTTTAAAATATAATTCAATAGAAAAATTGTAAAAATAACCCACAAAATCATTAATTTTTAATGTTTTCGTCAGTATTTTTTTTTTTTTTGTAATTTGTTGGTAAAAATTTCACACTAATCATTAATTTTTAATGTTTTCGTAGGTAATTTTTATACCCTCCACTTAGTTATAGAGGGTATATATAAGTTTGTCATTCCGTTTGTAACTCATCGAAATATCGGTCTGGGACCCCATAAAGTATATATATAATTGATCAATGATCGTTTTTAAGACATTCTAGCGATGTCCGTCTGTCTGTGGAAATGGTGATCACGGCCAAAATATTACATAGAGATGACTGAAACTTAACATATTTGTTCTAAGTTCTTCTGAGTAGTTTGGTATTGAATTTACGCGATATCGGTTCAGAGGTTCAAAAGTTATGAACGACAATGTGAGGACACCTCGAAAATTTTGTTACATTCAACATAACCTAAAAATACAAAATGTTTTAATTCGGCTGCTGGTTGACATATGTGAACAAAATTGGACACCAAATGGTATTTAAACAAGCACGAACATATTTATTGACAAAAAAATCGCGGATTTTTTTTAAAAAAATTTTTTTTTCGCGGAAATTTTTTTTCCATTTTTTTTTTTTTTTTTTTCAAAAGTAATTGTGGAGGGTATCAATACATTCGGCAAGGCCGAATTTAACTTTTTAACTTGTTTTTTTTTTTTTTAATTTGTTGGTAAAAAAATAAAAGTGACGTTATTTTTTAATGTTCAACATTTATATTTTAGAAAATTTTATTAACATTAAAAAATAAATGTTGATATTTGTTAAAACAAATGGATAATTACTGGTACGATTTACAATTGCTTATTCACTTGTTTTAAAAGTGTTTTCCATTTGTTTTTGCCTACAAAATATTTTGAGTGTAGAACCAATTAATTTCGCTCAGGGACAAAACAGTTACCACTCACTTTAAAAGCTTTCGTTAAAGAAAGCAAAGACTTACATTATTGCAAAAAATTGTAGAATTCTTAAAATGGGAACAACTAATCCTTCTTCATGTTTTTTATTATATAATTAAATTCTTGTATTTTTTCTTTTTTAAATTTATTTTAAACATTCATTCATTCAGTACTGTCAAAAATAGCACTATTGTGACATTTCCCAACCGTGATCCACACAAAAAAAATAAGGAGGGCGTTTTTCGAATTTTTTGCGAAAATCGCATTTGAATATTGGATTTCATAAAATTCTGTAATTCACTTGTATTTTATTGGGTCAACACCGCGTATGAGTAACGAAAATTCTTTGGTTTCGCAAAAAGTCATTACTCATACGCGGTGTTGAGTCAACACTAGGGTTGCCAGAATTTTATTTCGAAAATGCGGGACAAACTCCCGAAAATTACAAAAATGGCGGGATTTTAAAAATTTTCGCGGGACAAAAATATTTTTATGAACTGAAAAATTTAGCAGCATTTTGTCGCGTTTTATTGTTCTAAATAGGGACTACCAACCTCTAGATCATTTTGAAACACAAAAAATGTTTTTGTTTTTCAAAAACATTTTTTTCGCGCTGCTTTAGAGACTAATTTAGCTTAAGTTAATTTTAGTACACACATTTCTATTTTGAAGAAACAACCTGGACCAGAATTACTCCATGGAAATTTTAAATATATTTTCCCCGGAATGTACTCTATATTGTGCAACTTTTGGCCTACATTTTTTGAAAAATATTTTTTTTTCAAACAAACACTAAAACGGTAAACTTTTTTGTTATACCCAATTCACTTCTGAGGTAAAATCTCGTTCGAACAAGATTTCGATCAAATGGTTGTGTATAAAATGATGCAGACCATATGATCGAAATCTCGTTCGAACGAGATTTCACCTAAGGTGTAAATAGGCCTTTATTTTTTCCTTAAAATGGTTCTAAATCCACATCATTTGGGCGGCAAAGTAAAAACAATTTTACAAAAGCTTACAAATAAGCCTTTTAAAAACTTAGGCTTTTAAAGTAAACAATAGCTGTTGTAAAAAAATTGCAAAAAAGGCGGGAATATGGAATCCAGCGCGGGACGCGGGAATCGGTTATGAAAAGCGGGACAATCCCGCCAAATGCGGGACGTCTGGCAACCCTAGTCAACACTGTTGACACAAGAGAATTAAAGAATTTTTATGAAATCCAATATTCAAATGCGATTTTCTCGAAAAATTTTAAAAGATTTTTTTTTTGTGTAGATAGACAAATATCTAAACTTAAAAAAAAAAATTAAAAAATTAGAGCTCTTAAAAAAATGTACAAGAAAAGAGTTGTCAACCGATTAAGAATAACTCGATTAATCGATTAAACAAAACCAAATACTTGTTCGATTAATTAAAAAGTTACGATTTTCAAATAACAAATAAATCGACTCATTTATGTCCATTAATCGAACAATTATTTTTTTTAACCATCAACTACAGTATCGAAATATCGGCCTAGGACCCCATACAAAATATCTATATTATTGATCAGTGATCGATTCTAAGACATTCAAGCGATGTCAGTCTGTCCGTCCGTCTGTGAAGGGCACGATACAGTCCAAAATAAAAGAGCCATACTCCTGAAGTTAGGCACGATTATGTCTTATATTATGGCTTAGGCTGGTTACAAAGTAACGAAAAAAGTTTTTTTAGTAGAGTTGTCAGTCGATTAAGAATAATTCGATTAATCGATCAAACAAAACCCAACTCTTGTTCGAATAATTCAAAAATGACGATTTTCGAATAACGAATAAATCGATTAATTAATGTCGATTAATCGAACAATTTTTTTTAATTAAAAAATTAAATAAATACTTAGAATTTGATTTATTCTCATAAATTTTGAAAGATTTTATACAAAATGTAGGAAAGTTAAAATATATTGTAGCCATAGCCCTGGATAGCACATCCATTATAGAATTAGGGGGAGTCATCAAGTTTTTAATAAATAATTTGGAAAAAAAATAATAATTCTTTTGCATCAGACTTACTAAAACGTATTAAAATAAGAATTAATGAGAGACGTATAAAAGTGTTAAATACGTTAATAATTTTTCTAAATTCTGGACATTTTCCGAGCAATGAAAGTTTCTTAAAATATTCTCCAAAAGGCTAAACAAAAGAATATGCAAATAAATTATAATTCAGATTATTTTATGTTGAAAGTAATCACAATAATTCAGATAAAAGTATTGAATTAGAGGAAGTTATTAGTAATGAAAACAATAATCGTTTATGCGAGTTAAATAATTCAATTCAAAGTATTAAAAATTAGAAAATAAAAAGGACTTTAGCGATATATCAGATGATATGGTATATTTGGAATTTATGCTCTTCTTACTATATCACCTACTTCAACAATTAGCGAAAGAGTGTTTTCAAAATCTAATTTAATAAAAACAAAAACCAAAAATCGTTTGAAAGCAAAAAAATTAAGTCAACTTTTATTTTTAAAAGATTATTTCTTAAGAACAACTTAAATTGTCTTATTTGACAAAAATTAAAATCATTTATGATATATTTTGTCTGAATATTTCAAATAATAATTTGTATTTGAATTATTTCTCAACATGTATTAAAATCGACATCCATTAATTAAAAGTGATCTCAGTTATTCAATTTTTAAGTTTTTTTTTAACTTTTAACTATTTTATTTTTAAGTTTTGTATGCATTTTTTCGTTAATAAAAATTTTAACTTTCTTATTTTAAGATTTTTTATATGAATTGTTTATTTTTTTGTTAATAAAAATATTTTTTAAAATAATTTTTTTATTCGTTATTCTCTTCGATTAATCGAATAAATTTTGATCTTTATTCGTTTGATCGAACGAGGAAAAACAATTATTTGAATTATTCGAACAAAGTTGAAAGTCGAATAATTGACAACTCTAGTTATGACACTATACAAGTAAAGGAGCGATATGTACTGACTTTTTGTATTATGCCTGAAAAGATTGAAATATAAGGATAACTTAAAAAAAAAGCGAAAGAAGGTAAAAGCTATGGATTATTTCAAGTCATTTTTATTGATTTTTCAACTTTAACCCTCTGTAACTTTTACGGATAAAGTATGGTAATTCTAAACACTGCTCAGTGATGGTTCAAGGTCTTGTTTACACAACTGCATTTACAGTTTCTCTAAATTCCAAAAACTGCCTGTTTTTTAAACATTTATTTCAGTTTCACTGAGTTGAAATTTAAAAAAGATTTTGTGATATATTCAATGATGGTATAACCTTAATTTTTTCTCGAAAATGTGTAAATTTTGGGGAGTATTTATGTAGAGACATAACTCTACGATATCCATATGAATACGAAATAATCTTAATTGAAGTCGACACGTATGTTTGCTCTAGACAATATTTTTGTTAGTTCAGGAGTTATCGGAATTTTCCCGAATGTTTACATTGTTTCATAAGTGGGCAACGAAATTTTTAAACATTGATATGGCCGATAAACTGAGACACCCCAACCTTAAATCTGCTTCTTTTTATATATTTTAACACAGTTCATAGCGCTTGGAATACTTCCCTTGTAAGTTCGAAAATGGAAAAAAAACATAATTTTCAACAGGGTTTTTTATAAAAGATGTTTACGCAACAATAGATTGATCAAGGGGGTAACGAAATTAAATAATATAAATAAAAATAAAATTGTGCTATTAAGACGTTACTATCATAACATATCACACAATTGTTGCATAGTGTAATTTAATACAAAGAATTTTTATTAGAAATTTTTAAATATTTAAGTATAATTGTTTTCAACTTCAGTATTTTACCTCAAATATTTTCCCAAATACCCCTTAATTACTTATAAATTTCAAAAAAAAATATATAAAAAGAATCTCAAAAAACCATTTTCCACTAATTAAACATTCAATTTATAAACATAATTAAATTATTGTTATAAACATGCTTGAAAATAATACTTGTAAAAGTCCTTATACCTGCTACTTCACTCCATTCGCGCCCCTTACCGCTAACCCAGAAGTTACTCCCTTAATAAACAATGATATTTCCAAACAAAATATGAAAAAAAAAACAAATTCTAAGAACAGTTTTTTTCCCCCAACAAAAACTTCTTGACAAATTAAATGATTTTTATTCCACACAATACAAATACTACCACTTAAGTGTGAAGGTATGTGTGTATTGGGTTGTTTACTTATAAGAGTGTGTGTGAATGTTTATTAAGATCCTCCTCACCAATTAAATTCATATCCATTAACATAACCACTACGACAATATAATGAATATATTAAACCTGTCGTCGACATCAAGTGTTTAGTTGCTGTTGTCGTTGTCGACATCGCCTTTGTTTGTAATATTATTTTCGATATGCTGTTGATGATGGCGGTATATGACTTGCTTCGTCGGTTTCTTTTTATTTCGTTTATTTTTTTTCTTTTCTGTTCGTCATCTATTTTTAATAGTTTCGTTGGTAGTATTGGATGGGCTTTTCTGGCTGACAAATCAGGCGGGTTTCAATAACAACACTGACTACATGAAAAATACACATACTTGTACTTACAATTAGAAATTGAACTGAAGGAGAAGAAACAAATATACTGTTTGAGAGAGTTGTTTGAAGAGTCAGAAGAATAGTGGAAATATCTCGGATATACATACCTATAAACGAAGTTCTTAATATGCTTGCAGATAAAGTTACAGTTATTCGGAAAAAAACAGAGCACTGTAAGTTCTGTAACGGACGCTAATGTTAGTCCCTGACATTGAATTTTGATATCCGACAAATCAGAAATATTGTGAAGCTCCATAGATGCCAGTGAAGGAAGTTTCTGGCCAGAAAGTCCCGGGTATTGGCATATGAAGTGTTCCATAGTTTTCTCTCCTCTTCACACATGAAACTCCGGCAAAAGTCATTCGACGGCGCATTTAACCGCTCTGAGTGCTTCCCTATAAGACAGCGTCCGGTAATTATAGCAACCACCGTCGAAATCTCATCTCTTGGAACCGATATCAGAAGGAAGGCCATCAGAGAAGGCCAAATCAGTCGTGTTGTCTCACACGTCCATCCATTTGCCCATCTTGATTAGTCTCCGTCGCAGAACAAAGCCGTAGGTTTTGCTTGCAAGTTATTACCAACACATTCCAATTCTGTTGGAACCTGTAAGGTAGTTCCTAGTCTTGCAAGCTCATCGGCTTTGCAATTCCCTAGAATGTCTCTGTGCCCTGGGACCCATATGAGTCGTACGTCAAACTGCTTGGCCATCTCATTTAAAGACGTGCGGCAGTGAAGGGCGATCTCATTTTCAGAAACATTGACTCCAGATACTTGACCGCGGCTTGACTGTCAGTATAGATGTTGACTGCGGTTGTAGACAAGACATTGCAGCTCAACCAGTCAGCCACCTCCTTTATTGCCAGCATCTCTGCCTGTTAAACACTGCAATGATCTAGCAATCTTCGAGCCAGGCTCAATCCAAGCTCTTCCGAATAGACTCCAAAGCCCACTTTTTCGTGCAGCCTCGATCCATCTGTGTAAAAATGTATGGTGGTTCCACTACCCGAAATGTCCCCCATCCAAGACTCCCTGTATAGTGGTAAAATGGCGCTCAAAGAGGGAGTACAGTCCACATTTTGTGGTATTGTTATCTTCTTCAAGACAGCGCTATGGCACAATCGCTGCTCCTCCATTGCAGCGTGCTATTAAGTCGAATTGCAGACGCAGCCACATACTGCCTATACGTCCAATGGTATCAGGTGAAGGAGGATTTCTAATGCAGCCGTATGTGTAGTACGAAGAGCACCAGTGATGCACGACGACGACATTTTCTGTACCTTCGTGATAAAGACACAGTTCGCTTTTTTTTCTAAAGCAGACCACCAGACAATGATTCCAAATTTGGACGCACCACTGCTGTATAGATCCAATGAACGACTTGAGGGCTAAAACCCCATCGTTTTCCAATGGCCATTTTACAGGAATATAAAGCAATCGTTGCTTTTCTCACCCGTTCCTCAATATTACGCCTGATATTCAACTTCCTATCTAGAAATACTCCAAGATACTTGGCTCCATCTGAGAAGGTGATTTCAGTGCCGTCCAGAGAAATAGGATCAAAAGCAGAAATCTAATGTTTCCTTGTAAACAAAACAAGCTCTATTTTACTTTGATTAACTCCTGGACCACAGCCTCTTGCCTATTTAGACAGTTCTTTCAGAGAACCCTGAAGAATGTCCCTCAATGTTGGCAAATGCTTTTCCTTTACTGATATCGCGACATCGTCAACATATGTGAAAATATTGCAACCACGTAATTCGAGAGACAGCAGCATTGAATTCAGTGCCAGGCTCCAAAGAAGCGGCTAAAGAACACCTCCATCTGGTGTGACCCTATTGACAAATCGAAATATGACACAAAGTCAGTGTTATCAACCTATCGTTCACCTCATAAGTAGACATCATTTCCTGTTATTACCTCTTCCCCCACCGACTCAGATCCATTTCATGCATATTCATCAGCCAATTTGTTCCCAGCAATATCTCATGGATGTAGTACGTCCATTGCTAACACTGAAAACAATACACTTGTCCGGAAGTCTCACTAAAGCCAGGATGGCAACGCGTAATTTATAGGAGAGTTAATTGACTTGAAGTCTCAATAATTCGAAAGATCAGCATCAGATTGAGCTGCAATAAATTTTCTCAAAAATAACAACACGCGCAGTTACTGTGTGCTATAATGAAGCGTTAGTTGCTTTCTCGCGGAAAGAAGCATCACGGTAACATTAGTAATTACGTTATATGAACAGATTAAAGGAACTGTAAATTTTAATTTTTTTAAAATTGTTTGAGCAAAATCGCACTAGTGGTTCTCGAGTTATGTCAAAAAAAAAGACCACCAAAGGTGACAATTTCCCCTATATGATAGTTACTTACTTCAAATCGATATATCTCGATTCCTAGACGTGACCCAGCGAAACGCCGGGACACGTATAACTTCTTTTTTACCGATATAACTTTCCCGGTAGTTTGAACCCTTCCCGATCACTGACCCCTACCATTTGTCTCACAGTGTAATTAATAGACAGTCGTGCCTGAGTGCTGCTTTTAAAAAATTCTTTATGAAAATTGTGGGCGGATTTAATACTGAACCTTCAAATGTTTAGTCTGGGAGCGAAAGCTACAGCGAAGAAATTCGCGATTCTCTTATGAGCGACGTTACAATTGGAATACAGGCCGAATGACGCCTGTATGATTATTGAAGAGTTAGAATATAGTAGTGTCTACATTACGCCAAAACTGAAGTTGTATAGCAGGAACTGACTTCCCCATAGAGCCTTAGCATTTTCAAGGATAGTTCGAAAGTGGACGGAAATGTTTAAACTGCAGTTTGGTGTCTGAAACTGAGTATTATGGAAGCATATAAACTTTCTGATGACTACAGCATTTTTCAGGTTGAAATCTTTGGCCCCGAATGTTTGCAGAACTCTTACGAACTCCAAGGAATACTAAGTGCTATATAACTTAAAGCAGGAATTCTAGATTTGTTCAAAGATCGAAAATTAGAGGTTCTGTTTAAGCTGCTGTTTGCCGTCTGAAACTAAGTAATAAGCAGGGCAAGGAAGTTCATGCACTAAAAATCGTGTTTTTAGCGCTAAAGATATGTATCAAAAAATTAAAAATATGCAGTAAAAACTAAAAAAATATGTATTTTTCAGGTTGAAATCTTTGGCCCGGAATGTTTGCAGAACTCTTACGAACTCCAAGGAATACTAAGTGCTATATAACTCAAAGCAGGAATTCTCAATTTGTTCAAAAATAAATCGAAAATTAGTGGTTCTGTTTAAGCTGTAGTTAGCTGTCTGAAACTTAGTAATGAGAAGTCATATAAGCTTCCTAATGTCCACAGCATTTTTCAGGTCGAAATATTTGCGACCTAAATTGCTGCGAAACACTCACTTACTTACCCTTATAATAACTTGTATATTAGAGTTGTCAATTATTCGACTTTCAACTTTGTTCGAATAATTCAAATAATTGTTTTTCCTCGTTCGATCAAACGATTAAAGATCAAAATTTATTCGATTAATCGAAGAGAATAACGAATAAAAAAATTATTTTAAAAAACATTTTTATTAACAAAAAAATAAACAATTCATATAAAAAATCTTTAAATAAGAAATTTAAAATTTTTATTACAAAAAAATGCATATAAAACTTAAAAATAAAATAGTTAAAAGTTAAAAAAAACTTAAAAAAAACTTAAAAATTGAATAACTGAGATCTCTTTTAATTAATGGATGTCGATTTTAATACTTGTTGAGAAATAATTCAAATACAAATTATTAGTTGAAATATTCAGACAAAATATATCATAAATGATTTTAATTTTTGTCAAATAAGACAATTTAAGTTGTTCTTAAGAAATAATCTTTTAAAAATAAAAGTTGACTTAATTTTTTTGCTTTCAAACGATTTTTGGTTTTTGTTTTTATTAAATTAGATTTTGAAAACACTCTTTCGCTAATTGTTGAAGTAGGTGATATAGTAAGAAGAGCATAAAAAAGTTTATCTAGTTTTTCTGTTCTTTTTCAGATTTTTCCAAATATACCATATCGTCTCATATATCGCTAAAGTCCTTTTTATTTTCTGAATTTTTAATACTTTGAATTGAATTATTTAACTCTCAAAAAAGATTATTATTTTCATTACTAATAACTTCCTCTATTTCAATACTTTTATCTGAATTATTGTGATTACTTTCAACATAAAATAATCTGGAGTATAATTTATTTGCATATTCTTTTGTTTCGCTTTTTGGAGAATATTTTAAGAAACTTTTATTGCTCGGAAAATTTCCAGAATTTAGAAAAATTATTAACGTATTTAACACTTTTATACGTCTCTCATTAATTCATATTTTAATACGTTTTAGTAAGTCTGATGCAAAAGAATTATTAATTTTTTCTAAATTATTTATTAAAAACTTGATAACTCCCCCTAATTCTATAATGGATGTGCTATCCAGGGCTATGGCTACAATATATTTTAACTTTCCTACATTTTGTATAAAATCTTTCAAAATTTATGAGAATAAATCAAATTCTAAGCATTTATTTAATTTTTTAATTAAAAAAATGTTCGATTAATCGACATTAATTAATCGATTTATTCGTTATTCGAAAATCGTCATTTTTGAATTATTCGAACAAGAGTTGGGTTTTGTTTGATCGATTAATCGAATTATTCTTAATCGACTGACAACTCTATTGTATATTGACAACCAGGTAGTGCTCAAAGCATTTACTTACCCTTATAATAACTTGTATATTGACAACCAGGTAGTGCTCAAAGCATTTACTATGGTCTTAAAAATTCCTCAATGGTCAAAGATTGTAAGAACACAATTAATAACGTGGGTACTAAGCATTCGGGTGTCACTACACCACTCCATTCAGAGCATATACCACCAATCCATTCACAGCATTCCAGGTAGTAGAGCCTCCGTAATGTTTTACACCGACAGATTGAAACTACACGAATATGTGGGACTAAAAATCCATTCAAAGAATCTTATGTTAAGCCTCTCTCAAAGATCGCCAGACCGTTGTACCATAGTAAATACCAGGCAATAAAGAAAGTAACTGACTGCACTCAAAAAATTATGTAGGTAAATTCCAGTGAATATTCACTTAAAACAAATGAACTTTTATTTAAAAACCATTCCAGTGTTTTTTCTTTTAAAATAAAAACACAATACAGTCAATTTTAAATGTTAATTTAATGACTAACCAAAACATTAAAAAACTAGTAAATATTCAGTTATTTTGTATTGAAAAACAGTAAAACTATAGAAGAAATTTTTTACTGCCGAAATTAAATGTAACAGAAAATTCGTTTTTATTACAGTAAATTATTTTTTTTTTAACTACAGAAACAGTAGAAAATAAGAAGTCCATAATAAAATAAATGATTTTTCTTTTAAAATAACTTAACTGATTACTTTTTAAAATAACCTACAAACAGTTAATGACATAATTTTCTTAGTGTGGTTGATACCTATTGTATTGTAAAGTCATCGCAGACAAGTCCCTCTTGTCTCTATTCCTGAAAATAAAATCTGCTCATACATGGCGCTCTGGAGCATTCTAGAGAATTGGAAAACCGATAAGCTTGCAGAACCAGGAACTAGCTTTGAGGTTTCTACGGAATTGAAATGTGTCTGTATGTATCCAGAAATCAAAGGCTTTGGTTCGTGAATGAGACCAATGATAGATGGGTAAATTAATGGACTTATGAGACAATACTGCACAGTTATCGCTTCCAAAAGGATAGATTTCGAGTGCTGTAACTACCGGACACTTTCTTATACACTTAAAATATTATGTAAGTAAATTCAACAGAAAATACGTTTGAAACAAATGAAACTTTATTTAAAAAACGGACTACTTACATTTCATTTAAAACAAAAACATTTCTTAGTTATTTTTAAATGTTAATTAATAACTGTTGAAATCCGTAAAAATAACTTAAAAATCCGTAAAAAATTACTGACAAAATTTTACGGAAAAAACGGTTAAAATAACGGAAATTTACATTCATTTTTATTTATTTTTTTAGAAATAATTTTAAAAAACTTCGAACCTGTGCAGAATCGAACTCATAATTTCTGGCTGATAGCCCAGCACGCTACCCTCTGTGCCACAAGCTACTTATATTTTCAGCAACTAAATTTCATTTTCAAATTCAAAAAAAAAAAAATCTAATTTTAGAAATTTTTAAATAACTGACAAATAACAAACGACAAATAAAATAATGTGGTTTGTTTTTTAAATAACTGAAAAAAAACAAACGTTACGGAAAATTTTATTTAAAAGACAGTTATGTATTTGAAAAAACGTTCAAAAAGTTGTTTAGAATATTTGTATGTGAAACAAACGAATTTTCTTTTAATATTAACTAAAACGAAAACTATTTGTTTGACTGTGAAACAGTAACTGTAAAACTTTTATGAGTGTAGGAAAGTATGGCCCAGAAGTTTGACATTCGATGCATATAGAATACAGTGCTCTAGGGTATTCCAGTGAATTGCAAATCCGATAAGATAGGAAGACCATGAACTGCCTTTCACGTTCCTATGGAATTGGAATGTGTCGGATCTGCATCCAGGGGAATTTCAAATCCGATGAGCTTGCAAGACTGGACGTCCCTAGGGAATTGGAATGTGTTGGTATGCCTCTAGAAATTTTCCACCTAAATCTACGGATTTTTTTTCGCTAAGAGTACAAATCAGAGAAAGGTAGATTAATGGACTGATAAGAGTTTAAGACAGATTAGGCTACTACCAAGACTACTGCGAAGTTATCGCTCTCAAAATGACATATTTCGACGCTGGTTGCTATAATTGTGGAACACTGTAAGTGTCATCACATAAGAGTGCCACTAAATGGGTTCCACCGGAGACTCAGGGTGGCTGCATGATCTCTCTGATTTGTAGGGTGTCGAAATATCATAACTTCAGAGTTCTATAAGAATGAAAATTTGGGTTTAATTACAAGCAGTAGCTTCTTAAAATTTAAGATAAACTTATAGAACAACCCTCGCATCTCCAAACAAAACACTTCAGGCCGACAAGTAAAATATATGTTGGGGAAAAACGTCTTGATATTTTGTAGAATATAAACTAAAATGAAAATGTTGAAAGAAAATCAAATCAACACTGTATAAAGGAAAGTGCCAACAATACTCAAGTTCCGTGAAAACAAAAAAGAAAAAAACTGAAATACAACCGCATAAGACGAAGAAGAAAACCATCAAGTGGGCGCTACAACAAACAAAACAAAAAAAAAAACGCGTTCATTTTCGAAACCCTCATCATCAAAAACATCATAATCATCATTATTATTATTGTTGTCAGCGAGACAGTAAGAGGCAGTAAGTACAAGAATGGTATGGTATACTCTGAAATTGAAAATGAAATCATTTGGACATGTTTAAGTATTTTTATGTGTCATTACTAAAGACATTGTATAGACTTCAATGTCATAAACACTTAAAAATGTCAGTGTTGTATGGAGTATAAGTATTTCGTTGTACTACATCTTCGTGGTCTTCCTTTCCGAAAGTATTGTTATGTACCAGAAAATTTCCACACATATATCACTTGAAAGAAACCTTTACCTTTCCTGTCATAAGACATCATCTTTTTTATGATTTTAATTGTCTGGTTGGTTTCATTTAACAACACCGATAGCAAGAACTAGGTACTAAATAAAGCTTATGCGGTCTTTCCATATGGTTTTCTAAAATAATCAAAAGCGTGTCATATTATGACATGTCTCACTTGCCATCATCATCATCAGCAGCATCCACATCTTCTAAATCATTTTAAACATCAACATCATGTTCGTAATTTTATGTTAGTGAATATTTTTTTTGTATAAGTTTCCTGATATACTCATTTAGTTTGTTAGTACATAATTGATAGAAGTTGAAGAAGACAAACCAAAAAAAAGAAAAAAACATTATGAATATTTCATTAAATGAGCGTAAAGTGTCTTTGATCTTACGGTTCACTTCAATAATTTGTTTATAGGCCGTTTATTTTCAGTGTTCCTGTTCATCAAACATCTTTTGATTATCTTAAAAAGATTATTTGGGAGACATTTAGTAGTAGTTTTTTTTTTAGAAATGTTCAATAACACTGTGAAACAAGAAAAATTCGCTTCAATGATTTTAATACAAAATTTAAGTTGACAATTGAATAAGTAAAACCACCAAAAGGATTTTAAACGTAAGTTAGAATTTTTTTATGGCATCTTGGAGTTGACATAGTTTGAAAAATTTTCACAAAGGGCGGATTACTCAATGAAAAGTTAGCTGCTTACTGCCGATTTAAAAAGCCTTATGTAAAAATTTGTATGAAAAAGTAATATTTAACGGAGAGTTATTTTATAACGGAGCATTGAGTAATCCAGCCTAAAAGGAAACATTAAAAAAATAACAAGTAGAAATGTTAAATAAGAATCTATAAATACCCTCCACAATGTTTAAAAACACGGAATTTAAGGTGAAACCAATCAAAAATTCACAGTTTTGCTCATAACTTTTAAATTACTAAACCGATTTTCCTCAAATTTAATACCAACCAGATCTGAAGAACAACAAATATATGTGACAAGCTTCAACAGCCTCAGAATTGTCTTTCGAAAGTAAGATTGTTTTTTTAATCTCGTAAATGCGAAATAACCTTTGCAGAAATCAGTCTTTTGCTTATAACTTTTGAACCACTGGACCGATTTCGCTGAATTGCAACACCAACCTGACCAGGTAAATGCCCAACATATACGCTAAACTTCAGCAGCCTTAGTAAAGTCTTTCAGAAGTAAGTGTATTTTCAATAGACAGACAAAGGGAAAGACAGACGAACGGACGAGTGGGCATCGCTAAATCGTCTTCAAATAGGTTGAGGATCACGAATATATATATAGGGAATTCCATATCAATCCAGTTAGAAAATATGTCACTGAGGAAATTTAAACAGTAATTCCTTGAGGAAATGTCTTCAGGTTCTGACAAATCATAGGTAATCCTTGATCACATGTCCTAGCATTGTCTGCACTAAATTTTTGCTTTAAGAGAGTGGACAATTCCTCTAAGACGTCTAAAAGGAAATGTCTTTAGAATAGCAGTATATTAAATTAGAATTTTAAATCTGGGCAACTCTTCAATTTCCAAAAAAAAATGGAAATATTATCGATTTATTTAAAATAAAATCAAAATCTAACAAGTAGAATTAAAGTAATAAATAGACAAACAATCTTTAAAATAAAGTTTGGAACAAGTAGTTAGGTGTGGGGCTAATAAACTGGAGGTTCCAGGTTTAAATCCATTTGGGACTAAAAAAGCCGAAAAGTTTTTTCTAAATATGAGAAAGAAAATTTATAAAAGAAAGTGGATAAAAGTAAAAACTAAAGGAAATACGAAAATTTTTTGTATTTTCTCATGACCTACGTCTGACATTTACCCAAAGAAGTCTTAGGTGAAATGTCCCCCAGAAGGTCAGCCCTGACCACTGCTGACTTTGAGTGATGACATTTTGAAAATTTGTATGAAACTGTCCTCAACCCAGTACATAGAGATGTCTTGTGGATGTCAGCAGTGACTCTGCCATGTCACCGCTCTGTCACTGAGGATGGCTCGAGGACGTTGCCAACTGGGAAATCGGAAACTTTGAATAATATTTTTTTTACACTCAAAATAATTACTCTGTTAAATACTTTGTAAAATGACTGTAATCTCAATTCGACAGATATTTGAAATACAGATTTTAAGAAAAGGCGGTCCCCATACAATTTTTTGTATTTTTTGTAAATTTGTATTATTTAATCAGCTTCTACCGGTCCTATGGTGCGTCCGAGAGGGGTCATTATTGATACCGATCCCCATTTATTTTTACCTTTCAACATTTTTTTAAAACATACCTACGCCCTATCTCTACTCCCTAAGTAGGCTTCCATTTAAAATTACATTTTTATAAAATTTGCTACAACTGTAATTTGTATGTGAGCCTACTTAGGGAGTGGAGACAGGGCCTAGGTATGTTTTAAAAAAATATTGGAGGGTAAAAATAAATGGGAGTCGGTCTAACTAATGACCCCTCTCGGACTCACCATTGGACCGGTAGAAGCTGCTTAAATAAAACAAATTTACAAAAAATAAAAAAAAAATATGGGGACCGCATTAACAATTAGAGAAAATGGGTAGGTGTGTTCAGAAAATGTTTGGACTAAAAAAATATTGTGGGTCGCTCATACATTTTGTCAGAGAAAATGTTTGGACTAAAAAAATGTTGTAGGCCGGTCATACATTTTGTTGCTCTAAGGGCACTCTTAGGGCAGTTAGAGCGGTTGGAGCAAATTTTTAAAAATGTCGTTATGTGTGGGAGCCCCCTTAGAAATTGGAGATAGGGTATTAGTTTGTTCCGAAGAAATGTTAAGACATACAAATTAAAAGGGATCGGTCTTGGAAATGACTCCTCTATGACGCACCATTGGAGCAGTAGAAATGATTTTAAGATTGAAATATTACAATAATATTTTAAAACCAGTAATAATCGTTATCCCACGATTCTACTGGGCAAAAAATGTGTAGAATCGATAGAAGTTTTACACAAAAAAATTTCAGAAAAATCAAAGAGTACAAACATTTTCAAAAATGAGATTTAAACTTTAAACCTTAAAAATCGCACACTAGAGCGCATTAAAGATTTTTTTTGGATTTTTTTTAAGTAGAAAAAAAACAAAAATTTTGAAAAAAAATTTGCAATTTGGACTATTATTGAAGAAGTTATGAGTAAAAGAAGTTTGAGTAAAGGAACCAACTACCAATTTTTAAAAATTCGATATCTTTTGAACGGGTCATCAAAAAATTCTGCAAATTTATATAGGCGGGTGAAAAAAAACTAAATTTTCGAGTCCCCCGGTCCTAGTGCAGTACTCTGAACTTCTTCTTGCATAAACTTGTTTCATTTGTTTAACAAAAATATAAAAAAAAACATAAAAAATATCGTGTTTTTCAGAAGTTGGTTTAGTTCCTCAAGGGGGAACTTTTTTCCCCCTGGTTCGATTTTGCCCATTAACGAACTTAACCTGCCTAGGACCATAAGACATATTCGTGCCAAATTTCAGGAGGCTAGCTGTTTTATTTTGGACTGCATCGTGCCATCTACAGACAGACGGACTGACGGACTGACGGACGGACGGACATTTACAGAATGTCTTAGAATCGATCATGGATCAATAATATATATACTTTATGGGGTGCCCGACCGATATTTCGATGCGTTAGAAACGGAATGACAAAGTGAGTATACCCCCATACTCTGGTTGGAAGGTATACAAATATTCAAAGTGTCTGATTTGACATGGAATGCCCCATATATACTTTATGGGGTCCTAGACCAATATTTAAAGGTGGTACTAACGGAATGACAAACTTGTATATACACACAAAAAAAAATCTTTGGTAAATTACTAGAAAAGTCTCGTAATAAAATATTTGACAGTTTTCCTTGTTTATTAACAAATCGAAATTTACATTTTTTTTTATGTAATTTTACAATTTTTTTTGTAATTTTACAAATATCCAAGATAACACAGCTCAACATGAAAATGCGTATTGGATTCTGGTAAGTAACTTTGGTAGTATTTGTTGCGCTGATTCCAAATCCGCAACCCAATTTTGTCTATCACGTCAGGATTTTGAGTTATTCGCGGTTAAAGTGCCTAAAAAGGCCATTTTGGACCCTTTTTGAAAGCTTACAACATAAGATCCTGATATGAGATTGACTTGGTATCAAGCTCATTCAAAAGTATGTAATTTTCTCTTAAAGACAAGATAAAATGTTCTTGGAATTTAATTCTCTAAAATGGTAAAAAAATCATTAACAAAAAACCTTCCATTTTTTCAATATTTAGTTTATTTACACAGTGTTTTTTAACAAATTTCCATACAAATACGCACGTAAATATTGAATTTAAAGCACTTGTGGCTAATGATTGTTTCACCATTATAAAAAATTAAATTCCAAGTAAATTTGATTTTGTCTCAAAGAAAAAATTACGCACTTTCGAATGAGCTTGAAATCAAGTCATTCGCATGTCAGGATCTTATTTTATAGGAGCTCAAAAATGGCCAAAATGGGCCTTTTTTGACACTTTAACCGCGATTTTCTCAAAATTGTGACGTGATACAAAAATTTGAGTGACCGTTTTGGAATCGGGAAGCCAAAACCTATAAACTTTTTTTGATTTCATTCAAAACGCAGCGACAAACCTCAGATTTGTAGAGCGGTGTAATTTTACAAAAAAATCTAGTAAATTCACGAGAATTCCTTGTAATTTGAATTGCGCCAAAAAACTGTAAATTTACAATTTTATTGGTAAAAAGCTTGTAAAACTACAAAATTATTGGTAAAAAGCTTGTAAAATTACAAGGAATTCTCGTAAAATAGGAGGTAGCAAAAAATCTAGTAAAATTACGAAACCTCATTGTAAATTGTATCGTGTCAAAAAAACTACAAAATTATTGGTGAAAAGCTTGTAAAATTACAAGGAATTCTCGTAAAATAGGAGGTAGCAAAGAATCTAGTAAAATTACGAAACCTCATTGTAAATTGTATCGTGTCAAAAAATTGTAAATTTACAATTTTATTATTAAAAACCTTGTAAAATAACAAAATTATTGGTAAAAATCTTGTAAAATTACTAGGAATTTTTGTCAAACAGGAGGTAGCAAAAAAAAAAAAGTTACAAGTTTGTCTTGCAATTTTACAAGAATTTTTTTGAGTGTATGTTTAAAATATAATTTTGAAAGTTAGTCTATATAAAAAGCAACCACCCTATTATTCATAATTGATTTTTTTTGTTGTCCTGTCATCTTCAAACAGTCATCTTAATTTAGTTACATGTTCTTTTGTTCTTATATCTTAAAAATATTTTATTTATAAAAAAAAAACTTTATTATTTTCCATTTCAGTGATTTTTTTAAGAACATCCCATTAAAAGAAACTCTATGGTGAGTCTATGCAATGACGCAATAAGTTTTAAAGATGTAAAATTGCTTAAGTGTAAGTTTCAGTTGAAAAGTTATTCATAGAAAGGATAAAATTGTTAGTCAGCCATGACAAAAAAGAAAAAGGTATAGGGTATATTAACATAGTTATGATGGGGAAAAGTACTGACAGCTAAGTAGATGTCATAGAAAATAAAAGGTGACATAATGCTTGTTATCATATTATAGTTTGTAAATTGTCTTACAAAGGTTAACACGGTTTCTTGAAAAATATAAAAAAATATAAAAATATATCGAGGCCTATATTCAATAACCTCTATCTTCCATTTTCACGAAAATGACTTTATGATGGCAAAATATTCACTAAAACGGCACCCATCTGTGGTGTAAAAATCAGAACAACAATATTTTTTTTTTTTCTATTTT
The DNA here is from genome assembly GCA_963921195.1 of Pegoplata infirma. Lineage (NCBI taxonomy): Eukaryota > Metazoa > Arthropoda > Insecta > Diptera > Anthomyiidae > Pegoplata > Pegoplata infirma. Next base: position 191,870,222 of record OY992537.1, on the reverse strand, counting down.
ATTTGCGTTTTTGGTTTTCTCTATCTCTTACACAATTAATTTTTTATCTTTTCAAATAATTAATTTATAAATATATTATATACTAGCGTGCGCAGAGTATTTTGTTGCCCGTAAATACAGAAAAACTTTATAATGATAATAAATGACCCATTTTTGGAAATTTTCGCTATGGAATCTTAAGCCTTTACAAAAACTGTGCTTATGATGATCACAACACTAATAATAAAATACCAAATACATCAGCTTATATTGTGGGGAAACCTATTACGGTCCCGTGGTATCACAATGGACCTCAGAGTCTACGTGTGTTGACGTAAAACGTCAGCAGCCACTTACAACTTAACCTAACCTAACCTATGTTATCAAAAATAAAAGATTGATTTATTAATTTGAGAAAAAAAAATTGAGTAAATAAAACTTTCGAGTCAAAAATTTAATGAAAAAATTTTGTAAAAATATGAACAAATATGTATGAATGAAACAAAAAAATTACTGAAAAATTAATTGATAAACAAATTTTAGTACAAAAAAAAATTTAGTAAAAAAATTAAAAAAAAAACTTGAAAACATTTTCATTTGAATTCGTTCCCAGTTTCATTCCATTTCGTACCCTGTTCTATTCCATTTGGTTCCCTGCTCCATTCAATTTCGTTCAATGTGGTGTGCATTCCTTTTCGAATAGTATCCGTTAAAGAACAAAAGAGTTTCAAGGGATTAGATCATTAAATTAAAAAGAATCATTTTGCCCCTTATTTTGTTTCAGACAATTTAAAAAGTACCCATTTAACTCCTTAGGAATCAGAATTTAAAAAATATTCTTTTGGGAACGTTTTTTTTCGCTAGACATTTTCGCTACATTCCAAATTTCAAGTTTCCAGTACCATTAAAATAATATGAAATAATATGAAAAGTACCAAAGTGCTCGTTTTTACTTCCTTAGAATCGAAATTTCGAAAAAAGTACATTTTACAGATTTCTTTTCTGTTGTTGGATCCTACATTCCTAATTTTAAGTTTTTAAGACCTCTATTTAAGAAAATATAAACAGTTCCAAAAAGTAATTTTTGGGGGGATTTTTTCCCGTTAGATGATGCTACATTCCAAATTTCAAGTTAATATGCTCATTATTTAAGAATATATAATTCCCTTTTTTTAATTAATTTCCTTAGGAATCAGAATTTCCAAAATTTATTCTTTTGGGAATATTTTATTTCGCTAGACAATCTTACATTCCCAATTTCCATTATAATTATTTCAGAAATATAAAAGGTACCATAGTACTCGTTTTTATCCCCTTAGATCGGAATCGGAATTTCCAAAAAGTAAATTTTTCATAGTTTTTTTCTGTTGTTGGATCCTACATTCCAAATTTCAAGCCAATTAAACCATTATTTAAGTATATATATATAAAGTACCAAAATACATTTTTTAACCGTTTTACCCCCATGGAATCATTATTTCAAAAAACCCAGCCTTAGTGGATCTATATTCCGGGACATTTCAAATTCAGCCACATTCCAAATTTCAAATCTCTAGCTTCATTGGTTTGTGGAACTATAAAAAGAATCAACATTTGCAAAACCCAAGCCTTAGTGGACCTATTTTCTGGGAGGTGCATCTTTATTCAAATTTCAAGTCTCTAGCTTCAGTGGTTTGTGGAAATATAAAAAGTACCAAAATACCTTTTTTATACCTATTCCCTAGAATCAACCTTTCCAAAAACTCAGCCTTAAAGGATCTATACTTCGGGAGGCGCACCTCCATTCCAAATGTCAAGTCCCCATTTCGTTCCCTGTTTGATTCCCTGTTCCATTCCGATTGGTCCCATGTGGCTTTCATTCCGTATCGAATATGCGCTTACATGCGCTAAAAAACAAAAAATTCTATATTTAAAGTTTCCAGGACCATTATTTCAGGAATTATAATAAGTACCAAAATACACTTTTTTAACCCCCTTAGAATCGGAATTTCGAAAAAGTACTTTTTCAAATTTTTTCCCGTTGTTGGAACTAACATTTTAAAATTTTTTTGTAGTACCTTAATTTCAAAAAATTTAGAAAGTACCAAAGTAAATTTTTTTACCACTTTTTACCCTTAGGAGTCCGAATTTCCAGAAAGTACTTTTTTTGGGAATGTTTTTCCGTTAGAGGATCCTACATTCTAATTTTCAAATTAATAGGATTTTTTTTTTAGAAAAAGTAAAGAGTACCAAAGTGCTCGCTTTTTACCCCCCTTAGAATCCGTATTTCGAAAAAGTACTTTTTCAAAATTTTTTTCATTGTTGGAAACAACAATGCAAATTTAAATTTTTTTGTAGGACTTTAATTTAAAAAAATATAAAAAGTACCAAAGTACAATTTTTTACCCCTTTTTACCCTTAGGAATCCGAATTTCCAGAAAGTACTTTTTTTGAGAATGTCTTTCCGTTAGAGGATCCTACATTTCAATTTTCGAATTAATAGGATTTTTTTTTTCAGAAAAAATAAAAAGTACAAAAGTACTCGTTTTTTACCCCCCTAAGAAACGGAATATCGAAAAAGTACGTTTTCAGAATTTTTTCCGTTGTTGGAACCACCATTGCAAATTTTAATATTTTTGTAAGACCTTAATTTCAAAAAATATAAAAAGTACAATTTTTCACCTTTTAACCCATAGGAATCCGAATTTCCAGAATGTTCTTTTTTGGGAATGTTTTTCCGTTAAATTTAAAATTTCAAATTAATTGAATTTTTTTTAAAAAAAAATAAAAAGTACCAAAGTACTCGCTTTTTCCCCTTTTTCAACCCTTCGTTTTTACCCCTTAAAATCAACATTTCCAAAAACCCAGCCTTAGCGGATATGTATTCCAGGAGGCGAAACTACAATCCAAATTTTAAGACTCTAGCTTCAGTGGTTTGGGCTGTGGGATGATGCGTGATTAGTATGTCAGTCAGTCATCAGTCATCAGTCAGTCACGCAACTACTTTATATATATAGATTTTTCATACTAATTTTTGCATGCTGAACATGAATTTGTCAACAAAATTCCAAAACCACGATATTGGTCTACTGAGGCTTATTTTTGCCGAAAATTCTTGTTTACTTTTTTGAAAAATATAGCTCAAAATTTGGATGTCTTGTGTATATTTTGAAAAAAAAAAAATCTTAAAAATCGCGATGCTGATCAGCATCTGTGGACCAAAATCGCGTTTTTAATTTTTTACATAACATACTAAACAGTTTGTTAACTTTTGAGATGAATTTGATAAAAAAAAATATTTTTTTTCTTAAAAATCAGCACCTGTGGACCAAAACCGCGATTTCGGATTTTTTTTATAAGCCGTTATAAAAATAAATCACGTTAAAAATTTACCGATGTCGTAAATTAAATCATAATAATTTATTTTTATTAAAATGCAAAACCCTTTATCTGATTATTTTCAATCATGTACTTTACATATTTTTGAGAAACAAAACCCTATATCTATCTTAAAATCTCCAATAGTGCAAAATTTTAAAACGAATTATATGTGAGATTCAGTAGTAAATTTAAAACAAATATTGTAGATTATCGAATTTTAATTGCTCTAACAATATGAGAAATAAACAGTTTTTTGGCTCTCCTGAAAAGTTATGTTTTTTTAGATAGAGGATTTTAAACAATGATATGTTATCCAAACAATGTATTCTTTTTTATAACTTAAAGTTTTCCATTTATAGAAATTTCTCACAAAATATTCTTGCAACACAAAATTAATTTAAAATACTTTGTATTTTCTTTTATCCCTCGTCGAAAGCCAAACGATATACAAATCTAACGTTTTTTCCACAAAATTTGTTTAACAAATATAAACAGGATAATAACTGACGCTGTTGAACAAAATTTATATTTTTTTGTCGCAGATCGTTATAGAGAAATATGTGAATAGAAGTCATCTGTACAAGAAAAATGTGAAACAGTTTAAGGCAATCAACTTAAAATTGCTTATGCCCAAATTATGTTTTGTATACCCTACATCATTTCAGTAACAAAATCTCTGTTTAACAGTGTAATCTCACATATGAGGCATTCCACATCAAATGTCCCGCTAAAGAAAAACATATGTCCCGTAAATTTCTGAATAGGTTGTTTGGATAGCCCTATATGTAACTAAGAAAATTGCGTTTTTGGTTTTTCAAATTTTCGAAAACTGGGCTTAGGAGGCGTGGTCAAATATTGAAAAAATTGTAAAATTTGTGGCGAGTTGCCTTGATTAAATATTTATCACACTAAAACGGAATGCACCACAATGTCAAAAATTTACGTTCTTATATAGTTTTGTATGGGCTATCGATTAAAAATTATTTTTTTGGAAAATTTTCAGAACCCGTTCTGAAATTTTCCATTTTTTAAAAAAGTCAATTTATCAAAAATCCGGCCACTTTTTTTTTTCTTTTTTATTTATTTTTTTAAAACATTAGATGTTTGTCCATCCACACAAAAAAAATCAGAAACACGTTCATTTTTTTTTTTGAGAAAATCGCATTTGAACTCTAAATTTCATAACAATTTTGTTATTTGCTTGTATTTCTTTGTTTTAAAGTTGCGAATGAGTAATATTAATTGCATAAATATTCGTCATACGCTCTGTTGACACAAAGAAATACAAGCAAATAACAAAATTGTTATGAAATTTAAAGTTCAAATGCGATTTTCTCGAAAAAAAAGATGAACGTGTTTCTGATTTTTTTGTGTGGATGGAAAAACATCTAAACTTTTAAAAAAATAAAGAAAAAAGAAAAAAAAAAAAAGTGGCCGGATTTTTGATAAATTGACTTTTTTAAAAAATGGAAAATTTCAGAACGGGTTCTGAAAATTTTCCAAAAAAAAAAAATTTTTAATCGATAGCCCATACAAAACTATATAAGAGCGTAAATTTTTGACATTGTGGTGCATTCCGTTTTAATGTGATAAATATTTAATCAAGGCAACTCGCCACAAATTTTACCATTTTTTCAATATTTGACCACGCCTCCTAAGCCCAGTTTTCGAAAATTTGAAAAACCAAAAACGCAATTTTCTTAGTTACTTATAGGGCTATGCAAACAACCTATTCAGAAATTTACGGGACACATGTTTTTTTTTCGCTGGACATTTGGTGTGGAATGCCTCATATGTTAATTCAATTTTACCTAACATTGTTAAATATAGATATTTGACAAACAAAAACAAAAAAATATTAAAACTGGACCTTATTAACATATTTTCACATAATATGCAAATGAATTATATAAATTATGTGAAAATCTGTGAAGATTGTAACCCAAAACCAAACTCATTATGTAAAAATTATGAACAAGAATGTCCTTTTTTTCTGAGTAACAAAAATTCTTGAATAAAATGTAAATTAATGGTCAGTAAATTACACAACAATGGTGGTGAGTATTATGGTTTTTGTATTATTTTTGTAAGAAATTTTTGTAGTTTTTCCATAAAAAAAACCCATATGTGAGAATTTGTATTTGTTTTTTTCTATAAAGATTCTGGTTATTTTTTATAAACATGTGCACATTTTTAGAAAAATTATGTAGATTTATTTTCTGTTACGGTTATTAATTTGGTGTGAAATATTTAAAGCTGTAAATTTAGGCATTAGTAGTTTTTTATGCCCTTTAGTATTTTTTTTTAAATATAATTAATTATTATCAAGCGTGTTAAATGTGTAAAATATTTCTTTTTCTCCTTTACTTTAATTTTTTGTTAATTTATGAGATCATAATTTAGAATTATATTTATTTCCGGTTAAGAAAAAAAGAATTATGTGTTTCAATTTCCATATTTTCTTTTAAGTTTTTTTTTTTTGAATAAGTTTACACATACGAAATATAAAAATAGTAGTATTTTTAGTGTAAATGCATTATTGTTGAAAATAAATTTATAAATATTTGTTTTACACGGTACGTATATTATTATGAATTTAATTATCCGGTGGCATGTCATAGTCCACATGGACATTGTTACACTGTGCAACAGTGAGAAATTACATTTCATTATATACTAGCTGGCCCGGTCCGCGTTGCTGGCCCAAATATAAGATCAGTGTTATATTTCGTCTCGCTTCAAATATAACGCCGTGCAAAAAAAGTAATGAATTTCTTGGCTTAGAAACATTTGTGGGAGTGGTTTTAAAGACCCGATTAGGCAGATAGTCATCTTCAAATTATATTTTGAGAACAAAAAAAAATTACCATGACTTCGACTTTACGAACTGTACAAATTTAAAACTTCTTTAGTATCATTATGAACAACACAACAATGAATTACGCATATTCTTCGTTCTTACTGTGAGCTATTGTCTTGAGTTCAAACAACCCTTTACAGTTTTCCCGAATTTTCCATTTTTTAAGGACACTTTTTTCATTTATATTTCCTTAAAAACTTAATTAGAACTATTATTAACATAAAAAAAACGGTGCGGTCATTAGTAGTCGACTTATTTGGACAAAAGTGGGCGTTGAAATTTGTGTGGTAAGTTAAACTTGTCATTTGTTCCAAGTTTATGCGGAATCTATTAAGAAATATTTTTTTTTAATAGATCGAATTAGAGTAAAAATTTATTTTAGATACATCGAAAAAAAGTGGTCGAGGACAATTTTTCTTTCCGACCAATTATATGGACTATTACGAAAATTTAGAAAAAATTAGCCAAATCGGTTCAGGCGTTCTCAAGTGTTGCAAATTTTAAGGATATTGAAAAATGTGGTCTTTGAAGTGGGGGAGGACAATAATTATTTCCGTGAAATCCTTACTTGGACTATAATGATCATTAAAGAAAAAAATTATCAAATCAGATCATTCGTTCTCTGATTTTAGATTTATTAAAAAAAGTGGGAGTGGATAACTTTTCTTTCCGTAAAAACCTTAGTTGTGCTATCACGAACGTTAACAAATAGCTCGGCCCTGTCGTTCTTCCGTTTTAGATGTATCGAAATAAAAGTGGACGTGAACAATTTTTATTTCCGTTTAATCCTCAGTTGGACTATGGCGAACATTAAAAAAAAAAAGTTTAGTCAAATCGATCCAGCCATTCTCCAATTTTAGATATATCGAAAAAAGGAGGTGTAAAAGTGGAAGTGATTAATTTGTTTTCCAAAAAAAATTTAAGATGAACATTAAAAATAAAAATAAGATGAACATTTAAAAAAAAATATTATCCAAATCGGTCAGTTCTCAAGTGATCCGATTACCAACGAACTACATTTGATTTTTAGTTATATTTTATTATTCTATATTTTTAGTTTTCCATAGAGCAGTTTTTATTTATATCGAAAACAACTTTTCTTAAGGTAAAAACATTATTTGAATTAAACCATCTCGTTCCCTCCATTCAAAAGTAGGCGTAGAAATGGAAAATTGTTCTTTCCAAAAACCTAAAGTGGAATATGACGAACATTAAAAACAAAAATAGACAAATTGATCCAGCCATTCCATGATTTAAAATATATTTGGAAAAGTGAGCGTAAAAGTAGGCGTGGACAATTTTTCTTTCCTTAACCCTGCTGTTAGGTTAAGCCCATTTGGTCCAATTTTTGGATTGTTTTCTTTGTAACTTTTGAACGGAGATATACACTGGCTTAGTTTTTTTGTTCATGGGGTCTTTTTATAAAACAATGTTATTTACAAAAAATCTAGGTTCTGACTTAAACCAGGACTGAGAAAAATAAAAAGTTACGTATCTTAGGTCAAGGGACCATTTGGTCCATAGTATATTTTCTCCTGCGATTCCGATTGCTGGAGCCCATGAAACTTCGGTTTTACAAAATATGATGCACGCGTTCAAAGCGGGTATTCCGGCAAACCTTTTAAAATGGTCACGGCTATGTAATGCATTACCATGTAATGCATAGCAAAAAAAAAATAATATGCATTTTTTCCCTTTCGCTTACCATAGGTATAACTTTTTTGTATTTTTCACGCATTATGTAAACCTCATGCACTACTTTGAGTCTTATCCCAAACAAAAATCATTAATCCAGTATAGAATAAGGCAACCTTACAATACCCTATACTTGATTGATTCTTTTTGTTTGGGATGTCACTCAAAGTAATGCATGAAAAATAAATAAAGTGAATGCCAATGGTAAGCGGTAGGCGAAAATTAATGCAAATTTTTAAATTTTTATTTGGCTATGCATTACATGGTAATGCATTACATAACCGTTACCATGTTTAAGGTTTTGCTGGGATATCAAGTATGTTTGCAAATACAATGTTAGGCCATCAATTTCTTGCGCGTTTTGTGCTGTAGGAACCAACCATTTGATCAGCAATATCTACGCCACCTAAATGAGATGAATCATTAGAAATTATAGGAAAAAACAAAACTAACATGTGTACCTTTTGTTGAATTGTAATACAAAACAATCTCTAAAGTAAAGAATATGAAAAAAGGGAATCCCTAACAAATGTTTACATTAGCTGTGTTAAGTAGAGATGGGTGCTGGTCACGTGATTTGCGTGGTTCACGTGAATCACGCGTGACTCACGCTAAAGCGAAAGTCTAGTTAATTACGAGAATCATGCTTGGGTGAGTGTGATTCCAAAACTTTTATGTGTGAGTGATTAGAAAGCGAGCCTAATTTCTACGTGAGTGCCATTTTTCTTGCGTGATTCAATATAATTTTTATGTATTGCTTTCAGTTTTATTTATAGTTTTAGTTTTATTTTTATACCCTCCACTTAGTGATAGAGGGTATATATAAGTTTGTCATTCCGTTTGTAACTCATCGAAATATCGGTCTGGGACCCCACAAAGTATATATATTCATGATGCCTGATCGATTTTAAGACATTCTAGCGATGTCCGTCTGTCCGTCTGTCTGTCTGTGGAAAATGCTCTCGCGAACAAAATATTGCACAGAGAAGACTGAAACTTAACATATATATTGGAAGTTCTCCCGAGAAGTTTGGTATTGCATTTGAGCGATATCGGTTCAGCGGTTCAAAAGTTATGAACGCAAATGTAAGCACACCTCAAAAATTTCAGTACATTCAACATAACCTAAAAATACAAAATGCTTTAATTCGGCTTCTGGTTGACATATGTGAACATAATTGAAAAACAAACGGTATTTAAACAAGTACGAACATATTTTTTGACAAAAAAAGAAAAAAATCGCGGATTTTTTTTTTAACAAAATTTTTTTCGCGGATTTTTTATTTTTTTTTTTTTTTGAAGTAATTTCCTTTTAAATAAAGTTTTTTGCAATAATCTTTTTGAAATTGTGGAGGGTATTACTACATTCGGCAAGGCCGAATTTAACTTTTTTACTTGTTCGTTTTGCAATCAGTTAAAATTCAAATTAACGGTCTGCTAATAAATGAAAAGCATTTTTTTTTTAATTTCCTTAAAATTGTGTATTTGTAAGTGAATATTGCGTGAATTGGGGTGAGCGTAATTATGAATCACGTGAGTCACGCATGGTCGTAACTTATTTTAGTTTTACTGACGTAAGTAGTAAGTGAGGGTGAGTAAAGAAAAAAATCGAGTGAGTGATTCATGAACGATTATAATATTTCTTGCGTGAGCGTGACCCAACATTAACTCACGCACCCATCTCTAACGTTGAGTTAAGCTTAAAATAATAGTATTTAGGTAGAAATTATCCAAAATATATACAAATATAGTATTAAATTGTTATTTTGTTTGAATATTGAAGTATGGACCAAATGGTCCACTAACCTAACATTCGTAAGTTTTTTCTAACCTAACAGCAGGGTTAACAATCTTTTGCGGACTATAACCAAATCGGTCTAGCCGTTATAGTTCTTTCGATACATAAAAAAAGTGGGCGTGGGAAATTTAACTATCCGAAACAACCCTTGTTGAATTATGATGAAAAATTTCAACAAAAATTAGCCAAAGTGGGTAAGGTCAATTTCTTTTTTCGTAAAAACGAAAGTGGGAATATGATTGAAAATTCATTTAAAAAAATTAAGTCAAATCGGTCCAGCTATTTTCAGAATTTAGATAAATTGAAATAGTGGGCGTAAAAGTGGGCGTGGTCGATTTTTCTTTCACTAAAAACTATAATTGGATTACTACCAACATTTAAATAAAAAATTACCCAAATCCGTGCAGGCGTGGGCGTGTCAATTTTTCTTTACGCAAAAACCTAAGGTTGACTATAACGAACATTTCAAAAAAAAATTGTCTAAATAGGTCCAGCCGTTCTCAACTGATGCGGTTACCAACGAACGACAATTGATTTTTATTTATATAGAAGAAGAAGATGATCAGATACAATAAAAAAAAACCTTGCAATAAAACAAATTTACAAAAAATAAAAAAAAATGTATGGGGACCGCCTTAACATTTAGAGATAGAGGGTAGGTGTGTTCAGAGAAAATGTTTGGACTAAAAAAATATTTTGGGTCGGTCACACATTTTGTTGTTCTAAGGGCACTATTAGGGCAGTTAGAGCGGTTGAAGCAAATTTTAAAAAATTTCGTTTTGTGTGGGAGCCCCCTTAGAAATTGGAGATAGGGTATTAGTTTGTTCCGAAGAAATATTAAGACGTAAAAATTAATGGGGGTCAGTCTTATAAAGGAGCCCTCTATGACGCACCATTGGAGCAGAAAAAATGATTTTAAGATTGGAAAATTACAATAAATTTTTTTCAAAAAATTTTAGAAAATAGTAATAATAGTTATCCAACGATCCTCTTGGGCAAAAAATTTCTGGAATTGATAGAAGTTTTACACAAAAAAATTTAAAAAAAAAATCGAAGAGTACAAACATTTTCAAAAATGAGATTTAAATTTTAAAACTTAAAAATCGCATACTAGAGCGCTTTAAAGAATTTTTTGGGATTTTTTTTTAAAAAGTACATAATAAAACAAAAATTTTGAAAAAAAAAAAATTGAAATTTGGACCATTATTGAGTTTGAGTAAAGGAAGGGTACTAAAAATTGTAAACAAATTGGGAAAATCTAAAAAAAAAAAATTTCAAAGTGTCCGCTTGTAGTTGTAATGGGAAAAGTAATTCGAATCATAATTAGTTATAACTTTTGAATTTCCCATTACACATTTCATTACTTGGTAATGCAAGTTTTTGCTGGGGTAACCAATTTTATTGGTAAAGATATTGTTTTAAAACCGGAAAAATAAAAAAAATGGTGAAATTACAAGAAAAAATCGTAAATAGGTTTTAAAAAATGTAAAATTTAGAAACCAAAAAGGTAAATTAAAAAAAAAAAATTTTTTGTTAATCAACATAAATTCTCGTAATAAAATCATTTTTGTAAAATAACCGTTTTTTTTTTTGTAAATTAACTAGAATCCTCGTAATAAATTTTTCAAAATTTTGTCAACTATTTTGAAAAAAAAAAATATTTTTTTTTGTTTAACAACATAAATCCTCGCATAACATAATTTTTGTAAAATAACTGTTTTTTTGTAAATCATCCAGAATCCTCGTAATAACCTTTAAAAATGGTAGAATACAATTACGAAAATAAATTTGTAAAATAACCAATAAAATTGTATTTCTCGTTTGAGCAAAGTACAAAATTTTATGTTAAAAAACAAGGAAAATTGTTAAATATTGGAAGAACGGGATTACAAGGCATTTTACCAGTTTTTTTTTTTTGAGTGTACAATTATATACAATCAGATGCAATTATATATTATCAGGCCAAAGCTGATCTGATAAGATCCAATCGATTTTTGCACGGCATGTCCAATTAAAAAAAAAAAAAAAATCGTTTTCATTGCTGTCATAAAAGGACTTCAAAAACATGTGTCAAAGTTCAACATTATTTTGAGTTTATTTGCAAAAAAAAAACGAAATCCAAACAAAAATAATAACACAATTTTTTACTAAAACAATTTTATATGACAGTTAATGAGCTGTAGGAAAACGGAAAAGAAAAAGGGTTTAACTACCAATAAAAAAGGGGTATTTTTATAGCACTCATGATATTATTTTCTTTTATAGAGTGTGTGAATAGTTTCGAGTTTATTTTGCGACATAAAATTATTGCTGCTGCCTGGAACTATTGTTGTGGCACATATGAAAGGATGAATGAAATAAAATTGTAAATGGATGGTTATTCTTACCACTACAATAAAAGTAGTTTATAACTCTTTTCTTAGTTTTAAGTGGTATAGATTTTTGATAAATTTACTCAAGCATAAAAACTGACAATTCCTGGCACCATACACTGGCATGCAAAAGTAAATGGAATTTGATGGTTTTGGAAATTAGAAACAATTTGAAAAAACAAATTTATGATTTTATGAAATAAAAATACAAGATATAAATAAACAAGATATATATGGAGCATTCCATGTCAAATCGAACACTTTGAAAATTTTATTTTTTAGATTTTTTTTTAGTACCCTTCGAAAACTCCCTCGTGGTAAATTTTCAGATTTTTTTGATGACCCGTTCAAAAGATATCGAATTTTTAAAAATTGGTAGTTTGTTCCTTTACTGAAACTTCTTTTACTCAAAACTTATTCAATAATGGTTGAAATTTAAATTTTTTTTTTCAAAATTTTTGTTTTTTTACGTACTTTAAAAAAAAAAATCCCAAAAAAATTCTTAAATAAAAAAATTAGTATGCGATTTTTAAGTTTTAAAATTTAAATCTCATTTTTGAAAATGTTTGTACTCTTCGATTTTTTTTTTAATTTTTTTGTGTAAAACTTCTATCGATTCTCCAAATTTTTTGCCTAGTAGGATCGTGGGATAACGATTATTACTATTTTTTTAAATTTTTTGAAAAAAATTTATTGTAATTTTCCAATCTTAAAATCATTTCTACTGCTCCAATGGTGCGTCATAGAGGGGTCATTTATAAGACAGAACCCCATTAATTTTTACGTTTTAACATTTCTTTGGAACAAACTAATACCCTATCTCCAATTTCTAAGGGGGCTCCCACACAAAACGACATTTTTTTAAATTTGCTCTAACTGCCCTAATAGTGCGCTTACAAGGGAAGTCTCCCTAGTGTCACCCGCAGATCTTTATGGAATTGGTTTTATTTTGTAGAGCAGAAAAAATAAAGGGACACGTATTTTTTTTAGCGGCCCAAATTCATATTTAGGGGGTAAAAAGGAGGGGGGAAGACAAGGCCATTTTTCAGTTTTTTTCGTTTATCTCCTATACTATGCAAAGAAACCTAGTCATGTTGCATACCAAATGAAAGGTCTTTGGAAAACCTATCTACGCGTGCTAAGAACGTGTCCAAACATGCACAACTTTTCGTCATATTGAGTAAAATACTAAAATTTTAGGACATTTTTGTTAATAAGTCGAAAAATATTAACTTCTATGGCCCGTTGTTAACACCACGAGATAGGTATTTTTAATACCTTTAATCTGATACCACACATGCCTATATTAATTTTGTTTAAATAGGCTTAAATCGTGAAAAACTGAAAAAGGTCAATTTCCCCCCATACAAATCGACCCCTCTAAAAAATGAATTTGGGCCGCTAAAAAAAAATACGTGTCGAATTAATTTTCGTTCTTAACAACATATCCAAATTTCATGAAGATCGGAGGGTGACACCAGGGAGACTTCCCTTGTTAGAGCAACAAAATGTATAACCGACCCACAATATTTTTTTAGTCCAAACATTTTCTCTGAACACACCTACCCTCTGTCTCTAATTGTTAAGGTGGTCCCCATACAATTTTTTTTATTTTTTTTTTATTTTATCAACTTCTACCGGTCCAATGGTGCGTCCGAGAGGGGTCATTAGTGAGACCGACCCCATTTATTTTTACCCTCAAACATTTTTGTAAAACATACCACAGCCCTATCTCCACTCGCTAAGTAGGCTCCCATACAAAATTACATTTTTATAAAATTTGCTCCAACTATTATTTGTATGGGAGCCTACTTAGGGAGTGGAGATAGGTATGTTTTAAAAAAATGTTGTAGGGTAAAAATAAATGGGGGTCGGTCTCACTAATGACCCCTCTCGGACGCACCATTGGACCGGTAGAAGCTGATTAACTAAAACAAATTTACAAAAAAAGAAAAAAATTGTTTGGGGACCGCCTTAACAGTTAAAGATAGAGGATAGGTGTGTTCAGAGAAAATGTTTAGACTAAAAAAATATTATGAGTCGGTCACACATTTTGTTGCTCTAAGGGCACTATTAGGGTTGGAGCAAATTTTCAAAAATGTCGTTTTGTGTGGGAGCGCCCTTAGAAATTGGTGATAGGGTATTAGTTTGTTCCAAAGAAATGTTAAGACGTAAAAATTAATGGGGGTCGGTTTTATAAATGATCCCTCTATGACGCACCATTGGAGCAGTTGAAATGATTTTGAGATTGGAAAATTACAATAAGTTTTTTTCAAAAAATTTTAAAAAATATAAATAATCATTATCCCACGATCCTACTGGGCAAAAAGTTTGTACAATCGATAGAAGTTTTACGCCAAAAAGTTTTAAATAAATCTAAGAGTACATACAATTTCAAAAATGAGACTTAAATTTTAAAACTTAAAAATAGCATACTAGACCACTTTTAAGATTATTTTGGGATTTTTTTTTTAAAGTACGTAAAAAAAAAAATAAATTTAAAAATTAAAAATTTTATGAGTAAAAGAAATTTGTATATTTTTTTTTTTTTGAGTGCATTCATATACAAAAGGACAATTGTCAAATGCTTTTTGAATCGTAAAAGTCAAATAAATACTTTCCTTCGAATAAATACTTTCGAAGGGCTCTTCAAACTATTACACTGTTTTGATTTTTTCAATTTTTGAAGAAAATAAAAATCGCGAAAAAATTGCGATTTTTTTTTTTTAATTTAAAAAACTGAAAATGGTTTTAGTTGGCTCCATAGTGCAAATGTTTACAAAAAATTAGACAAACTTGAAGACCCCCGGCCAGATTTTATAAAATCTATATAAAGAGACCTTTTCCTAGTAATTTGACAAGCTTTAGTTTATTTTTTAGTGTAAAGTTTTAAAACAAATTTCCAAATACTTTTTCTAGACAGTGTCTTACAAAAATAACAGACATAATTCTCATCAAAATTGTAGAAAAAAATAACAGGAAATATTGTTAGAATTTATGAGCAAAATTTATTGTTACAATAAATATAAATATTTCTTTCTTATTTTACTACCGAATGACAATATAAATGAGGGTATAGTTAGAAAAACACAAATGTTATTTTAACCCTTTTTTTCCTCCATCATCAACATTTGAATCGTGAAAAAGGTTTTCATTATTATTGTTATTATTATATGTGTGTGTTCATGTTTTATAATGAAATTGAATGATTACCACAAAATTGTCAATTTATTATATGCAATTTGATACAATTTTAGATAGAAAATAACAACAGCAGTGAATTTTAAATAACACAAAAATACAACAAGAGGTTTCTTTCTGGTTGTTTCAGTTCATTTATGGTGGCTACGGGCACTGATGCCAACTTTTTTTGACAAAAACCCGCTAAATCAGGAAAAAAAATCTCCAGAAAACACCAAATTCAAAAACAGAAATTAAATTTAGCTATTAAATAGCTAAATATCATGAAATTTGAAAAGTAACGGTTTTTTTAAAAAAATATAACGGGTTTTTTGAAAAAATATAACGGTTTTTTGAAAAAATATAACGTTTTTTTTAATAATGTATGTATTAGCTATTAAAACAGTTTAAATGTTATAAAACGACAGTTTTTTAACAAAGCCAGTTTAAAAATTACAGAATCGAATACACCTGTTTTGGCCATAGCCAAATATTCGCCAAAATTGATACTATTCGGCCGAAACCGAAGCCGAATATAAAAAACAAATATTTATGTAGGAAAAACAAGAAAAAAAGTTAAATTCCCTGGTTCTCCCCGATCTTCGTGAAATTTGGAGATATTGTTCAGAACGAAAATTAATTCAACACGTATTTTTTTCAGCGGCCCATGCTCAAAGGTATTTAAAAGACAAATCTCTTGGTGCTAACAACATGCCAAAAAAAGTTAATATTTTCGACTGATTAACAAATATGTACACTCATAGAAATATCTTAGTAGAAAAATTAGTAAACCCATTGTAGATCAAGTTTTACAGAATATTGCCGTATTCAACAAAAATTAATGTTGATATCGTTGAATAATCAGTAAATTTGAATCAACTATTTACAACGCTTCAATAGATAAAACCAAAAAAGAAAAAACAACCCTGTTCGTTCATTTTTGTATTATCAAGTTGGTAGCAATGCATTGCAATGTGAAATTTGTTTGTCTCTTATAAAATTATTTTATGTGTTTGTTTCTTTTAAAAATATTTAATATATAATATATATTTAATATATAATATATATAAAAAATAAATAAAAATGGGATCTGATGATCAGATTCTGATCTGTAAATATTTGGTAAGTAATAAAATACATTGGTTTCTTTATGTATTCATACTATATGATAATTTTTTTTGTTTTTTTTTTTAGGTTTTTGATTTGGTGTCATTAGAAAACTGGAGAATGGCTCACGAATGCATAACATAAATAAACGAAGTGTGTGTGAAAATATTGTTTAAATATTGCAGCTTTAAAAGCCGGTGATAATTCTAAAAAAAAATATTGTGATTTATATCTAATAAAATAATATTTACAAATAACAACCAGCCTTTTTTATTAATAAAATTTCTTATATCAACAAAAATATGAGTTGAGTTTACAAAAAATACGAGTTGATTTACAAAAAAACGAGTTGATCAACTTTTACAAAAACTGACAACAATTTTTATTGAAATCAACGTAAACATTTGTAGGGTCAAAATCAACAATGATTTCTGTTGAATTTACAGCGATTTTCTTTGGGAATACAATGATTTTTGGTTGAGTGTAATAAAATTTTTCCACTTTACTCAATATGACGAAAAGCTGTGCATGTTTGGCCAACACCAAAAAGGGAAGTCTCCCTACACACAAAAAAAAATTAAAAAAATTGTGCCAGTTTTTGGTTTAATTACAACCTATAAAGTGGTTTTGGATAACTTATCAAAGTTTTTGCTCTAAAAAACTTAGGTAAATTATCCAAAACCACTTTATAGGTTGTATTATCCCCAAAACGTACACAATTTTTTTATATTTTTTTTTGTGTGTAGTGTCACCCGCGGATCTTTATGGAATTGGTTTAATTTTGTAGAGCAGAAAAAATAAAGGGAAAAGTATTTTTTAGCGGTCCAAATTAATGTTTCAGGGGAAGAAACACTAATTTTTTAGTTTTTTTTCGCTTATCCCCCACCTTATGCAAGGAAACCTAGTCATTTTGTATATAAAATGAAAGGTCTTTGGAAAACCTATCCAAGTCTGTAAAAAACGTGTCCAAACATAGACAACTTTTTGTCATAGTGAGTAAAATACCATTACATTTTTGTAAATAAGTCAAACAAATAATTTCTATTTTGGCACGTTGTAAGCACCACAAGATATAAACTGTTCATTTCTTAATTCGACTGTGTTAAGAGTCTTAACTTAAGACTGTACAAACAAGATTTTTATTCAAAAATTTTTGACAGGTCGCTTTACAAGTCCGCTCATCTAAACGGCTCTTTAATTAAAACAAAAAATCAAAAGTATGGAAAATTTTATTTTTTTTTATTTTTAAGCTGTGGCTGGTAAAAATCGCTAGATTTCCCACTGCCCGCTAAATCACTTTTTATCCCGCTAGACGCAAAATAAAAACGCTAGTTTTAGCGGGAAAAACACCAAATTGGCAACAGTGCCTACGGGTGCATGAAAAGTTGTCAAGAAAATTATATACTGTTTGTTTTTAACATAAAAAAAAAACATTAAAAGACACCAGAAATGCTACCTTAAATTATCGTAGTTTAACCCTTTTTAAGTTTTTTGTTTGTTACGTGTCTCTTTTTTTAGTGAGGGTAATGTTTCATTTTAATTTGTGTCATTTTTCAAATGTCTTACATGTACATAAAATAATACACGGAGAAAAATCATAAATATTTAATAAAAAAAATTTTCCCTGTTAGAAAAACACAATCGCAATAACGCACAGTGGTCGAAATACCCAATACGTTAAAATACGATTCATTTATTAGGCTTCGTCTTTGGTCCAAAAGAAGCATTTATTTAAAATTTTAGCGAAATCGGTTGATTGGACTATTTCTGGAATTAGTTTTTTCTTTTGTGTGTGTTTTTACACTTATTAAAGATCTAACAAGAGATATTTTTGGACTCGAGACCAATTTTCCGAAAAACAGTGGTGTAGGGTGTTATATGGGCGGTCTTCACCGAATATAATTTTCTTACTTGTGTTTCTTAAAAACGCAACAACAAAATGCCAAGACGGTATTAACACACTGCGTTTTTCTTGCACGCCTTTTTTATCTGAGTTTTTTTGTGTAAGCAATCGGGGGTGTGAAGCATAGAAGAAGGAAAACAGAATTCATAATTTTTTTTCTACCCCGTTTTCTTTTCACCCCTGTTTGCCTACAAAAAAAAGTTGCAAGACTTTATTGCAAGCAAAAAAAGGCTGTGTATAAATACCGTCCAACCAATTTTTTGTGTTTGCAGCTTCAAAAAATTGTTCTGATCTTTGATCATTTTTACATTTTTTTTCTAAAAGCACTTTAATGATCTTTTTACCCTAAAATATTTTTGTGGCACTTACAAAATTTTAAAAATATATCGAAAACTTTGTTAAAAAACTTTTTTTATATCCTCCAACCACAGTATGAGCGTATACAAAACACGGATCTGGCATCTGAAAAATTGTATCGAATAGCCAAGTACTCAAACCCGATTTTTTTTCTTTTGCAAATATTCCTGGATATACTCATTGGTTTTTAACCCTAAGTTCTCTTTATTGAAATGCGTCTTCTTTACACATCTGCTTTGAACAGCAAATTTCTTGCAAAATTCTAATACTTATAAGTTGGAATGTGATTTCAATTCAAATGCATGTTTTTTGTCGATAGCCCAAAAACGAGTTTTTACATATTTTGGTGTAAATGCATATTTTTGCATATTTTGGTTTTAATTGCATATTTTGTGCATATTTCCAACTTTTAAGTGGATACTTTTGCATATTTTGGCATAAATTAGCAAAAACAGAAATCGAAATTTATTTTTTTCAAAAAGTATTTTAAATTTTAAAAATTTATTTTGAAAATAAGAAAAATTATTAGTTTTCATTTAATTTTTTTTTATAGATTTTCTTAAATTCGTATGAAAACAAGATTTTTATTGCATACATTTTATTTTTTAGTGCATATTTGTAGGGTTTTTAGTGTTTTTTTTAGTATATTTGGAATTTTTTTTGTGCATATTTTAAGCGCATATTTTTGATTTTTTAGTGCATAAAAATCTCATACCTACTTATAAGTATAAAACCAAAAAGGACATTTTGAAATTCCTTATAATGTCCTGACGTTATCCTTGATCGTATCGGGTCCGGATTTTTTGCAAAAGTTAGGTTATTTATTGGGAATTTTAATAAAAAAAAATATGAATGACTTTAACATACATTTATCCAATATTAAAACTGTTTTTGGTTTTGAGGACTTGGTCCACAAAAAATGAAAATGCATGTATCTTGAGAAGGCGATTTGATACAACTTTGCTGATGGCAGGTTCTTGTTAAGGAATATTTCAGAAAATGTATTGAACATGTCTGTGCTAAAACCGTGTAGGGTAGTGTAATGTTCAGTTACAGACAAAAATACAAAAATTTAAAGGAAATTGAGGTCAAAGTTCACAAAAAAACGTGGTTTTTGTGAAATTGTTGGATGCCTCTGGGATCTGATCACTCGTTTTCAATTAAACTTCCGCTGATGATTCCAAATGTTGTTTCTAAATTTCTCAATCACGTTCAGTTTTTGAAAAAATTGCAGCCAGAGTTCACAAATATTGTGTTTTTCTGCATTTTTGAGAGCTTTCTGTTCACACGATTTCATTTGAGATTTTTTGAAGGTTTCTGCGACATTGTGTTTACCAGCTTAATGCACTCAGAAATTCTCAAAATCAAGTTCTTGTATTTTTTTAACTCAGTTTTTTATAGGGAAAATTTGCAAACCAGATTTGAATTCAGCATCGAAAGATTGAGCGTGTTCAGCAGATAAACCTGCTACTCAACAGTTGAGATGTAGCATGTTCTGATTAGTTGACTCTGCTGAACGCATTTTTTTATTAATGTTTTAAAATTTTCGAATAAATTTTTTGACTTTTATATTTTCATTTATTTTTTCTGTGGAAAATACTTTTTTAAGATTTTTGTTGTTTATTTCCTTGAATTACGTCAACAAAAATAAATAATTTTAATAAAACAACTTATTTATTAGATTGTGATCAAATGTAGTATAATTTTTATACGCTACCAGTGATGAGAAGCGCTCACTCAACATGTTGACTGAAATGTCAAAAATTAAATCGTTCAGCAGAATGTTGAGGAGCAGTTGAGTAGCAGCTTTCTCTGCTGAACGCCATCATTGATCAACAATTAGTAGTCAGATTTCAGACGTATTTTTGATTTTCGTCAGTGTAATTTTATTTATAATAAACTTCACAAATAATAAAAATTTCAATAACTTCATAAGGCTAATCCAGTTGTCACATTTTTTTCTCTGTCTGTATAACAAATGGTAGTTAATTAATTTTATTTGGTTGTAAACACATATGTTAATACAAATTTTGTTGTCTTTTCGAAGTTGTTTGTTAAAACTAACAATTAAAAATGTTAATGTAACATTAGTTTTTATATGGAAATTTTATTCAGTCAATAAAAAGTATTTAAATAGACATGAGAATTTAATTAGAAATGGTTTTATTTCATGTGAAAAAATATTACTTTGTACACAACAATCATTTCCTATCGATTACATATTTGGGTTTTAATTAACGGTATAATTACCGTTGTGTTTTTCAAAATTTGTTCACACGGAAAAATAGATTTCCAACCAATATTTTCAGTTGTTTCAATTCATAATTTGGTTATCACTAGAATCTTATAAAGAAAATTTTTTCTGAATGCAAACTGTCCAGGAATCCGATTTCTTCAAAAAATGACTTTGATCATACAAAAATTATCTTAGAATCCGAATTTTGATCTGAATAAATAAAGGAAAATTGTTTCTGAATTTTAAAATTATTCTGACAAACAAATAGCGAGAATATACATAGGACTTTTTTACAGAAATAAAAAATAACGCGGCACATGCGACTTGTCCCGGAAAAAAATTGTTTAAGAACTTGAGACGTGAGTCTTTTTTTAACACTTTTTCTGTTTGAAGAATGTCTCAGAATCTAACACTTTTTTTGTTAAAAGAATGCCACAAAATATAAGAATTCGCCTTAAAACAAGTCAAAGGCAAACATTCTCTACCGAAAAAATATTATAATAATTTAGGATTTTATGTTAAGACAACTTTAATGTCTCAGAATAAGAGATTTTTTTTACAAGAAAAATGGTATTCGAATTTGGTAACTTTTTCTCTGGAATAAATGTCTGAGAATCTGACTATTTTATTGAACGAAAAAAAGATGTTCTAAGTTTCTTTTTTAAATCTGAGAACTATTTTAGAACTGGAAAATTTTTCTAGAAGTGACTTAGAATTTGGGAATTTTTATATAGAAAGAATGTCTCAGAATCTCTAAGACATTTTCTATTGGAAAAATGTTGCGGCATTTAATATAATAAATTGATAAAACAATTAAAAAAGTGCTGAATGTATTGATACCCTCCACAGTTTCAAAAGGATTATAGCAAAAACTTAATTAAAAGGGAAATCACTTTTGAAAAAAAATTTTAAAATAAATTTTGAAAAAAAAAATCCGCGATTTTTTCTTTTTTTGTCAAGAAATATGTTCGTACTTGTTTACATACCATTCGGTGTTTAATTATGTTCAAATATGTCAATCAGCAGCCGAATTAAAGCATTTTATATTTTTAGGTTATGTTTTTTTTATGTCAGCTTTAATAATATTTGATCAATTATTTTTATTTATTCTTTCTATTTATTTACAACTCATTTTTAATAAATTTAACCTAACCGAGAACTGGTAACAATGACCGTCGTCTCGTTGTAGCGAGAAAAACCAAGGGCTCTGTTGGGAATCGAACCCACGACTCCCACGATCAAAGGCTAGCACGCTACCAACTAGCATACGGGCCCCTTTTTTTAGGTTATGTTGAATGCACCAAATTTTCACCAAATTGATCACCATTTCCACAGACAGGCAGACAGGCAGACAGACGGACAGACGGATATCGCTAGAATGTCTTAAAATCGATCACTGATCAATTATATATGGGGCATTCCATGTCAAATGGAACACTTTGAAAATTTTTATAAATTTATAAATGCGTTCATTGTGTTTTAATTTAAATAAAAAAAAAACAAAAAAAAAAATATTTCAAATAGTAGGAAAAAATTGTCAAACAATTTTCTTTATTTCGTTTATTTGGAAGAAAAATGCGTTAAAAATTGGATTACCATGGAAGAATTGCTTAAAAGAAGACAAATGAATGTATGTTTGCAGAATATGTTTTTGTTAAAATATTCTTTATTAAAATACATATGTGTTTTTTTATAATCTCTTTTAAGAAATTCAACACGGATCACGGATATATTTTCTACCAGCAATTGTTCAAGATGTTATCTCATTTGGATTATTAAATAAGTGCTAAAAAAGCTGAACCACAAAAACGTGAACGGCGATGACGCAGATTTTAGATGTATTTTTATACCCTCCAACTACAGTATGGGGGTATACTCACTTTGTCATTCCGTGTGTAACGCATTGAAATATCGATCTAGGACCCCAAAAAGTATACATATTATTTATCAGTGATCGATTCTAAGACATTCTAGCGATGTCCGTCTGTCCGTCCGTCCGTCTGTCCGTCCGTCTGTCTGTCCGTCCGTCCGTCTGTGGAAGACACGATACAGTCCAAAATAAAAGTGATAGACTCCTGAAATTTGGCACAAATATGTCTTATGTTCATAGGCTGGTTAAGTTCGGAGATGGGCAAAATCGGACCAGGGGGGAAAACGTTCCCCCTTGACGAACTAAACCAACCCATGAAAAAAGGTAACTTTTTATAGGTTTTTTTGTATTTTTGTTAAACAAATGAAACATTTTTATGCTTGAAAAAGTTCAAAGTCTTGGACTTGGACCCAGGGGATTTGAAAATAACTTTTTTTTTTGGTTCGCCCCCTTTTGTGGGCGTGGATATTAGCAAATAATTTATATAATGATGAAATTGTATATCTTTTGTACAAAAAGCATAGTAATTAAATTTGTAAAAATTTTTGACCAGGGAGAAGGTGTCCCCAAGGACCCCCGACAAGCCCCCCCCCCAAAAAAAACGCCCCTGCAATTTTTATTTTATTTTTTTTTTGTAACGTTGGAGGGTATACAAGATTCGGCACAGCCGAATTTAACACTCTCACTTGTTGTTATTAGTTTTTACACTTTTATTGTGCATGAAGATTTCTTAAAGATGAATAAAAACGTATCTTTTACGATGCAAATATACATTTTTTTATAAATTAGTATGAAATTATTTTTATTACTGATCACAGAATTTTTTTCGCGAAGAAAATTTTGCAAAAATTTTAAAATATCCACAATGAATTTGTTTATAATATGTATGTACAAATTCATACGCTGAATGAATATGGTTTGGAAAAAAAAGTCATGTGCGATTCATACAGTTTATGAATAAATTAATTCCATGAATGAACTTTTTTTTTCTGTGTTCCTTTACTCAAACTTCTTTTACTCATAACATCTTCAATAACGGTCCACATTTCAATTTTTTTTTAAAAATTGTTGGTTTTTTTACGTACTTTTAAAAAAAATCTCAAAAAATTCTTAAAAGCGCTCTAGTATGCGATTTTAAAGTCTCAAAATTTAAATCTCATTTTTGAAAATGTTTGTACTCTTCGATTTTTTTTTTTAATTTTTTGGTGTAAAACTTCTATCGATTCCACTATGGTTCCAAATCAATTTTTTTTGGCATAAATTCTAAAAATGAAGCAAAGTCACTAGTTTTGAATCTGGAATGCTTTTTTTTATCTCTTAACGCAATCAAAGAACGATTTTCAAAAAAAAAAAAAAAATTTCGAAAAATTTTTTTTGAAAATTTTTATTTTTTTTTTTTGAAAAAAAAAAAAAAATATCAACAATAAAGTATTTCTAGTAGTCAGTTAGCTCGGCCAAAGGTAAAAAAATTATAGTTAAAAAAAATTTAAAGATGTGTCACGCAAAAAACTGAAAATTTTGACGAAATTTGTGCTAAACTAAAATGGCAATTGTGAGAGTTTGCCGAAAAATGCTGGCTAGATGTTAATTTTTGTATTTAATAGACCATCTAGAAAACACTTTCACTTTTAAAGACTCATGCAAGTTCGTGCCCAAACACAACTTTTTGTCCACGAAAGATATAGGCTATTTTGGCTTAAAAATCCTTAAAACCGCTACCCCCAAGAATAACGCCAAAGATGCATGGAATTAAAAATTGGGGATTTTAATTAAAACTACTTTCCTTGGGCTTCAATTTTTCTTTTTAGCCTTTTTATAATTTTATTTTTTCCCATTTGCTGTTAGTATAATTGTAATATGGTTTTGATCCCGATTTAATAATACGCATTAAAACTATCAACTTTGAAACCCTGGCAGACTGACAGTATTGTCATCAAATTTTTTTCATTATACTTTCTTAATGGCTCGGAGTATTGCCATTGAGAAACTGTATAGGGTCATTATTTGTGAAATCAATCATGAATATTTTCGACCCCCTCCGATATTGATGAAATTTGGTTAAGTTCTTACACTACGTAAAAAACTAACAAATGCAAATTTTCAGCCCTCTAAGTCAACAGGGGCCAAAAATACGAAGGGTCAAAATGTCACCCAAAATCTCCCAGTCGCGACACTTTACACCGTAAAAACTTAATATCGTTGGTTCTATTATAGCTAGAAACCCCATTTTGGGTTTGTTTTGAAGCTCATAATATGCTCTCCAAGACCTTCCATAACCAAAAATTTTCGAAAAAAAATAAGGGTTACCTCCCCTATTTTAAGGTCGTGATATACGGAGGAGAAAATGGGGAGGATGGTATCCCCGATTTTTTTTTTACTTGCTAATCTTTGAGAGAAAGTCTTAAAGAATATATTCTAAAATTTTTAAGTTGGGACAACAATGGGATCACTCAAAATCAAAATTTTTCACAACTTCCCCTAAAATCTCTAAATCGCAACACTCTTGAACCTTAAAAATTTAATAGCATAAGTGCTATTGTAGCTACAGAGCCCATTTTTGTTTGTTTTAAAGCTTATAGTACGCTCTACAATACCTACCTTAACCAAAAAATTTTAGAAAAAAAGGAAGGGTGCCCCCCTTATTTAAAGGTCGTGACAAAGGGTGGAGGAAATGGGGGGAAAGTATCCCCCGAGTTCTTTTTTACTTGGTATTCTCAAAGTGCAAGTCCTAATGAACATATCCTAAAATTTTTATGTTGGGACAACAATCAGATCGACCAAAATCAAAATTTATCACAATTTCCCTTAAAATCTCCAAATCGCGACACTCTTGCACATTACAAATTTAATACCGTGGACTGTATTGTAGCTACAGAGTCCATTTTTGGCTTGTTTTAAAGCTCTTAATATGCCCTACAATATTACTATCACAAAAAAAAAAAAATAAAAAAAGTGCCTCTTGTATTAAAAGATCGTGGCAAGGGGTGGGGGAAATTGGGGGACAGTATCCCCCAATTTTTTTTCATCTTGTTTTTTTTTTAAAGAGTTAGTTTTAGAGAGCATATCCTGGAATTTTTATCTTGGGAGTCCAATGGGAGGCGCAAGAATGTCGCAATTTGTTGATTTTGGGGGAAAATTTTGAAAAATTTTGATTTTGGTCGACCCCATTGTTGTCCCAACATAAAAATTGTAGACAATGTTCATTAGGACTTGCACTTTGAGAATACCAAGTAAAAAAAAAATCGGGGGATACTTTCCCCCATTTCCTCCACCCTTTGCCACGACCTTCAAATAAGGGGGGCACCAATTCCTTTTTTGGAAATTTTTTTGGTTTTTGTATGTCTTGTAGAGCGTATTATAAGCTTTAAAACAAAAAAAAATGGGCTCTGTAGCTGCAAAAGCACTTATGATATAAAATTTTTAATGTTAAAGAGTGTTGGGATTTGGAGATTTTGGGGAAAATTGTGAAAAATTTTGATTTTGAGCGATCCCATTGTTGTCCCAACATAAAAATTTTAGAATATATTCTTTAGGATATTCTCTCAAAGATTAGCAAGTAAAAAAAAAAATCGGGGGATACCATCCTCCCCATTTTCTCCTCCGTATATCATGACTTTAAAATAAGGGAGGTAACCCTTATTTTTTTCGAAAATTTTTTGGTTATGGTAAGTCTTGTAGAGCATATTATGAGCTTCAAAACAAGCCAAAAATGGGCTTTCTAGCTAAAATAGAACCAACGATATTAAGTTTTTTCGGTGCAAAGTGTCGCGACTGGGAGATTTTGGGGGAAATTTTGACCCTCCGTGTTTTCGCCCACTGTTTACTTAGAGGGCTGAAAATAAGTGTGTATCAGTTTATCACTTAGTGTTACAACTAAACCAAATTTCATCAAAATCGGAGGGGGTCACGAAAATTTTTAGCTATTTTTGATTGATTTCACTAAGACTGACCCTATAAGCTTTTGGAAATATGTTAATTTTTTTTTACTTTCTGCCAAAAAATATGCATTTGAAACCATAGTGCACTCAAAATATTTTGTGGGCAAAAAAAACGAAAAACACACTTAAAACTAGTGAATAAACAATTGAAAACCATCCCAGTAATTATTCATTAGTTTTAACAAACATCAACATTTATTTTTTACTGTTGACAAAATTTTCTAAAATAAATAACATTAAACATTAAAAAATTACGGTTTCTTCATTTTTTTTACCAACAAATTCAAAAAAAACAAGTAGAAAAATTAAATTCGACTTGGTCGAATCTATGAATACCCTCCACAATGTTATCTGATAGTAATTTTCTAAAAAATTTTTTAAAAAATTTCATTACAAATTTTTTTTTAGAAATATGTATATTATTTTGAGTCAAACTTTCTTTTAATCAATCAAATTTTTTTGAGTGTAACATTTTTTTGACTGTCAACATTTTTTTGAGTCTGCCATTTCATTCAAAAAACAAAAATAATAATGTATACATTTTTTTTGAGTGTAACATTTTTTTTGAGTGTAAATATTTTTTTAGTGTACAATTTCTTTGAGTAACAAATTACTTTGTAAAATATTTTTGTTGTTTTATACCTACATGTAATACAAAAAAAAAAATTCACATATTTTCCTCTTTTTATATTACCATCCTCTTCTTAAAAAACCAAAAACAAATTAACATTTAATCATACACATACTTTATTTGATATTTTTCCCGTTATATACAGTTACACTAACAATAACAAAACAATAACAAATATTTACTTGTCTAACAACTAAACTGCACCCCACGACAAGAAAACAAACAACAACAAGTTTTACAAAACTGGTATTTCACCATGCTTTTAAAACTTGTTTAACGAGTTTTCAACAGTTTAAGGTGAAACAAATCTGAAATTCAGTGCTATACTTATAACTTTTGAACCACTGAACCGATTTTGCTGAAATTCAAAACCAAACAGCCTTGGGGAACGACAAATATATATGCCAAGCTTCAGAATTGTCTTTCGAAAGTTATAGTGGTTTTAATCTTGTAAATTCGACAAATACCCTTGCCGAAATTTACTCTTTTGCTCATAACTTTTAAACCACTGAACCGATTTCGCTGGATTGCAATACCAACCTGACCCGGTAAATGGAGAACATATGTCAAACTTCAGGAGCCTCCGTAAAGTCTTTCAAAAGTTAGCGTGTTTTCAACGGACAGACAGACAGACGGACGGACGGACGGACGGACGGACGGACATCGCTAGATCGACTTAAAATCGATCAAGGATCATGAATATATTTACTTTATGGGGTCCTAGACCAATATTTCGATGTGTTACAAACGGAATGACAAATTTATATATACCCTCTATCACTAGAGTGGAGGGTATAATAAACTACGAAAACATTAAAAATTAATGATAATTCTGTTATTTTTACCAACAAATTCCAAAAAAATAACCTACGAAAACAATAAAAATTATTGATTTCGTAGGTTATTTTTTTCAAATTTTTATTGAAATATTTTTTTAAAAATTTTTAATAAAATTTTGGGGAGACGAACCCGCAATCAACTACATTCTGGCCAGACACTCTACCCATCGTGCCAAAGTCACTTGATACAAACATGTTTTTATATTTCTATAAATATTTTTTTGAATTTTTTTTTCTACAAAAAAATAACTGACTTGTGTAGGTAAAAACTAATGATATTTCCTTAAAAAATACCAACAATTTAAAAAAAAATTACTTACACAAATCATTAAAAATTTAAAGAATAATCAGTAGTTTTTACTTACAGAACAAAAATAAATGACTTTAAAAATTAAATGCTAATGAAAGACTTTATTTTTTAGTGTGTTATTTTTGAAACAAAGGACAGAAGTAGTCATTAATAAAAACTGAACATCAAACAAATGTTTTTTCTTTTAAAAACGACAAAACGGAATTTTTTTTTAAATAAACTACAAACAGTTAATGACATAATTTTTTAAGTGTGGATTCTACAAATTTTTTGCCCAGAAGGATCGTGGGATAACGATTATTACTATTTTTTAAAATTCGTTGAAAAAATTTTATTATAGTTTTCCAATCTTAAATCATTTCTACTGCTCCAATGGTGCGTCATAGAGGGGTCATTTCTAAGTCTGACCCCCATTAATTTTTACGTCTTAACATTTCTTTGGAACAAACTGATACCCTATCTCCAGTTTCTAAGGGGGCTCCCACATAAAACGACATTTTTTAAAATTTGCTCCAACCGCTCTAACTGCCCTAATAATGCCCTTAGAGCAACAAAATGTGTAACTGACCCACAATATTTTTTTAGTCCAAACATTTGCTCTGAACACACCTACCCTCTATCTCTAATTCTTGGTGGTCCCTATACAATTTTTTGTATTTTTTGTAAATTTATTTCATTTAATCAGATTTCTACTGCTCCAATAATGCGTCATAGAATGGTCATTTCAAGACCGACCCCATTTTTTTTACGTCTTAACATTTCTTTGCAACAAACTAATACCCTATCTCCAATGTCTAAGAGGGCTCCCACACAAAATGACATTTTTAAAATTTGCTCCCACTGCTCTAACTGCAAAAGAGTGCCCTTAGATCAATAAAATATATGACCGACCCACAATATTTTTTTAGTCCAAACATTTTCTCTGAACACACCTACCCCCTACCTGTAACTGTTAAGGCAGTCCCCATACAATTTTTTTTATTTTTTGTAAATTTGTTTTATTTAATCAGCTTCTACCGGTCCAATGGTTCGTCCGAGAGGGCTCATTAGTGAGACCGACCCTCATTTATTTTTACCCTACAACATTTTTTTAAAACATACCTACGCCCTATCTGGAGCAAATTTTGAAAATTTCATTTTGTGTGGGAGCCCCCTTAGAAATTGAAGATAGGGTATTTGTTTGTTGCAAAGAAATGTTAAGACGTAAAAAATAAGGGGGGTCGGTCTTGGAAATGACCCCTCTAAGACGCATTATTGGAGCAGTAGAAATGATTTTAAGATTGGAAAATTACAATTAAATTTTTTAAAAAAAATTTTAAAAATACTAATAATCGTTATCCCACGACCCTACTGGGAAAAAAATTTGTAGAATCGATAGAAGTTTTACACAAAAAAATTTCCAAAAAAATCAAAGAGTACATAAATTTTCAAAAATGGGATTTAAATTTTAAAACTTAAAAATCGCATACTAGAGCACTTTTAAAATTTTTTTCGTATTTTTTTTTTTAAAGTACATAAAAAAACAAAAATTTGAAATTTGGACCATTATTGACGAAGTAATGAGCAAAAGAATTTTGTGTAAATTAATAAACTACCAATTTTTAAAAATTCGATATCTTTTTCAAAAAAATCTGAAAATTTACCACGAAAGAGGTTTCGAAGGTTACTAAAAGCTGTCAACAAATTGGGAAAATCTTAAAAAAAAATTATTCAAAGTGTCCGATTTGACATTGAATGCCCCATATATTTTTACCCTATAGCGATTTCTTGAGGCTGAAAATAGACATTATTTTTTTCATTCATATTTTGGTCATCTATGTAAACAGGACTAAAAACATTTGCATACACATGAAAAATATATCCGCAACATTTGTTGATTTTTTTATTTTTCTTTGAAAGCAAATTTGTGGTTTTCGGCCAAATTCATATTCTTCCAAAGATTTATTTTTGTGTTTGATATATAATTTTATTTTAAATTGACAAGGAAGTAAAAATTTTCAATATATTTGTTTATCGCTAAAATATCTTTCGTATATGAAAACGGCGATATAATCAAAATACTACTTTGATTTTTTGTTGAAATGAAAAATTTATGATTTTGCGGCAATATCTTTTTGGTGATATATCGCCCTATTGTTTGCAGGGTTTATTTCAAAATAGTTTACTTTAAAAAAACATGCTTGGTATTCCATCAATAGATTGTTTCTAATGATGTTTCTAACAATTTGGATCTTTTTAACCATTGCTCAGACAATATGGTCAGAAAACGTGAACCAGTTCATCAGCCCAGATTGGTGCAAGATAGAATGTGGAGACAAGCCTCATACTCTTTGTGTAAGTTTGATGTGATTGTGTCACAAAAAATGTATTAATTTATGTTCCCCAATCAAGGATAAAAGAATTGTGGATATTAAACATTGCGGATATGCAGACGCGATTATATCAGACTCTCAATGGATAGAAATGAAAAATATGCTTATTTTGGGACATAATGGTTTACGCAATCGTATTGCTGGACGCATGAATGTGGCAAACATGGTGAAAATGGTATGCCATTTAAAATCATTAAGGGCGGAGTACTCAATGTCCAGTTAACTTTCGATTTAACGGAGCTTTATGTCAAAAATTGCATAATATTATGACAAATTTATCGGAAAGCTTTTTTATAACGGAGCATTGAGTAATCCTGGTTTAAAGACTTGAAACAATAACTTAAATGTCTATGTTTAAGGTTTGGAACGATAATCTGGCTTTAATGGCTGAAAAATACATATTAAAGTGTACGCCATTTGAAACTGATCGTTGTACTCTTTTTCCGAAACCCCACGCTCCCTGGGAATTAGTGGCTCAAAATCGTTACATTCAACAGTACACACACTATCCGAATATATTAATTGAAAATGCTTTACGGGCTTGGTATTTGGAAAAGGATAACATGACTTCACCAACTTATAAATTTAATGGAATGTTACAGGCTTACATTGGGGCGTTAAAGCAGGAAAATAAT
This sequence comes from Pegoplata infirma, assembly GCA_963921195.1. Lineage (NCBI taxonomy): Eukaryota > Metazoa > Arthropoda > Insecta > Diptera > Anthomyiidae > Pegoplata > Pegoplata infirma. The sequence continues at coordinate 191,838,780 of OY992537.1, read as the reverse complement.
TTTTCACATATGGCAGCACCAACTGCCCGTCAAATAGGTTGTGCTTTTCGAAGGTAAGTTATTTTTATTGTTGCGTTAGCAAAGTGAGATTTTCAATAAGTAAAACGTTTACCTAATCACCGAGTTTCTGGAATTATCAAAAATTTTATGTATTGTTCTTTTAGATTCGAAACCGGATACATATTAATTTGTAATTACTTTCCATTTTTTCGAAGTTCTGAAGGGACTAGTTTTGTTAGTGGTGAACCCGGAAGTATTTGCCCAATACATCATCCGTTGCGTAATAGCAGAGAAAGTTTTAGTAATTTATGTATTGGAGGTATGTATAATAGAGTGGGTCGACTTCACTCTGCATAAAAAGTGCACCCTCCCCAAAATGAAAGTTGGAAAATTGGACGATGATATAAAAAGTATTTTGGGTCAATTTAAAAATGTACGTGCCTGTTCAAAAACAGATAAGACTGGTTTGATCTGCTGAGATCTTATATCAATTGTATCTGATCAGATTTACCTTATCCGTTATTTTTTTCCCCAATTTCGGAATCTGATTAGATACGCCTACGGATCGTTTCAAATATAGATCTAATCAGATATAATTATATACAATTATTATTGATCCAGATTAGATCAGATCTAATCAATTTTTAAAAATGAGCTCACATAATAAATTCCACCAAGAATAGTGTTCCAAACTTTCTTTTAGGGAGGGTGTCTTTCGCATTTTTTTTATTTATTCTTATGTTCCTACATGCACCGAGAAAAATTCATGCAGCATTTCTCAAAATTATTAAATGTAAATTTTTAGAAATTAACGAAATTATCTGAATTTAGGGTAACTTATTATTTTTGTAGAATTTTTTAATTGTTTTAAATGACGAATGTTTTCGTACATTGTACAAAAAGTGTCATGTATAATACGCATGGATTTTTTACGGTGTATATATTTATTCACAGATTTTCAAGTTTGTAATATGTCAATGATCTGTTTTATTTTCAGCTGAGAGAAATACTGCTGCAACAATTCTGAAACCAAACTTAATCATTGTCTTCTTATTAAGCAACTTTGTTTGAAACCATAATTTGTTTAATACATTCAAAATATTTTGTGGGTAAAAATAAATTAATAAGCATTAAAAAAAATGTGGGGGTTTGAACCCGCAATCAACTACATTATTATAAACATCGTGTCAAAGTCACTTAGGGCTGGTAACTTATTAATAGCTAATCAATTATTAATACTACACTCAAAATAATAACTCTGTTAAATTACAGAAAAACTCTGCTAATTTAACAGAGTACACCATACTTTTCCAGCTAACAACATTTCTTGGTAATTTTAATAAAAAACTCTGTAAAATGATTTTGACAGAAAAAAACTGTTAATTTATAGAGTTTGTAGTAAAATATTAGTTAAATATGAAAGCTTTTTTACAGAGAAAACTCTGTAATTTTACTATTAAACTCTGTAAAATGCTTTGGACAAAAAAAAACTGTTAATTTACAGAGTTTCTAGTAAAATATTGGTTAAATAAACCACCATTTAGCAAAGAAAACTATGTAAATTTACATATATTTGTAAAATACATTTGATGCAAAAAAAAAAAATACAGAAAAAACTCTGTAAATTTACAGAGTTTAGTTAAATGCATGTTATTTTGTAAAATTTTTATAAAATTTCTGAAAAACTTTTAACTTTTTTTGCTACTATTTAAACTTTTTCTCAAAAAATAAAAATATACAGATAAAATTTTGATGTTTGGTAACAAAAACCACTCAAAACAGAAAATTTTTTTGGTTATAAAAAAATACGAAGTATATTGCTTAGGTCTGTATTTTAGCAGAAAACTCTGTTAATTATCTGTAAAATTAAGATTACGAAGTAAAAAGTAATAAAACAGATGACTCTTTGTTTTTTTGTCACAACAAAATACAAAGTATTTTCTTTAAATCTGTATTTTGACAGAAAACTCTGTCAAACATCTGTTGAATTGAGATTACAGTCATTTTACAGAGTATTTAACAGAGTTATTATTTTGAGTGTAATCATTGATAATTTTCATATGAATTTGACGTTTGCAAACACTGATTAGCCTTAATCATTGATTATATTGTGATGAGTTACCAGCCCTTAAAATAAGTTCAAATGAATTCTATCAATATTTCTTAAATTAAAAAAAATACCCACACTCAAAATAATAACTCTGTTAAATTACAGAAAAACTCTGCTAATTTAACAGAGTACACCATACTTTTCCAGCTAACAGCATTTCTTTGTAATTTTACTAAAAAACTTTGTAAAATGATTTTGACAAAAAAACTGTTAATTTACAGAGTTTATAGTAAAATATTGGTTAAATATGAAAGCTTTTTTACAGAGAAAACTCTGTAATTTTACTATAAAACTCGGTAAAATGATTTGGACAAAAAAAAAACTGTTAATTTACAGAGCTTCTAGTAAAATATTGGTTAAATAAACCACCATTTAGCAAAGAAAACTATGTAAATTTACATATATTTGTAAAATACATTTGATGCAAAAAAAAACTTACAGAAAAAACTCTGTAAATTTACAGAGTTTACAGCATGTTATTTTGTAAAATTTTTATAAGATTTCTGAAAAAAAAATTGTTGATAACTTTTTTTGCTACTTTTTCAACTTTTTCTCAAAAAAAAAAAATATACAGATAAAATTGGTAGCAAAAACTACTCAAAACAGAAAACTTTTTTGGCTATAAGAAAAAAAGGGAGTATTTTGCTTAAATCTGTATTTTAGCAGAAAACTCTGTAAATTATATGTATGTAAAACTAAGATTACAAAGTAAAAAGTAATATAACAGAGGAAACTTTGTTTTTTGTGTCACAACAAAATACAAAGTATTTTCTTTAAATCTGTATTTTGACAGAAAACTCTGTCAAATATCTGTTGAATTGAGATTACAGTCATTTTACAGAGTATTTTACAGAGTGCACAAAATACGTAAAAACAAATGATTTCTCAGTTAAAAGCAAAACCATAACAAATATTATATACAAAAATTAAATAAAATAAAATTAGAATCATATTTTGAGTAAATTTATTCTAAATCGAGGTAATTTTTCTATTTTAATTTTTTCAACCGATTTAGTGATGTGTTTCCGTCTGTCCGTATGTCCATGTTAATCACGGCGCAAGTCACAATTATCAATACACTCAAAATAATAACTCTGTTAAATTACAGAAAAACTCTGCTAATTTAAGAGAGTACACCATACTTTTCCAGCTAACAACATTTCTTGGTAATTTTACTAAAAAACTCTGTAAAATGATTTTAGTAAGATATTGTAAGATATTGGTTAAATATGAAAGCTTTTTTAACAGGGAAAACTCTGTAATTTTACTATAAAACTCTATAAATGATTTGGAAAAAAAATGTTAATTTACAGAGTTTCTAGTAAAATATTGGTTATGTAAACCACCATTTAGCAAAGAAAACTCGGGGGGTTAAATAAAGCCATAGGCAATAAGGCCATATGGCCTTATTTCTCAATTCAATGGGAAATAAGGCCATATGGCTTTATTACCAACACGATTGAGCAATAAAGTCATATTGATTTTGCAACCAAAGTGGAAATAAAGCCATATCAGTTCAAAATGTGGAAATATATTTTCCCGTAAATCCTGCTACCCAAAAAAAAAATATTTAGCGAATCCGCTAAATTAATTTATGGAGTTTGTAATCCCTAAGCCCGGCCAAAGGCCGGCTACGCAGAAAGTTTTTTTTTTTTTACTATCTTTAAATTAAAAAACCACACATACCACGAACCTCGGAACTTAGAGTTGTCTAGAGGCACCAATTTTTTATTGGCAGGGTTTTTAATTTAAAGATTGTTTAACAAAAAAAGTTTTTCTGTGTAGCCGGCCTCCGGCCGGGCTTAGGGATTACAAAATCCATGCATTAAACCCACCCTCTCCGCAAAGTAAAGTTTTCTAGGGTAGCAGGCCTTTGCGCTTTCAAATTTGTTATGCATCAAAAAGGTCTGATAACCAAAATAGCTTTGGTTTGCAGAGAGGGTGGGTTTAATGCATGGAGTTTGTATTCCCTAAGCCCGGCCGAAGGCCGGCTACGCAGTAAAACTTTTTTGTTAAACAATCTTAAATTTAAAAATCCTGCTATTTAGTGGAAAAATTTTTCCACATTTTCCCCTACACTCTCCGGAAATTAATGACGAGTACTTTTATAAATTTTCAAATGAGTAATAAAGCCATATATGGCTTTATTTCCAACAGTGGTTGGTAATAAGGCCATATGGCTTTATTTCTCAACTCATTGGGAAATAAGGCCATATGGCCTTATTGCCTATGGCTTTATTTCACCCCCCCAGAAAACTATGAAAATTTACATATATTTGTAAAATGCATTTGATGCAAAAAAAAAATTACAGAAAAAACTCTGTAAATTTACAGAGTTTAGTTAAATGCATGTTATTTTGTAAAATTTTTATAAGATATCTCATAAAAAAATTTTGATAACTTTTTTTGCTACTTTTTTAATTTAAAAAAAAAATATATATCAAGAAATCTTTTTTAAATTTCAACTCAGTGAAACTGAAATAAATGTTATAAAAAACCGGCAGTTTTTGGAATTAAGAAAAACTGTAAATGCAGTTGTGTAAACAAGACCTTGAACCATCACTGAGCAATGTTTAAGGATTACCCCACTTTATCCGTAAAAGTTACAGAGGGTTAAAGTTGAAAAATCGATAAAAATGGCTTGAAATAATCCATAGTTTTTACATTATTTCGCTTTTTTTTTTAAGTTCTCCTTATATTTCAATCTTTTCCGGCATAACACAAAGTCAGTACATATAAGAGATTATTTTAATGTTGGTTTGATAGATGCTTCATCGCTTGGTAAGAAGTTATAAGACGGTTAAATTTTGAAACCAAAAATTAACAGTTTTTAAATTTTCGAGGTTTTTTGATCAGGGATTTCGGCCCCCTCTATAAAATGAAAAAAGTTGAACTAGAGTTGGTAGCTGTTGTAATTCTTAACATTTTGGAATTAATCTCGTTAATGTGCCACGAATAGTTAAGGAGTTTCAGCAGATCAAAGTTCGCAAGAAAAAACGTAATTTTTTTAAAATACCAGTTTTTCGCGAGGCACATTCGCGGTTTCATTCGAAATTTGGTGGACTCTTGCGTAAACCGAGTTTTTTGTGAGTTTACATAAAAAAATCACTGGCGGGTTTATAAAAAATAAATTGCAAAAATTTTATGGCATTTTTGAAAATTGTGCGAAATTTGCAAATCTGTTTCCTATTTTTTTTAGTAGCAATTAATGCATCATGTTCATTTTAATACACCAAAAGACGTGCCTTAACGAGTAGAACTGATTTGCTTTTTGACTTTTTACTTTAAGCCATTCTGAGCGGAAAGCGCGATGATTTTATCTAAACCTGTTTTGATCTGGCACATCCAAGGCTTTACACGAAATCGGATGAAATTTTTTTTAAATGAAAGCCCACTTGATGTGTCATCATAAAATCACAGGCGGGTTAAAAAATTTTGATGATTATAGATTTTTTGGACATTTTAAATTTTCTTGTTATAAAAAAGCATCACCGATTTTTTTTAACTACTGGTACAATGATACGATTTTCCGTGATTTTCTTCAGTAATACCAACGCGTATTGCCTAAATATGTTATAAAAAATTGTGAAACTTTTCTTTTACCGCGAATTAATCGCGATTTTAGGTACTTAGATATTTTTTTTTTTAAATCGCTTGGTCATTAAAGGGTTAAATTTATATCATATATTTTAGAAGAAATGATATATCCTGGCATGTTTTAATAACGCATGCAACAAATGTGTAGAAAATAAAATCTTTAAAATATTTTTAAGATTTTTAAAACCGCTAAATCTTAAAACCGCCATAACTTTTGACCCCCTTGCGCGATTTAATTGACGCGAACGAATTTCTTATTCTTAAATAGCATCTAATATTTATGCCAACTTTCATCGATGTGCCATCAAAACAAAAATCACATCTTTTTTAACTCAAAATTTAAGTCTAAAACGGAACTCCTCATATACACTCTTATAAATTTTTGTTGAAATTTACCCACTTTATTGTAGGTAACTGTTCTCCTACAATAAAGTGGGTAAAAATACTCTATGTGTTTAAATTTCAACAATTACACACAAAATGTGTACATCTAATAAACATTTTGTGCGTAAACCTACATGTGGATTGCTTTCAAATTTCTCAAGCAGTACACACAAAGTGTGTAATTTTAAGTTATTTGTGACTAAAAATCTATTTAAAATGTGCAAAATTGCATTTTTTCTTTTTTGTCTAAAAAATATAACCAAAAAATGATTTGTTTTATTTTCACTATTTTTATTTCCACTAAATTTGAATTAAATAGTTAAATATAATAAACATTAAAGGTGTCCTAACGACTAAGGTAATTTTTCAAAATGACTTGGTAGGGTCCTAAATTGTACGTGGTAGGGTCCTAAATTGTAGTTTTGTATCTAAAAATGAGTGAGCCAAAATTTGGAGACAATTGGATAAAAATAACTCGTGCCGAAAATGGATTGAAGTTTTGGGACACTCTTATCTGATGAAAAAACACGTTTTTTCTAGTTTTTTGAAAAATATTGGTATATGCTATTTTTTGTTAATTTTTTTGTTAAGTAATATGAAAATGGTAATAAATTACCTTTCCAAAAAGCTTAAAGAAATTTAAATCGGATGAAAAATAAGCATTTTACGCATACATGCCCCAGACCATTGTATGGTTTTTAAAGCCAAAATTTGAAAATTTTCAAAATTTTTAGGCAAAAAAATAAAAAAAAATAAATTTTACTTTGTAATTATATTAAATACATGTTATAGATAAAAACTAACAGATATGGTAGTCTAACTTTTTTTTCATTTGGCGTGGGTAGTGATATAATTTCCGCGGATTCCAAAGAAAATGAGTTTTTCTAAAATAATTTAGCAAATATGGGAAACAATTTTCTGTATTGTATTATACGAAGTGAAATACATAAATTCTGTAAATTTTTTGAGAATTCGGGCATCTTTAACCCCTTTTCGTCGAGGTGAAATGACAAATTTGAGACGTTATACATTTCTATAATACAAAATATCTGCATATATCCGATTTCTCAAAAGTTACAGAATTTACGTATTACACTTCGATCCGCACAATAGAGCACAAATTTTCAAAAATTTGCTTAATTATTGTAGAAAAACGCATTTTATTTGGAATCCGCGGAAATTTTATCACTACCCGCGCCAAATAAAAAAAAGCTTGACTACCATATCTGCAATTTTTAATCTTAAACATGTTTTCAATTTGATCATAAAGTAAAATTAAATTTTTATTATTTTTTTGCCTGAAAATTTTGAAAATTTTGAAATTCTGGCTCTAAAAACCATACAATGGTCTGGGGCATGTATGCGTAAAATGCTTATTTTTCATCCGATTTTAATTTTATTAGTCGTTTTGAAAAGGTAATTTAGTACCATTTTCATATTATTTCACAAAAAATTTAACAAAAAATATCAAATACCAATGTTTTTCCAAAAACTAGAAAAAACGAGTTTTTCGTTCTTATAAGAATGTCCAAAACTTCAATCCATTTTCGGCACGAGTTATTTTTAGACGATTGTCCCAAAATTTTGGCTCACTCATTTTTAGATAATAAAGAACAATATAGGACCCTACCAGATATAAAAAGGTGATTTTCGTTTTTAAGGACACCTCTAATAAACATACATATTAAATATAACATTTTTTTGCTTAAATTGTTGTTAAAGAAAAATAGTGATAGTAATATAAAGTATTGTATGTAAAAGTCAAGCGTAATTTATATATTTTTTTGCACCTTTTAATTTTTGGTTAAGGGCTAATTTTTCCATTGTCTGTGAGAATTCGGCCGTTTTTAGTTTTTCTTTAATGTCCTTTTTTCGCCCAATACTACTGGGTTATCTGTTTCTGAAATAAGAAAAATAAAATTGCAATTAATATCAAAATAAAATTGTAAATTGCAATTAATATTCAAAAAATAATACTTACAAGCAATCGCATTAAACAAATATTTTTTTGAGATCGGAGTTTGGATTTCGTCAATTGTTGCATACAACTGCAAGTATACAAAATTTTAAAATTATTTAACTTATTAGAATTTATTTTTTTTTTATTATTTTTTTAATTATTTATTTTTTTAATTCAATATATGAGACATTTTTTCTTTACAAAAATTCTCAGCATCTGAAATATTTTTTCTACAGAAAAATTTTTTGAATATCTAAGTTTTTTTTTCTCTACAAAAATAAACTGAATTTGAAATTTTTTTTCTATAGAAAAATTTTCAGAATCTGAGATACATATTTTTTTTACAAAATAATTCTCAGAACCTAAAATAATTTTTTCTATAAAAAAATCTTCGCAACCTGAGATATTTTTTATTCAGAATATAAGATAATTTTCTTAAGAAAAAAAATTTTTCTAAAGAAAAATATTTTTTCTTTAGAAAAATTCTAAGAATCTGAAATATTTTTCTATAGGAAAAAAATATATCAAAATCTGTGAATTGTTTTATATAAAAAATAAATGAGATCTTCTAAAAAGTTTTCTAATAAAAAATATCGCAGATTTTGAGAATTTTTTTAGAAAAAAATTTTTTCTATAGAAAAATTCTCACAATCTGAGATATTTGTTTAATAGAAAAGTTTAACTTTCAGAATCTCAGATAACTTTTTTATAGAAAAATTCTAAGAATCTTAAATCTTTTTCTATAGAAAAATTCATCAATTCTGAGATATTTTGCTACAAAAAAATCTTAGAATCTAAGATATTTTTATACGAACAAATTCTCCGAATCTGAGATATTTTTTTTACTTGTCTTCTAATGACACTATTGACGCCAAATGAAATAGGAGAATCTTTGTTAATTTTTTATTTTTTTTTATTTTGCTTATTAGGAAAATGGATACGAATAAGTAATGTCCTTTCAAAACGCTATCAAAAAAAAAATTAAATGATATTAAAGGATAAAGTATTGAAAAGACATTACTTAACTCCTTTTTTCCTGATTTTAAAATATTAAAATGGGAAAACTTGTGGGGATCCACCTATTTCATTTGCTATCACTAGTGGCATCCTACACTCAAAAAAAAAAACCTTGTAAAGTTACCAAAAAATCTCGTGATTTTACAAGGCTATTCTCGTAAAATATGACGTAGGTAAAATTCTCGTAAAATTACGAGGATTTCCTTGTAATTTTGAATGCGCCAAAATTTGGTAAAATAACCAATTTTATTGGTAAAAATATTGGTTTAAAACCGAAAAAATTAAAAAAAAAATGGTAAACTTACAAGAAAAAATGGTAATTATGTTTAAAAAAATGGTAAATTTACAAACCAAAATGGTAAGTTTACAAAAAAAAAATTGTTAAACAACATAAATCCTCGAAATAAAATCATTTTTGTAAAATAACTGTTTATTTTTGTAAATTAACTAGAATCCTCGTAATAAATTTTTCAAAATATTGTCAACTTTTTTTTTTTAATATTTTTCAATAAAAAAAAAATACAAAAATATAAATCCTCGTATAACAAAATTTTTGTAAAATAACAGTTTTTTTTTGTAATTCAACTAGAATCCTCGTAATAAAAACTTTGTTGTAAAATTACAGTTTTTTTTTTGTAAAATAACCTTTCAAAATGGTAGAATACAATTACGAAAATAAACTTGTAAAATTACCAATAAAACAGTAGTTCTCGTTTGAGCAAAGTACAAGATTTTTTATTAAAAAACAAGGAAAATTGTTAAATATTGGTAGAACGGGATTACAAGGCATTTTACCAGGCGTTTTACCAGTTTATTTTTTTGAGTGTAGGAAAAGTACAACTTTTTAAAAAATATTTTACAAAAATTTAATCCTTAAAAACTTTGAAGTCCCTTTAAAAGGAAACAGATTCACGAAATCAAAAACGTGAACTCAGTTTTACTGCATTTAGTAGTTGCAAACGCATATTTTTCAGTTCGTGTTTAACGACTCTTTTTCCTTTTTGTCGGACGGTGTAATTAGTAAAGAAAAATTCTCAGAATCCGTAACATTTAAAAATTAAGCTGTACTTACCATTCTCATATAAAATTGCCACGTATTTTTCTTAAATATTATGAACTAAAAGATTTTTCATGTGTGAATAAATGCTTTTGATGATGATTTAAATTTATAAATATCGATATGCATAAGTTGCATTTCAGCGCTGCTTTTAATATTCGCTCATATTCACATTAAATACATATATTTTCTTTATTTATTCTATTTCGAAAGGCTTTTTTGTTTCCGTTGCAAAGATCACAAATTTAATAATAATATTTTATTTTATTTTTCTTTTAATATTTATTTGACAATTTCAATTCTTTTTTAAAATTACACATTTAATGATTAATATCAAAAATTAAACACAAAGTGTGTACTATAAACACATAATGTGTAATTTTAAAATTATTGTGTTTATATTTTTAAAAATATATTTATCAACACACAAAATACTACATAATGTGCGTAATTTTAAAATTTTTGTGTTCAAACTAGATTTTTAAACACTTTATGCTTAATTTTAGGCGTTGTGAGTTATTTTACATACAAATTTACCCACTTGATAGTAGTAATTTTACAAGGACTTTTTAGAGTGTATATACAGATAAAATTGTTATGTTTGGTAACAAAAACAAAAACTACTCAAAACAGAAAACTTTTTTGGTTATAAAAAAAATACGAAGTATTCTGTATTTTAGCAGAAAACTCTGTTAATTATCTGTAAAATTAAGATTACTAAGTAAAAGTAATATAACAGAGGAAACTTTGATTTTTTTTTGTCACAACAAAATACAAAGTATTTTCTTTAAATCTGTATTTTGACAGAAAACTCTGTCAAATATCTGTTGAATTGAGATTACAGTAATTTTACTGAGTATTTTACAGAGTTATTATTTTAAGTGCATATTTGACTTGAATTTGATACAGGACCTTCCTTTGACCCAACGGCGAAGCCTATTGAAATTGAAAAAAATGGGGTAGCTTTAGGATTAGCCCGCATACAAACATCGCCTTTAAATTTGGCTCAAATGACTTGTATAACCATATTTTAAAGGGTATGTTTTCGAAATACAGCAGGTAAAATAATTTTGCATTTACAAATCATCATTCTAACCTTTTTATACCCTCCACTCTAGTGATAGAGGGTATATAAAAGTTTGTCATTCCGTTTGTAACACCTCGAAATATTGGTCTAGGACCCCATAAAGTATATATATTCATGATCCTCGATCGATTCTAAGACGATCTAGCGATGTCCGTCCGTCCGTCCGTCCGTTTGTATGTCTGTTGAAAACACGCTAACTTTTGAAAGACTTTACGGAGGCTCCTGAAGTTTGGCATATATGTTGGGCATTTACCTGGTCAGGTTGGTATTGTAATCCAGCGAAATCGGTTCAGTGGTTCAAAAGTTATAAGCAAAAGACTGAATTTCGGCAAGGGGTTTTCACGAGTTTACGAGATAAAACACACGGTTACTTTCGAACGACAATTCTGAGAGTGCTGAAGTGTGGCACATATGTTTATCGTTCTTCTAGCCCGGTTCGTTTTAAATCTCAGCCAAATCGGTCCTGTGCACTGTGGGCCAGCATCCCTGAATTTTGGCCATAAATAGACCGCTTAACCTATAAGTCAAAAAAGTATTAAATATAAGTGTTAAAGGGTCGCTGATCACGATTCTGGAAAAAAAATTAAAATTCAAAATGGCGGATACAAAATGGCGGACATGATTTTTAATTCTTTGTTTGTTGTATTTAATGTAATAATTGTCGATGTACTAGGGGTCGTAAATTTCGAATATGGCGACAAATTTAAATTTACGATTTTTTATATGTTGTGGTTTTTAAGATGCCAAATCTTATTTAAGAATCAAATGCTCAAAATTCAAAATAGCGGATCCCATATGGCGGACAAGATTTTTAAATTATTGATTAATCTTTCAAAATATCACTAGGAAATTATTACGCAACACGAATACGAACTCTGATTTTTTGAAATCAAAATGGTGGATCCAAAATTTAAGACCCAGATTAAAAAAAAAAATGTACAATATTTATTTTCCTAAATTTTTATAACTCCCTTTTTTTGCTTTTATCAGAAGATTTTAATAAAATATTTCTCTCTTAAATGCGCCAAAAATTATTCATATATTCAGTGGCACATTTAAGACAGAACTTTTTTATTTCAAATAAGCGTTTAGCCTCCTAAATGTACAAATAATGATACTAGCTTACAATTTCATACAAAATATTTTAAATGCTATCGCCAAAACATGCCCGCTTAAATGCGTTCCCAGCATTAAGCATTAATGTTTAGCACTAGAGATGGACGCTGGTCAGTGAATTACGCGTGATCTAAAGTGAGTGTGATTCAAATTTTTTGATCGTGAGTGATAAGTGAGTGAGACATTTTTTGCGTGAGTGATTTGTTGTGAGAACCATTTTTTGCGTAAGTCAAAATTATCTAATTGTATTGAATCAGTTTTTACAATTTTTTAGTGTTTTAAATGTTTAGCGTGAGTTACGCGTTAGCAAGAGTCACACGTGAGTGGTTTTTTGTTTACTCACGTAAATAGTCAGTAAGAGTGAAAAAAAAAAACGATTGAGTAAATTTTGTTTCTTTTTTTGCGTGAGCGTGAGTCAACGTGAGTCAAAATTCACTCACGTACCCATCTTCAGTTATCACGCCAATGTTGTCAAAGTGGGATATTTTTTTATTAGAAATCAATAGAAACAAAAATGCCAAACAAAATTTGGAGTTACATGCTTAACGTCATATTTTGGTTTATTGCCTCTATGTCAAAAGCTTATGTACGGTCGCACAGGGTCGCAAAAGTATGAATAGAAAACATTGTCAGAGACAGATCGTAGTTCGAGGTTTGTCAATATCGTTTGGACTTTTTTGGACTTTGGTGTTGAAAAGGGCGTATTCAATAGTATGAATTTCCATAATTTATTAAAAAAAAATGTACGAATGACAAATTAACGACATACAAATATTTTTAATTTATTTGCGCATTTTACACTGAAAAAAATAGCTTCGTGAAATTAATGAAAATTGACTTAACCTTAATGAAAAATGACTCACGTTTTCAACCGAAGACAGGTTTCATTTGATTAATGAAACTGGTGTCATTAAAGTTCCTTTCAATGAAAACTTGCATATAAATAATGAAAATATTCGTAGAACTTGTTTGAAACGTTTTATGAAGTTTTTCATAAAATGTATGAAAATATTCATTGAGTAAATGTGGAATAGTAGTTGGTAATGAGCATATGATAATTGCTTTTTACAAGTAACTAGTTGCTAACTTTATTAAGGTTTTGATATGGGAATTACGATAAATTCATGTTGGTTAAAGTTATCAAAATTTCCATAGAAAGCCACTAATCAAGTTAGGAACAAGTTACCTAAAAACAGCACGTATCATACACCCATAAGTGAAAAGTCACATGTAACCATCACTGTAACCGTCACTGAAATTTTATTTAGGGGCATGTCACAGACTCAATTCCGATCGGATTTGAAAAATAGTTGTTACTACTTAGTAAAACGCAAAACAATTTTTTTTTTCGGAATGAAATCACTTTCAAAAAACAAAGTGGAATTGAATTGCTACAAGTGGTTTCATTCCGAAAAAAAGTATTTGCTTTGCGTTTTACGAGTGAACCACTTATTCCACTTCCGAACGGAATTGAGTCTGTGACATCACCCTTAATTGCACACTTTTTATGGTTTTCACCTAGTTTTTACACACAACAAAATTTTACTCCAAACTTAAATTGGTCTGAATTGCCATATAAAGTAAACTATAAAAGACAAAAACGCGATGACTTTAAAAACACGTGCTGCCAAAACGTAGCAACAACGTAGCAATGGAACAACACAAATTACCCTACATTTCAAAATTTTAATGAATTAAAAAACTATTTTTCTGTTGCAAATTATATTATATTTTATAAGAAACAGTCAAAAGAAACACTTATACGGAACTTTTCACTTGTAATTTCAATTAGATATAACCAGCATAACACACACACAAGTTTCAATAACAAAGCCAAAAAATATAATATTATTTTATTTTATTAGAAAAAAGTTAACACACATGTAAAAATTACAATTAGACTAAACACGCGTGATGTAATAAAACGTCGTATGTTTTTGTTCTGTTTTCTTTCTCTTATTCGCAACGCAGAGTTGTATGCAGTTCTAAAAAATCTTATGATATTTTTTAATGAAATTATGAAATCTAATGAAACAAGTTTCATAAAATTTGTTCATAACATGCATGAAATTTCAATCAGCTTATGAATTCCTTCATTTAAGTAATGAAAAGAAAATAATGAATCCGTTTCATTAATATCAGGAAGGTTATTTTTTTCAGTGTAGTGATTGGTCCGGATTTAATTAATTTTTTAATTAAATCTACGAATTTTTTAATTAAATATTTTTTTTTATTTTTTTCTGTGTAGACATAATGAGAAGTATGTATTATGTTGTGTATTTAGTACATAATTCTCATTACGTCTATTTGCATACGAATTTAAGACTTTATATTTTACCGCTAACGATTGTCAATTTACTGAATAGTATCTACATCAGATCGAAATAACTCACAAGGGAAGTATCTCAACACTTATGAACCGATTTGCCTGAAACTTAAAATATATATCAAAGAGACAATTCTAAGGTTGGGGTGTCTCGGCTTATCGGCCATATCGGGGATTTAGGGGTTCAAAACATGGGTCAAAAAATGGCGAAAAAATCGTTTTTTGGATTTTTCAGCCATTTATTTTTAAGAAACTATATGATGTTTTCATATGAGAAGAAAGGTTTTTTTAATGCCTATCCAATGGTGGCGTAATGCCTATCCAATGGTGGCATTAATGCCTATCCAATGGTGGCATAAAATTCGGCTTCTTTAAATATTTTTTTCAGGAAAATGTGTAAATTTTGGGGGGTACTTATGTGAAGACATAGACCTATGATATCCATATGGATAAGAAATAATCTTTTATAAATTTAAGTCGACCCGTATTTTTGCCCTAGATGATATTCCTGTTAATTCGGAAGTTATCAAAATTTTCCCGAAGGTCCACATGGTTTCATAAGGGGACAACGATATGGCCGATAAGCCGAGACACCCCAACCTTAAAATCGTCTGTTTAATATATATTTTAAGTTTCAGGCAAATCGGTTCATAAGTGTTGAGATACTTCCCTTGTCAGGCAAAAACTGCAATCCGTTCCAGAGAAAAGACTCGGCAAAGCACTTTATTTTTTGTGTATAAAGTAGTATGATATTGTAAAAGTGCTTTGCAAGCACTTTGCCAATGTTTTTTATTTAACTTTTTTCCCACTTGATGCGATTTCCGAACTTAACTAGCCTATAACCATAAGATATATTCAAGCCAAACCACAATTCGGATTTCATCGTGTCCTCTACAGATGGACGGACGTGGCTAGAATGTCGTAGAATCAATCACTGATCGTACAAAAGGAATTAAAGGCGGGTATACCCCCATACCTTGGTTAGAAGGTGTGGGGGTAGAATGTCGTAGAATCAATCACTGCTCATACAAAATGAATTAAAAGCGGGTATACCCCCATATCTTTGTTAGAAGGTTTAAAAATACACAGCTATTGTGGTTTTCTGGAATACTGTGAATTCTCCATAGGAAAGCAAATAGTAAACTATTTCTAATACCATCCCTTCATTTGAAAACTAAATTTATACAAAATTCTTAATATTTTTGCACTGCATAATTAATTGTCTATTTTCAAACTGTAATTAGTTACTGTCAATAGCATTAATTTATCTAGTGGAGACAAAAAAATAAATTTATATCAAATATTTAAACAAATGGCGCGTGACTATACAAATAGACAAACGGACTAGGTAAAACGTCCGTTTATCTGTTTTAAAAACAGAGTTCATAAAAATAAATTCACATTAACAGTGGATTTTCACGCAGTTATAAATGTTCAAACACAAAAAAAATCAAAAGCATCTGGTAGCAGTTTTAGAACGAGATATAGAGAAACGTCAAGGCCACATAATAAATGGACAATTACATGCATACACACACACAAAAGGGATATGGCTGAAGGATAATAATGATGACAATGAATTTGAGTGACAACAAATAAAATTCGCCACGTTACAAAGTGCTTCACACATAATTAAAAATCAAATACAAAAAAGAAGAACAACAAAAATTGACAATAAATGTATGAATTTGTCAATATGTCACAAAAAAAAGGGATTTACACAAAAAGGACAAGGACGATAGAGGATAGTCAAATAAGAGGCGCGTAAGAAGGATATGTAATAAAAGTTTTTTTTTTTTTTTGTACAATAAAATGCAGTAAAACTATTAAACAAATTCACAAAGAACAAAGAAACAATGAATTGCATTACAGCAATAATAAATGTCTGATCATAAATCAATTGCAAACATACATAAGGGGAAACAGATTCTGTGTTTCTTAATATTCAAGGACAGAAAACTATTAATATCCTTGAATCTTTGGACAATAAATAGTTACGAAAAATCAACCTTGATTGACCACATTTTACAACTGATGTTTAGCACGTTCGTTTGTTAAGGTTATTATTCACATGACAAAATAAGGGGATGTTTTCCGTTTCATTATACACAGATATTTGAAAATATCCTTGAAGATATTGTTAAAAAAACAAGCTGTTTTTCCAGATCATAAACAAGAAATTGTAACGCATATTTTTTCATGCTTCATAATTTTGAATTAAATACTTGACAAGCAAATATAAAATATACAGAATTGAGAATTAGGGATACTTAACACATTATGTTTTAAAAGAATTTATATGCTTATGTAAGGATATTTTCAAAATGTATATTTCTCAAAAATTTCATTATTTGAAATTAGCATGCTTGTAAAGAAAACAAGGAATAAGCCACCACATTGGCAAACAAACACACTTCGACACATAAGAAATATTTTTACGATTCTTTTTTTTTATTATACAAAAATGTCTATTATTAAAATAATATGAGTGGTAGCGAATAAAAAAGAAAGTTATATACACCGATAAAAAATGCGTTAATTTACGAAAAAATGCCCGCGTAATTTGTACAAAAAAGAAAAAATTGTAAATCTTTTAAATGATTGTGACATTCATACTATGATCACCAACAATTATAAAATGGCAATTTAAAAATGACATACTGATCATACTATGATCAGCAAAGATCATAATATAATTATGTTATAATAAAATTATCAATCATTCTATATTACCCTTCCATTATGGTTGTCTCAATCATATCTTGCTGTCTGTCTGTGGAAAACAATATGCAGTCCAAACCAAAAGAGTAGTGAATTTGGTACATAAGCAAAATCGAATCTAAGATATTCTATAGCTGATCGTCAGCTTGGGCTCTAATTATATTGGTTATAAGGGTTTAAGTTGAAAAAATTCTGAAGAAAAATTGAATTTCTAAAAAATATAGATATTTCTGATGTTCCCATACCGGTTTCAAACACTCCAGTTAGTGTTATCATCAGTAGGATTTCAAAAAAACAAAATCTTTTCGGAGGATATGAAAGGTTCAGCACAAACATATTTAACACTCTCATTTATTTTTTTGTACTCTTGTTAAACAAATTGAACATTTTTATGTCAGAAGAAGTTCAAACTTGGTGAAAAAGTAATTCTGGTGAGAAAATTTTTTGATTAAAGAAATTTTGATTTAAAGAGAAATAGAAAATACTCTAAGGATTTTTATTAAAGAAAAATTCGTAAGACGCAAAAAATTGTGTAAAAACATTTCTCGGAATATCAGAATTTTTCAATAGGGAAAAGTCTCGAAAACTTTGAATTTTAACATGATAATGTTTTTAGGCTGGTGTCTAATTTTAAAAAAGTTGCAGGACGCCACCTCAGTTTGACTATATAAGCTAACAATTAACGAAAAAGAAAACAAGAATTACTATTTTCGTTTTCTTAAAACCAACAATTTTAATAACTTGGGTTTGTAACTTGGATAATAATTCACCTCGTGGAGAATAAAACCATTTTTCACCAGCTGGTGAATAAAAAGTAACATAATTATTTTTCAACAAAATTTTTTTTTTTTCATCAAATTTTTTTTTTTTTTCATCAAATTTTTTTTTCGTAAAATTTTTTTCCATTAATTTTTTTTTCATAAAATTTTTTTTCCATCAAACTTTTTTTTTCATCGTTTTTTTTTATCAATTTTTTTTTTTTCGTAAATTTTTTTTCATCAAAATTTTTTTCATCAATTTTTTTTTTTATCAATTTTTTTTATTAATTTTTTTCATCAAATTTTTTTTTCGTCTAATTTTTTTTCATCAATTTTTTTCATCAATTTTTTTTCATCAAATTTTTTTATTAAATTTTTTATTATCAATTTTTTTCTCACCAAAAATTTTTTTTTTTTTTAATTAATCAAAAACTTATTTTCATCAAAATTTTTCTTCACCAAAAATTTGTGGTTCATTAAATTTTTTAACATAGTTTTGTTTTTCGTGAAAAAAAAAAATCATTTTTTTTACCCAAACTACTTTTTCACCAAGTTTAAGCTTTTCGCATAAAAATTTTCCATTTGTTTATCAAATGAACATAAAACAAGTGAGAGTGTTATATTTTTTGGTGCCGAATCTTTTATACTCTCCAAAATGTAAAAACACTTTTTTGCACTCACTTACGAAATGTACAGCTCTTTTGATTTTAAATGGGGTAAAATATTTAAAACATTTTACATACGATACATATTGTTGTAGTCCAATGGACTATCGTATGTAAAATGTTTTAAATATTTTTGTTGGTTATTGACAATTGTTACTTACTAGCATAGTACAATTTCTTCGTCTTTCTAATTCACATTGTGGATAGAGTCGAATATGTATTAATGTTTTAGTTTGTGCAAAAACGATTTGTCATTAGACTCGTTTGCTACTTTGTAGTATATCGTTTCTATTTTTGCTAAATAATCTTGACAATGGAATCTTGACAAATTCCGAAACACGTGTCGATTAAGTCTTGCAAAAATGACCAACATAAATAAATTTAAAACAAAAAATAATTTTCTTGAAAATTATACTATGAGAATATCATGGTTTTAATTAGTAAAGAAAATAATGACCTCGAGCCAGAATAAACATCCTCACAAAATATTATATTTTATATATATTAATTATGAATTACACTATGCAACAAATTTTGGGTCATTGCATTGAGCCTCAATGCCTTCAACGCCATATCAAAGTAGACCATCAAGTGGACAAAATCACCAAAGGGTTCTGGAAAGTCAGTTCGGATTTCTTTTTTATAGCCCACTGAAGTTTTAATAATTTTGTCAAAGACGTTTGGAAAAGGCCAAAAATACTATAATAAAACCACATCTGAGCTTCAAAATATGATTTGATGTCTTCAGTGAAATGTTATGGCGGTTCTTTTCTTAGAATATTTTAACCCTCTAACTGCCATTTTAAGGGGTCATTTTAGTCCTTTTTCAAAAACTGAACACAGAAGTCTAATAAAACGTCCATTTAGAGGGTTAAAATGTTCTACAAATATTTTCCTCATGAAATTTCACTAGGGGTTGTCAAATGTTCAAAGTTTGTGCGACATGCGCAAAGTGCTTAAAAAGGGTCAAGTATAAATAATCAATGTTTGTTATTTTATATATATTCGATTAGAGTTTTATTCTAGTTCGAGGCCCAAAAATATTTCTATTTATGATATTGTCATAATAGAGTATTTTTAATTTATTGCTTTAAAAAAGTTACTATCTCATAGTATGTCTGTACTGATCAGTTTCATCCCCACTAAAGGAATCTTCAGCAGACTTTAGAGAATCATCGTTGGTCAATCAAACATCAAACCAGACATAATATTTGATATATTTCCCAAGTTATATGAGAAGTACTATTATGAAGGTCCGAAATCTGTTTTCCAACAAAAATAACTCTTTTAAAGCAAAAATTGTATATATTAAATCACCGTCGGTAACTATTAATATATGTGTTGCTGTTATTTTACAATAACAACAGTGCCTAACCAAACAATAGTGTTGGTAGGATAAGTCGTACTAAACTTTGTGTTAAATGTTGTTTTTTTATTTTTAGTACCAAAAGGTACATAAAAATAAAATGTATTTATTCGGCCTTTATATATGTATATATATTCGATTAGAGTTTTATTCTAGTTCGAGGCCCAAAAATATTTCTATTTATGATATTGTCATAATAGAGTATTTTTAATTTATTGCTTTAAAAAAGTTACTATCTCATAGTATGTCTGTACTGATCAGTTTCATCCCCACTAAAGGAATCTTCAGCAGACTTTAGAGAATCATCGTTGGTCAATCAAACATCAAACCAGACATAATATTTGATATATTTCCCAAGTTATATGAGAAGTACTATTATGAAGGTCCGAAATCTGTTTTCCAACAAAAATAACTCTTTTAAAGCAAAAATTGTATATATTAAATCACCGTCGGTAACTATTAATATATGTGTTGCTGTTATTTTACAATAACAACAGTGCCTAACCAAACAATAGTGTTGGTAGGATAAGTCGTACTAAACTTTGTGTTAAATGTTGTTTTTTTATTTTTAGTACCAAAAGGTACATAAAAATAAAATGTATTTATTCGGCCTTTATATATGTATATATATTCGATTAGAGTTTTATTCTAGTTCGAGGCCCAAAAATATTTCTATTTATGATATTGTCATAATAGAGTATTTTTAATTTATTGCTTTAAAAAAGTTACTATCTCATAGTATGTCTGTACTGATCAGTTTCATCCCCACTAAAGGAATCTTCAGCAGACTTTAGAGAATCATCGTTGGTCAATCAAACATCAAACCAGACATAATATTTGATATATTTCCCAAGTTATATGAGAAGTACTATTATGAAGGTCCGAAATCTGTTTTCCAACAAAAATAACTCTTTTAAAGCAAAAATTGTATATATTAAATCACCGTCGGTAACTATTAATATATGTGTTGCTGTTATTTTACAATAACAACAGTGCCTAACCAAACAATAGTGTTGGTAGGATAAGTCGTACTAAACTTTGTGTTAAATGTTGTTTTTTTATTTTTAGTACCAAAAGGTACATAAAAATAAAATGTATTTATTCGGCCTTTATATATGTATATATATTCGATTAGAGTCTCCGTGTCCGTGGTCAACATACAAAGACTACTGGTCGTCGTGGTCGCACCGTTGGTGTATCCAAGAAGAAGTAAATTTTTTTTTCTTTTTTATATAGTACTTCTCATATAACTTGGGAAATATATCAAATATTATGTCTGGTTTGATGTTTGATTGACCAACGATGATTCTCTAAAGTCTGCTGAAGATTCCTTTAGTGGGGATGAAACTGATCAGTACAGACATACTATGAGATAGTAACTTTTTTAAAGCAATAAATTAAAAATACTCTATTATGACAATATCATAAATAGAAATATTTTTGGGCCTCGAACTAGAATAAAACTCTAATCGAATATATATACATATATAAAGGCCGAATAAATACATTTTATTTTTATGTACCTTTTGGTACTAAAAATAAAAAAACAACATTTAACACAAAGTTTAGTACGACTTATCCTACCAACACTATTGTTTGGTTAGGCACTGTTGTTATTGTAAAATAACAGCAACACATATATTAATAGTTACCGACGGTGATTTAATATATACAATTTTTGCTTTAAAAGAGTTATTTTTGTTGGAAAACAGATTTCGGACCTTCATAATAGTACTTCTCATATAACTTGGGAAATATATCAAATATTATGTCTGGTTTGATGTTTGATTGACCAACGATGATTCTCTAAAGTCTGCTGAAGATTCCTTTAGTGGGGATGAAACTGATCAGTACAGACATACTATGAGATAGTAACTTTTTTAAAGCAATAAATTAAAAATACTCTATTATGACAATATCATAAATAGAAATATTTTTGGGCCTCGAACTAGAATAAAACTCTAATCGAATATATATACATATATAAAGGCCGAATAAATACATTTTATTTTTATGTACCTTTTGGTACTAAAAATAAAAAAACAACATTTAACACAAAGTTTAGTACGACTTATCCTACCAACACTATTGTTTGGTTAGGCACTGTTGTTATTGTAAAATAACAGCAACACATATATTAATAGTTACCGACGGTGATTTAATATATACAATTTTTGCTTTAAAAGAGTTATTTTTGTTGGAAAACAGATTTCGGACCTTCATAATAGTACTTCTCATATAACTTGGGAAATATATCAAATATTATGTCTGGTTTGATGTTTGATTGACCAACGATGATTCTCTAAAGTCTGCTGAAGATTCCTTTAGTGGGGATGAAACTGATCAGTACAGACATACTATGAGATAGTAACTTTTTTAAAGCAATAAATTAAAAATACTCTATTATGACAATATCATAAATAGAAATATTTTTGGGCCTCGAACTAGAATAAAACTCTAATCGAATATATATACATATATAAAGGCCGAATAAATACATTTTATTTTTATGTACCTTTTGGTACTAAAAATAAAAAAACAACGTTTGTTATTTTATTTTACCAAAGCAGTGTTAAAAAATATCGACAAAAAACAGTGCAAATATACTTTTGAGCTAAAAATACTGTTCTGATGTGTTTTATAAAATTTTATGATGATTCTTTTCTTTGACCAAATTAACCCTCTAGCTTCCGTTTTAAAGGGTCATTTTTGTCCTTTTTTAAAAGAAATACAGAAAAGTCTATAAAAAAAAAGGCAGTTAGAGGGTTAAAATGTTTTGCAAATATATTCTGCATCAAATTTTACTAGGACACGTCTAAGACAGAAAGTTCGCCCAGCATATAGAAAATGCTTAAAAATTTTAAAGTATTCAAATTTTTTTTTTTTTGGGCCGAAATAAAAAACAGTAAAAAGTTAAATTCGACTTTGTCGAATATATTGATACCCTCCACAATGTAAAAAAGTTTATTTACAAAAAAACAAATCACACATTTAAAAAAAAAATCCGCGAAAAAAATTTTTTGGTAAAAAAAAAATTTGACGAAAATATTTTTTTTGTAAAAAAATATGTTTGTACTTGTTTAAATACCATTCGGTGATCAATTCTGTTCAGATGTGTCAACCAGCAGCCGAATTAAAGCATTTTGTGTTTTTAGGTTATGGTGAATGAGCCACAATTTTCGAGGTGTTCTTACATTCTCGTTCATAACTTTTGAACCGCTGAACCGATTTTGCTCAATTGCAATACCAAACTGCTTAGGGCAACAACAAGTAAATAAGTCTTAGTTTTATCTCTTTAACCCATTTTCGACCAAGATTTAATTTTATTTTTCTTTTTTGGACAAAGATACTTTTTTAGGGTAATTAGTACCCGCTGATCTCAAAAATCTTGTCAAAAAAATTTTCAATGTGCCGTTTTGCCAGAAAAGCCTGCATTTCAAATTTGTATGCATTTTTAATATTTGGATTTATTTGCCATTTTATGAATTTATTTCATTATTTTCAAAATAAACAGTTTCAAAATAATTCAAATTAGTGGAATTTGATAATAAATTAAATCTAAAAAAAAATTTAAATTAGTCAAAAAAATTAAAAGCCGAAAATCAAAAAATGCTAAATATTCGTTTTTGCTTGAAACAATTTCTGTCCTGATTTGCATTGTATTTCATGGACAAATAAATTGCGGTGGTCAAGCGGGGATATTTTTTTTAATTGCAGAAAGATGAGACTTAACATTCGTAACCATATTTACCCGAAATTCCACCTCTTTCATACATAAATATTTTTTTGAAAAAGGTGTTCTCTACTGTTCGAAAAATTGAACAGAGGATCGAAGTGGGTTAATACTTTGGCCGTAATCATCATTTCAGATATCTTGGGAAAAAGTCGCCTGATGCCGTTCTATCGGAAATTTGTTGGTGGAGCAAAAATATATTTGAGGACAAAGAAGAATTAGGTGGCGAAAAGACCTAAGCTTTATTTTGAGTCAAAAAAAGGGCCCGATTTGACAAAAAAGTCAAACAAGTTTTTGATTTAAAAAAAAAATACAATTTTTTTTTATTTTTTTATAATTTTTTTTCGCAAGATTGAAGAAATAGCTATTTAAACTATTTGGGACACATTTTGCTAAAAACAATTGGTAACAAGTTACATGGATGAGAATAAACACCTCTTTGGCCAAAATGTCAAATTTCGACCCCCTCTAACTCAGAGAGTCCTTGACCGATCTCGTTGAAAAATTGTGTCTGCACTACTACCCAGTAGGATAGTAGATTGGGATCAAAAGTTGTGTCAGTTGACACGAAAACCCCCATATATATTATTGATCAGTGATCGATTTAAAGATATCTAACGATGCCTGTCCGTCTGTGGAAATGTTGATCACGGCCAAAGTATTAAACAGATATAACTAAGACTTGGCATATTTACTTGAAGTTGCCCTAAGTAGGTGGGTATTGCATTTGAACGAAATCGGTTCAGCGGTTCAAAAGTTATGAACGAACATATAAGAACACTTCGAAAACTGTGGTACATTCAACATAACCTAAAAACACAAAATGCTTTAATTCGGCAGCTGGTTTACGCATGTGAAGAGAATTGATCACCGAATCGTATTTAAACGAATTTTTAACCCTCTAACTGCTTCTTTTATAGAATTTTTTGTATTTCTTTTAAAAAAGGACAAAAATTACCCTTTAAAACGGGAGCTAGAGGGTTAATTTGGTCAAAGAAAAGAATCATCATAAAATTTTATAAAACACATCAGAACATCATTTTTAGCTCAAGTGTATATTTGCACTGTTTTTTGTCGATATTTTTTAACACTGCTTTGGTAAAAAAAATAACAAACATTGATTATTTATACTTGGCCCTTTTTAAGCATTTTGCGCATGTCGCACAAACTTTGAACATTTGACAACCCCTAGTGAAATTTTATGAGGAAAATATTTGTAGAACATTTTAACCCTTTAAATGGACTTTTTATTTGACTTCTGTGTTTAGTTTTTGAAAAAGGACTAAAATGACCCCTTTAAATGGCAGTTAGGGGGTTAAAATGTTCTAAGAAAAGAACCGCCATAAAATTTCACTGAAGACATCAGATCATATTTTGAAGCTCAGATGTGTTCTTATTATATTATTTTTGCCGTTTCCTAAACGCCTTTGATAAAAAAATAAAAACTTCAGTGGGCTATAAAAAAGAAATCCGAACTGACTTTGCAAAACCCTTTGGTGATTTTGTCCACTTGATGGTCTACTTTCATATGGCGTTGAAGTCATTGAGGCTCATTTTTCTTGTTGCACAGTGTTATTAACAAATAGAAACATGTCTATTACATTGAATTTCTAACTAATTTTGTTGAAGTCTGACCGGAAATTTAAATGAGAATTTTTTTGGAAATTAACAAAAACAACAGTTATAGGTGGTAATATCAACCATTATATCATATAAACATTTCACCATATTTATTTTCAGTTTTTTTTTAAGAATTTTCAGGTCTTGTCCATGTTTACAAAAGTGTGTCAGACGGTGTAATACACTCAAAAATAAAAACTTGTAAAATTACAAGAAAAACTTGTAACTTTTTTTTGCTACCACCTATTTGATAAAAATTCAATTTTACAAGTTTTTTACCAATAATTTTGTAATTTTATAAGGTTTTTTCCAATAAAATTTTAAATTTACAAATTTTTTGACACCATAAAATTTACAAGGATGTTTCGTAACTTCCCTAGATTTTTTGCTACCTCCTATTTTACGCTAATTCCTTGTAATTTAACAAGCTTTTGACCAATAATTTTGTAATTTTACACGCTTTTTACCAATAAAATTTTAAATTAACAGTTTTTTTGGCGCAATTAAAATTACAAGGAATTCTCGTGAATTTACAAAATTTTTTTGTAAAATCATCTTGGAAATTTGTAAAATTACAAAAAAAATTGTAAAATTACGAAAAAAAATTTTAATTTCGATCCAAATTTGTTTGTTAAAAAACAAGGAAAACTGTCAAATATTGGTAAAATGGGATTACGATACTTTTCCTAGTAATTTAACAAAGTTTTTTTGTGTGGAGGTATCCATTTGAAATTTGTCATGTAAACGTATTTTAAAGCAACCTCTCGACATTCACATAAATATTTAAAAATTCTTGAAAATAAAAAAAAGATTTATTATTAGTTAAGCGTATACTTTAGTAACCTTAGCAAATCTTAAAATACTTGGAACATATTTGGACTTAGTCCATATATGAAAATTCGCCCGATATTCAGTTTAATCAGTCTATTACTTAGTCTATTCACTAAAAAAATGTCTGCGGCACGAATATTAGAGATATGTAAGATGTATGACATTCTACAATTCGTGGCACTTATTGGGATTTTTAAGCCGTTCCTTTGGAACCAAGAGGCTCATGCGCTGATCCACGGGGGAAAATAGAAAATGTCACCAATAAATGAGATTTTTTTTTGGAAAAGTGTCCAAGAATCTCAATAAATTTTTTGGAATCTTAGAATTTTTCATATGAAAAAGTCTTGGAATACTTAAATTGTTCTATAGGAAAAATCTAAGAAGTTGAGAGGAAAAAGGAAATAATTTTTGCCTTAGATACCCAACAAAAATAAATCGAGATTTTGGCGACACAGCTTCTTTTTATAGCATACCGGGGAAAAAATTAAATTTTTTGGTAAGATTTTTTGTATAAAACTTTCAACATAAAATTATTTTTTAATAAAATTTCACACTTGTTTCCTTTTCAAAATTGTTAACACGTTTTAAATGAAAAATATTGAGTTTTGGACCATGACACATGATTTGAGTGCATCATTATTGCGCATTAATCGGCGCTGCAAAAAGTGCTTCAATCATAACATCTTTAATACCAAAAAACAGCAAATGCTTTTTTTTTGTTATTTCAAAGAATAAATAAATTTCCATTTATATTTCAAACATTTATATTTATTTAGATCAGAAATTTGAATTTATATTACAGAAATTTCTATTTGTGTTTCAGAAATTTCCAATTGTATTTAAGAAATTTAAATTTTGTATTCCCAAAATTTTCTAAATGCTTTTCAGAAAATTCCATTTGTATTTCAATTTGCATTTCAAAATTTTATAATTGCTTTTAAGAAAATTTAATTTAAATTAAGAAAAAAAACATAAACAAAAATCACGTATATTTTAGAAATTTCCAATTGTATTTCAAAAATTTCTATTTGCACTTTAAAATTTTCTTTTCAGGAAATTCATTTATATATCTAACATTTATAAAAATTTTGAAATTTAAACGGAAATTTCTTAAATACAGTTGAAAATTCCTGAAATGTAAATAGATGTTTCTGAAATATAAATGGGAATTTCTGATATAGAAATAGAAATTACTGAAATATAAATGGAAATTTCGGAAATAAATTTTGTATTTGCTGAAATAATAGTGATAATGGTGTAGTTAGGCCTTTGAACTTTTTTTTACATAAAAATCATTATTTTTTTTTAACAATACTACAAAATAAACTACAAAAAATATTTTTATTTCAGAAACATTTACCGGATTTTCTGAACTAGTCAATTGAATTTAAGATTTTCCAATTGTATTTCAGAATTAGTCAAATGTATTTCATCTTTATTCTGCTTAAATCAGCTCTGAAAAGATACATGAATTTAATGCATCTTTATAGTGCTTTAATCAGCGCTGTTAACACACCTGATTTCAGTGCATCTAAGAGCGCTTTTAATGTGTATCCAACTAGCGCTCTAAAGTGTGACATCGCCTTAGAGAATCATGCATGAATTCAGCAGGTTTGGATGCGCTCCTTGACTCGAGTTTTCTTTCCAAAAGCTGCTGCCAGTTCAGTAAAATTTCTGCTGGGTATTATCTGAGGCAAATGCCCAAGAATCTCTAAATGTTTACATCGGAAATATGTTTTGCAATCTTAGAGGAAAAAAGTCTTGAAATCTTAAAACTTCTCTCGGAATCTTTAAAATGTGTCAGAATCTGAAACTTTTTTTTAGGAAAAATGTCTCAAAATCTGAGACCTTTTTTCATAGGAAAAATGTCTCAGAATATAATACTTTTGCTGTAGGAAAACTGTCTCAAAATCCACAAATTGTCTCAGAATCTGAGATTTTTTATGTTTGGATTTTTTTTTGAATCTGAAAGACCTTTTTATAAGAATTATATCTCAGAATCTAAGAAATGTATTAGAATTTGAGAATTTTTCTACAAAAAATAAATGTCTTCAGGGTCTTCAGGGAATATTTGAGAATTTTTTATATTAAAATTTTATAGAAGCTGAGACGTTTCTTGTAAGAAAAGCGTCTCAGAATCTGAGAATTTTTCTTTAACAAGGGAAGTATCTCAACCCTTACAACTGATTTGCCTGAAACTTAAAATATATAAAAATGAGACGATTTTAAGGTTGGGGCGTCTCGGCTTATCGGCCATATCAGTGTTTAAAAATTTCGTTGTCCACTTATGAAACAAGGTGGACCTTCGGGTAAATTTCGATTACTCCCGAACTAACAAGAATATCGTCTAAAGATTATTTCGTATTAATATTTATATCGTAGGTATATGTCTTCACATAAATAACCCACAAAATTTAAACATTTTCATGAAAAAAATATAAAAGGAAGCCGAATTTTTGCAAGGCTATGCAACCGTTGGATAGGCATTAAAAATACCTTCTTCACATATAGTTCTTAAAAAGAAATGGCTGTAAAATCCAAAAAAAAAAAAATTCGCGATTTTTTTTACCTACTTTTGAACCCCTAAATCCCCGATATAGCTGATAAGCTGGGACACCCCAATCTTAGAATTGTCTCTTTTATATATATTTTAAGTTTCATACAAACCGGTTCATAAGGGTTGAGATGTCTTAGAATTTTTTTTTAGAATATAAGACTTTCAAAATGGGAAAATGTCTCAAAATCTAGTAAATTGCCTAAGAAATTTTAAAAATCATCAAAGTCGTAAATTTTTTAAATCTCATGTACTTTCTATAAAAAAGTTTTTTTTAAATCTGATCATTTTCGTGTAGGAAGAAAGTTTTGTAGAGTTATTTTGTAAAAATCGTGTAAGATTCTAAAAAAATTTTAATAGAAAAAAAAATTATATTGGAAAAATATCTTTAAAGCTGAGAATTTTTCTACATGATGAGTTTTTTTAAATATTATAATTTTTTGCTGGGAAAATTATTTAACCATCTGAGAATTTTTTTATATGAAAGTGAATTAGAATTTGAGAATCTATATTAGAATACCAAGAATTTCTTAAATACTAAAAGCTTTTCTGCCTCCGAAGCTCAGAAATTTTCTATGTAGTGGGAAAATGTATCAGAATCATAAAACTTTTCTTTTAACAAATGACTCAGACAAATTTTAAAATCAGAAAGCTTTTTTGGATGAAACATGACTTAAGTCTGATTTTTTTTGAGGATTTTTCAAAATTTGTACAGAAAAGTCTTAATAAAGAAGAGTTCAATTATGTTCACATAAGTCAACCAGCAGCCGAATTAAAGCATTTTGAATTTTTAGGTTATGTTGAATGTACTAAAATTTTTGAGGTGTCTTTACTTTTTTCGCTCATAACTTTTGAACCGCTGAACCGATATCGCTCAAATGCAATACCAAACTTCTCAGGAGAACTATCAATAAATATGTTAAATTTCAGTCATCTCCGTGTAATATTTTGGCCGTGATCACCATTTCCACAGACAGACGGACAGACGGACAGACGGACATCGCTAGAATGTCTTAAAATCGATCGGGGATCATGAATATATATACTTTATGGGGTCCCAGACCGATATTTCGATGAGTTACAAATGGAATGACAAACTTATATATACCCTCTATCACTAGAGTCGAGGGTATAAAAATCGTAATTAATGATGCAAATGCGACCTGAGTAAAAAAATTTCCCCTCCCAAACCCAAGAACTGGAACTAGGGCTCGATAGACTTTCCAATTTGTGCTTTTATCATAATTTTTGTAAGTTTTTATCATATCTGAACGGAAAATATATAAATTTATTACTGAAATCTTTAGTCTTCTAATAAAAATACAACAAAATAAACACTGCAACTATTATATAATTGCCATTTGATTTATACTACGTCATATACCACCCCTCACGTAAGTATGACATTAGAATAGTATTATAAACAGCAAACCATTAAAATTACAAAAAAAGTAATAAAAAAAATAAAATGCTATAAATTTGACATTATCTTTTTGTAAACAGCAACATCACATCCTTTATAATAACCGAAATTTTTAAGACTACCAACCAGGTTTCCATATTATGACTGCCATTAAAAAATAAAAAAAAATAGATAGACCGACAGATACGAAGAGCCTCAAAGAACTGGAGACAATAAGAAATTTACATGTACTTAAGTCATAAAAATTACGCATACAAATAACAACAAAAAATGTAAAGAAAATGCTAAATGGTTGAAAATAAATCGTAAAATAAAAACGAAACAACTAAGAAAGAAATGTTTTTAAAATAAATGTGATTATCTGTGATAAAAAAAACGACAGGGCAAATAACAACAAAAAACTGGTAATAAAAGGATAAAATATATACTAACTCTACATACAAATGTTGGAAAGTTAAACAGTTGAGAAAAAAAATATAGAAATATCTTACAACTAATATCATGCAAATGAAAACAGTTGGTAAAATAAGGCACTAAGAGTTTCTTAATGTTATATTTACTGATAGATCTCCTAAAGATTTTTTATTGCATTAACATTCCTACACAAAAAAAAAACTTTGTCAAATTACTAGGAAAAGTCTCGTAATCCCATTTTACCAATATTTGACAGTTTTCCTTGTTTTTATACAAACAAATTTGGATCGAAATTTAATTTTTTTGTAATTATACAATTTTTTTGTAATTTTACAAATTTCCAAGATAATTTTACAAAAAAATCTAGAAAATTCACGAAAATTCCTTGTAATATCAATTGCGTCAAAAAACTGTTAAATTACAATTTTATTGGTAAAAAGCTTGTAAAATTACAAAATTATTGGTAAAAAGCTTGTAAAATAACAAGGAATTCTCGCAAAATAGGAGGACTCAAAAAATCTAGTAAAATTACGAAACCTCCTTGTAAATTTTATCGTGTCAAAAAATTTGTAAATTTACAATTTTATAAACCTTGTAAAATTACAAAATTTTTGGTAGAAATATCGTAAAATTCCTAGGAATATTTGTCAAAGTTTTCTTGTAATTTTTTTTTGAGTGTATCACACCGAAAAAAATCCATGCAACATTTTACGAAAAAAAGTTTCGTACTTTTTATTTTCGTAAAATACACGAAAGTTGACTACATATTACGAAAAACTTTAGTACTGAATTTCGTATTTTTACGAAAGTAACGAAAATGATTAGTAAATATTTTTTTCGTAATATTTACGAATGTTGACTACATATTACGAAAAAAATGTTGTAAAAACTTTTGTAATTTTACGAAAGTAACGAAAAAAAGAATGTAAATGATTCTTTCGTAAAATATACGAATGTTGACTGCATATTACAATAAAAGTGTACAGACTTTCGAATTTTTACGAAAATATTTCGTAAAAACTTCTTTCGTAAAATACTTATACGAAAGTGGACTTTATATTACGAAAAAAAAATAATCAAGAATTTTGTAATATTACGAAACTAATGAAAAAAGAAAAAATCTTTAAATGCATGCTTAAATGGTGTTTTTATGCCCTTCAACTACAGTATTGGGGTATAATAAAAAAATATCGGTCGGGGACCCAATAAAGTATATTTTTTTTTTTTTTTTTTTTTTTAAAAGAAACACACTCAGGCAATGCTGCCTATCAATTACTAATGTAACCGTGTTGTTTCTTTCGGAAAGGGGATAGAAGAGAGATGAAAGATTTGAAAGATAGAAGGGCTTCATTATGGCAACACTGTAATTGCGCGTGTTGATAATTTTGAGTACAGTTGTTGCATCGCCATCTGTTATTGATCTGGCGAATTATTTTTAAAGCTGTGTTTCATAGCCATTATTTTATTATTTTACTTCGTTGACGTTTTAGTGCTATTTATCAACGAAGGAGGGTGCTGCGATAGATATTAGTTATAAATAGAAACTAATAAATATCTGAAAAAATGTTGTTCTGCCTGAGCCGGGAATCGAACTCAGGCTTGCTGGCTAGTAGTCCAACGCGCTAACCACTAAGCCACAGCACCCACTAAATTCTAAGGCATTCTATTAATGTCCGTCTATATAAAACACTGATACCACGGAACAAGTCTTTTGGTCATCAGCAGGTTAAGTTCGTATGTGGGCAAAAAGTTTTATTTCTTTAAACCAACCTCTGGAAAACTCAATTTTTTTAAAGTGGTTTTTGTTTATTTGTTAAACAAATGAAACATTTTTATGTCAAAAAAAATTTAAAGTAATGAGCTTCGACCCAGGGGATTAGAAAATGTCTTGTGGTCGTGGGTATAAAGAATTAATTTCAATAATGATAACTCTGATATTTTTTTTACATATTTGGGGTAATAACAATTCGGCACAGCCGACTTAAAAGCTCTCTCTTGGTTTTTATTTATTTTACGGATCAATTAAAATTTGAGGCTAATCGGATCAAATAAAATTTGAGGCTTGATGATATAAGTTTTTTTTTACATGTGGGGAGGTGGTCCTCCAAAAAAATCATCTCAACATATCATCATAAGTTATTGTAGTGTGAACGTAGCCTTAAACAAAATCACTGTAAATAATGAATGAAATCTTATAAGTCTCTGTTAAGAAGAAACAATTAATTGCTTGGAAATGTTGCTCTCAAAACGTTGAAAACGTTGTTCTTATTCTCAAGAAGTAATTTTTACATGTAATTTCGTTAATTTAACGATTTTTTTTTTATTTACCAAAAAATTTTCGTTAAAATAAAAATATTTCGTTTATTTTACGAAATAATTTCGTAAAACAAAAAAAATATTTCGTTTATTTTACGAAAATTTTCGTAAATCACAAAAATTTATTGCGTTTATTTTACGAAATTTTTTTGTAAAATACAAAAACAATTTCGTTTATTTTACGAAACAATTTCGTGCATTTCGTACATTGTACGCAAGAATTTCGTGGTGCGAAACCATGAAATTTTTCGTACAATGTACGAACGTTTTCGTACATATAAGGCAGGAATTTTTTTCGGTGCAGTATCCATTTTCCAAATAATCGCATTTAAATACTACAAAAAAAAACAAGACAAGGCAAAAATCCAAAAATTCAAGGAAAGTTTGAAAAGCATCTGGAAAACTGTTTTGAAATCTCCAGTATTCGGAAAAATGTTGAAGAATCGGGACAATTTCAGAAGAATTCAATTTTTTTTTTTGGAATATTTAAGAAAATTCAGCGAAATTAGTAAACGTAATGACAAATCAAGAGAGTTTAGAAAGGTTTACACTCAAAAAAAAAAACCTTGTAAAATGACAAGAAAAACTTATAACTTTTATTTTTTGCTACCTCCTATTTGACAAAAATTTCTTGTAAATTTACAAGATTTTTACCGATAAGTTTGTAATTTCACAAACTTTTTACCAATAAAATTGTAAATTTAAATTTTTTTTGACGCGATAAACCTTACAAGGAGGTCTCGTGATTTTGCTTGGTTTTTTTGCTACCTCCTATTTTACAAGAATTCCTAGTAAAAATTACGAGCATTTTTGTAATTTTACAAACTTTTTACCAATAAAATTTTAAATTTACAATAAACTTTTTTGACAAAATAAAACTTACAAGGAATTCTCGTGAATTTACGAGATTTTTTGTGTAAAAAAGGTTGTAAATTTGTAAAATTACAAAAAAAAATGTAAATTTCGATCGAATATTCTTTGTTAAAAAACAAGGAAACCTGTAAGATATTGGTGAAATGGGATTACGAGACTTTTTCTAGTAATTTGGCATGTTTTTTTTTTGTGTGTGATGGAATATAAAAAAATCACAAAAATTAAGAAAAAAATGCAGAAAAAATTAGAAATATTAAAAAATTTACAAAAAATCAGAAAAACTCTGGAAGAAGAATGCTAAACAATAATAATTATTCAAAAGACTTTCCACAGTCTGAATAATTTCTGACAACTTCTGGAAACTTATACACAAAAAAAACTTTGTCAAATAGAAAAGTCTTGTAATCCCATTTTACCAATATTTGACAGTTTTCCTTGTTTTTTAACAAATCGAAATTTACATTTTTTTTGTAATTTTACAAATTTCCAAGATAATTTTACAAAAAAAATCTTGTAAATTCACGAAAATTCCTTGTTATTTTAATTGTGCCAAAAAACTGTAAATTTACAATTTTATTGGTAAAAAGCTTGTAAAATTACTAGGAATTCTCGTAAAAGAGGAATTAGCAAAAAATCTAGTAAAATTACGAAAAAATATGTAAATTTACAATTTTATTGGTAAAAACCTTGTAAAATTACAAAGTTATTGGTAAAAAGCTTGTAAAATTACTAAGAATCCTTGTCAAATAGGTGGTAGCAAACAAAAAAAAGTTACAAGTTTTTCTTGTAATTTTACAAGGGTTTTTTGAGTGTAAGAAAAATTCTGTAAAAGTTATAAAATATCAGAAAAATTAAGAACCCAGCAAAACTTAGATTACCAAATAAGGTATAAAATAAGGTATAGGATCTCTTATTTTATACTTTGCAGCATTGATGATTTTAACAGGCGATGAGACCCTAAGTAATGCATCCACATTATCACAAAGAATACCAGTAAGGTATAAAATAAGTCATAAATTTATAACGAAGAATACGAGTAAGGTGTAAAATATATGATATTTTGTAGGTTACGAGAAATGAAATAATATAGCATACCAGAAGATAATATATAAGGTGTTACGAGTAGTGAAAAAGTAATTTTGTATTAAATTTACTCATGTAATTGTAAGTGAGTGTAAGTAGATAAAATATGCTCGTGAGTGCGTGTCATTAGAAATTTCCTGTCGTGAGCCCATCTCTAGTTTAAACTTATGCATTTTTTTATAAAATAATTATTTTTTATGTTATTGTAATGCATTATATTAATACATTATTTCAAACTTTCAAATAATACATAATGTAACCAAATATAAGTCATCCATGATTTAATGTTTAGAAATAACAAATTTGAAATACATTTTTTCCAATAATCATGCATTACGTAGCAAATTATTAGTAATGCATTATTTTTCACTTGAAAATAATACGTTGTGGAACAAATGTTTGGTAAGACATCATAAAATAATGCTACAAATAAGTTATATGCATTACCTGGAAATGTGTTATATAATCACTACGCATTACCAAAGTTTTGCTAGGAAACGTGCTTAAAAATTCTATAATATTAAAAAAAAAATTTAAAATTCGGAAAATTCAAGAAAATTTCATTAAAATTCAGATCAAGACAAAAAAAAATTCATAATTATTTTATAACTAAAATTTTATTTATTTCGGTTTTAGTCCATATTAGTTATTTCTGAAAAATAATAATTTTTGTTGTACAATGAGAATATCTAAAATTCGGAAGAATCGACCCATTCTTTGGCCGCACTCTTTAAGTGTCACTAATGTTAAGAAAAAGTAAGAGAAGATAAGAAAAAACAAGTATTCCAAATATTCAGAAATGTTTGGAAAAATCTGTATAAATTCCAAAAATTCAATGAATTTAAATAAGTTAAAAAAAAAAATCGGTTCTATTTAGGAAAATTCATTAAAATGTTAAAAAATTCAGAAAAAAACAGGAAAGTTTACAAAAGTTCTATCAGATATAAAAACAAAATAACTGCATTTAACATTTTCCGACGGCAAAACAATGGAAAATTAACGTCTGCTTTTATTGCATTTAAATGTAGGGTGACCATATTTTTTTTGAACTCAAATCAGTACGCACAAGTTTTTAGTTTTTTTTTCTAGAAATAACTCTCTGAAAACTGTTTTCTGTGGGAAAACACTGATGATTTTTGAGAAACATTTATGATTTTTCCATCTCTGAAAAAGTTTCGCTTAAACTACCAAACTTATGGTCAATTAGTATTCATTAAAAACAACTGTCATAAACTGTGTCGTTATTTTGCGGAACTGTGTCAGTACGCATAAGTTTTTAGGTTTCTTTTTTCTAGAAATAACTCTCTGAAAACTGTTTTCTGTGGGAAAACACTGATGATTTTTGAGAAACATTTATGATTTTTCCAACTCTGAAAAAGTTACGCTTAAACTACCAAACTTATGGTCAATTAGTATTCAGTAGAGTTGTCAGTCGATTAAGAATAATTCGATTAATCGATCAAACAAAACCCAACTCTTGTTCGAATAATTAAAAAATGACGATTTTCGAATAACGAATAAATCGATTAATTAATGTCGATTAATCGAACAATTTTTTTAATTAAAAAATTAAATCAATGCTTAGAATTTGATTTATTTTCATAAATTTTGAAAGATTTTATACAAAATGTAGGAAAGTTAAAACATATTGTAGCCAAAGCCCTGGGTAGCACATTCATTATAGAATTATAGAGTTATCAAGTTTTTAATAAATAATTTAGAAAAAATTAATAATTCTTTTGCATCAGACTTACTAAGGGCGGATTACTCAATGAAAAGTTAGCTGCTAACTGCCGATTTAACGGAGCCTTATGTCAAAATTTGTATGAAAAAGTTAAATTTAACGGAGAGTTATTTTATAACGGGGCATTGAGTAATCCAGCCTAAAACGTATTAAAATAAGAATTAATGAGAGACGTATAAAAGTGTTCAAAAAGTTAATAATTTTTCTAAATTCTGGAAATTTTCCGAGCAACGAAAGTTTCTTAAAATATTCTCCAAAAAGCGAACAAAAGAATATGAAAATGAATTATACTCCAGATCAGCGGTTACCAACCTTTTTGGCTCGCGTACCACTAACGAGATTTTTGATTTATTAATATAATTTTTTTTATTTAGGGGAGATCAAAACAATTTAGGTATTATTTGGAAAATTTTCGTTCCTTGGGGTGGTTTAATGCATCTGAAAACACGGATTTTGAGCTGATTTTTTTGCAGAACAAAAACGGCTGAAAATATTGCAAATATGATTTCACCACGCGACTCTACACCAAAAAATAAGACAACGGACGTTTTTTTAATACTTAAAAAAGTTCCAAAAATACACCACAGGCGGCAGAAATATAAAATTTTTAATTTTTTTAAAGGTTTTTTTTTTTTAATACGAGGGCAGATCAATAATTCCGTGACATTTGGAATGAAACACCCTCGTAAAAGGGCATTTTGAGCTTAACAAAGTGGTACCAAACTTTCCACGCTATCACAACCGGTCTCAAAAATGCCCAAAAACACGTTTTTTGGGAACTTTGACATAAATTATCTAAAAAACATGACATCATAGAAAAATTTGGGAACCATTATCGGAATCAGCTTTGATAGGTTAATCGAAAATAAGTGGTCAGATCTCAAAATATCATCCAAAAATATCGTAAAAAAATCTCTTAATTGCACAAAAATACATTTTTTGGGAACTTTGCCCTCAACTTTCTTAAAAACCTATTAAAGGTTAATCTAAAACAAATGTCCAAATTACTAAAATTTTGCGTACCCCCTCGGACAGTTTTGCGTACCCCCTAGTGGTACGCGTACCATAGGTTGGTAACCGCTGCTCCAGATTATTTTATGTTGAAAGTAATCACAATAATTCAGATAAAAGTATTGAAATAGAGGAAGTAATTAGTAATGAAAATAATAATCTTTTATGCGAGTTAAATAATTCAATTCAAAGTATTAAAAATTCAGAAAATAAAAATGACTTCAGCGATATCTCAGACGATATGGTATATTTGGAAAATCTGAAAAAAGAACAGGAAAAATTGATAAACTTTTTTATGCTCTTCTAACTATATCACTTCAACAATTAGCGAAAGAGTGTTTTCAAAATTTAATTTAATAAAAACAAAAACCAAAATTCGTTTGAAAGCAAAAAAATTGAGTCAACTTTTATTTTTAAAAGATTATTTCTTAAGAACAACTTAAATTGTCTTATTTGATAAAAATTAAAATCATTTATGATACATTTTGTCTGAATACTTCAAATAATAATTTGTATTTGAATTATTTCTCAACAAGTATTAAAATCAACATCCATTAATTAAAAGTGATCTCAGTTATTCAATTTTTAAGTTTTTTTAACTTTTAACTATTTTATTTTAAAGTTTTGTATGCATTTTTTCGTTAATAAAAATTTTAACTTTTCTTATTTTAAGATTTTTTATATGAATTGTTTATTTTTTTTGTTAATAAAAATATATTTTAAAATTATTTTTTTATTCGTTATTCTCTTCGATTAATCGAATAAATTTTGATCTTTAATCGTTTGATCGAACGAGGAAAAACAATTATTTGAATTATTCGAACAAAGTCGAATGTCGAATAATTGACAACTCTAGTATTCAGTAACAACAACTGTTAAAAACAACTGTCATAAACTGTGTCGTTATTTTGCGGAAAATTTTGTTGACTACAAACAACTTTATTTGAATGTTTTGATCGTTTCTGTGCAGAAAATATAACAAAAACCCACAGGTCTTGTGAATAAAAAGTCCACAGATTCTGAGGACTTTTAATAACTCTTCCTTTTAGAAAACTTTCCAGATAACACAGGTTTACAAAAAATTAACTTTTTCAATTTGCCTGACCTTTGACAACTGATTTATATGGATTTTAGTGTGCTGATTTCAAATCTGTTATCCAATTTTTTCCAAAACTAATTTTAGAGCCTCAGTTTTAAACACGAACTTTACTTTTTTGGATGCGAGGATTCCAAAACTGGTATTCGCTTTTTTCTGACAGCTTCAGTTTTCGAGTTATTAAAAAGGGCATAAATATTCAGACAAAATTAAAGAGGGCATAAATTTAAAATTTTTATTTTAGCGATATCTCCAAAACTAAAGATGACTAAAAAAAAGTAAGAGAATTTTTAGAATCAGCATATCCAACATACCTAAAATCGTAAATATGGACTCACAAACATGCCAAAAATAGCCTATTTTCAAAGATTCCTTAGGTTATATCTCAAAAACTAGAGCTGACCCAAAAAACGATAGCCAGATTTGAAATTAGCGTACCCCAATTACCCAAAATTAGCTATCAGAACCCGGGCAAAAAAAAGTGTTGCCCTGTGTAATAAGAAAGTCTTTTTTAAATAGACCTGATATTCTGAACGCTTTTTCCAATAAAGTCGTATGACATTACCTCATCGAGCATCTAAGAATCATTTTATTCGTCCAATTACATTATCATTCTAAAAAAATATAAAAATTCTATTATCCCCTGAACTTTTCGTTTTAGTAAAGCTCAGAGATTCAGTGCGCCTTTACGTATTAATTTATGAAGATCAAAATAACCTCACGCTCAGATACATTTTTGCGTTAAGGAACCTCTTGATTTTCGAATTCTAAGCTCTTAAGAATTCATTATAAATTATCTTATTGTCAGAATAAAGTCATAAAAAACTACCTTGAAGACTTATTTTATGGAAACTCAAGTTTTTGTATAGAATTTTCGAATAAAATTATTTTTTATGTTGAAATGTTCAAAAATCAGTACAATCAGTACATATTTCAAAAAATCAGTACAAATCAGTACAACGTTTTTTGATCAGTACACGTGATCAAAAATCAGTACATGTACTGATCAAATCAGTACGAATGGTCAGCCTATTTAAATGTAATGCTGGTCAACTTTCGAAATCGTATATTTCATTTATTTCTTTTTCACTAGGTTGAAATAATTGAGAATTTGTATATTTGATCTTTGGATACTAACAGTAAGTATTATCTGATGATGATGGGGAAATTTTAAAATCCCAATACAATCAAGTCATCCTAAAAATAAGCAATTTTTTTTAAAAACAGAAACTCTATTAGTATTTAATGGGCGAATACTCTTATAAAGTAGAAATTACATAAGTAGGTACTTATTATGTTAGTTTAAAACGGTTAACATAAAATGGCCTCGAGCTTAAATAAACTCTTTTTTATTCATTACAGAATTTGCCTCTAAATTAAGAAATATGCCTGTAATATTCTGTAAAAATTGGAAATGTGTCCTGAAAATATAATTGAATTCTATAGAACTCGAAAAAGTTTCAGAAAGATTTTTAATCTTTCCAAAAGACAAAAATCTCCAAATAAATATCATATATTTTTAATAAATCTAGAAAATTAAGAATAATTACAACAAATTTTTTAAAGTTTAGAAATAATTCGGAAAAATTTAGGAAAATACAAAAAAGTATCCTAAGTTAAGAAAACTTGGTCCAGTAAAATTCCGAAAAATTAAAAAAAAAAAAAACGGAAAAATGGTTAAGATATATGTATACATAATAACTGGTTAAATATTTTAAAATCAGAAAATTTTTGGAAAATTCAGAAATGTAAAAAAAAAATTTTAAAAAAAATCTAGAAAATTAAACTAAAACCAAATCTTCTTTAAATCGAAATCACTGCTTGCCGGTTGCCCACATCTACTATATATCTATTAAATTAAGAAGTGTGTTCAACTCACATACCTACCCACTTTATGGTATTAAAATGTAAAAAAGAAAAATCTTTTTTTATGAGCTGTTAAAAAGGTGAAAGACAAACTCGTAAATATTTGTACTCGTTTTTTTTTCGAAAAAAGTACCAAAAAACGATAAAACAACCTAGTTTCTATTTTGTTAACTACTCTAGTACCTACTGACTACTTTGCTAAATAAAATGGTAACATTTTTGGGTGTGCACTTCAAATTAATTACTCTCAATGTGTTATTTTGCGTCAGAAAAAACAAAGAATACAGTTTATTTGTATTTCAAATTTATGTGTTAAAAAATAAATAGTAGAAAAACGACCCCACATCAAGACCATTAAATTTTTAAAGAAAATAATAAAAAAAAAAAAAACTGTCAGTAGTAAAAACAGATCATCATTTATTTTATATTTTTTTTTTTTTTGAAAAATGTTACCGTAATCTCAAGAATAAAAAGGTCTTAAAATAATATTTATGTTTCCATAGGGGTAGCAGCTGTGTTTCGTTTTCTGTTTTTCAATTCTCTCATTCGTTTTCACCAGTATCCCTGTAATAAAAATTGGCACTTATTGTGCAAATGTCAATTGCTTTCAATTAAAATGCATTTTTCATTTTCCATTGTAAATGATAATTTTTTTGTTTTTATTTTTTTTTCCTATAACACAAATTGCATTCCATTGACAGTTTTTAGGTTTCGCTTCAGTTGTTGAAAATTTTAATTAATGATTTGTAATTAATGGCATAAGTGTGCTAATTTCTCAATACATTGTTTAAAAATGTGTCAAAAAGAAAATTTACAAATATTCGTGAATAAATTAACTTTTTGAGATGTTTCAATAAAAAAGGTGTTTTATAAAAACACATGCTGTCAAGCTCATAAAATTATTAAGGCCTGTTAACACAAAGTCCAGTTAGTTAAATTTAACCTAAAAGTTATCTAACTTCCAGTTACACTAACCTAAACTCTTAACTCCAAGTTAACAAATTTCGTTAACAAATGAAAAAAGTTAGTTAACTTCCGATTACGTGTTATTGTGAATTTTTTTAAAACAGCAAAAGTCAAAATATTATAAAAATATTTTTATCAAAAAAAAAAAAAAATAAAATAAAAATGCAAAAAAATATTTGAAAATGACTAAATGATGGCAAATTTTAGAAATTATTGAGGACAGGAATTGCAAAAGGCAAGAGTTTAAGATTTTAACATCAACATTATGTTATTACATAAATCTTAAATAATTTCAAAGGATGAAAATTGGTCAGCATGGAACCTTTTTGCGTTAAAATAATAAAAAAGTCATCCAAACAGAAACTCTCAGAATCTGAGACTTGCATTAGTTTAAATGTCTCTGCATCTAAGACTTTTTCCATGAGTTAAATTTCTCTGAATCTAAGAATCTTTCTATAGAAAAAGTGTCTCAGAATCTGCGACTTTTTCTATATGGAAAATTGCATGGAATCTGAGACTTTTTCTATAGAAAAAATGTCTCAGAATCTGAGACTTTTTCTGTAGAAGAAATGTCTCAGAATCTGAGACTTTTTCTATAGATAAAATGTCTCAGAATCTGAGACTTTTCTATAGAAAAAATGTCTCAGAATCTGAGACTTTTCTATAGAAAAAATGTCTCAGAATCTGAGACTTTTCTATAGAAAAAATGTCTCAGAATCTGAGACTTTTCTATAGAAAAAATGTCTCAGAATCTGAGACTTTTTCTATAGAAAAAATGTCTCAAAATCTGGGACTTTTTCTATAGAAAAAATGTCTCAGAATCTGAGACTTTTTCTATAGAAAAAATGTCTCAGAATCTGAGACTTTTTCTATAGAAAAAATGTCTCGGAATCTGAGACTTTTTCTAAAGAAAAAATGTCTCAGAATCTGAGACTTTTTCTAAAGAAAAAATGTCTCAGAATCTGAGACTTTTCTAAAGAAAAAATGTCTCAGAATCTGAGACTTTTTCTATAGAAAAAATATCTCAGAATCTGAGACTTTTCTATAGAAAAAATGTCTCAGAATCTGAGACTTTTTCTATAGAAAAATTGTCTCAGAATCTGAGACTTTTTCTATAGAAAAATTGTCTCAGGATCTGAGACTTTTTCTATAGAAAAATTGTCTCAGAATCTGAGACTTTTTCTATAGAAAAATTGTCTCAGAATCTGAGACTTTTTCTATAGAAAAATTGTCTCAGAATCTGAGACTTTTTCTATAGAAAAATTGTCTCAGAATCTGAGACTTTTTCTATAGAAAAATTGTCTCAGAATCTGAGACTTTTTCTATAGAAAAATTGTCTCAGAATCTGAGACTTTTTCTATAGAAAAATTGTCTCAGAATCTGAGACTTTTTCTATAGAAAAATTGTCTCAGAATCTGAGACTTTTTCTATAGAAAAATTGTCTCAGAATCTGAGACTTTTTCTATAGAAAAATTGTCTCAGAATCTGAGACTTTTTCTATAGAAAAATTGTCTCAGAATCTGAGACTTTTTCTATAGAAAAATTGTCTCAGAATCTGAGACTTTTTCTATAGAAAAATTGTCTCAGAATCTGAGACTTTTTCTATAGAAAAATTGTCTCAGAATCTGAGACTTTTTCTATAGAAAAATTGTCTCAGAATCTGAGACTTTTTCTATAGAAAAATTGTCTCAGAATCTGAGACTTTTTCTATAGAAAAATTGTCTCAGAATCTGAGACTTTTTCTATAGAAAAATTGTCTCAGAATCTGAGACTTTTTCTATAGAAAAATTGTCTCAGAATCTGAGACTTTTTCTATAGAAAAATTGTCTCAGAATCTGAGACTTTTTCTATAGAAAAATTGTCTCAGA
The DNA here is from genome assembly GCA_963921195.1 of Pegoplata infirma. Lineage (NCBI taxonomy): Eukaryota > Metazoa > Arthropoda > Insecta > Diptera > Anthomyiidae > Pegoplata > Pegoplata infirma. The sequence continues at coordinate 191,795,218 of OY992537.1, read as the reverse complement.
ATCTGAGACTTTTTCTATAGAAAAATTGTCTCAGAATCTGAGACTTTTTCTATAGAAAAATTGTCTCAGAATCTGAGACTTTTTCTATAGAAAAATTGTCTCAGAATCTGAGACTTTTTCTATAGAAAAATTGTCTCAGAATCTGAGACTTTTTCTATAGAAAAATTGTCTCAGAATCTGAGACTTTTTCTATAGAAAAATTGTCTCAGAATCTGAGACTTTTTCTATAGAAAAATTGTCTCAGAATCTGAGACTTTTTCTATAGAAAAATTGTCTCAGAATCTGAGACTTTTTCTATAGAAAAATTGTCTCTGAATCTGAGACTTTTTCTATAGAAAAATTGTCTCAGAATCTGAGACTTTTTCTATAGAAAAATTGTCTCAGAATCTGAGACTTTTTCTATAGAAAAATTGTCTCAGAATCTGAGACTTTTTCTATAGAAAAATGTGGTGACATGACATAATCCCCACGGACATAATCCCCATTTCCGTTATGGGGATTATGACCACATTCATTTCGGTCATAATCCCCATAATGGTAGTGGGGACTATGACCGAAAATAATTTGGACATAATCCCAATAAAAAACGGGCATAATTCCCAGATTTATGGGGATAATGACCACATAACAAATGGCCATAATCCCCATTACAGGGATTATGTCTACTATACTAGTTGGTCATACTCCCAAAAATTGTATAATTTTTTTTTGCCTTTAAAGTTTTTCTGCGTAGCCGGCCTTCGGCCGGGCTTAGGGATTACAAACTCCATGCATTAAACCCACCCTCTCCGCAAAAAACGGGGATTATGACCGAAATTTCTTTGTCCCCATAATATGAATGGGGGTTATGACCGAATAATTTTCGGTCGTAATCCCAACAGGGAACGGACATAACCCCCATTGGGATTATGACCGTTTCAAAAACGGTCATAGTCCCCACAACTATTATGGGGGTTATGTCCGTGATGAATTCGGTCATAATCCCCATTTCCGTTATGGGGGTAATGTCCGTGGGGATTATGTCCTGTCACCGAAAAATGTCTCAGAATCTGAGACTTTCTATAGAAAAAATGTCTCAGAATCTGAGACTTTTTCTATAGAAAAAATGTCTCAGGATCTGAGACTTTTTCTATAGAAAAAATGTCTCAGAATCTGAGACTTTTTCTATAGAAAAAATGTCTCAGAATCTGAGACTTTTCTAAAAACAGATTTTCAGAATCTGAGACTTCTTCCAGATTTTCTCTCATTAGATTCTCTCTAAAGGAAAAATATTTTAGATGCTGAGATATTTTTCCTATTATTTCCATATTAAAATTGTAGTTCAAATAGGTTTAGAAGCGTATATTTTTCGATATACACAACTTGTTTCAGAATAAATATTAAATAAATGAGATTCAGCCATTTATTTGTTAAGCTATTTCTCTATTTGCAACAATTTTTTAATATTTACTTAATTCATTATGTAAGCAAAACTTCCAGTTATATATTTAACCGCAAGATTTTTTTGGATTAAATTAACCAGAAATATTGACATTAATAACTGGAAGTTACTGCTAACCCGAACATTGAGTTAACGATTTTTGTTTTAACCTTCGGTTAAAGTCCATGTTAGTGCTAACCCCAGGTTAATTTTTTTAATGTTAACGGGCCTAAGAATTAAAAAAAAAAATCTGTTACGTTTAACATTAGAGACATAACACTAGTTTAGAAAATAAATAAAAATTCTCTGCGCATGAAACTTTACTATATTTTTTTTATATATTGGCGCCTTCCATGCCAAATCGAAAAATTGCGGACACGACCAACTCGATTTCGCTCATTTGCTGATATATTTTAGTTCTTGCCCATAAATTTTCAGCCTTTTATTCCAAGTTTTGGGAAATCGATTTTTCAAATCTGCGATTTTTTCCAAAAAATTAAGAAAAAAATATTATATTAACCAGTAAAAATATCGATATCTTAAAAAAAGATAGAAAACATTACATTTTTTCGATGTATTGAGTTAACTTTAAATTCAAGTGGTTATATTTTACTCTTAATCACGATTCTGTAACCATTCAAATTCAAACACACACCCAAAATATCGAAAAATTTGAGAAAATAAGTAAAAAAATTTAGTGATAATTACTTCAAACAATTTGTTAATAATTTTTCTAAAACTACATTTAAATACCAACAAATACCAACGTAGGGGTATGCTGGTGGACATAAACCAACGATATCCTTATGAATATTAAAAATCTTCGTAAAATTTTATACTTGTTTTTGCTCTGGATGAGATTCGTGGTAGTTCGGAGTTATAGAACTTTCCCGAATATTATTTCATAAGGTGACAACGAATTTTTTAAACACTAATATGGCCGCTAAGCCAAGACACTCTAGTCCTAACGGGTTAAAAAAAGAAATTAAAAAGTAAATAAAAATTCTACAATATGGAAAAATCTGAAAATTTTACAAAAATTCTTGTGAAAAAATTTATAAAGCTTCACATTTTTGTTTTAGTATTAGAAAATATAAGAAAAATATTAAGAAAATTTAAAAAAAAAATAAAAACAAGTAAATTAAACAAGTTAAATTCGGCCTAGCCGAATGTAGTGATACCCTCTACAATTTTAAAAAGATTTTTGCAAAAAAACTTTATTTAAAAGGAAATTGCTTTAAAAAATAAAATAAAATTTCCGCGAAAAAAAAATTTTGGTAAAAAAAAATCCGCAATTTTTTCCTTTTTTGTCAAAAAATATGTTTGTACTTGTTTAAATACCCTTTGTTGTTCAATTATGTTCACACATGTCAAGCAGCAGCTGAATTAACGCATTTTTAGGTTATGTTGAATGTTCTAAAATTTTTGAGGTGTCCTTACATTTTCGTTCATAAATTTTAAACCGATTTCGCTCAAATGCAATACCAAACTTCTCGGGAAAACTTCCAATAAATATGTTACGGTTCAGTCATCTCAGTGTAATATTTTAGCCGTGATCACAACTTCCTTAAAAAGCAAAAAAGTAGTTAAAAGTTTTTCAAAATACTTTCAAAATAAAAAAAATACAATAAAATTAACGAAAATTTATAAAAAGAAATGGTGTTTTGTTCTATAGCATTCGTACAAATATTGAAGAAATTAAGACATAATATAAAAATTCCTAAAAACATATATATTTAGAGTTTTATTCTAGTTCAAGACCAACAAAAAAATCTAATTATGATATTCTCATAACAGATTATTTATTTATTTATTGCTTTAAAAAAGTTGGTCATCTCATGGTTTATTGTATAGCTATTTCACCCGTACCAAGGGATTATCAACAATATTTAGAGAATCATTCCTAATTGACTTGCACAAATATAAACCTTATATGCACCACAGTACCTCATACTCAACGAGAATCACCATGCTGTTGTATCATACAGGTCTAAATCTTGTCTTGCAATTAGAAAATAACCAACGATTTTAAAGCAATGATTTACATTGAGACACTCTTTGAGTACCATCAATATAGTTGTTGGTAGTATTTGTATAAATACCAACCAACTGTTTTTTATCCCAGTAAACATTTTAGTTTACATGGAAAAGAGTCGTACTAAACTTTTTGTTAATTTATTTTTATTTTTTGCATTAAAAATACAAAAAATGTTTTATTCGGTCTTTATATATGTTTACTGGGATAAAAAACAGTTGGTTGGTATTTATACAAATACTACCAACAACTATATTGATGGTACTCAAAGAGTGTCTCAATGTAAATCATTGCTTTAAAATCGTTGGTTATTTTCTAATTGCAAGACAAGATTTAGACCTGTATGATACAATAGCATGGTGATTCTCGTTGAGTATGAGGTACTGTGGTGCATATAAGGTTTATATTTGTGCAAGTCAATTAGGAATGATTCTCTAAATATTGTTGATAATCCCTTGGTACGGGTGAAATAGCTATACAATAAACCATGAGATGACCAACTTTTTTAAAGCAATAAATAAATAAATAATCTGTTATGAGAATATCATAATTAGATTTTTTTGTTGGTCTTGAACTAGAATAAAACTCTAAATATATAAGTAAATATATAAAGACCGAATAAAAAATTTTTTGTATTTTTAATGCAAAAAATAAAAATAAATTCCAAAAAACTTTATATAATTTAAAAATTTTGAGCCAAATCTTAATTAATTCGGAAAAATCTGGAAAAATGAGGAAAAATTAACCAAATTGTGAAAAAAATAACTGAAATTAAAGAAAAAAAAACGAAAATTTCAGAAATATTCGAGAAATCTAGTAACATTTTAAAACAATTCGAAAAGTTTTGCGGAAGATTTGGGTGTACTTGTCAAAGCAAATTTTTTTTAAAAAAAATTATGTTATAACAAAGTCATTCCATGCAAAACGAATTGAAATATCAGTCGAGGACCCCATTAAAAAATCAAAAGAGCTGTACATTTCGTAAGTGAGTGCAAAAATAAGTGCAAAAAAGTGTTTTTAAATTTTGGAGAGTATAAAAGATTCGGCACCAAAGAATATACCACTCTCACTTGTTTTATGTTCATTTGATAAACAAATGGAAAATTTTTATGCGAAAAGCTTAGACTTTGGTGAAAAATTAGTTTTGGTAAAAAAATATGATTTTTTTTCACGAAAAAGTTTTTGATGAAAAAAAAAAATTGATAAAAAAAAAAAATTATAAAAAAATTGATAAAAAAAAAAAAATTATAAAAAAATGATAAAAAAAAAATTTATGAAAAAAAAGAAATTTATGACATAAAAATTTGGATAAAAAAAAATTGATGAAAAAAAAAAATTAATGGCCCAGGTAAAAATCGTCACATATGTGCACATATGAACATATATGGATTCATGTGTGAACATTCATGAACACATATGAAACATGTATGAGCATGTTCGGTGCATATGTCAGCATATAAGGAATCATACATTCATACATCGAGTAAATATATGTTAGCATTTGGAGCCAAATAAGTGACATATATCTTCATACATATGCAATTTCTCACATTCTCTGTTAAAAATAAAATAAATGTATGTATGTGTCCATTTATTTAAACCAATTGCAAAGCTTGGAAGACCTCGTCATGGACGCTATAGAAATCCATACGATTTTATCAGCTTTAAAACAGTTTGAATTTTGTTGAATCAAAATGCAAAAAGAAAATAGTTAATTTTCATAAAATGTTCCATTGCATGCATGTCTTTTTATTTGAATTGTTTTTCTAATTTTGTTTTAAAATATTCTAAGTTCGTTGATTCAAACTTCTAAAGCAAAATGTCAAAATTTTTCATTTTATTTATTTTGAATTTTTATTTTTTTTCGGTTAGTTTTACAAAAAAATATTTTCGAATCTAATATTTCTGCGGAAATTCTTTAAAAATGTGAAATGTCAATAGTACAAGTAAGTTTTGATACATTTTCCATTCCTAATAAGGAGTAATTTGTGTTAATGAACTTCTTTACTTTTCATTCCAGAAAATTTCGTGTCAGGAAAGCCATCTTCAATCAGTGCTATTTTGAATGAAATGAATCTATTTAATCGTGTTAAGAGAAATTGTTTTTAATAGTCAGTGAAGTAAGAGGGTTCTATTGGTAAAAGCGAGCCGATTTTATTTTGAAGTGACTCTTTTTACACTTTATTCAACATCAGGATCTTACTCAAAATTGTTGTTCGCATGTGGATTTTTTATTGTTCAATGTTTCCAAGAAATTATAATATTGCAACAAAATCCTGTTAGACAACTATTGGAAAAAAGCTTCGTAAAGAGACGTCCATCGATTTTTTTGATCCGAAAATAATGTGTGAGTACGGATTTTGTAGTTTTGTTCTTATTTTTAGAACCTGGATAAACTTTCAATTCGAAATGGAAAAATATTGTATGAAACTCATAAAATATATGTACATATGTATGTAGATGCTTTATATTAAATAAAATATGTATAATGAACTATGTATAATAAAAAAATAAAAAAATGTGTTTTAATGACAAAAAAATAAGAATTACTGAAATGTATGAACACATATGTACTATAATGAGTGTTCAAATGCGAACATATATGATCATATGTCTACATATTACCTCAATTTTCGTCCATGCACATATATGGACGATCATATGTGTTCATATGTGTACATATGTGATTTTTTCTAACCGGGGGGGAAAAAAATTTGATGAAAAAAAAAAAATTAATAAAATCAAAAAAAATATTTGATGAAAAAAAATTTTTTTTTGTTGAAAAATAATTATGTTACTTTTTATTCACCAGCTGGTGAAAAACGGGTTTATTCACCACGAGGTGAATTATTATCCAAGTTAAAAACCGAAGTTATTAAAATTTTTGGTTTTAAGTAGGGTGTTCAGCCGATTAATTCTTGTTCGATTAATCGAACAATTTTAGACGAATAATTGTTCGATTAATTTAAAATTGCTAATTTCGATTAAAGGATTAATCGAAGAATTTATGCCGATTAATCGAATAAAAGTTGTATATAGTTTTTCTAGAAATATGTTTAATTTTTTAAAAGTTTTAAGTCAAATAAACAAACCAAATGTATGTGACCATTAAAATTAAAAAAAAACAGTCATGTTTAACAAGAGTGGTCCTTATTTAAATGTTTTTTTGGGATTTTTGCTGCTCCTGAATCTTGGATTTGTTAAACGGATAAAATAAGTACTTAATAAAAATTGAGCCAAATCGGTTAACTTTACGACTGCGCTAAAATCGTCAAACTTTTGAGTTTTGATCAAAAACCCACCAAATTATAAAACAATTAAATAACAAATTTTATGAATATTCTCAAAACAAAATATTTTTTCTTTAACATTTTTCCAAGTGTAGTCAGATAATAAATATAAAATTTTTGTTACATCGGTAATCTATATAAATTTGATAACAAAAATAATTTTTGAATTCTACACATTTTTGAAATCTCCAAAATTATTGTTTTTTAATTTTCTCAAACTAATTTTAGAACATTTTGTAATGCTTTTACGTTTGTTTTTTGTTTAAAAAAATGTTAAAAAATTTGTTATTAATATTGTTTATTTACTCAAGCATTTCTAAAATTATTTCTAATATTGCCAAAAAAAATCTTGTAATTTAGAAAATTTCTGAATTTGGAATTATTCGATTAATCGAACAATTTTAAAAATGTATACGTTTAATCGAATAAATCAAAAATGCCAAATGTCGATTAATCGTTTAATCGAACAATAAAAAAACCCGATTAATTGAACACCCTAGTTTTAAGAAAATGAAAATAGTAATTCTTGTTTTCTTTAGCTAATTGTTATAGTCAAACTGAGATGGCGTCCTGCATCTTTTTAAAATTAGACACCAGCCTAAAAACATTCTCATGTTAAAAATTAAATTTTTTAACTCTCAGCATTCGAAAAAACGCTGATGGATTTAGAAGACTTTAGAACCATTTTAAAGACTTGTTCTGGCAAATTCAACCAAAATTCAAAAACAAATCTCGAAAACTCAGGAAATTTTTTTTTAACAAAATATATCAAACATGTTAAGAAAAAATCCAAATTTAACATTTAACATAATTTAGTGAAAATTCTAAAAATAGAAAAAAAAAAATTAACATAAGTTCCAAAAATTTAAGAAATGTTTGGAAAACATCTGAAAATTTCTCGAAAAATGTTGTTAAATTTTTTAGTAGTTATGCGAGATTAGTAAAAATAGACGATAAAACGATGTGGTTGAAATTTCAGGAAGATAGGACTTCAGATTTGGGGTTCTATCAGCCCTGAAGTTTCCAGTTTTCTAAGTCAAATTGCATCTAAAAAACAACAAGTGATAGCGGTTAATTCCGCCGAAACCAAAATGTAAATATTATTAAAAAAAAAAATGCGGGTTTTTTTTTGGAGGGGTGGGGGCGGCTCGGCAGAAGATGTTGGGGGAAACTTCCTCAATTAATTGTGACAAAAATATTAATTATGGTTTTGAACACTTACTAAATCCAAATTTATCACTTTTTACACAATTTTGTAAATATCCAGAACACCAAATTTGGTCGTTTGCAAAAAAAAGGACATTCATTTTTCATTTATTGGTAAAATATACGAAAAAAACATGTAAAAAGATTTTGTTTTTCTAGGGTAGTTTTATTTCTTCAAGGGGAAACAATTTTGCCATACAAAAATTTAAACAGCCTCTGTCTATAAAACACATTTGCAAACCTTAGGCATCTAGCTCTTTTATTTTGCTAAAGAATCGATTACTGATCAATAGGGCAACCAAAAAAAACTCTTAAAACTTTGTTTTAAGCTCTTAAGAAAGCCGGAAAAAACATTAAAATAATCACCAAAAATTAAAAAAAAAAGCTCTTTCCTTTAGAAGCCAATTCCAAAAAATTTCGCCCCACTGTTCGGCAACAAGCCTTTAGACGTCAATGAAAATTTGGCGCATAGATATCCACGTTAATATAAGATATGTTGCATATTTGGATTTTCAAAATTCGGTGTAGTTTTCAAATTAGCGCAGGTCAAAGTTCGACTTTTTTAGAAAAAGTCAGAAAAATACATCACGTTTAACGTGCTCTTACTTTTTAGCTAGTAACCCGATTAACGCAAGTAATTGCTCATAATATGAAATATATCTTCTATATAAATAAAAATCAATTGTCGTTCGTTGGTAACCGCATCAGTTGAGAACGGTTTGACCGATTTGGAATTTTTTTTTTTTTTAATTTTCCAACTTAGGTTTTTACGTAAAGAAAAATTGACCATGCCCACTTTTACGCCCACTTTTTCCGATTTATCTAAAATCGGAAAAAGGCTGCACCGATTTGAGAATTTTTTTTTTTAAATGTTCGTAGTAATCCAATTTAAGTTTTTACCGAAAGAAAAATCGACAAAGCCCATTTTATATATAGGTTAGGTTAGGTTAGGGTGGCGGTGCCAGATGGGCACTCCGCATAGACCAATTGGTCCATAGCGATACCACAAAACTTTCTCCGCTTATCGATGTAAACTAAATACATTGACCTTCATTGCGAATTGTTTCAAGCTCTTCAGGTCTATCCTCGTAATTTCCTCCAAAGTCTCGAACTGTGAACTTCCTATAATTGATAGTCGAGTTCGTGCCAAAGCCGAGCAGTGACACAGGATGTGTTCAATGGTCTCTTCGACGTCTGGTGCCTCGCACCTTTTACAGTTTGCGTCCGTAATAAGATTCATGTTCTTGGCATGTTTTCCGACAAGACAGTGTCCCGTTATTAAACCTGTCAACATACGACATTCTATTCTCGTAAGTGTAAGTAAGAATTTAGTTCTTCCTAAATCATAGCGTGGCCATAAAATTCTGCTTATACGACTTGTCCCAAGTTCCTTCCATCTTCGATTTGCTTTCGCGACAGTTAGGGTATTTCGTTTTAGTTTGAAATGCTGGAGTGGCGGTGAAAGCATTATGGTGGTAACTATGCCATCTGCTCCAAGTTTCGCGAGTTCATCTGCTTTCTCGTTTCCTTCTATTCCTTCGTGCCCTGGTACCCATAATAAGGTAACTTCATTATTTAAGCAAAGTTGTTTTAAATTCTCGTAACACTTTAAAACCGTTTTCGATTTAATTTGGTAGCTCAAGAGTGCCTTTAGAGCAGCTTGACTATCCACGTAGAAATTAAGGGTGGCACCTTTTTCCTTTGCCATATATTCCACAGCTTTTGATATAGCAGCTATCTCAGCCTGAAAGATACTCGAGTCCACGGGTAATTTAAAAGATAAGTGTTGGTTTAGTTCCAGTATCGTGAAACCAGCTCCAACACCATGCGATTGCTTCGATCCATCAGTAAAGATATTTATTGAGTTCGCAGGAGGGCCCTGCCAGGTCGACCAGAATTCTCGATCCGGAAATCTAACTTCATATTTCCGGTCGAAAAATAGTTTGGGCACTGTGTAATCAGAGTCAATACGATCCATATTAGCAATGTTACTGTGTCCAAAGTTGCGATACTTGAACCAATTTGACTCTTTGAGTCTGAGGCAAGCTTTGTAAGCCTCGCCCTTAGCAAAGAGATCAATTGGTAATAAGTGCAATAAAGTGTCGATACAGTCGGCTGATGTTGTTCTCAAAGCGCCAGTGATACTCCGTCCCATTTGCCGTTGAAGCTTCTGAAACATTTTAAGCGTCACATCCTTTTCGAGTGCCTTATGCCAGACTAAAACTCCATAGAGTAAGATTGGTCTTACGATTGAAGTATAAATCCAGTAAGTGACTTTACGTTCTAGACTGCCGAACATTTTCTTACACGCGTAATACGCGTTGTTTGCCTTTTTCACTCTTTCTTCAGAGTTCTTGTTCCAGAATAGCTTACTGTCCAAGAACGGCGACACGAAATAACTCCCACATGAAATAACTCCCACCAAAAAAATGAAATAACTCCCAAAAAAAACTCCATACAAAGCTGGGAGTTATTTCATATGAAATAACTCCCAATTTAGTGGGACTTTTATCATTTTTGTTGGGAGTTATTTCATAATTTTTTCGGTGGGAGTTCTTTCATACGAAAGAACTCCCACTACAATAGCGATGAAATGACTCCCACTATTGTTTCATTGTTGGTGAAAGTATCTGGAACATTTTGACTTATAGAATATTATTATTAATAAATTAAAATTTGTTGTGATTTTGGTACCAAATTTTAGGACGAAGTGCTTTTTTAACAAATTTGTATGTTTTAGAAATTTTGCTACAAAAACTGGCAAGGATTTTTGTGGTAAGAGCGCACTGCAGCCGAAAATATTTTCGTTAGAATACAAAATTGTTATAAAAAAACGGAGAACGCGAAAGTTATCCAACGTGTTGTGTTTTCGATAACATAGAAAGTTTTTCGATAACATACAAGATTGTTGAAAAAAGCATTGCAGATGAAAATTTAAAAGATTTAATTAGAACTTGATGTAAAAAGCGCCGCAGGCGAAAATTTGGTACCAAAAATCGCGGCGATTTTTGGTACCAAATTTTCGCCTGCGGCGCTTTTTACAACAAGTTCTGATTAAATCTTTTAAATTTTCGGTAACATAGAAATTTGTCGCAATAAAGAAAATTTAAAAGATTTAATCAGATCCTGTCGCAATAAGACCTGTCGCAATAAGCGCCGCTGGCGAAAATTTGGTACCAAAAATCGCCGCGATTTTTGCTACCAAATTTTTACATCAAGTTCTAATTAAATCTTTTCGCCAGCGGCGCTTTTTACAACAAGATTTGATTAAATCTTTTAAATTTTCGGTAACATACAAATTTCTCGCAATAAGCGCCCAATAATCGCGGCGATTTTTGGTACCAAATTTTCGCATGCGGCGCTTATTGCGACAGGTTGTAATTAAATCTTTTACATTTTTGGTAACATACAAATTTGTCGCAAAAAGGACCGCACGCGAAAAATTGGTACCAAAAATTGTTGCAAAACATCGCCGCGATGTTTGAATGTAACCGAAGCAAGTCAAATAGAACACTCGATGTATTTTTGCGTGTTTTCGAAAAACTCTGAATAAAAAAACAAATCAGCCGTCAAGTTTCGCATTTGGCAGTTATTATAACTTGTTTGTATTGCACCGAAAGTAACATCAGGATCCTCGTTCTCGACTTAACTGATATATTTTCCATTATTGTTTGTTTAATTTTTGTTGAGATTTCTAAATTTTGTTATTGGGAGTTCTTTCATTATTAATGGGAGTTATTTCATTGGCACTTATTTCATTTTGTAGGTGGAAGTTATTTCATTGTGGTTGGGACTTATTTCATTTTTTTCTCCATTGGGACATATTTCATTTTTGGTGGGATTTATTTCATTGGGAGTTATTTCGTGGGAGTTATTTCATGTGGGAGTTATTTCGTGTCGCCTCCAAGAACACTCCAAGAAATTTGGCATGCGGTGATATTGGAATTTCAACTCCTCCCACTCGAACCTTTCTAAATTCCGGGATTTTGTATTTTCTAGTAAAAAGAACCATTTCCGTTTTCTGCGGGTTGACATTAAGTCCATTTCCTGAAGCCCACTTCCACATAGCCTTAAGTGAGCCCTCTAAAATCTCGGATACAGTATCCAGATATTTGCCACATGATAGAATAACCACATCATCAGCGTATGCTATTGTTGTGGTTCCTAAAGTCTTCAGTTCCTTTAAAATGGGGTCCAACACCAGGAGCCAGAGCAGTGGTGACAGAACCCCACCTTGTGGTGTTCCTCTAGTAGCGTAATGAGATGTTTTTGCATGACCCCATTCGGCCGTTATTTCCCGACATGAAAGCATTTGCTCTATCCATTTACTCAAACAACTGTTAGTTGAAGCCTTGTCCAAAGCATTAACTATCGTCTTTGTATTTACATTGTTAAAAGCCCCTTCTATATCCAGAAATGCTGCAAGAGCAAATTCCTTATACTCCAGGGATACTTCTACCTTCTGTACAAGTGAATGGAGCGCAGTCTCTATGGATTTTCCCTGCTGGTAAGCATGCTGTGCATCCGATAGAAAATTTGTACCTAAATGCTCTCGTATATATAGATCAATTATCCTTTCCAGTGTTTTCAAAAGAAAAGATGTTAAACTGATTGGTCTGTAATCTTTTGCCGTCGCGTGGTTAAGTTTACCGCTTTTGGGCAAGTATATAATACTTGCTTTCCTCCATCCTTTTGGTATATAGCAAAATTTCAGGCATGCAGTAAAAATCGATAAAAGATGCGGAATTAAAATATTGGAGACGTTCTGAAGCATTGCCGGAATAATGCCGTCACACAGTGAGACAACGCCGGCATTAAATACAAGGAGTCATTGTAGAGCTCTGAAATTTTGCACAGGTTACTTTTGAGACAATTCCAGTTTTTTGAAAAAAAATTATGAAAATACGCCCACTTTTACGCCCACCTCCCATACAATCGAAAATTGTAAAATGCCGTATTTTCCGTAATACTTAAGGTATAACTTTCAATTTTGGTATACTTGAATGTTATATTGTTACAAACATTATCGGAAAAAATTTTGAACTTTGGCCCACTTTTACCCCCACCACCCATACAACCCCAACATAAAAAGTGCCATATTTTCTAAAATATTTTAGGTACAACCTTCAAATTTGATATTACTGTAATTTATATCATTTCAAATGTTTCATGCAAAAACAACAATAACACGCCCACTATTACGCCCACCTCCCATGGAAATGCAATAAAAAAGAAAATTTTTTTTTTTCACTCTATCAATAATTTTTTAATATCATCATGGTGTTCTAATTTTTTCAATATGTTAGAAAATTGCTAATCTCTTATCAAAAGAGATCATTACAAGAACACTCATTATTACTTAACCCAATAAATAATGCAACATCTAAATTCAATATATAACAATTTAACTAACCACATTAGAAAGTGATCATAACACAACTTCGATAAGAACAACAGCTTGCACTATCAGTTTAAATTAAAAATTATGCAACTATCTAACCCAATGGTTCCCAAACTTTTTTGCGCCATGCCCCACTTTTAAGTTAAAAAATCTATATTGTCCCCCCTACACCCACGAAAAATTTCTTAGTTTTTAAATTTGTTTTAAAATTCAAAATTTACTCATTGTTAAGCAAACATTTTGTTAAAATCATCTTTTAAACAAAGTTTTTGAAAAAGTTTTCAGCAATCAACTAAAAAATTTAACTAAAATAATATTTTTTTTAGTTTAATTAACAAAAAAAATCTTAAAAATTTGCTCGTTGCCCCCCTGAAGCATTCAAATTGCCCCCCAGTGGGGCGAGAATCAAAGGTTGGGAACCATTGATCTAACCCAAAGTCAATGACCTTCAAAAAAATTATCAATCAAATGAATAATGTAAATAAAATAATAATAAACAATAAGGGAGTATGTGTAAACAATTAAAAAAATTAACATGATATTGCATGCTAACATACGTATAGCGACAGAATGTGCGCGTTGCATATTTTTTGTATTTTTTTTCTATTTTTTTGTATGTTTAAAGTACTTTTGCAAACTTTTGCTATAGTTCCTTTACTTTAAATGAAAGCTGAGACTTCAATCTTTCATTTGATATAAGTCTTCACCTAGGGCGAGGGGCAGCTCTATATTTCCTAGTCCATTGAAAATGCAAAATGTTCAATTTTTACACCACAATTCTGTTGTTAAGAAATTTTTTTTGTGTTTTTTTTTTTAATTTATTTTTCCATCTACTCATTCTACAACAACTAAATTAATTAAAAAAATACTTTAAAGTTATATTTATTATGTATTTTTTATTTAATAAGCTTTTGAATGTTACATATTGAACTAACATATTTCAAGCGCTTTGGCATACCTCAACTTTGGCTTGCTCTAGACCAAAAAGTAATGAAGTTATGAGGCTGAAATTTCAGGGAATTGTTACTCATATATCTGTTAATATACTGTAAAAATTTCATCCAAATTGGACGACACGCCAAAACCCATTTTTTGCCGCGGTTACTATAGGGCTGTCTCACTGTGCGTCAGGTCCAGGTGATTTGTATGGTTTGAATGAAGCTAGAGCCCATTTTATTCGGTCAGCAGTTAAACAATTTTCTGGAATGATCGAGGGGTCATCGCGGATTACATTCATTGCAATCGGGTTTGTCCTACATCCCGGAAAGTGTGTTGTAAGTAGAACATCAAGTGTTTCATCAGCACTTTCTGTCCATGTGTTGTGTAGCAGAGTTGGGGTTTCATTATTTTAAGTTATTCTTAGATTAGCACATAAGGGTTAAACAATTTTTGATTAGGTTTTAGTTATTTTATATTTATTTAGGTTATTTAAAATTGTTGTTTATTAATATTTTTTGTTTATTAATATTTTTGGTTTAATATGCAACTAATTTTTTATTAATTACTGCTAATGCAGCATTTACTTTATTGACCTAGTTTTAAGCTAGTATTAAGTTTTACTTTTAGGTATAAATAGAAGAAAAAAATAAATAAACATTGTCTAAGGTCTGATGATTGAGCGGGCGACAGAAGTGCTGTCGCCTCGCATCGAAAATGTAATTGGTTTCTTGATTTTGGAAATTATTGGTAAGTATGCAATTCCCTAGTCCCTTACAAAAGTCGGGTCCTTTGTTTTTATCTTAAAGGAGGCTCTTTAGCCTGACGGTTCAGGCGTCGTCCGCGCAGAACGGACAAACCATAGGTACACACCCGCACCAGAACAAAACAATAGGTAAACACTAACACATTTCTTAAAAGGATATTTTTCCTCCAAGAGAAATATCCTTTATCCTTTATTTAAAAGGCCATTTTTTCCTCCTTCTTGTAAGCTAGGATATTTTTCATTCTTGGGAAATATCCTAGTTCCGTTTTGTAAATTACAACATTGGCGCAGCCGGTAGGATTCTCTAAGGCGATGTCCCACTTTAGAGCGCTAGTTGGATACACAGAAACAGCGCTCTTTAGATGCACTGAAATCACGTGTCTTTAGAGCGCTGATTTAAGCAGAATAAAGATGCTGTAAATTCATGTATCTTTTTAGCGCTGATTTAAGCAGATTAAAGATGCAGTGAATTCATGTATCTTTGTAGAGCTGATTTAAGCAAAATAAAGATGCTGTAAATTCATGTATCTTTTTAGCGCTGATTTTGTAATAAAATTTGTATTTTCTAAAATTAAAGTTCTAAAATTAAAATGCAAAAATGAGATAAAAAACAAAAAATTTACCAATAAATGAAAAAATATTCAAAAGAAGTTATAACAAATGTATCTTAGTTTTTCTGTTTTTTCGTGATTAGAGTTTGTGTTTAATCCAAATCGGTTTATTCATCGAAATAACAAACAAGCATTGGCTGTTTTTTGGTTGGCCTATTTATCATCATTTAAAATGTGTTAAAGGCCTCTGTTATGTCTTTCAAAACTTTTCAAATCACATGATATTTTTCGAATCACATGAAATCGAGTTTGGTGTTTGTTTATGGGTTCATTCAAAGTCAGACAAGGAAAAACAATAAAATTTAAAATTCGTTATTGATAAAATTCAATTTTGAATTTTTCAAAAAATTCAAGAAAGAATTTTAAATATAATTCTTAAAAATTTTATTTTAAATTCTTAGAAGAAATAAAATTCAAAAAATTTTATTTAAAATTCTTTAAAGAATTTTATTAATTAAAAAAAAGAATTTTATTTCCATAATAACAAATATATTTTGAACAAATAAATATTCAAACCAAAAGTAAAATAAAATTAAACCAAAAATAAAATTCAAAAATAAAATTCAAACCAAAAATAAAATTCTTTTTTTTTTGAGAATTTTATTTTTGGAATTAATAAAATTCAAATGTTTTTGAGAATTTTATTTAAACAAAAATTTTATTTCAAATACCTTATGAATTTTAAATAAAATTCGAATTTTTTCCTTGTCTGTTCAAAGTTTAAATCAAATAACTAAAATTTAAAAAAATATAACAAAAAAATTCATTCGTTTTACTTTACAAAACTTTATTTATGTGAAACAAAATGAAAAAAAAATCGGAAGTGAACATCAAAAAAATATAGGAAATTTTCATTTTCACATTTTTTATGGGATTTTTTTTGGGAACAGCGGCCAAAGATGCTATGATTGAAGCGCTCTTTGCAGCGCTGATTAATGCGCAATAATGATGCAGTCAAATCATGTGTCTTTGCCTAAAACTCATGTTTTTTTATTCAAAAAGTGTTAAAAATATTAAAAAGGAAAACAAGTGTGAAATTTTATCAAAAAATAATTACACATTATAAGTTTTATATAAAAAATCTTAAAAAAAAAATAAATTTTTTTCCCCTTCCTTTTACTGCACCCCTAAGAGCGCTCTTTGGATGCGCTACGGTATGCTATAAACAGATGCTGTGTCGCCAAAATCTCGATTTATTTCTGCTGGGACCTTAAGGGGCAAGATTTTTCAAAAGATACGCGTAAAATGGACGTAAGATTATCATTTACTAGTTCTATAGTATTATCATCTAAAATTTCTCGTTTTGGTAGAGCAACCATTTTCTTGTCTACTAAACTACTATATTTACCCCAGTTTGTTTTCTCAGGGTTTCTATACGGTTTGTTTGTCATTAAATTTTCCAGCTTTACCTTAAAACTTAAATATTTGTGATCCGAGCAAGAAGCCTTTTCAAGGATTCCCCACTCGACTATGTTCAAATCAGGTTTATCAGTGAAAAGTGTTAGGTCTAAAACATTTTTACTTGTAGGACCTATAAACGTAGGTTCTGAACCATAATTCGCAATGTTAATATTAGTATCCTTTATAAATTGGAATAAGTCTTCCCCCCTTTCGTTAGTATCTGAGGAGCCCCATAAAGTATTATGCGCATTTGCGTCACAACCTATTATAATGTACTCACCCATTTTTTCGCGAAGTAAAACTTGTAGATCTAGCGGAGGTGATTCTCTGTCATGCGCCATATACGAGGACACTAGATAGATGGTCCTTCGCCCTATTTTGCATAGAGTTGTCGCCAAATCGTTGGTATTGTATTGCTGTAGAAGAAGTGCTTTTAGTGATTTTCTTGCCAAAATGGCTGAGCGTTTCCTACCTTCAGCTTGCGAGAAAAATAAATCATAGTCTGTTGTCGTGAGCCCTTTAATTTCACCCGTAGCGTCCACCCATGGCTCTTGGATGAGCGCTACATCAAATGACCCTTCCACCAGGGTCATAAGTAGTGCCGCCGAAGCTGCTCTACTGTGATGTAAGTTGATCTGGATCAGCTTCATCATTGGTGGATATTATAGTTTCGCCGGTGGGTGGCTTGCCTACATCTAGATCAACCTCTTCCAGCGTGATGTTCTTCCAAGAGAAGATCCAGATCTCGTTCAACCTCACCATTTTCCAATGCGTGTGGATTGTTGTCACTTGGACTTCTTCGTTTGAGTCGCAGATACACTACCGACATACCCCAACGCATTTTGCCAAACCTCGGATAAAGGATATCCTCAGCCTGCTTGTTTATTTGCAGGATGAAAGTATACCCTTTATCCTTGTCAGTCTTTGGTAAAACCTTCAAAACGCGCCAGTCATCGGTAGGTATATCCGGGTTTTGGCGTTGAAGCAGCTGTAAAGCAGAAGTTTGGGAGAACAGTACTGGGAATACCACTTTTGCCTTCGGGGCAGTTGGTATTCTGTTTCTCGGTACGATTTCAAGATCTGCACCCTCCCATAAAGGCTCAAGTGCCTTAACGGCATCTTTTACCCATATGAGAGACTGCATATCATCACAACACAACAGTTTTATATTGCTCATCCAGCCAGCACCATCAAAACTGGGCATCGGCTTGTTCGGGTTTTCTTCCATGTACTCGATCATCATTTGAATGAGCTTGGCCTGCACCTTTAACCAATCCTCAAGGACAATTTGACCAAGAGGGTGGCCATGGTCTATCAACGCGACCAGAAGATCGTTTTTCACAACCTCACTTGCTGTCTTGCTCGTTGTTGGTTGAAGCTCTATCTGCCGACCCTTTTTAGACTTCTGGTCATCAGCATTTTCATCTGACGACCTTTGCCTTTTAAGAATACCTGCACCTAGAACTTCTTCTTCCACGGCATTAGCAAAATGAGAATTGGCATTTTGGTACTTTTTTATTTTCTCGAAATGTTTGCGGTTCGATTCGATTACCTTAGTAGCCCATTTAAGATCTTCGATCTCTTTGGGAGTCTGCTGGGAGGTTTCAATTGTATCCAATCGTTTTTTTATTAATAGAGCGGCTTTGTATTGGCGCATATGTTTTCGTCCTCCTTGAGAAATTGGTGCCACATCTGTTTTAGCCGTTTCTGCCGGCGGTGGGGAAAGCAGGAGCTCTTCCTCTAAAGCGGCATCGGTTTCTAGTTTGGCATCCATAATTCAGTTGATTTTTCTATATTAATTTTTCACTTTACGACTTTGTTTTAATTTGTTGATAAAAATATCACACAGTTAATTTTTTTAAAACTTTTAAAACACAGTTTATTTGATTTTTTTACAGAGCGTCTGTATAAACACGTCTACTGCATTCAGTTTACACTTAGCGAAAAAAAAAAAAAAAATATATATATATAGAACTATAACGGCTAGACCGATTTGGGGTAAGTCCGAAAATATTTTTAAGAAAAGAAAAATTGTCCACACCTACTTTAACGCTTACTTTTCCCGATGTATATTAAAACATGTAAAGGCTGGATCAATTTGTCTAATTTTTTTTTAATGTTCGTCATAGTCCAATTAAGGTTTTTCAGGAAGAAAAATTTTCCATTTATACGCACACTTTTGAATGAATGGACCGAGTTGGTTAAATTCAAATAAGGTTTTTGCGTTAATCGCATCACTTGAGAACTGACCGATTTGGATAATATTTTTTTTAAATATTCGTCTTATTTTTTTTTTTAATATTCGTCTTAGGTTTTTTCGGAAAACAAATTAATTATGCCCACTTTTACGCCTCCTTTTTTCGATATATCTAAAATCGGAGAACGGATGGATCGAGTTGACTAAACTTTAAAACAGAAGAACGGCAGGACTGATTTGGCTATTAGTAGTATTTGTTGACGTTCGGATAGTACAACTAAGGTTTTTACGGATAGAAAAATTGTCCACTCCCACTTTTTTCAATACATCTAAAATCGGAGAACAATTGGCCCTTTTGTCTAAATATGTGGACTACTAATGACCGGACCGATTTTTTTATGTTAATTATAGTTCTAATTAGGTTTTTAAGAAAATGTAAATAAGAAAGTGTCCTGGAAAAATGGAAAATTCGGGAAAACTTTAAAGGTTTCTTTAAACTCAAGACAATAGCTCACGATAAGAACGAAGGATAGCGTAATTTATTTTTGTGATGTTCGTAATGATAGTAAAGAATTTTTAAATTTATACAGTTCGCAAAGTCGAAGACATAGTAATTTTTTTTTTAAGTTCCTAAAATTAAACTTAAAGATGATTATCTGCCTAATCGGGTATTTAAAACCACGCCCACAAATTTTTCTAAGCCAAGAAATTCATTACATTTTTTTTAGGGCTACACTTTTTTTGAAGCGAGACGTAATATAGCACTAATCTTATATTTAGGCCAGCAAAGCGGACCGGGCCAGCTAGTTATGAATATATTATGAAAGCTTAATTCTTCTTCTTTTAGAAAACATTTTCAAATGATTTAAATCCTACCTAAGGTTCCCTGCAAAAAAATATCCCCCATCCCAAACCCAAGAGCTGGATCCGAGCCTGCCCTATACTGTAGTGGAAGTGTATAAACACAAGTGAGAGTGTGTTGAAGTCGGCTGCGCCGAATCTTTGTTAAGATCCACAACGTACAAAACTAAAAAAAAACATTGGAGGATACAAAAACGTACTGCTACTATTAATTCAAATGTATTAATAAAAATGTTTATACTTTTATTTGCACTATAAAATTTATATCACCATTCAAAATCATAAAGTCATTAGTACAGTTTTTTTTTATTTATTTACTTAATACCCTCATAAAACTATAATTTATTAATTCCTTTTAAGTCTATTGTTAAATGTCAAAATTATTAATTGGTCTTTATTAAAACACACAAACGAAATAATAATGAAAATCCCTTTTTAGAAACCCTCACGTTTTAGCAACACCCTTCCTGGAAAAAAACACAGCACGATTTCAAAAACAATACACAAACGGTTTGATATGGTCACATTTTCTTTAAAAAGGAAACAGTGCGTTAATAATGTCCTGCAGTTTATGTTGCAAAAAATGTAAAAAAAGTAAAACGATCACAAATTTTTCTTAATTTAACTGTAAAATTTTCAATGTCACATTATTTCGGTACCGAAATATACAAGATAAAAAAACTATTGTGTTATATACTTCGTTATTCATACATTTTTTTGTTGTATTATTATATATTTTTCCATTCTATTAGATAAATTGTTGTCAATAAATTATGGGACATTTTCAAAAACAGCAGTGGCAGTATTACAAATAACAGCAGGATATACACAGTAACACACAGCAGGATATAAAACATTTTCAAATCAATACTTTTTTTTTAGTTTTTCTGTTAACTGCAAAAATGTGTCTGTGTGTTTAAATTCAAAAACTAGAGGAGGAAATTCCTTTTCATGTAATTTTTCATATTTTTTAATACTATAACTGCAATTTAAGGATTTGCCAGGCTTATGTCAGTGTTTGAACTATTTCCTGGAGTACTGCAGCCTTCATTTAACAAATTGTTAATGTATCATGTTTTTTGTTAATAAGAGGGATCAAGTATTATGTAGTATTTTTTTTGGGTACCCATATCGTATTTACACATTAAATTTGGATTAAGATTTAGTTTATGAATAATGCCTACACATGTTAGGTTAAATTCTTGTTCCGTATTACGCCAGGATTATGAAATCTGAGATTATTGAAATATTTCTATTGTTAATTGTGTAGAATTGCAAAAATATTTATTTTAACAAAAGTAAATGTTTTCTTTTTATTTTTAATACCTTTGTATTATTATTAGGATTTAATAATTTTCTTGAGATTTTTAAATCTTTTCTAATCCGTGGTTTTGCAAATCTTTGGTAATTTTCAAAGAAACAATTTTGTGTGTTGTATTAAGATCAGGATTAAAAACCTCTATTTAGCAAATGATGTAATCTTTGTATTTACTGTGGCAATTGTTTAAGTACAGTTATTTAGCAGTTGTTTCACACCAGAATATCCGAGTAAAAAAGATTATGCATGTTGAGTACATTTTCTAAAGTATTTGGACCAATTAAACACGAATCTCTCATCAGAAAAGTTGTATGAAAATGAATTCTAGGGTTATAGGCATTTTCATTTTTTATGGACCAAGCCCTTAAAACAGACAAATTTTTAAATATTGGAAAAGTGTGTGTTAAAGCTATTTATATTTTTTTATTCGAACTCCTAATAAAATAACCTTTTTTTTTATTTTTTTTTTATTTATTTAATAGATTCATTTACTAATATAATAACAAATTTTGTTTAAATTCAAATAATGATCTATAACTGGCATAACATATAGTTGTGAGCCAGATTGGCAAAATTAAAGCTGTTAAAAATAAAAATTCAAAAAAGATAAATTTGTAAACATATTTACAGCATAAAATTGTTTAACAAAAGAACTAATAACAAATATTTATATAAATTTTAAAAATTTGAAATGTAAGGAACTAAGCAAATTCATTTAATATAAATTTTCTGTATTTGAGGCAAGATTCCAGGTAATTGACAAGGGAACCAAAATTAAAGGCATCCCCATTCAGAATATTTAGAACGTCGAGTAGGTTTAGTTGATGTTTGTTGAAAAATGTACTTCTAAATCCACTATAAATGGGGCATGTACCAATAAAGTGTAGAGTATTTTCCGTTGCGTCTAGATTACAGAGAGTGCAGATTCCGTCTGATGTATTTCTAAAAGATCTAGCATTTATATCCAAAAGTCCTCCTCTTGCTCTAATCAATAGACTTATCGCACGAGACGAGAGTTCCGTAGTAGTGATTTGTAGTAAAGAGTAATTTAATTGTGAGTATAAGTCATGAAACTGAGAGTTTCTAGCGTCGGCAATAAAGGTTTGATTTTCATAAATTTTAACAAGTGGTAAAATTGATTTGCAATGTTTGCTTAGTGGTATAGAATTATTATCTGGTACAAAATTAATTTTAGCACACAAGTTCGTCCAATCCTCACCCCAAAAAGTTTGTTTAGCGATTATCATTTCTGCAAGCTTTCGAGGTAATCTGTTGCAAGGCATGTTAAGAACTTTGTTGATGTAATCAAAATGCAATTTTAACGTATCTAGGTATAAAGAGTTTAAACCCGTTTCTAAAAAGAGCATATAGTTTGGAGTGTTGCTAGGTAAAAGTAACATCTTTTTAATAAAAAATCTAAATAGTTTTTCAACTATTTCGTATTTCATGTAACCCCATATTTGGGCTCCGTAAAACATAATTGACCGAGATACAGCACTGAAGATTTTAAGTTTATTTTTATTATATATTTTGGGATGGTTTATATATTTTGACCAAGATGAAGATATTGCCATTTTTGAAGTAGTTAGTTTATTTTCCAAATGTTTTCTAAAGGATAAATTGTAACACAAGTCCATACCAAGATATTTATATGAATTTACGATTTCAATTTCATTTTCTCCAAATGTCCACTTTAAGTTGTTTGATATTCTAGTGCCACTGCGAAAAACTAATACTTTGGATTTAGCAAGGTTGACTTTTAAATGCCATAAGTTACTATACACATGAAGGGAATCAATCATCGTTTGGAGACCACTGGGTGAATCTGATAGTATGACAATGTCGTCTGCGTAAAGAAGAACTTTTACTGTGATGTTGTCAACAGTTATCCCGCCAGTAAGAACGTCGGCTAAGTCGTTCAAGTATAATGCAAACAGAATTGGGCTTAATATGCAACCCTGTTTGACACCCAGGTTCACATTAAAAGAATTGGAGAGTGAATTTCCGAACAATATTTGACTGGAGGTGTTATCATACGATTGTTGCAGTATTCGTATTATTTTTGAAGACAATCCCATATTTGCAAGTTTATAAAACAATGAATTCCTGGGAATCGAATCAAATGCACAAGTAAAATCAACAAAAAAGGCATATGTGTTTTTACCATTGAGTTTATTTAAATGAACAATATTTGTTAGATTGAAGACATTATCCACGGTTGAATATTGTTTTCTAAACCCAGCTTGGTATTCATTTAAAATATTATGTTCGACAATCCAGTGCGATATACGATTCATTATAATGCTATTAAAAATTTTGCATAAAGTATCTATTAGAGACAATCCGCGATAATTAGAAGGAATGTTTGGATCACCTTTTTTCAGTAGTGGAATAAGAATTGCAGTTTTAAAACTAGCTGGTATATTTTCTTTAAGAAATATAACATTTAAAACATAAAGTACCTCAATAATAAAGTTTACTGGCGCATATTTGAAAAATTCGTAGCTGATACCATCCTGTCCAGGTGATTTATTGTCCTTTAAGTTTTTTAGAACAGAGATAAGTTCACATAATTCAAACGGAGAATCAAGAAATGCATCAATGTTGTAAGGCATGCACCAATGAAATGTAGTTATTGGATTTGAATTTTGTAAAATATTGCTAAAGTGTTGAAGAAAATCATCAGCACTTAAATCACCACGTATGGAATATGGACGAGACTTCAAATCATTAGACAATTTCCACCACTCTTTGCTGCAACGTATATTATTCAATTTATTAAGGTTAGAATTGTAGTGTTGTAGTTTACTTTTTTGACACACATTCAAGTATTTGCTTTTTGATGACATATATTTTAGTTTATTTGCAGATGAATGTTATTTTCTGTACTTTTTAAGATTTTTAAGCATTTTTCTACGAGAACGGGCACAATTCCAATTGAACCATTTTTGCTTGGGTTCGAAGCTAAAATTTGATTTTGTTTTTACGTTAGCATCAAGAATTTTGTTCTTAATTGAGAGAACCAGGTTATCAACTGAATTATTTTGATCGAAATATGGAGTACATGCTAGCTGACTAAGTTTTTCAATATATCTTTCAGCATTATTTTTATTCCAATGTATTTTATGTGGACGTAAATCAGTTCTCAATGTATTATTGTTGATATTAGGAAAGTTAAGCTTAAAGTCTATAGGCATATGGTCTGAATAGGGCTTACAATCAATTTTAAAATTCTCAAAAAACAACAAAAAGCTATCTGAGCAAATACAGTAGTCAATTAACGAATTACCTCTACCTCCATAAAAGCTTAAATCACCTTCAACATCACCATCCATTCTGCCATTCACGACAATACCACCTATGCTTTCTATTAAATCCATTAATCTTCTTCCTTGACTATTTGTTACTTTATCCTTAGAACATCTGATTTTGTTAACGTGTGGTAGATTAGTTAATAGATTAGTATCCAATATATATTGTCCTTCTCCGATGCGAGCATTTAAGTCACCAACAATGCAAAAATTTGTAGGGCAAAGATCATTTAAGAAATTTTCAAACGACTCAAAATCAACATTCCAGTTTGTGCAGTTAAGATATCGTGGGATAAAGTAAAAAAGATCATTATTTAGTCTAGCAGTTAATACGACATTACCATTAGAAAGATTCAAGAATTTTAGATTAAATAATTTTCTTAATTCTTTTTTGTAACCATACAAACACCCACCACTAGCACGACCAGCATTGTGAATTTTCTTGGCTTCGATCCAGTGCAAATTGTAATTTTGTAAATAATTAGAGAACCACATTTGTTTATCTGGCAAAACATGAGTTTCGAATAGAAAAAATATATCAAATTTATTAATATAGGCTATAAAATTTCCAATATTAACACTTTTAGCAAGATTAGCGACATTATAAGATAGGACACGACATAGATTGTATTGCTATTGTTCATTTGCATATACATTGTTACTCGCATTTGAAATTGCAGCTATATTGACTTTCACAATGACATCCATGGAGTAATTAGCTTGAACCAGCAGGTTTTTTAAATAATCGGCATCCTCATTAGAGTAGGCGACAAATTTTCCCGGCATCCATTCCACTAACAACAATGTTTGTTAAACGGGATCTGCGATCAATTTGTTCAATACGTGAAGAAAGCATTTTAACTTCATTTCTAAGAACAACATTTTCCTCTCTTAGCTCATCTATTTCTTTTTTTATCGAAAGAACATCTTCTTTTTTTGCAACATCCTTCAGTTTGTCATCAAGCAAGTTACAAAGTTTGTTCCATGAAAAAGCATCAGCGGCAGCAGAATTTTGACTATTGTTCATATTTTGTTGAATTTGTTTACTTTGAGTAGTTTCTGTATTTTGTTTTTTGTTTTGGTTAGTAAACAGCTGTTCAGGAGACAACTGACTATTACTACGTTTATTGTTCATATATTTTCAAAACATACTTTTAGGCAGAAGCCTAAAAATTATCAAAAAATCAACCAATGTAACAAAATAATCAGCAGTAACAATAATCTAATGGCGTCTACGGCGAAGAACAATAAACAAAAAAGATAACTTGAAAACACCAAATATGTACACAGCAGCCACTTTTAGTAACAGGTGTTGATATCCAATAAATGTGATGTACTCCACCAGACAGCAAAGACAAATCACCCAAATATAAATACTTTAATAGTTTTTACCGAATTTATCTTGATAATAAATAATAAAATAACCTAACATTTGCATTTGAAATAATAAAATAACCTAACATTTGCAAGAAATCCGGACGATCCAGGATACCATCAGGACATTATAAGGATGGGTTAAGCAAGATCAGGCGCGGATCCAGGAAATTTCCCGCCCCAAACCGAATTCGAAACAAAAAAAAAGGAAAGGAGAGGGAAAAAAGAAAGTGAAAAAGAAAATGAAATAGTCTGAGAATTTTTTTCTATGAAAAATGTAGAAGAATCTTAAAAATTTTCTGAAATTTTTTTTTTTTTTAAAAATCCCAAGGTTAAATTTGAATTTTTTTTATGGAAATTCTTTTATGATAAAAGTCTAAGAATCTTAAAATTTTTCTTAGGAAAAAATGTCTCGGAATGTTCACATTTTTCTATCTGAATAATATTTTTCTTTTGAAAATATACGTAAATTTTTATCGACAAAAAATTGGCGAATTTTTCTAGACGAAAAATTTGAGAATTTTCCTATTGTAAAAATTTTAGACTTTTTCGATAGGAATAATTTGTGAATTTTTTAAAGATTTTTTATGGAAATTCTTTTATGATAAAAGTCTAAGAATCTTAAAATTTTTCCTAAGAAAAAATGTCTCGGAATCTGAAAATAAGAAAACTTTCTTCAGGAAAAATTTAAGAATTTTTCTATAGAAAAAATGTAGTAGAATCTAACACTTTTTCTATAGGAAAAATTACACAGACTATTATTTTTTTTTTTGTAGGAAAAATGTCTCAGAATCTAATACTTTTTCTGTTTAAAAAATATCTCAAAATCTAAGTGTCAGTTTACAGAAGGCGAACGATACACACGAACGAAAATTTTACATGTATTTTGTTGTTGTTACAATAACAAAACACATGCAAAATTTTCGTTCGTGTGTATCATTCGCCTTCTGTAAACTGGCACTAAGACTTTTTAAAAACGGAAAAACGTCTCAGGTTTTGAAATTATTTCTGTTTGAAATATGTGTTAGAATTTAAGACTTTTTAATAAGAAAACCTGTACAATTTTTGTGGGAAAATTAAGAAAAAATTTTCTAGAGTCTGAGGCTTTTTCTATATGAAAAATAACTCAAAAACTGAGACTTTTTCTATAGAAGAAATGCCATAGACTTCTGAGACTTTAAAGAAAAATATCCCAGAATCTGTGAAAATGTTTTAAATTCTGAAATTTTTCGAAAAACGTCTCAGAATCTAAAACTATTTCTGTAATAAAATTTTTGAGACTCTGAAACTGAGACTTTTTCTATAGGACCTTTTCTATAAGAAAAAAGTTTCAGAATCTTAAAATTTTTATAAGACAATTTCTTAGATTCTTAGACTTTTCAATAGGAAATATGCTTCAGAAAATGTTTAAGAATCTTAGATTTTTTTTAAAAAAAGTGTCGCAGAAGTATATTTTCTATAGAAAAATTTCTCAGAATCTAGAAAATCGCCTAAAAAATTTTAAAGCATTAAAGTCTTTCAAGTAGTGTTTCAAAACCTGAAAATTTTGGTGTAGAAAGAAGGTTTGGGTATTTTAGGATTTTTCTGTAGAAAAATAGAATAGAAAAAAATTCAGAACCTAAAAAGTTGTATATGGGGAAAACGTCACTAAATCTGAAAATTTTTCTAAATATCCCAGCAAAACTTAGATTACCAAATAAGGTATAAAATAAGGTATAGTATCTCTTATTTTATACATTGCAGCATTGATGATTTTAACAGGCGATGAGACTCAAAGTAATGCATCCACATTATCACAAAGAATACCAGTAAGGTATAAAATAAGTCATAAATTTATAACGAAGAATACGAGTAAGGTGTAAAATATATGATATTTTATAGGTTACGAGAAATGAAATAATATAGCATACCAGAAGATAATATATAAGGTGTTACGAGTAGTGAAAAAGTAATTTTGTATTAAATTTACTCACGTGATTGTAAGTAGATAAAATATGCTCGTGAGTGTGTGTCGTTAGAAATTTCCTGTCGTGAGCCCATCTCTAGTTTAAACTTATGCATTTTTTTATAAAACAATTATTTTTTATGTTACTGTAATGCATTATGAATCCAATTATAAAAAATGCATTATTTCAAACTTTCAAATAATACATAATGTAACCAAATATAAGTCATCCATGATGTAATGTTTAGAAATAATAAATATGAAATACATTTTTTCCAATAATCATGCATTAAGTAGGAAATTATTAGTAATGCATTATTTTTCATTTTAAAATAATACGTTGTGGAACAAATGTTTGGTAAGACATCCTAAAATAATGCTACAAATAAGGCATATACATTACCTGGTAATGTGTTATATAATCACTACCCATTACCAAAGTTTTGCTGGGATAGGATTTTTTTTGGCGGAAAAATTTTATAAGTATCTGAGACTTTTCCATATGAAAATGTATCAGAATCTAAAATTTGTCTTTAGCAAGAAATTTTATAAATTCTAAAAGCTTTTTTGTAGCAAAATACCTCAGAATTCCTGAATTTTTCTATTGGGATAATATTTTTCTTTAAGCAAATGACTCGGAAAAATTTCAAAATCAGGAAACTATTTTGAATAAACATGAAATTTGATATATTTCCTAATTTTGAAAATATCAAACATTTTCTTAAGTTCTTAAACCCTTTCTATAGGAATAAATTTGAAAATGTTTATATTGAAAAAATCAAAATAAACAAATGTAAACACTAAAAAACCTTAATTAATGATTCAAATCCGACTTGAGGTTCCGTGCAAAAGAAAATTTTTGCAGATTTTTTGAAAAAATCGCCATTTTGAAAAATTGATTACTCAAGACCAACTTGGTATAAAAAGGCCCATATATTATTGATCTTTGATCAATTCTAAGTCATTCTATGAATGTCCGGCCGTCTGTATAAAACACGATTCAAAATAAAAGAGCTATACTCATGAAAGGTTAAGTTCGGAAATGGTAGATATCGGGACAGGGACAAAAAAGTTTCCCCTTAAAGAACTAAAACAACACAGATAAAAATGAGTTGTTAGATAAAGCACGAAATACACCAGGTTGAGCATTATTTTAATTTAAAGTCAGCTAATGAGGAAAATTGTTGGATCAAGCACTAAAATTGTAGGTCAGTCAATTGACTGACCTACAAACGGTTAATTGATTCAGGTAAAATTTAATTGAATGTCAAATTTTAAGCTGAGCAAATATTTAATTGTTTTTTTCCATCGAATATTTTTTTTCTGTGAACCTCTTAAAAAACACAATTTTTACAATTTTTACAATTTTTATTGCCATTTTTGTTAAACAAATGAAACCTTTTTAAGTCAGAAGGAGTTTAAACTCCTGCACTTGTTGAAAAATATTTACTTTTTTGGCACGTTATTAGCATCACATGATAGGTATTTTAAATACCTTTAATCTTATACCAAATATGCCTATATTAATTTTAAGTAAATAGGCGTAAATCGTAAAACCCTGAAAACGGTCAACTTCCCCACACTCTAATCAAAATTTGTTGAAATTTACCCAATTTATAGTAGGAAACTGGACTCCTACTGTAAATTGGGTATTTTTACTCTGAATGTATAAATTGAATAAATTGACCATCAGTGGTTAATTTAAATAAATAAGAGGTGAATAAAAATAAAAAAAAAAACATTCGGCGCCAGCCAGCATCGAACTCGACACCTTCCGATTTGAAAGTACACTTCTTAACCGCTACGCTACCGAAGCTTATACTTATGTATTTTGGTTGACAATTTTATTTACACATTTGTGTGTAAAATATTTGAATTAACGGATAATATTTATAATTTGCTTTGTTTAATTGGTTTAAAAGTATTTCACGCATTTTGTGCTGATATTAACACAAAGTGCGTGCTATTCAACCAAAATTTACCCAATTTATAATAGTAAGTTTACATGCGTTTTTTAGAGTGCACATACAAATCGACCCCGCCTAAAAATGAAATACGTTTCGAAATATTTTCGTTCTGAACAACATATCCAAATTTTATGAAGATCGGAGGGTGACACAAGGGAGACTTCCTTTGTTAGTTACAAAATTTTTAAATTTGTTTTTTGTGCGTAAATTTCAAGACTAAATTATTGTGAAGAAAATAAGAGGTTTTTGAATAAAATCCGTCAAAAATTGTAAAGTTACATACATTTGAACAAAAAAGCATACATAAATTCAGTTTTATACAAAATCGGTTGTATTTCTTTATTTCGTGTGTGCAAAATATAAAAACACAAATATAACTGTATTTGTAAAAAAAACTGCATTTCTACATTTTCAATCAAATGCATATAACTTTTAAAAATTTCAGCGGATTTTTTTAAAAACCATCTTAATTTCTTCGTATAAGATCAGAGTTGAACGTCAAATAGAAAAATGAATTTAAAACAAGTAAAAAAGTTAAATTCGGCCTTGCCGAAAGTAGTGATACCCTCCACAATTTCAAAAAGATTATTGCAAAAAACTTTATTTAAAAGGAAATTACTTTAAAAAAAAAAAATTTTTGAAAAAAAAAATTCCGCGAAAAAAAATTTTGGTAAAAAAAGTCCGCGATTTTTTTCTTTTTTTGTCAAAAAATATGTTCGTGCTTGTTTAAATACCATTTGGTGTTCAATTATGTTCACATATGGCAACCAGAAGCCGAATTAAAGCATTTTGTATTTTTAGGTTATGTTGAATGTACTGAAATTTTTGAGGTGTGCTAACATTTTCGTTCATAACTTTTGAACCGCTGAACCGATATCGCTCAAATGCAATACCAAACTTCTCGGGAGAACTTCCAATAAATATGTTAAGTTTCAGTCATCTCTGTGCAATATTTTGTCCGCGACAGCATTTTCCACAGACAGACGGACAGACGGACATCGCTAGAATGTCTTAAAATCGATCGGGCATCATGAATATATATACTTTATGGGGTCCCAGATCGATATTTCGATGTGTTACAAACAGAATGACAAACTTATATATACCCTCTATCACTAAGTGGAGGGTATAAAAAAATATTCTTTGTGAAATTTTCATGCAATTTTCTCTTTTTTGCCAAATTTAGGTAAAATTGAACCAAAATTGTCGATATATCGATTAATAGTTTCTAATGTGTTCCGGAGATATTTTAGTTTAAGTAACACCACTTTTTTAAAAAGATGAAAATTTTAAAAGTTGGCAATATTTCGAAAACTGTTCTACCTAAAAAATTTTAGAGTAAATTTTCGGATTCAGCTTAAGATTCTACATAAAAAATAAATGCAAAATATCGTGGAAAAATCGCAAAATTTTTATTAATTTGTAAATTAATGTGGAGTTGAGTTGAGGGTGGGTTGTAAAAGCCTAAAATAAGGAAATTCTTTAGGCAAGTCCATGGCGCTCAGACTTAAAATAGTCCATTGTGAGGTAAATCAGTGTAATCAACGAAAACTTTTGTACAAAATATTTTAAAATTTAGCAAGTTCAAAATTAGGAGACTTAATCTTATCTATTTTTTAAGCAAATGTTGTAAAAATAACTTCGCCAGTGCTTTGGCAAACTTGACCCAAAAGTACATTAATATATTTTTTCTTCTAGAAAATTTTAAATGTAAAAAAAAACAAATCCTTAATTTTTAAACTAATTGAATAATTTAAAATTCAAACTTTTTTATGGCTTCACTTAAAACTTTTCCTAAAATAATGCATGAAACAAATTAAGTTAAAATAACATTAAAACTTTCTTAGACATGGAATGAGTAAAAAACAATAAAATTTTAACTAACAAATAATAACCGACGGTAAAAATTAATATTAATGAAATAGTGGCTTAAAACTTTAAAAAACCACAAAACAAAACCGCAAACAAGAAGGTTATACATTTTTTTGAGCGAAAATAGAAAAAGTTAAAAATAAATAAATTAAATAAATTTAAAAAAAAAACTGCAAATAAAAGTTTGACGTAAAAAACAACATTTTCCACTTAAAACTGCAAAGTCGCACAAAAAAACCAACAAGGTAAAACTAATTGCTGGTAGTTAAAGAATGAAATGGCATTAAAAGCAGCAATATAAAATTAAGTAGCTAAAACAAATAATTTTCATAGTTTCACGTTATAATGAAAATGATGATGACAATTGTGATAAGCTTCTTTATTTAAAAACACGAGTTAAAAAAAAAATATTTAAAATTTAAATTTGTTTTCTCTACAAATGCATAAATAAACAGGAAGAGGCAACCATCAAACTTGTACTAATGATAATAACAATTTTCAAAAGTATTTTTTACTTAAAAGGCGTGATAAATGTGACAGTTTTATTATACTCAACATTAAAACATATGGTTAAGATATGAAAAAACAACAACACTTTTAAAGAAACAATGATAAGTGAGTATAAGAAAAGAGAAAACGAGAATAAAATTGATACAAATTGTTAAAAATTAACAGAGAATGGCGCTCAATGCAAAAATTACTGCTACCAGTTGCTCTTTGAGTATAAAATAATCATAGGTAACCCCAATTTTAAGGGTTACCATAGTTAATATTTTAAAATACTTTAATATGATTGGTGGAAAATTGAAAGAGTACACAATTTAAAGAAAAACTCAGCAAAGAGAATTTTCCTTAGTGATAAGTATTAACAAAGAGCACTACACTCATGCGAGTATAACAGTCTTGCTCTTTAAAACTAAAAACCTGTTTGCTTTTAAGGAAAAGTGTTGATAGACAAGACGTGCCTTTTGCTTAAGACGGTAAAACATCAAAGATATTTCTTATGGCGCATGCTTAATGATTGGTTAATAAAGACGCCATATTTGAAAATTACTCTATAGCTGTTTATGTCAGCCATTATATATCCTCTTTGTCTAACACTAGTAAAAAAATACATAAACTAAGCTAAACATAGCAGGTTTTGAGTATATTAAGGCAAAAAGAGCACAAGAGAGTATTAACCAAAAACTGCAAGCACAAGAGTTTAGAGATTAATAAACACAAAAAACACCACTTTTAAGAAAAATTTTATTTAAAAATATTCTCGTTGAGGTAAAGTACTCTTGTGCAGCTAAACACAAAAATCAGTTCGAGTTTAGCTTTCCTAACGTTTAGACGTATTCGGAAAATAACTAGAAATATAAACGGAGTTCAAAAAAAAAAATATATAAAAGAAAAATATTGAAAAAAAATATAGTTTTAACAACATAAAAAAAAATTAAAGCAAAAAAATTCAAAAAAAAAAATTTTTTTGAAAAAAAATTATTTAAACAATTTTAAAAATTGCAAAAAATTTATAAAAACAACAAAACAAGAACCTACTTTTTTTTACAAAAAAAAAGCTTACAAGTGAAAGTGTATTAATTTAAAGAAAATAAAATATTTGCCATAAATTATTGTGGATTATTAAATTTTTTTTCTGACTAAACAACAAAATTCCTTAAAAAAAATATACATTTAACGGAATTTTTATTGCCATATTGTGGATTACTATCATCGTCAGCCAAACAACAAAATTTATTAG
Organism: Pegoplata infirma; assembly: GCA_963921195.1. Classification (NCBI taxonomy): domain Eukaryota; kingdom Metazoa; phylum Arthropoda; class Insecta; order Diptera; family Anthomyiidae; genus Pegoplata; species Pegoplata infirma. The sequence continues at coordinate 191,761,563 of OY992537.1, read as the reverse complement.
CTGCGCCATTAACAATTTTTTGTGGATTAGAAGCTGTTTTTCTGCAAAGTTTATATATAAAATATTTTAAACTTTTATTAACATCATCATTATGGTTGTTTTAGAAGGTGGCGGTGGTGTTGTAACCATCGGTAATAACCAATATTTACAACCAGATTATCTACAACCATTGCCAACAACGGTTAGTATTTTTTTTAGTAAAAAAAAATTAAATTGAAAAAAAATTAAAAAAATATATTAAAAAAATGGAAAAAGTAAGAGTTTAAAAAAATAATGCTCAAATAAGAAAAAAAACTTATTCACAAATTAGTTTCAAATTAAAAAAAAAAAAAAAAAAAAAAACTTAAAAAATTCAGAAAATTAGTTTCAACTATAAAAATCGTGAAATTTAGTCTCAACCATAGAAAATCAAGAAAAATAAAATTAAATTGTATGGTTTTATACATAAAAATAAAATTTGTTATAAAATAAAAAATTAAAATTTAAAAGAAAGTGAGATTTTTCTACTTGATGTTTCAAAATTTTGTATGAAAAAAAAAATTAAAAAAAAATATAAAAAATGTTAGATTGCAGAAAAAAAAATCAAATAAAAATCTACGAGTTTCAAATTTTAAGTTTTATTCAAATAAATATAAATCCAAATTTCTAATAAAACTAAAACTCAAAAGCCTTAGATTTTGGCGATACGAGAAATTCGAGTAAAAACATAAATTTCCATATCAAAATTGCAATTTTGTAACAAAAATCCTATTAAAACGTTTTTCCTAAATATTAATAAAAAATCATGTTGTGTTTCTTATTAAAATTCGTATAATAAAAACTTATTCTAAAATTTCAATTTGTCAAAAGCCGTATTTTTTTTTTTTTCAATAATAAAAATGTATCGGTTTTTAAATCTAATCGGAGGTATCCGAAATTGGAAAAAATTTGTTTCTAAGGCCACTGTTCCAAAAAAAAGTAATTCACATAAATAATGTGAAAATGAAAATTTCCGAATTTTTTTGGTGTTCTAGATTTCACATCCGATTTTCTTTTCCGTTTCGTTTCACATAAATAAAATTTGGTGAAAGTAAAACAAATGTTTTTTTTTTTTCCTTATAATTTTTTAAATTTAAATTATTCGATTTCAACTTCAAATGAAAACGTGATCAACAAAACACTAAACTTGATTTCATGTGATTCGGAAATTTTCATGTGAATTGAAAAGTTGTGAAAGACAGAACAGAGGCCTAAAATTTATTTTTGTTAAAATTAAAAAACAAAATCCAATTTTTCCAGTCAAAAAATATTCTTTTTTTAAATTTTAAATATCTTAACTCAAAGAAAGATTTTTTTAATACTGCCACTAAAAACAAAATTATTTAAAATTTTTGACATTTTGTAATTTTTTGAGTTCTGTTATTAGGTTATTGTACCAAAAATTTTAAAATCAAAATTTTTTTAGATTTTTTGTAAAAAAAACAAAGGCAAATTTTGAAATATTTTGGTCTCAAAATTTTTTTGCCACATAAATTTTAAATTTCTGCCTTAAAAAATCGTGTGAAGAAATCTTGTTTTAGAATTTCCGATTTTAAAACTTAGTTCACATAATTTTTCTTATATTTTTTCACAAAAGATCTAAACACGTTTTTAAATATTTTCTTTATTTATGACGGCTAAGAAGTTTTTGTAATAAGAATTTTTTCAGAATTATATTTTGTTACCGACACCAAAACTTAAGAATCGTAGCTCAAAATCTTTCAAAATTGGAGTCGCAAATGTTTCCGTCGTTAATTTAAAATAAAAGTTTTAATATTTTTTTTTAAGAATTAAATAAAAGAGTCTAACAAGAGTTTTATAAATCATATTTTGTATGGAAATTCGATTAAAAAACCTGTTACTAAACGCTTTTATTTTTTATTTTTAATTGGGAAGTTAGAAAACATTTTACTTAAAAATATTTCCATTTAAAATAAAATCCAATAAAACAACTTCATCATTATCGTAAAAACTTCTCAAATTCATGTATAATCAAATTTTAGTTGATTCAATCATATCTGAATTCAAAATATTGTAAATTGTAAACAATGCAAAGATTAAATTTTTTCATTTATTATATTTCGGTGTAATACTGGTCGAATTTCAAATCTCAATTTTCTTAAGAATTTTGATGAAAGGATATACCAAATTTTTGAAAGCATAAACTCAATGATTTGTTAGGAGAATATCATAAGAGAGAAAGTAGATTAAAAATAAGTACTTGCTATGATAATTCAGAATGTGTAAAATAAATAACCTCGAACCCGGAAAAAAACTCTTTGCCATTGTAAAACCTTCTTTTTTGAAGAATAAAGATGGGGAGAACATAGAGAAATCCCGAATTTTGGATGCGGTGCCTTTTTTTCTAAAATTGTCTTTCTATTCATTTTTTCAATTTCTTGGATATTTTGAATTAAATTTGAATTTAAATGATAGCGAAATTATAATTTGCAGTATATTGTCTCTCTAAAAAGGTAATTAATACTAGAATCGGTTGAAAATTAGATATTACAACTTTAATCTCCTATTTTCCATTATTCTCTTGAACCCCTTGTGCTTTAAGCCTCTTATATGAACATTCTTATTACACGATTTAAGATCTGAACAAATAACAACAAGATCGTATTAAACAATTTTCAAAAACTTTATAAAACGTCCTAATTGTCAACATTAAAAAAAATCTTTCTGTAAAAAATTAACAAGAAAATCCATAGAGTCCCTAATTAAAAATTTGATTTGAAATCTTTCAGATTCAGAAAAACTTTATAACAATAACAAGCAAAACTTTTGAAGAATTCAAAACAGTAGTTCTTTATTAAACTTTTTTCGAAAGCTTCATCAGATTTAATAATTAGCTACTTTAAAAATCTGTCTGTGAAATTATCATTAAAATCAAAAGAATCCCTAATTAGAAATTTGGTTTGAAAACTTTTCGGATTCATAGAAACTTTATAACAATAACAAGAAAAACTTTTTAACAATTAAAAGCAACAATTTTATATTAAATATGTCTACAAACCTTCATCAGATTTCCTAAAAATCTACTTTAAAAATCTGTAAAAACAAACACGAAAATCAATAGAAACCCTGAATCGAAATTAGATTTTAAAACTTTTCAAATTCAGAAAAACTTTATGACAGGTAAAACTTTCTAGGAATTTAAAACAATAATCAAGTTTTTAATATTTTTCCAAATCTTCATCAGATTTCATAAAAAATCAAATCTGTTTGTAAAATAAAACAGAAAATCGAGAGAATCCCTTATTAGAAATTTGATTTAAAAGACTTTCAGATTCAGAATAACTTTATAACAAAAACAAGAAAAACTTTTTAATAATTAAAAACAATACTTTTGTATTAAATATGTCTACAAAACTTCATCAAACTTCATAATTATCTATCTTCTTTAAAAATCTGTCTGCGAAACAAACTCGAAAATCAATAGAAACCCTAAATCGAAATTAGATTTGAAAACTTTTCAGACACAGAAAAACTTTCTACCAATTAAAATCAATCATTTTGTTTTTAATGTTTTTTTCAAAACTTCATTCAATTTCCTAATCATCTACTTTAAAAAACTGTTTGTAATATAAACCAGAAAATCAAGAGAATCCCTACTTAGAAATTTAATTTGAACGCTTTTCAGATTCAGAAAATCTTTATAACAAAAACCACTTTTTAACAATTACAAGAAAAACTTTTTTATAATCAAAAACAATAATTTCGTATTAAATATTTTTCCTAAACTTCATCAGGTTTCCTACTTTTAAAATTCTGTTTGTAAAAATAAAACAGAAAATCGATAGAACCCCTAATTAGAAAATTGATTTGAAAACTTTCTAGGTGCTGAAAAGTTTTATAACAAGAACAACTTTTTTACAATTAAAAACAATTTTTTTGTATAAATAATTTTTCCAAAACTTCAATAGATCTCTGAGTTATCTTCTCAAAAAATCTGTCTATAAAAATAAACACGGAAATCGTTAGAATTCCAGAGTTTGATATATGATTCTAAAACTTTTTCGTCTTTAAGGTTGTAAGCTTTCTAACTCGAATTATTTTTATTTCAAATTTTCATACACTTTGATTTTGCACTATTTTGGATAGAATTTTGTCAAATTAGGCATACATCTATAAAACTACACAAGTTGTCAACTTTTCTATCGCCCGCGTAAAAACTTATAAGATCTGGTCAGGTTAGATCTAATGATTTCAAAAACATGCACATAATTCAGTATCGTCCAATCTACTTGATCTGAAATTTGCCTCCGAATTTAATATGTGATCATAACTTATTCGATCTGAAATGGGTTACATAGTTCTGTTCAAAAAAAAAATATTTTTCATAATTTGATCTGAAAAAATAATCTCAGATCTTAATAGATTATTACCAAGGTCGGGTTTTTTTGAAAAAAATTTGAAAAAAAACTTTTAAAAAAACAATTTTTAAAAAACTTACATTTTTTATAAGTTCGACATCAATCAAAATAAAATGACGGTAAAATTTGTTTTAAAAAGTCGGCCAGAAAAAAAAAATATAGGTTTTGAGGGCACAAATTTGTTTATAGCATTCCGTAGCGCTGACGAAGATCACTTTTGGGGATGCAGTAAAAAAAAAGAAATAAACTTTAATATTTTTTACCATTTTTTAATAAAATTGTTATATAAATTACACTTGCTTTCTATTTAACATCCTTGAAACATTTCAAATGATAGAGAGTGATTTTTGTAGAGAAATTCAAGTTTTTATTGCATCTTTATTGCTCTAAATTCAACCCAGCAAAGAATGCTTCAATCAGCACTGAAATATACACGATTTCACTGCATTCTCACAGCGCTTTATTAGCGCAACCAAAGAGGGTTTGCCTACAAAAATCAATCCTAAAAAAATTGGGTTTGTAAGCGATCTCTGACTCGTGATTCTCTTTTAAATGCTACTTCAGATAAATTTCTTAATAAATAGTTCATTCTTTCTTTATAAATAGTTCATTTATCAAGAAAATAACTCAAAATCATGAAAAGAAATTTTTAATTTATTATGATTTTTTGACTTCAGAAATTATGTCTATTCGACAACCCAAAATTTAAACTATTTTTATTACAACCGGAAAGTTTTGTTTACTTTTTGTATTGAAAATTTCCAGCTGTAGTAAAAATAGAAAAAAAAATAGTAGATCATAGTAAGGTAATCAAACGGATCTATTGTTTTTTAACCATATAATTCCCTTCATATTTTAAAGAGTACATTTTTTAAACCCTAGAACTTGTTTCCATTTTTTTGTTAATTAAATCTCTCTAATTTATATTTAAAATAAAAATACTAATCATCAAATTTAATTTTCTTTATAATTTTAGATGGACACTAAAAAATCTCCCTTGGCTTTGTTAGCTCAAACCTGTTCACAAATTGGTGCTGATTCGTCGGCCGTAAAACCTATACTAGCTATGGATAAAAATAAAAAATCTGGCTCTACATCATCGGCTTCATCGTCTACCTCCAGTATAACCTCGGAAACAGGATCAGCAAAATCTCCCACACAAGCTAAATCACCCAAATCGACTACACCCACTAATACAGAAATTAAATTGGCCTTTAAACCCTACGAAACAAATGTGCTCAGTCAACAGAATATTAATTCATTTAAATCATCAGCCAGTTTGGATGATATGCAACAACAAAGACCTAGTTCAAAATCATCTTCACATAATGGTGATGCTACACGAGTGCCATCACGCAATAAATCAAATAGTACTCCCGATAATGGTTTAAATAAGTCTATGGATAATCATGGTGGTGGTTCTACAACACCTCATGATACTAGTCGCAAAACTGTTTCACCGTCGGGTTCACATTCATCACAAAGAGGTGCCAGTCCTATAGTCAGATCGGGTATGGAGGTTTTGAACAATGCTAATGGTCAGGCTCAACATCCTAAAGAGATGAGCAGTATGGCCCAGGCAGCTGCTGCTGCTGCAGCGGCTTATAAAGCTGCTGGTGGCCCTTATGGTTTCAATCCATTATCAGCTTTATGCTGTCCTCCTGGTATGGAACAACATGGCAATCCTGCCTTCCGTCCAACTTTCAGTGGTAATGGTTTTGCTCATCAACATGCTGCTATGTTAGCTGCTGCCGCTGCTCAAGGTGGTTATCCCGGTAATCCCAATGGTGGTCAACCTAATCCCTATATTAGTTATCAACGTATAAAGACTCCTGCTGGTGGTGAAGCCATAGTGCCAGTGTGTAAAGATCCCTATTGTCCTGGCTGTCCCTATTCTGCTCATACCCAACAAATGCTAATGGGTGCTCCCTGTCCTGCGGGTTGCACACAATGTGAACATCAAAAATATGGCATGGCTGCTATGATGGGTCAAGCTGGTTTACCACCAGGTCATCCTTACTCACAAGCTGCCGCTCAAGCTGCTGCTAATGCCGCTGCTGCCCGTTCTGCTCCCTATGTCTGTAGTTGGGTGGTCGGTGATGCTTATTGCGGTAAAAGATTCCAGACTTCAGATGAACTTTTCTCTCACTTAAGAACACATACCGGTAATCTCTCAGATCCTGCTGCTGCCGCTGCTGCTTTGGCTCAATCTCAGGCACAATCATTATTGGGTTCTCTATTTCCACAATCAGCTTTAAGAGGCGGTTATCCAACACCACCTCTTAGTCCCATGTCAGCTGCTGCAGCTGCTGCTCGTTATCATCCTTATGCTAAGCCACCAAGTGCATTATCTGCTGGTGGTCCTTCTCCATTTGGGGGACCAGGTGGTTTTAATCCAGCCGCTGCCGCTGCTGCTGCAGCTTTGGGTCCTTATTACTCACCCTATGCTATGTATGGTCAACGTATTGGCTCAGCTGCTGTACATCAATAAGAGAAAGTCTGAACAAGAAATTCTTCTAGATAATGCTAGAGTGTGATCTTAACAAAAAATTACCCATCTCATGAAAAAAATACCAAAAAAAAAAGAAAAGAACAAAATTTTTTTTTTTAAAAAAGAAAAACTCCTGAAGAACCAGAGAGGCCCAGCACTGAGAGAGAATGTTAAAAGAAAATCTTCAAAGAAACAAATTAAAGTTTTAAACACATTCAACTTTATTTTATAAAGTGAAATTGAAAATATATGAAGTCATACCGGAATACATATATAGAGACACCGGTCTGTTATACTGTGATACTAAATTGTAGTTGAGCGCTAGTTTGTTAGTTTTTAATTCATAATTTTAATATTAAAGAAAAAATCTAAGAAATTCAATAAAAAAAATAATTAATTTAATTTTATATAATTTCTTTTTTGTTATTTTTAAAAAGCAGCCAAAGCATTCATTTCCAATATTGACTTAAAAAATCAAATTAAGAAATCCTAAAACTTCCATACTTTTGTTGCTTAAAAGAATTAATTAATTAAAAAAATATTACAAAAAAAAAACAACTGTTTAAAAAAAATATTTTATGTTTTAATAATTTTTATTAATTTACTAAAAATTTTTTTAAAAATTTTCTTGTTTTGATTTAACTGAAAAATAAAAAAAACTCCTTTAGTTATTTAGTTCATAAGTTAATTATATAAATTATGTAGTTTGTAATCCTTAGATTTGCTACTTCTCTAAAAAAAAAAAAATTAAACATCAACCACAAACAAAAAATAAACCACAAATGATATAAAATTACTACATTTTTTATTATTATTATCATTTCATTTGTCAAAACTTATAAATTATATTTAAAAATATATGAAAAATATAAAAAAAAAATACAAAAAAACATTTTGTGAAAAATTAAAATCTTTAATTCTTTTATTTATTTCGTAGAGTTTAGTAAAATGACCATCTTGGGTCCCTCTTGAGCTTCTCTTCAGTATCCCTAAAATTTCGTTGGGTTATTTTCCACTCAAAGTCTCAGTTATCTGCCAACGGGGATTTTTATATTCTAATTTAACTTTAAAATAGTATTTTTAGGCTTGACGTTTTATCATTTTGATAACCCTTCTTGTCATTTATGTACTTGAGCTAAAGTGTTTTTTGTGACACTCTACAATCACTCAAATAATTTATTGATAACAGACAATTTTTTTTGTATACACCAGAAACTTACAATACGGTTCTTTTGACTTCTAAAAAATGAACTTAAATCGAAAATTCAATATTTTCAAGCAGAAGCAATTTAACGGTTTCAAATATTTAACCCTTTGCTGACTATATTTATACCCTTCATCACTCTGTGGTACAGGGTATAATGAGTTTGTGCTGATGTTTGTAACTACCCGAAATATTTGTCCTAGACCTACATTCAACTATACCGATCGACTTAGAATTACTTTTTGAGTCGATTTAGCGATGTCCGTCCGTCCGTCCGTCCGTCTGTCCGTCCGTCCGTCCGTCTGTCCATCTATCGGTTTTAATCAATTGACTTGTAATTTGAAACTTAAGCTTTTTTTGGCCCAAGGATGAAGCCTATTTAAAATGGAAAAAATCGGTCCATGTTAATACCTAGCCCCCATACAAACGTCCCCTTTGAATTCCACTTAAATGTCTCTGAAAACAATATTATAATAGATATCGTTTTGAATTTTAACAGGTAAATATTTTATATGCACAAACCACCATACCAAATTTCAAAGGAATCGATTTAGTCCTTCTGGTAGTCCCATACAAACCACCCTCCCGATATTCACATAATTCCCTCAAAATTCATAAAAATTAAAATATTTGATTAACATTTTATTTGTATGTGTTAAACGTGTACTTTGGTAACCTTATCAAATCGTAATACATTTGGGCCATTTTTGGACTTAGTCCCCCATATAAAAATTTCGACCGATATTCAATTAAATCGGTCTATTGCATAAAAATAAACCAACTTCACAAAAATTTGATCAGTGTGTGTTTTCTACACTAAATAAAGATCTAACAAAATATAGGTCCAATCGATCCATGTTTGGAATTGTGGCCCATTTTCCAGAAAACACTGGTGTAGGGTATCATATGGTCGGTCTTGACTGACTATAACTTTCTTACTTGTTTTATTTTCATTTTCGTGTCTATAGTTACGCCACAAGAAATCGGACCACTAAACTCATTTTTTTTTTTTTTTCGTAAAAAGTACCAACACTCTTTTGACTCTAGATAAAAGGTTTTGTTCAGAACATATAAATTATTTTTAAGTAGTTTGAACGGTAACATATCGTAGATGATTCTTTAAAACAAATGGAGCCCAAGCTGTTAATATTGCTCTCTCCAGCCCCTTCCAAAATTGGCCTATTTTTGGCCCAAAAATCAAATTTCACCGACTGGGGAAAAAAATGAACGCCCCCGATGAGCCTATAAAGGCAGGTGTGGATGCTTTATCATGTTAGTAGTTTACACCTTGGATATTTTTAACACCAAATTTATTGTGGGCGTGGCAGCAAAAATTTTAAAAAAATTGTATTTTTGCTATCACATTTTAATTAGTAAAAAAATATTTAAATACAAAATTTCATGACGTTGTAGACATAAAGCAACTTTATGTTTACATAATTATGGAAGGTGTAGCAGGAGGGTAAAAACAACAAGTAAGAAAGCTATATTGTGCCGAATCTTTAAATACCCTCCACAATGTTAACCAATGTACAAGACGCAGACGACCTTTCTTGGTCAAAATTGATTTTATAGAAAATCATAAACACTTACAAACAACATAAAACATATTTTGTATTTGTATACACTTATTTACCGTTCAAAAACAAATTTAGATAAACTGGAAAGTCTTGTTTACTTTTTGAATTGAAAAATTCCAGCTGTAGTAAAATGAGTAAAAATTAGTAGATTGTAGTAAGGTAATCGAATTGACCTAATACTCTGCATGGAAAACAAAAAAATTATAACAAATTTTTATCACAAAACCTATTTCAAACCAGAAATTTTTCCATTTTTGTAATTTTGGCCAAGAAAAGTGATGACCGGAACCATAGTGCAATGTTAATATTTAAAAACAAAAAAAAATATTTTATAAGTATGTATGAAAATTATATAAAATCAACCACGTGTATGACACATACTACGTATTTTTTACTTCTATTGATACAAATAACAACTAACAAGCCAAATAAGCATCAACAACTACAAAATGGCGCTCAGCCACGTCATATCATGGAGGTTTATATTGAAACTCATTTCAATTGCTCATAGCTTCTAAATCCCTTGACCGATTTTGCCATAATTGGTACCAATATAACCAGAAAAACGTTGAAAACAATAAAATATGGACCTATTTAAAATTTTATTTGAATATGTCAACCATGAGCCAAGATAAATCATTTTAAAATTTTGGGTTAAATTTCTGGTGCCTCTCCCCATTGTGCGATTTCGCCCAAATTTTTTGTGAGTATTAGGAATGATAAAATTACATTAAATTCCAAATTTCGTTCTCATTCATTCAACAGGTGTCAAGTTATAGCATTTTTTTGTGTAAAATTCACCATTATTTTTGAGGTACCTTTACATTTTCACTCATATCTTTTAAAATACTTAACCGATTTAAAAAAAAATACAACAGTTTCTGCCTAGGAGAATTACGCAAATTTTGGTACCACAAGCGTTTAAATCGGGTCCGGATTATTGCCAAAAACGTGATTTCAACAGACAGACAGACGGGCAGACAGACAGACAGACAGACGGACATCGCTAGATCGACTTAAAATTGACCAAGGATCATGAATATATATACTTTATGGGGCCCTAAACCAATATTCCAATGTGATACATACGGAAAGACAAACTTATATATACCCTCTATCACAAGAGTGGAGGGTATAAAAAAGTTTTAACTTTTTAAATTTTGTTCGACTTTTTAAAAAAGTGTAACTTTTGTATGAAAGCTATCTTAGGAATGTGAGATTAGGGGTAGGATTGTTCTAGAAAAATGTTGGGGGGCAAAAAGTAATAGAGGTCGGTCTTACATATTACCCCTCTATAAGGCTCCATGTGAGCGGTATGAGTCCTCCAACATTTTTCTAAAACAATCCTACCTCCACTTCCTAAGATAGCTTCCACACAAACATTTTTAAAAAAATCGAGCTAAATTTTAAAAGTTCGAATTTTCATTAGGCAAATTTTGTATTAAAAAAAATTTTGAAGATTTTATGCATTAAATCCCCGAATTCCCAATATACTTTCCTAAAATTTCCAAAAATAGATTTTTGGCAATTTTTGCTTACACGCCCACAATAAATTTTTATGAGAATTCTCACGAGAATTTCCAAATGAGAATTTCATATTTTCACTCACTTACCGAATGAAAATTTTCATTTTCAAAAAAAAAAAATCGTTCACTCATGGTATAACAAAAATTTAAAATATTAAAAATTAGTATACTAATATCTCGAAAACTATGCAAGATAGATTAAAACGGAGAAAAATTTCGATTCAACCGAAAGCCCGAAGGCAAAGTTTTTAGTATTTTTAAAGTACTAAAATTAGTAATTTTTACTGGTTTTGAACAATAAATTTTTAGTAATGAATACCCTCACTTTTTTTGAGCGTACCGGCGATACCACAAAAAGTTTCGAAGCCATTTTGTATCTCTTGGGTCGTAGGGCAAGACCCCCGAACACCCTAAAGCAATTCAAGCAATAGTTTTTGAGTAATTTTACGATATATTTAGGACCCAATAGGTTCAACACATTTGCAACGTAAATAACTCAAAAACTATTGCTCGAATTGTTTTCGGGTGTTCGGTTGACTTGTTCTACGCACTGATCTACAAAATTGCTATTAAATTTTTTGACGTATCGCTGGTTAAAATTTCCCGGAAATCGATTTTTTTTTTCAAAGTTAGGACCCAATAGGGTCCACACATGTGTAGATGCCAACTTTTACCTCTATCTTGCTTAGTTTTCTAGATATTAGCGTATTAAATTTTAACATTCCAAGTTCGGTGAGATGCTCATGAGTATTCTCATTCACCAGCGCACGAAATTTTTCTTTTAACATGATAATGTTTTTATTCTGGTGTCTAATTTTAACCCTTAAATGCACCGTGTATCCTTAAAGATACAACCGTTAAAAAAATTCCCACGTCTTTATTTTGAATTAGAATTTAATTTTTTGAAGCAAAACTTATTTAATATATTCAAACCCTTTTTTAAAAAATATGTTGTCATGAATATTTATAGAAATGTGTCTTGAATTGACGACGAAAGTCAAAAAATGTAAATCATGCAATTTTCCGTAAAATTTCCCAAATCTTTTTTTTTTCAATAATATTAAAAAAAGGGTAATAAAATTTCGAAAATGTTTAATTAAACTACATACATTTAAAGAATAAACTATAAGCTATTTAAAAAAAATATTTTAGAGGTTCTCTGTTGGCTACATTTTTGTTTATTGGGAATCCAAAATTTTTGCGTTTTTCAGTTTTTCGCATATAAAATCTTAAAAAAAAAATATTTCGAAAAACATGGTATGCAGGATTTATTTGTTCATCATTCTGCATATTTTATGTTATTTTCATCAAAATCGGCGTCGTTGTGCATTTAAGGGTTAAAAAAGTTGCAGGACGCCACCTCAGTTTGACTATATAAGCTAACAATTAACGAAAAAGAAAACAAGAATTACTATTTTCATTTTCTTAAAACCAAATACTTTAATAACTTGGGTTTGTAACTTGGATAATAATTCTCCTCGTGGTGAATAAAACCGTTTTTCACCAGCTGGTGAACAAAAAGTAACATATTTATTTTTCAACAAAAAAAAATTTTTTTTTCATCAAATTTTTCTTTTCATCAATTTTTTTTCCATCAAATTTTTTCTTTTCCATCAAATTTTTTTTTATCAATTTTGTTTTTTTTTCTCAAATTTTTCCATTTTTTCATAATTTTTTTTATTAATTTTTTTTCCATCAAATTTTTTGTTTTCAAATATTTTTTTTATCAAACTTTTTTTCATCAATTTTTTTTTTTCATAAAATGTTTTTTTTTATCATACTTTTTTTCATCAAATTTTTTTTTTTTATCAAATTTTTTTTTTCAGCAATTTTGTTTCATCAAATTTTTTTTCATCAAATTTTTTTTTTTCATCAAATTCTTTTCTTTCATCATTTTTTTTTTTCATTAATTTTCTTATTTAACAATTTTTTTTTTTTTTCATCAAAATTTTTTGTTTGATCAAATTTTTTTTCATCAATTTTTTTTTTTTCATCAATTTTTCTGTTTTTTCATCAATTTTTTTTTTATCATATTTTTTTTCATTAATTTTTTTTCATTAATTTTTTTTCATCAAATTTTTTTATCAAATTTTTTATTATCAATTTGTTTCTCACCAATTTTTTTTTTTTTTCATATTTTTTTTTATCAAATTTTTTTTACATCAAATAATTTTTCTTTTCATTAAAAAAATTTATAAAAAACTTTTTTTCATCAAAATTTTTTTTCACCAAAAATTTTGGGTTCATTTTTTTAACATTATTTTGTTTTTCGTGAAAAAATTTTCCATTTGTTTGTCAAATGTACATAAAACAAGTGAGAGTGGTATATTCTTTGGTGCCGAATCTTTTATACTCTCCAAAATGTAAAAACACTTTTTTGCACTTGTTTTTGCACTCACTTATGAAATGTACAGCTCTTTTGGGATTTAATGGGGTCATCGACTGATATTATAATTCGTTTTGCATGGAATAGCGAAGTAATATAACATTATTTTTTCTAAAAAACTTTGCTTTGGCAAGTACATCCAAATCTTCCGCAAAACATTATCATGAATTTTTTCATTTCTCAAGCAAGAAATAAATCTGCTTCTATCATAGCACACGAATGAAACTGTTTGTGTTTGTTTAATTTTTAACGTTTGGTGAGAATGAATGAAAATGAAAGAGTAAATCCGAACCTTGCTTTGGAGGGGATTTTCGGATTTAGCGTAAGATTTCTCAAGGAAAATGAATGCAATATCTCGTGGATCAAAACCTCTGTAAACTAGTGTTATAAGTTTTAGACAAATCGGTTCATAGCGGTTGGAATACTTCCCTTGCAAGAAAAACTCACTGATAAATATTAATAATGATCATGTGGTAACAGCGCATTGCTATTAGATCTGAGGCCGTATAAAGAGGTGTCGGTTAACCTGTAATCGATTACTTGTATCAGTGATTTTTGTTGATATATTTTTAAATACTTCTACGAAATCCAATCAATCAAATAAAGTGTGTTCAAATTAAGTGTCAGAAGTAAAGATGATTAATCTAGATGGTTATGTCGAATGCTATCGACGTGAGGACAACAGCATTTTGAAAATTCTGTTAGTGGTGACACCAATAAAACCAGCTGCATTTTTTTTTACACTTTCGGGCTATACATTTAATATGACCAAGTGCTTTCAGCCACTTATTCACTTATTCTTTTTGCTGTAGATTTATGAGGTTTGTACTAAGATAACTGGAAAATTTGATGTACCTGTGCATTTAAATTGGGAATAATAAAATTTATTCCACTTTCATGTTTTTCAGTCGGCAAAAGAAATCACAGCTGACACACATACTTCTAAAGACTTTCTTTAAAAAATTGCTGACATCTTCATAAAATTTTTTCAAATGTCCCCAAAGAGAAGTCAACAGTTGGTCAGCGGTCTTTTAAAAGCATTGTTGGTGACCACCGATGCTAGAAGGTACTGCTGACCAACTGTTGACTAGTCTTTGTGGACAGTAAAAAATTACAAACAATAGTTGATATTACACTCATAGAAATCCTACTTTAAAAAGTTTTAAAAGATTTATGAATAATAAATATTTCAGTATGTTACTCAGCCAAAACTTTTTTAATATGGATTTCACAAAATTAAAAAAAAAATTGTTCAAAAAATTATAAATTAGAATTGATGGCTGTCAATGATCTACTTCTAAACTTTTAGTTAATATAACAATTTTTTTGTGTATAAATCAAATTTTTTTTTGGATTACTCACAAAGCGCGTGACTTTCTTAGAAAATTCCAAAAAAATTTTAACTACTTTCATAAAATGCGCAATCACACACATAAAATGGGTATTTTAAATCAATCAATTATACTGCGTTCTTAAATCAATCAAACAAAAATCACAAAAATGTTTGTTATAATGAAGTGGATATTTTGACAGTATTTAATGATAAAGTCGCAAATTGTTGCTACGAAAAATTGCAGATTTTTGAAAGCAAATGTACCCAGCAAAAACTTCCATTACCAAGTAATTAACTTTGGGATTTATAACGAAAATAAGTAACTAGTTACGTCCCAATTTAATTGTTAATTACTTTAACAAGGCGATGTCATTGGAGGCAAGGCCTTCTTTGTTCGCTTACGAAAAAGCTAACAAGTAATAGCCCATTCCTAGCTCACTTACGAAAAGTTGAAAAAGTAACTGCATTGTTTGTTTAGTTGCTCTTATTAAATGATAGAAAATAAATAAAGAGTAAAATTGTTTTTTATATATTTTTATGAAACTTAACTGGTTTTTAAATTTCAGATTGCAAATCATTACATCGTAAGTTAAAAGTAAGGCCTTTTTTGGGGTATAAAGTAACGCAGAGAGTAATTAGTACTCATTACCAGGTAATCCAATTGGGAATGGGTACTCATTACATAGTTTTTGCTGGGTAATTTTAAAATAAATCACACAACAGCTTTAATCTTGTTAAAACAAGATAACAAAGCTAATCTTAATGAAATTCCATTTATTGTCCATACAGAATTAAAATTATAAGTCCGATGGATTGAGTTTTTATAATTTTAAATATACTTCGGCGTTCTCTGAGCAATATTTGGGTAAATTTCTATAGAAAAAAGTCTAGCCACAGAGTTTTCCAAAGAAAATATTTTTTTAAGAAATGCCAGGTGCTAAGTATGTTCATTCTGGTAAAATTTTTCTATCAAACTTTGGATCTTTCAAGTCGTATCAAAAACTTTAAAAATCAACTATTTTTGCTCATCACATAAGAGTAACATTCAACACAAATCCAACATATCAAATTTTCGACAGAAGGTTATTGTCATAAAATTAACGTTACAACAAATTTCAAAATATTTTCTCGTAAATTTCTTACTTTTAAAAAATAATTTATTATTAATTTTACTGATCGTTAAAAATATATCCGCAATTTTACTGATTACACTGTGCAACACGATTTCGTATCTTGTATGAATTACACAAAAAAAAAAAAAAAATGAAAACGTGGTGTTTATAGCAAAACACTGTAAAATTTTTCTTGTTTTTCTGTAAAGACAGTTGAGCTCAGGCTCTAATTATAATTATGTATTATAATTTTTTAATCATGTTATATATGTATGGTTTGAATTGAGAAAGGTGTGAAAGAAAAATTTATTTTTCTAAAAATTTAAGACATCCTGGTTCGTTTTTTACTAGTTTCATATAATCCAGTTATTATAATCATCAGAAAAACTTTTAATGTGAACTTTATTCAGTTAATAGTCAATTATATTCTACTAGCTTACAATCCCGGTACTTCGTTACCGGTTGTATTGAATACCGGATAATAGAAGGATCAGGATTACTCTATCGATTTTCAAAAAATTCCCCTACGTAGACTTTGTTTTATTTACTTGTCGACGTTTAAGTCTTCCATAAAAAAATATTTCAATGAATAATATAAACAATAAAATTTTAATAACTTTGCTGGTACGTTATCATGTTCGTTCCGGGGGAAAAATATAATGACAATTTTCGAGCCCTTATGTCGCGATTTTGGATTTTGAGTGAATAAATATTTCAGTGAAACTGGAATAAAAAAAAATATGGAGTTAAAAAAAGCTAAACACCAAAAATTTGAGTTAAAAATATAATTCCATATTGTTCCCTGCTCTATTCCATATTGTTCCCCGTTCTACTCCATTTCATTTCTAATTCCATCTCCATCTTCTAAGGTCATTATTATAGGTACAGAAAAAGTACCAAAAGTACACTTTATTACCCCCATTAGAAACGGAATTTAAAAAAAGTACCTCTTTCAGAATGTTTTTTCTTCACCGAAGGATCCTAAAATCCATATTTCAATTATCTAGGATCATTGTTTCAGCAAATATTAAAAGTACTTTTTATCCCCGTTAAGAAACGGAATTTCTAAAAAAAAACTTTTCCCAATCTCTTTTTTCACCGAATGATTTTACATTCCAAATTTTAAGTTTCTGGGGCCATTATATCAGGAAATAAATAAGTACACTTTTTTATTCCTTTTAACCCCATTATTTTCCGAGAGGCGAACCTTTTCCAATTTCAAGTTTCTATGTTTATTATTTCAGGAAATAAAAAAGTACCAAAAGTGTACTTTCGGCATATTTAACAAAACGTACTTTTTATGGAAGGTACTTTTTATAAAAGGTACTTTTTATAAAAGGTACTTTTTATAGAAGGTACTTTTTATAAAAGGTACTTTTTATAAAAGATACTTTTTATAAAGGTACTTTTTATAAAAGGTACTTTTTATAAAAGGTACTTTTTATAAAAGGTACTTTTTATAAAAGGTACTTTTTATAAAAGGTACTTTTTATAAAAGGTACTTTTTATAAAAGGTACTTCTTATAAAAGGTAGTTTTTATAAAAGGTACTTTTTATGAAAGGTACTATTTATAAAAGGTACTTTTTATAAAAGGTACTTTTTATAAAAGGTACTTTTTATAAAAGGTACTTTTTATGAGAGGTACTTTTTATAAAAGGTACTTTTTAAAAAAGGTACTTTTTATAAAAGGTACTTTTTATAAAAGGTACTTTTTATAAAAGGTACTTTTTATAAAGGTACCATTATTTCAGTAAATTAAAAAAAGTACCAAAAGTACACTTTTTTCCATTTTACCTCCGTAGAGTCAACATTGGCAAAAACCTACATTGCAAATTTTAAGTTTTTAGGACCATTATTTAAGAAAATATAAAAGGTACCAAAAGTACAGTTTTTTACCCTTTTTACCCCTAAGAATCAACATTGGCAAAATCCAGCCTTAGTAGATTTATATTCCGGGAGCTGAACCTACATTCAAAATTTCAAGTGTCTAGGACCATTTTTAAGGAAATATAAAAGGTACCAAAGGTAAATTTTTTTACCCCTTTTACCCCTTAGAATCAACATTGGCAAAAATCTGGCCTTACTGGATCTGTATTCCCGGAGTTGAACATACAGTCCAAATTTCAAGTCTCTGTGACCATTATTTCAGGAGATATAAAAAGTACCAAAAGTACAGTTTTTTACCCTTTTTGTACCCTTAGAATCAACATTGGCAAAAAATCCGGCCTTATTGGATCTATATTCCGGGAGGTGGACCTACAGTCCAAATTTCAAGTCTCTGTGACCATTATTTCAGGAGATATAAAAAGTACCAAAAGTACAGTTTTTTACCCTTTTTGTCCCCTAAGAATCAACATTGGCAAAAACCCGGCCTTACTGGATCTATATTCCGCGAGGTGAACAGACAGTCCAAATTTCAAGTCTCTATGACCATTATTTCAGGAGATATAAAAAGTACCAAAAGTACAGTTTTTTACCCTTTTTACCCCCTTAGAATCAACATTGGCAAAAATCCAGCCTTAGTGGATCTATATTCCGGGAGGTGGACCTACAGTCCAAATTTCAAGTCTCTAGCTTCAGCGGTTTGGGCTGGGCGATGATGAATGAGTATGTCAGTCAGTCAGTCAGTCACATTACTCTTTTATATATATACTAGCTCGCCCGCCGGAACTTCGTTACCGGTTATGTTAAATACCGGATAATAGAAGGATCAGGACTACCCTACCAATTTCAAAAAATTACTCATATGTAGTCTTTGTTTTATTCAATTGTGGACGTTTAAGTCTTTCATAAAATAATATTTTATTGAATAACTTTAACAATAAAATTCGAATAATTTCGGATGTACGTTGTCATGGACGTTCCGGTGAAAAAGATTTTGACAATTTTCGAGCCCTTATATCGGGATTTTGGATCTTGATTAAATAAATATTTCAGTGAAAAAAGAAATTGGAATAAAAAAAATGTTGGGTAAAAAAACATTCAACTTTTTTATGCCCTTTACGACTCTTAGAAACAGAATTTCCAGAAAGTACTTTTTCCAAAATATTTTTTCAATAAAGAATACAGCATTCAATTTTTCACTGCCTAGGATCATTATCTCAAGAAGTATAAAAAGTATAAAAAACATTTTTCTATACCTCTAGAAACGGAATCTTTTAAAAATACTTTAGCATAGCAGATTATTTTTTTTTTACCGAAGGACCCCACATTCCAAAATTCAAGCTTATAAGACCATTATTATATGAACAAAAAAAATTAGTACCAAAATTACGCCCCCCGTTAGAAACGGAATTTCCAAAAAGTACTTTTTCCAGGATCCTACATTACAAATAGCAATTATCTAGGAATATTATTTCAGCAAATATTAAAAGTACAAAAAGTATACTTTTTAATCCCGTTAAGAAACGAAATTTCCAAAAAGTACTTTTCCCAAAATTTTGGTTTTCACCGAAGGATTTTACATCCAAAATTTTAAGTTTATGGAACCATTACGTCAGAAAATATCAAAATAACCGGAAGTACACTTATTTAGCCATTTTACCCTACTAAGAAGCGGAATTTCCCAAAAGTATTTTTTCCAGAATGTTTTTTTCCCCCCGAATGATCCTACATTACAAATTTCAAGATTCTAGTGCCATTACTTCAGGAAATAAGAACGTACCTAAAGTTTAAATATTTACCCGTTCCACCCCCTAAGAAAAGAAAATTTCCAAAATAACTTTTTCCAGAATTTGCTTTCACTTAAGGATCCTACATTCCAAATATCAAGTTTCTATGATCATTATTTCAGGATATATAAAAAGTGCCATTAGTACTATTTTTACCCCTTGAGAAAAGGAATTTTCAAAAAGTACTTTTTATAAAAGGTACTTTTTTTAGGTACTTTTACTAAAAGGTACTTTTTATAAAAGGTACTTTTTATAAAAGGTACTTTTTATAAAAGGTACTTTTTATAAAAGGTACTTTTTATAAAAAGTACTTTTTATAAAAGGTACTTTTTATAAAAGGTACTTTTTATAAGGTACTTTTTATAAAAGGTACTTTTTAAAAAAGGTACTTTTCATTAAAGGTACTTTTTATAAAAACTACTTTTTATAAAAGGTACTTTTTATAAAAGGTACTTTTTATAAAAGGTACTTTTTATAAAAGGTACTTTTTATAAAAGGTACTTTTTATAAAAGGTACTTTTTATAAAAGGTACTTTTTATAAAAGGTACTTTTTATAGAAGGTACTTTTTATAAAAGGCACTTTTTATAAAAGGTACTTTTTATAAAAGGTACTTTTTATAAAAGGTACTTTTTATAAAAGGTACTTTTTACAAAAGGTACTTTTTCTATAAAAGGTACTTTTTACAAAAGATACTTTTTATAAAAGGTACTTTTTACAAAAGGTACTTTTTATAAAAGGTTCTCCCTAAGAAACGCATTTTCCAAAAAGTACTTTTTGCAAAATGTGTTTTTCACCGAAGGATCCTACATTCCAAATTTCAAGTTTCTATGACCATAATTTTAAGAAATAAAAAAAAGTACCAAAAAGTACACTTTTTACCGATTTTATCCCCCTTAGAATCAAAATTTTCAAAAAGTACCATTTCCATTTGTTTTTTTAGCAAAGGATCCTATATTCCAAATTTCAAGTTTGTATGACCATTATTTCAGTAAATAAAAAAAATACCAAAAGTACACTTTTTACCCATTTTACACCCGTAGTCAGCGTTGGCCAAAAACCCAGCCTTAGTGGATCTTTTTCTCGGGAGGTGAACCTACATTGCAAATTTCAAGTTTTTAGGACTATTGTTTAAGGAAATATAAAAGGTACCTAAAGTACAAGTTTTTACCCTTTTTACCCCCATAGAATCAACATTGGCAAAAATCCAGCCTTAGGGGACTTACAGTCCGTGAGGTGAACTTACAGTCCACATTTCAAGTCTCTAAGACCATTATTTAAGGAAATATAAAAGGTACCAAAAATACACTTTTTTACCCATTTTACCCCTTTAGAATCAACATTTGCAAAAACCCAGCCCCAGTGAACATTTTTCCGGGAGGTGAATCTACATTCCAAATTTCAAGTTTCTAGGACTATTATTTAAGGAAATATAAAAAGTACCAAAAGTACAGTTTTTTACCCTTTTTACCCCCTTAGAATCAACATTGGCAAACTTCAGCCTTAGTGGATCTATATTCCGGGAGGTGAACCTACATTCCAAATTTTAAATTTTTAGAACCATTATTTAAGGAAATATAAAAGGTACCAAAAGTACAGTTTTTTACCCTTTTTACCCCCTTTGAATCAACATTGGCAAAAATCCAGTTTTAGGGGATCTTTTTTCCGTGAGGTGAACATACAGTCCAAATTTCAAGTCTCTATGACCATTATTTCAGGAGATATAAAAAAGTACCAAAAGTACAGTTTTTTACCCTTTTTACCCCCTTAGAATCAACACTGGCAAAAATCCGGCTTTACTGGATCTATATTCCAGGATGTGAACATACAGTCCAAATTTCAAGTCTCTGTGACCATTATTTCATGTGATATAAAAAGTACCAAAAGTACAGTTTTTTACCCTTTTTACCCCCTTAGAATAAACATTGGCAAAAGTCCAGCCTTAGTGTATCTATGTTCGGGGAGGTGAACATACAGTCCAAATTTCAAGTCTCTATGACCATTATTTCGGGAGATATAAAAAGTACCAAAAGTACAGATTTTTACCCTTTTTACCCCCTTAGAATCAACACTGGCAAAAATCCAGCCTTAGTGGATCTATATTCCGGGAGGTGAATCTACAGTCCAAATTTCAAGTCTCTAGCTTCAGCGGTTTGGGCTGGGCGATGATGAATCAGTCAGTCAGTCAGTCAGTCAGTCACTCACTCACCCAACTCTTTTATATATATAGATAGATATGTAAAAATTATTAACAGATCGCAGCCGCAAAAAATTGTCAAATTACAAGAAAAAGTCTCGTATTCCCATTTTGCCAATTTTACTTGTTTTTTAAACAAAACATTTTTTGTTTCGGTGGATCGAAATTTTCATTTTTTTTTGTAATTTTGCATTTTTTTTTTTTTAATGTGCCAATTTCAAAGGTAATTTTATAAAAAAAAATTTGTAAAATCACGAGAATTCCTTGTAAGTTTTAAAAATTGTATTACTTAAGTGCAAAACTCATAATAAATTAATTTGCCAACATTTATCGCAAAGGGAAAGTCAAAATTGAACCAGGGGGAAAAAGTTCCTCCTTGAAGAACGAAACCAAACTCCGAAAAGAAATAATTTTTTTGAGTGTTTTTTGTATTTTTGTTAAACAAAATAAACATTTTTGTGGTAGAGAAAGTAAAAAATTCGTGAGGGGGAGGTGTCACCCACAGCCCCCAAAAAAATCCATGTAATTTTTTTTTTTATTTTTTGGCATGGTTGAGGGTATAAAAGATTTTCGCAAGTGGGTGGTGCCCCAGAGCCCCCCCCCCCCCCAAAAAAAAAACTCCCTTCTGTTATTTTTTATTTTTGTAACATGTTACAGGGTATTAAATACCGGTTTCTTTCAAATTAAATCCAAAAGACCGGGGACCTGGCTTCGCAACTGCCCTCTACTACTAATTGTATGTGAAGGGTATGCAAATTGATATGTTTTTAAAAATATAACGAAATTTTGATTAAATTAACAAATCATAAAAGCCGTCATTTTTAATCATACAATTCCATATTCAACTACATACTTAAATCAATCAACAGCAATCAAACAGAAATATTTTTTCATTTGTAAAGAAGTGGTTGTTTTAAGTGATTTGACAATCTTTAATTTTTAAATCACAACATGTTGGCTGCCACGAAAAGTAAATTTGTACTCACACCATGTTGACAATTTTATAAAATAATCAAATCAATTGTATATTGTCACAATTAATTTATTTATGAGCTCCGTGCTTTATATATAAAAATTAAATCAAATGTTTTTTTTTTTGTTGTGTTTAACAATATCAAATTTTATTAAAACTGATCGTTTTGTTGTGATTTCTTTTTTATGAGTGTTAATAATAAAAACGATAGTGGTTGCAAAAAATATATTTATTAAGAATATTTTTTTATTATTATTGTTACAATGCGGGTTACTTAAACATATTTTTTTTTATTATTATTTCAAAAAGAGTACTTGAAAATTTAGATTTCCCACCAAGTTGCATAAAAAACTTACAACAATGAAGATTTATATAATGGCATGTTAAACATTTTATAAAGTTGTTAAAGATTTCCTTTTATCAATTTATTTTTATTACAATTTTTTGAGTGTAATTAAATTTTAAAATGTATGAACATATTCTTTACAATGTACACTGCGATTCTATTAAGATTTTGCATTATTAAATTCCACAACAAATATCCATCGAAAAAAACATATGTACCGTATGTGAATATGTTGTATGGATAGCCCTATATGGAACTTAGAAAATTGCGTTTTTGGTTTTTCAATTTTTCAAAACCTGGGCTTAGGAGGCGTGGTCAAATATTGGAAAAATTGTCAAATTTGTGGCGAGTTGCTTGATTAAATATTTATCACATTAAAACGGAATGCACCACAATCTCAAAAATTTACATTCTTATATAGTTTTGTTTTTTGTTTAGATGTTTGTTCATCCACACAAAAAATATCAGAAACACGTTCTTCTTTTTTTTCGAGAAAATCGCATTTGAATTTTAAATTACATAACAATTTTGTAATTTGCTTGTATTTTCTTGTTTTAAAGTTGCGAATGAGTATTATTAATTGCATAAATATTTCCCATACGCACTGTTGCAACAAGAAAATACAAGCAAATTACAAAATTGTTATGAAATTTAAAATTCAAATGCGATTTTCTCGTAAAAAACGAAGACCGTGTTTCTGAATTTTTTTGTGTGGATGGACAAACATCTAAACTTTTAACAAAAAATTAAAAAAAAGTGGCCTGATTTTTGATAAATTGACTTTTTAAAAAAAATGGAAAATTTCAGAACGGGTTCTGAAAATTTAAAAAAAAAAAAAAATGGTAATCGATAGCCCATACAAAACTACATAAGAATGTAAATTTTTGAGATTGTGGTGCATTCCGTTTTAATGTGATAAATATTTAATCAAGCAACTCGCCACAAATTTGACAATTTTTCCAATATTTGACCACGCCTCCTAAGGCCAGTTTTTGAAAATTTGAAAAACCAAAAATGCAATTTTCTTTGTTCCATTTATTTCCAGAAATTTACGGGACACTTTTTTTTTTGTAGCGGGACATTTGGTGTGGAATGCCTCATATGTTGGTTTCATTGAAAAATTAGTTAGGTCTACACTCAAAAAAAAAAAAAAAAACTTGTCAAATTACTTGAAAAAATCTCGTTATTCCATTTTACCAATATTTGACAGTTTTCCTTGTTTTTTAAAAAATAATTTTCTATCGAAATTCAATTTTTATTTGTAATTTCACAGTTTTTCTTGTAATTTTACAAATTTTCAAGATTTTTACAAATAAATCTAGTAAATTAACGAGAATTTTTTGTAAATTTTATTAAGCTAAAAAAGTTGTAAATTTACAATTTTATTGGTAAAAATCTTGTAAAATTACAAAAAGTTCGTTATTTTTTACTACACTCAAAAAAATACGTTAGTAAAAAAATTTGTAAAGTGGTTTGTATCTCAACTTTACTACTTTTTTACTAAATTCTACTAAAAAATCAATTTTTAGTAATTCTTTTTAGTAAACTCGCTTTACAAACTATTAATTTTATACTGATTTTTTAATAATTTTTTCAGTTGATTTTTTAAAAATTATCGTACTAACTTTTGATAATTATTTTGTAAATTTTACAATATTAGTTAGTAAATTTCGTTTTTTTTTTCTCTAGAAAACCTATACACTATAATTAAAAAAATTTTATTTTATTAAAATATTTGGAAATTAAACAAAAAAATAAATAAAAAAAATATATTATTATTTATTTTTTTAACGATAAAACTGCACTTTGATGAGTATGAATATGTTTATTATTTTTAATATTCATTTACGCTTCATTTGTTTTTTTTTTCAATTTAAAAAAATGTATATTAAAAAGGAAACAAAATAGAGACAAGAGAAGACATGCAAAATTTAAAAAACAATGCCGACCTTTTCAAATGGAAAATTTCCATAATAAGATCAGTTTTTTTTTTCTTTCTTCTTTACTTGCGGAATTTTTTTTGTTTATGCTATCCACGAATATTTTTTTCTCACGCAAATAAAGGGTTGATTTTTGTGTAATTTACTTTATGCCTTTCTTTGAATATTTTAGTTACAAAATAACATTCGATCGGTGAACATCGCGCGACGGGTAAAATGAGTAAAAAAATGTACTAAAAAAATATTACAACAAAAAAAGCATAGCAGGTAACCAAATCTTAAAGTATTTTTTGTTTAAAATTATGTAACTCGTTTTTTATTTTTAGAATAATAAAGCAAAATAGGAAATGATGACAACAGGTAACAATTGTATTTTTATGTGATCTATTTAAAACATTATGTTGATATTTTTTTTTTTTTATTTTAGTTCACCGTACACCAATTTATTCAACATCAATCTTCAAAGAATTAATTTTTTATGGTAGTATGTATATTTTGTATTAAAAAAAATGTGTTCAATATTTTCTCTTTTTTAGATCGAAAATTCTAACAAAAACTGACTTGCATGGAAATAGTTATTGGCGACAACAAGCGCAATACGCAATTTACATGATGTATAGAAATACCAAAAATTAAAAATACACAATTTACAATTTTTTTACAAAAAAGTTTATATTATTTACAAACGCGTTTTAAAATCCATTTTACAAAAATTGTACAGAAAAATTTAGTAATACTAATTTTTTTTGTATTTTTAAGATTACTAATTTTTGAAAACCAAAGTTTGTAATGGTAACTGAAAAAGTTATCGGGCACAAATTGAAAACTTTATTAGTAATGGTAACAGACTTTTTTGTAAGGAATACTAACAAATTTTTATGAGTGTAGGAATTCTCCTAAAATAAGAGGTAGCAAAATCACGGAACCTCCTTGTAAGTTTATTTAAAATTTTGTTGGTAAAAAGCTTGTAAAATTACAAAATTATTGGTTAAAAGCTTGTAAAATAACAAGAAATTCTTGTCAAATAGAGGTAGAAAAAAATACAAATTTTTCTTATAATTTTACAAGGCTTTTTTTGGAGTGTATTACTTATTTTTAGTTCAAGGGCTGATTTTGAGGCTTTTCTTACTATTCTTGATATTTTCGTAAAAAATTATTAGAAAAAGTCTCGTTATCCCGTTTTACCAATATCTAAGAGATGGCGTCCAATATGGTCGAAAAGGTGGAAATAATTACAAAATGCGGCATATGAAATGAGAAATTCCAAACTGAGAGGCCCTTTTAGTTGTTTTTAATAAATGCATTATGGGCATCTAGGTACATTATTAAATATTTTTTTTTACAATTTTAGTACACGAGATTGATATAAGAGTGTTTTTATACCCTCCAACCACAGTATGGGGGTATACTCACTTTGTCATTCCGTGTGTAACGCATCGAAATATCGGTCGGAGGACCCCATAATGTATATATATTATTGATCAGTGATCGATTCTAAGACATTCTAGCGATGTCCGTCTGTCCGTCCGTCCGTCTGTCTGTCCGTCTGTGGAGGACACGATACAGTCCAAAACAAAAGAGCTAGACTCCTGAAGTTTGGCACGAATATGTCTTATGGTCATAGGCTGGTTAAGTTCGATGATGGGCAAAATCGTATAACGGGGGAAAAAGTTTCCCCTTTAAGAACTAAACCAGCCTCTGAAAAAAACGGAATTTTTTATAGATCTTTTGTACTTTTGCTTAGCAAACGAAACATTTTTTATGTCAGAAGAAGTTCAAAGTCCTGTTGTTGGATCCAAAAAGGTTGTCTGCCACCAACGAAACCGCCCCACCAAAAAAAAAAGACGCCCCTGTTTTTTTTTTTAACGTGTTGGAGGGTACAAAAAAGTTTCGGCACGGCCGAATTTAACACTCTCACTTGTTTAACGTTGTCTTGTATTATTTCAATTCAAACACTTATCAATAAAATGTAAAGTTTATTTTGGGACAAAAAAATCTATAGAAATGTAAAGTTTATTTCGGGACGAAGGTAGTATTAATTTTATATTTGAATCTGAAAATTTTGGCTTGGATAAATATTTCAGAAAATAAAAGTGTTGAATTTTTTAAAATTAAAATCTAATATTAATAATAAAATTAATAAAAAAATGTCTCAGAATCTTTGATTTTGTGGCCCGAATCTTTAAATTATATGAAAAATACTTATAAACTTTTTTGTGAATTTGGGAATTCTTCTAAAAAAATCTGTAGAAGAAGTTGTTCGAGGTTTGAAAAATGTTTCTTTGTGAAAAATCTGAGACTTTCTCTATAGAAAAAATGTCTCGGAAACAAGTCTCAGAATCTATGACTTTTTCTAAAGGAAAAAGGTCTCAAAATCTGAGACGTTTTCTTTAGAAAAAAAGTGCCAGAATATTAGATTTTTTTATACAAGAAAAAGATTTCAGACTTTTTCTAAAGGAAAAGCATCTAAGAATCTAGGACTTTTTCTTTAGGAAACGGTCTTAGAATCTGAGACTTTTTCTATAGGAAAAGGTTTCAGAATCTGAAACTTTTTCTGAAGGAAAAGGTTCTCACAATATGAGACTTTTTAAAAAGAAAAAATTTAGATTCTGACTTTTTCTATAAGAAAAAGGTCTCAGAATCTCTCACTTTTTCTTTAGGGGAAAAAGTGCTAGAATTTTAGACTTCTTGTATGTAAGAATTTGAGACATTTTCGATAGGAAAAAGGTATGAGAATCTGAAAATTTTTCTATAGGAATAAGGTCTCAGAATCTGAGACTTTTTTTATTTTCAGAAAAAATAAAAAGTACAAAAGTGCTCGCTTTTTACCAACTTAGAATCGGTATTTCGAAAAAGAACTTTTTCAGAAATTTTTTCGTTGTTGGAAACAACATTGCAAATTTAAATTTTTTGTAGGACTTTAATTTCAAAAAATGTAAAAAGTACCAAAGTACAATTTTTTACCCCTTTTTACTCTTAGGAATCCGAATTCCAAAAAGTGCTTTTTTGGGAATGTTTTCCGTTAGAGGATCTTACATTCCAATTTTCGAATTAAAAGAATTTTTTTTTTAGAAAAAATAAAAAGTACCAAAGTACTCGCTTTTTTACCACCCTTAGAATCAGAATTTCGAAAAAGTACGTTTTCAGTATTTTTTCCGTCGTTAGAATCATCATTGCAAATTTTGATATTTTTGTAGGACCTTAATTTCAAAAAATATAAAAAGTACCAAAGTTCCATTTTTACCCCTTTTTACCCTTAAGAATCCGAATTTCCCGAAAGTCCTTTTTTTGGGAATGTTTTTTCGTTAGAGCAATGCTTCTCGAATGGGGGGGGTCGCGACCCCCAGGATATTGTAGCAGCAATCCAGAGAGACTTAGAAGATTATTGAAAAAATAGTTTTGAGAACATATTAAGGAGTTATTTTACCTAATGCATCTGTTTTATAAAAAAGTCCATTCGAATGCCGAAAAGAGATAATGAAAAAACGCATATGAGAACGACTGCGTTAGAGGATCCTACATTTCAAATTACAAATTAATTGGATTTTTTTTCAGAAAAAATAAAAAATACCGAAGTACTCGCTTTTTCCCCTTTTTCAACACTTCGTTTTTACTCCTTAAAATAAACATTTCCAAAAACCCAGCCTTAGCGGATATGTATTCCGGGAGGTGAAACTACAATCCAAATTTCAAGACTCTAACTTCAGTGGTTTGGACTGTGGGATGATGCGTGATTAGTATGTCAGTCAGTCATCAGTCAGTCAAGTAACTACTTTATATATATAGATTATAATACTTTTTCTATAGTAAAAGGTAAAAGGTCACTTTTTCTGAGGAAAAAATTCTTGGAATCTGAAAATTTTTCTCTAAAGAAAAATTCATTTTTTTTGCAAAACAAACGTACAAACGTACCCTTGTTTTTGCTCGTGAATTTATGATTTTTTTTATTCGAAATAAAAAAAGAAAAATCCCCCCCCGACCCCAAAAAGCTGTATCCGCTACTGCCCTGGACCCATGGGTTCGGACCCCATGGGTCCAGACCCCGTTAGCTCAAGGCCCCGTTGGGTCCTTTAGGGGTCACCATAGATTTTGACCCAAAACTTTTGTCCGTTTCGCTCTACCTTGCCTAGTTTTTGAGATACGGTAATAAGAGGCCTGATAGGGTCTTGAGAATCTTAAAAACTAGATAACTTAAAAACTATTAAGCAGAGGGCTTTCGTGTATTTTGCGTAAGTCTACGAGTCAATAGCTACATAACTGCCGTTGGAATTTTTCTCGTGTTGGCAGTATTTTCCGAGTTATGTGCATATAATCTCGGGAATTTCAAATTTTAGATCCGAAATTAGGGGCTTGAGACCCCGGCAGATATGCAGAGTTAGGCTATTCCGTATTTTTCTTTGTTGTCTTTCTTTTGAAAATTTCATCCGTTCGTTCTATCTCGCTTAGTTTTCGAGATATTGCCATTTTGATTTTTTAACTAACAAGGGAGTCTCCCTAGTGTCACCCGCGGATCTTAATAGAAATAGAATTAGGGAAGAAAAGTTTTTTTTTTCAGTTTTTTTCGAGTATCTCCTATATTATGCAAAGAAACCTAGTCATGTTACATACCAAATGAAAGTTCTTTGAAAAACCTATCTAAGTGTGTTAAGAACGTGTCCAAACATTCACAACTTTTCGTCATATTGGGTAAAATACCTAAATTTTGGACATTTTTGTTAATAAGTCGAATAATATTAACTTCTTTGACCCGTGGTTAGCACCACGAGATAGGTATTTTTAAAACCTTTAATCTGATACTACATATGCCTATATTACTTTTGTTTAAATAGCCGTAAATCGTAAAAAAACTGAAAAAGGTCAATATCCCCCTGTACAAATCGACCCCCCTAAAAATGAGTTTGGGCCGCTAAAAAAAGACGTGTCGAATTAATTTTCGTTCTTAACAACATATCCAAATTTCATGAAGTTCGGAGGGTGACACCAGGCAGACTTCCCTTGTAAGTTCTAAGAAGTTATTTACTAAATTCTCAGAAGTTATTAACTAAATTCTAAGAAAAACACTTCCTCAAGTCAAAGAAAAGAAACACGATTATGTGTTTTTAGTAAATTTTAACTAAACTTGAACTAAATTGTTTTTTTAAGAAATGTGTCTTAAAAATAAAGATACGTTTCTTAGGTTTGTGGAAAATTTCTTTGGCAGTAAGAAATTTTTTCCTTATATTTTTTTTTTTTTTATTAAGAATTACCATATAGTTACAAATTATATACTAATTTTACCCAACCGAGAACTGGTAACAATGACCTTCGTCTCGTTGTAGCGAATCAGACCAAGGCCTCTGGTGGGAATCGAACCCACGACCCCCAGACTCATAGGCTAGCACGCTACCAACTAGCCTACTGGGGCGCCTTTTTTCCTTATATTAAAAAACTACATTTAAAGAAATCTATGAACTAATTCTAATTAAATAAACTAAACCTTTTTCTTTATAGTTAAGAAAATTTCTCATTTTTTAGTTAAATTTAACTAAATTTTCAAAGACATTTTTTTCCTAAATTTTTGTTATGTCTTTTTTTTCAGTGCATTCTTTGACTTGTTCGCCATATGAAAATTTGACCCGATACACAGTGGGAAAAAACACCAATCTGGCAGGAAAAAAATCATATCTTCTAAACTATTGGTCTGATCCGATAACAATACTTGGAGATTATATAGCTAAGGATATGAGCTTTTTGTATAATGAATAATAAGAAATTTTTTTTCAATACAGGGTGCCCCAAAAGGTGTTATATTCGACTACCTCAGGAGTATTTTTTTTTTTACCTGTTAGCTGTGGAAAATTATGTTTAAAATAAGTATTTTATACTTTTTGAAAAGTAAATGGGGTTATCAAATATTGTTAGTGAAATTTGATAACATTTGGACATATACCCTACATCCAGCATATAACTAAAATAGGAGTCTTAGCACCTGATTGCATAAGCATATACGAATTTTTAGTTAACCCTTTCACTCCCCTTGTACACTACAGTGTACACATCTTTAAAAATTCATTAAAAATTAACCGTACAACATTTTTGTGTTTTGTTTTGACAAGATTGATCATTGAAGGGTTATCTTTACGATAGATGTGCTCGGAAAAATAAATTTGCATTCCGGTGGACTCTACATGCAATATTTGGTGACAAACTGGAAATTTTTCAAATAACGTAAAAAAATTGCAAAACAAAATAAACGTTAAAAAGTTCTCAAAAATCGAATAATAATCGTACAAGCTTTCTTAAAAGCGGATTTTGTAGAACTTTTCGATACGAAAAATACAAAATTCGAATTTTGGAAAAATGTTTACTCGTTCGGGAGATATTGCATGTGAAAGCTTCAAGTTTGGTTGGATATATCTCCGCTAGAGGGTGCGGTAGACCAACGAAATCAACAAAAAGTTTTTACTTTGCATAGATCTACATTTTCACAAATTTTGTTCAAGAAATTACTAGCCAAAAAAAGTCGGTAGTGAAAGGGTTAACCTTTTGTCAATGTATAGTGCCACTGCCTCTTCTGGTGTGTATTATGTCGGTGCTTCAGAGTGGTGAAATACGGCTTTTTTCATCTTTGTAGCCCTTTTTGGTGTTTTTTTTTAATTTCATCTAAAAATTGGGCTACATCTCTCTTTCCAGATTTGTACAGACTTACTTTCGTAGCGACCAATAATTATTCCTTGATGTTATTTTGTACAAGATCCGAAACACGACTCCTCTTGGATTTTTTTGTCGTTTCCAAAAAAGTCTTCAAAGGACGCCCTCGAGGTTGTGACGGTCCTGGTTCTTCGCCTTCTACTAAAAAATCAATATTTTCATTCAACCATATATTGTACTGATTTTCAAAACTA
The DNA here is from genome assembly GCA_963921195.1 of Pegoplata infirma. Classification (NCBI taxonomy): domain Eukaryota; kingdom Metazoa; phylum Arthropoda; class Insecta; order Diptera; family Anthomyiidae; genus Pegoplata; species Pegoplata infirma. The sequence goes on along the minus strand of OY992537.1, from coordinate 191,729,523 downwards.
TATAAATTGCGAGAAACACTGGCCCATCTACATTTAAATTTACTACATAAATCTCGCACACTAACAGTTAGTTTTTTATAGCTATCATTCTCGTTGCAGATGTTATTTCCAAGTTTGGACAAGATATAATTGATAACTGCTGAGTTCCGATCAGAAGCACTGTTGCATTTACGCCAAACTTCAAATATCTCTCTTCGTTGAAATGACATGTCAAACAAATTTAAAAAAATCAAAGAGTTTATTAACCAATTCAAACGATAGTATTAAATTTATTATTATTTATAACAATATTTTTATTAAGAATTTTTTCACCAACTGAATGCGACTTAAATCGGTTATTCAAAAATCATAAAATCAAAAATAATTTTAATTCAGCACGAATTTTTCTCAAGATTTCGACGCTCTACTATGTTAAAAACAAATTACTAACAATCCTTCGCGATTCTCAACATATACGCGTGTCGCGTTCATCGCTGCCTATGTTTAGAATTACAATTATTGAAAGACCAAAATTACAAAAATAATTTTAAAAAATCGCTACGCAGGCCTACGCAGCTAATTTTTTGAATAGTAATACTTCATTATATGTAGAATAATCTATAATTAAAGATTAAGCAGCATCTGACAGCGTTTTTTTTGTAGCTCCATAAGAATTTAAACAAGTTAAAAAAAACGTTGTTTATGTAATTCGTTACAAGGGAGCCTTCGCAAAACAGATAACGTATGGAAATTTATACATAATATACCTAATAGCACCCTTTAAAAGAAATCAAACACTTGGTAGGTAACGGCTTACCCCTTCCGATACACGGCGATGACAAGTTTACTATTATAAACAATTAAATGTGAGAGCCCAATAAATTGTCAACATTTGATAGTGTGTAATTCCCTAATGGGCTAACCAAACTTTAAGTTCTTAACGGATTAAAACGCAGTCACTATCCCACTTTAAAATCGCATTATAACTTTTTTAAAATCTGTTAGTTATATTTTGAATTATTTCCCGCTAGATTGGCAATTTTTCCCACTGTGCGATATTCACTTAAATCTGTCAAAGCATTGTTCACTTAAATTGTGTATTTTCTGCACTAATAAAATATCATACCAAATATAGATCCAATCCTTCATATTTGGATATGGGACCTATTATCAAGCATGCACCGGTGTTTGATATTTTCTTACTGTGAACAATTTTCTTAACCTTCATAAATTATGACTCTTTCAAGGTTGAAAAATATTGATAGAACGCTCTTTTTTTTTTTTAAAAAAATTCTAAAATACATAAATATGTATTAATAGAAATAAAGTTTTTCCAAAAAAATATATGGCAACACTGTGTGCGGTTCACATTGCACAGTGTTTAAAAAATCTGTGCTCCATGTCAATTACATTCTTTTTCTGTTACTGGGGTTTTTAGGTAACGTTAGGTTGGGTTTTGCGTCAGCACACATGGACTCTTTGGTACTTTAAATAGATACTTACTAGGGAAGTTTCCCTGGTGTCACCCTACGATCTTCATGTAATTTGGATATGTTGTTAAGAACGAAAATTAATTCGACACGTATTTTTTTTAGCGGCCCAAACTCGATTTGTATGAGGAAAAATTGATATTTTTCAGTTTTTTACGATTTACGTCTATTTAAGCAAAATCAATATAGGCATGTGTGGTATCAGATTAAAGGTATTAAAAATACCTATCTCGTGGTGCTAACAACAGGCCAAAGAAGTTAATATTTTTCCACTTATTAACAAAAATGTCCTAAAATTTTGGTATTTTACTCAATATGACAAAAAGTTGTGCATTTTTGGACACGTTCTTAGCACACGTAGATAGGGTTTCCAAAGACCTTTCATTTGGTATGTAACATGACTAGGTTTCATTGCATAATATAGGAGATAAACGAAAAAACTGAAAAATGGCCTTGTCTTCCCCCTCCTTTTTACCCCCTAAATATGAATTTGGGCCGCTAAAAAAATATGCGTGTCCCTTTATTTTTTCTGCTCTACAAAATAAAACCAATTCCACAAATATCCGCGGGTGACACTAGGGAGACTTCCCTTGTAAGTTACATGTGGTTAGATAAGAAATATCATCAAAGTCGTTTATTGACAATCAATTTAAAAAATTTAGGGTTGGCCCACTTGGACCAATTTTTCCAATTTCAATGGTCGTGTTTGGATCAAGGGAAGCTTTAATATTTCCATTTAATTGGAAAAACGGAAGTACCAGGCCAAATTAACTCAAAAAGTGATTTTGAGTCGATTCGTGTGGATCTAGGACCAAAATTTGACGTAGTTATAAAAATCGATACAAACCCATTATACCCTGTATAGAGTGGTGTAGGGTACAAAAACATAATTCCATGGACACTCTTTGCATCAGCTATTCATAAATATTTAGTTTATTAATGGTATTTAAATTATTTTGTTGTTTATTAATGAATATAAATTATTTCTTTAAAATTATTTAATAGAATTTTTATTAATATTTCTGTTATGAAAATTGTATGTATATTTTGTATATTAATAAATGTCAAGTGTTTTTTTTCACATGTTTTGAATGTCTGATTCAATATTAATAATAATGTCATTGTGAAGTTTATTGCTAAGCAATTTGTTTTAAATTTAATGTAGTCAAAATCTTGATGAGTTTTTATTTTATTTCTTTTTTGTATTTATTTTAATTTACTAATAAACAACTGGTTTAAAAGTAGCGGCTGTGTTTTGCCTTGTTGATAAACATTAATGTGTCAGTCAGCATTTGCTTTGAGTGTAGCCAGCCAACCAAACATGTTTGATAATAGCTGAGTGTGTGTTTGTTTGCGTTGTGTGCTCTGCTGTGAATTAGTTGCGATCATTTCAACTGGCTCGTTGGTCTAGGGGTATGATTTCCGCTTAGGGTGCGGGAGGTCCCGGGTTCAAATCCCGGACGAGCCCAAGTGAAATAATTTTTTTTTTATTTATTTTTATTTTTTTTTTAATTGCATTTGTTAAATTTTTCCATCTTTCAAACAAAATCTTAAAATGTTTTTAATATGTGCGTTAAAGTGGTTTAGTCGTCGAGGGACTTCGGAAAAAAACTTTTCTATTGCGATAAATGTTAGAAAATTTGCTTATTAGGACTTTTGCACTAAATTTTATTATTGTTAAATTTATTTTTTTATATCAACTCCCACAAAAATAGCGGAGGATCAGAAAAACAATTACGTTTTCTAATCTCCAAGTGACCTAGAAAGTTTTAGTTCTTTAACAAAATTACAAGAAACCTGAAAAACAAGTGAGAGTATTTAATTCGGCTGTGCCGAATCTTTTATACCCTCCAAAATGTTTAAATAATAAAAAAAAAATATAGGGCCTTTTTTTGGGGTATGGGGGCTATAAATGTTTGCAAATCCTTTCATTATGCTTTTTGCGCTATCGAAATTTAAAATTTGAAAAAATGCCGGACAAAATTACATTTTCTAATCCTCCTGTTCAAAAATGTAATTTTTTGAACTTCTTCTATCACAAAAATTTTTCATTAATTTAACAAAAATAGAAAAAAACAAGTGAGAGTGTTACATTCGGCTGTGCCGAATCTTTTATACCCTCAAAAATGTGTTTAAAAAAAATCCAGGGGCGTCTTCTTTTTTTTTGGGGGGGGGGGGTCAGTTGGAGACGTTAGGGAACACCTTCCCCTTGCAATTTTGAACTTCATCTGAGATAAGAATGTTGCATTTACTTAGCAAAAGTACAAAAAACCCTGCAAAAAATGCGGTTTTTCATAGGTTGGTTTAGTTCCCAAAGGGGGAACTTTTTCCCCTTGTTCCGATTTTGCCCGTTTCCGAACTTAACCTGCCTAGGAATATAAGACATATTCGTGCCAAACTTCGGAAGTCTAGCTCTTTTATTTTGGACTGTATCGTGTCCTCTACAGACGGACGGACGGACAGACGGACGGACGGACATCGCTAGAATGTCTTAGAATCGATCACTGATCAATAAAATATATACTTTATGGGGTCCTAGACCGATATTTCGATGCGTTTTACACGGAATGACGTATATAAGTGAGTATACCCTCATACTGTGGTTGGAGGGTATAAAAATTGTATTTTCCAGAGGTTAGTTCAGCACTTTAAGCGTAGTACTATGTTCTTTTTGGCAACGCGAGGAATTATAGGAAAATTGTTAAGCAAGTTTTCACGCTTTTTTTATACAAGACAATTTAAAATTTGGTGGAAAAGTGACATTTGAGTTTGGTTTATATAGTTTCTTTCGATTAAAAAAATAAAAATTGAAAAATTTTCAGAAGAAGTTCTGAATTTTTTAAATTTAAACTTAAACGTTTAAATGTTTTTTTTTATTTTTAGTACCAAAAGGTACATAAAAATAAAATGTATTTATTCTGCCTTTATATATGTATATATATTCGATTAGAGTTTTATTCTAGTTCGAGGCCCAAAATATTTCAATTTATGATACTGTCATAATAGAGTATTTTTAATTTATTGCTTTAAAAAAGTTACTCATCTCATAGTATGTCTGTACTGATCAGTTTCATCCCCACTAAGGAATCTTCAGCAGACTTTAGAGAATCATCGTTGGTCAATCAAACATCAAACCAGATATATATCAAATATTATGTCTGGTTTGATGTTTGATTGACCAACGATGATTCTCTAAAGTCTGCTGAAGATTCCTTAGTGGGGATGAAACTGATCAGTACAGACATACTATGAGATGAGTAACTTTTTTAAAGCAATAAATTAAAAATACTCTATTATGACAATATCATAAATAGAAATATTTTTGGGCCTCGAACTAGAATAAAACTCTAATCGAATATATTTAAACTTAAACCTTATTTATCAAAAAACATGCCTCAATTTTATTTTTTTTTATTTTTTTAAAAAAAAGTTAATGGACTTTTCTATCTGATCTGAAATTTTCAGAGGTGAGTTTTGCCTTGTTTTCGAGAAATCAAATGTCAAAGATGGCAACGCGCTAATTTTATACAATAATGGTGTATAAAACGTGTGCGTATGAGTAATATCAATACTTAAAAAATATTTTAAGAGGCAATGGCCCAGTTGGCCATGTCTTAAAGACATCCTCGACGACGCGTGAACGACCATAGAAAATCGTTGACGACGCGTAGGCGACAGTCCAAGCAAATCGTTAACGACTTTTTCACACAAAGGGCCGGAAAATCGTTAACGACAACGTGAGCGACATTATCACTTACAAAGTCGTTGACGACAATATGAGCGACATAGTCGGAGACGACAATATGGTCGACATAGTCGTTGAAGACAACATGGGTGACATTTTGCTTATTATGTCGTTGATGATTATAGGAAAAAAATAAGCTTCGTTCTGTCCTTCATAAATATAGTTTAAGCAGGGATATTTCTGAATTTCAGCTAATATAACAAATATTTTATATTACAAAAATGCGGGAACTCTTTAGTCCTGGAAATCTAATATCAAATGTCGTCTTCTATAGTTGTGTATCAATGCTGCTCCCTGTCTACCGATGAACTGAAAAACAGATGGCTTAGCATTTGTATTGTTTTAATTTTTATGGGGTTTTAACAAGTAGGAAACTCCGGACACAATACAAACATTGCCCTGACAATGGAATAGCAAAAAGACGCTTCCTTAAAAAATAACCAATACTAGCGACTGACAAAAATAGTCACGTTTTTGGATTAAGCAAATAGTTTTATCGACGAATCGATGCTTTTCCGACGCGATCTCGATTAACATTCTAATATGAAATATGTTGATAATACTTATAAGCCCTGTTTTCGCATAACCGTATATATATTAACATTAACCGTTTAACCGAAAACGCATCCACGTTTAACAAAATGTACTTGGTATCACTGTGGTTGGTATCAAAATTTATTAAGGCAAACAAGAAAAAATAGGTGTATGTCTTTGCAATCACTTGGCCTCACTTTTTATCGAAGCTTTAAATTAACGCTAATAATTATACACGCTAAAAATAAGCGTGGATAATTTAAAATTTGTATGGGTAAGCGTATATACGGTTATGCGAAATCAGTCTATCAAATACTCTTAGTATCTTTTACCTAATAGTGTACTAGGCTTTAAGGGGGAACATTTTTCCCAGGTCCAATTTTGCAAACTTAATCTACCTAGGACTTTAACACCAGGCGTGGATCCAGTGGGAAGAACTAAATTATTTTCAGGGGGAAAATTAAATTACCCTCCCCCCCAAACCGAATCGAAAAAGAAGGAAAAGAAAAAAAAGGAAAGGAGAGGGAAAAAATAAAATAAAATATGTAATCTGAATTTTTTCTATACACATTTTTTCTTTGAACAAATCCATGGGAAATTTAACTGGCGAATCACCGATTTTGTTTATTTTTGATAGGGGTTTAAAAATTATTAAAAGCCAATATTTATTTTTGGATCAATACTTTGGAAGATATTGGTGTTAAAAAAGCGATTTCTTGACAATATTGACTTTTAGACAGTTTTTTACCATTTTTGTACTCGGAAACCGAAAGTCGTAGGAAAAAACATATAAAAGCAATATTGTAAATAAAATTATGAATTTTAGAAATTTATAAAAAAAATAAATTAAAAAAAATTTTTACAAACCATTTTGAAAACAATATTCGAATGTCCTTCTTTCCCAACAAGGACACCATGGATTTCCAAAAATAAAAGTTTTGTATTAAATTTTAGAACATCCTTTTAATGCTGTTAAAATTTCAGAGTGGTGTTTTTCAAAGTTTGTTAGAGAGCTAAATACTTGGCTTTTTTCAAAATTTTAGCAAAAAATCTAAAATGTTGCTTTATTACAAACTTTGAAAATTTATTGCTCGATAACACAAAAAAACACCTCACTGAAATTTTAACAGTGTTAAAAGGACATTCTGAACTTTAATAAAAAATATTATTTTTTGAAATCCATAGTGTCCTTGCCAGTAAAATAGGACATTCTAATATTGTTTTCAAAAATGTTTCTTACATTTTTTTTGAAATTTTTCTTTTGTTTATAAATTTTAAATCTCCATAATTTTATCAACAATATTGTCATATTAAGTTTTTTTCAATGTTGGCAATCGATACCTTTTCAATACCGTTATCCGTTTCAAAACCCTTTAAATTGAATACCGGTACCAATACCAATACCGAAACTCAGTTTTGGTATCGGATACCGGTATCCAAAAACCTTTTCCTTCGGTATCGGTACGTACCGGTATTGAAACGGTTTTTTCTTAAAAACCATGTTTTTTTACAAAAAAAATAAAAAAATAATAGAAAGTTTGCAAATTTTTTGGTTTTTGTAAATGAAAAATCGTACTCCAAATGCCTCACCGAAGTCTCATGAAAATCAAAAAATCTTTTGACACCCACATCGTGAATTAAGCAAAAATTTCAAATAAGCCATGCGTGCCGCGATGAGGGAGCAAAAGAAAATTATTGATTTTCACGAAATTTTTATGGAGTCATTTTGACTCCCAATAGAAACTTTTTGGACCCCTTTTGTATAGTATAGTTTTTGTGGGGATTTTTATTTAATCCGTGATGTGGGTGTCCGAGGATTTTTTTTTATATTTACAGGACTTCGGGGGAGGCATTTGGAATACTAGCAGGAGGTTTTCCACCATAGTATATTTTTTGGAAGTGGCTTAACTCGTAGAAATCGTCCATAAAAGTCCCATAATTTGCGAAAAAAATTGTTTGCAATATTTTTGAATGTGATCTTGTCTAGACAGGGAAGACCTATTTTTCAAATAGATAACACCAACAAAAAAAACTTGGTTGCCTAGAAATAAGATGAAATATGTAATAAGTTGGGGTTTTTACTTTAACCGCGATGAGGGAGGGAAATAAATTTTATGGAGTCATTTTGACACCCAATAGAAACTTATTGGACCCCTTTCAGCATAAACATAAAAGAAAGGTAAAAATCGATACGGCCTTATATTTATGTCCTAGAGACATAGGATTTAGGACAAAAGCGGTCCAGTGCTTCAAAAGTTATGAGCAAACGACTGAATTTCGGCAAGGGTTTTTCGTGAATTTTCGAGATAAAAAAACGCTAACTTTCGAAAGGCAATCCTGAGGATGGTGAAGCCTGGCATATATATTTACCGTTCCACTGGCCTGGTTCGTATTAAATTTCAGCCAAATCGGTCCAGTGGGTCAAAAGTTATTAAGAAACCTGTAAATTTCAGATTGGTTTCACCTTAACCTTTAATATCCTGACTTCTTGTTTTGAGCCGAAAAAAATATATGTTATTTATAATATTTTAACTCGCAATTCTAAACAACTTTTGTTCTACGACTTTGTTTATAGGTTGGACCCTTGCGAATCAATCAGGCACCCGGAAGACAAAATTTGACCAAAGTCTTTTTCTAACACATTTTATTTGTTTTAAACATTCTGGAAATTCAAAAAATTCACGAAACTATTTTTTTCAACTTCGATTTCGATGTATTTAACACAAAAAATGATTTTTCGGAAAAACGCACACTGTGATGAGCATACGGGTGTCAAAAAAGTGTGCTTCTAAGTGGTGAAAGGCGAAAATGTTAGATATTGTATTAATAAACATTGTTTAAGTCACAGAAGGAAGTTTCAACAAAATTTGTTTAACAAAGTTACCGATTTTTTTGGTTGGTTCCTTGCGGAACCAGTAGGATATTAAGGGTTAAATTCACTTGTTGAAAAAACCGTTAAAGCAGCTTTAAAAAAATGATGAGTCAGGAAAATTTTTTACAAAGTATTCTTGTCACTCACAAAAATTTGTATACTAAAACAAAAAAAATTACACTCGAAAAAAAATTTACACTAAAAAAAAATTAAATTTTTTTTTTTTTCAAAAATGACTTAAACAAGTTTTTTACTCAAAATAAAATATTTCTAAACAAAATTGTTAATTTGATTCACGTTAGAAAATTTACTATCACTTTAGAAGCGCATTGTGGAGGGTATTGATGGATTCGTCCAAGTCGAATTTAACTTTTCTGCTTGTTTTTACAATTTTTTTTTTAAGTTTTTATACGTTTTAATACGTTTTTTTTATATTTTTTAGCATTTTTTCGATAATACCGGTACGTACCGGTATTGACGTTTCGGTATCGGTAATACCGTAACTGATTCAACTCAAATACCGTAACCGATACCGATACCGAAATAAATAAAAAAACGATACCAATACCGATATCGATACCGTTATTCGTTTCGATTGCCAACCTTGGTTTTTTTTTTCAAACAACTTACGGTTTCCGATTTAATAAAACACACAAAAAACTGTCTAGAGCCAACTATTTGATTTTTTCCAAGGTTGGCAATCGAAACGAATAACGGTATCGATATCGGTATTGGTATCGTTTTTTATTTTATTTCGGTATCGATATCGGTTACGGTATTTGAGTGGAATCGGTTACGGTAATACCGATACCGAAAAGTCAGTTTATTTGTTAATTTTTATGAGACTTCGGGGAAGGCATTTGGAGTTCCAGCGATAGGTTTTCCACCATAGCATATTTTTTTAAAGTGGCTTAACTCGGAGAAATCGCTAATGAAGTTACGATTTCGCGATTTTTTATTACTTAAAGCCAAGTACTCTGTTTTTATTGTGAAAATTTTACTAAAACTTTAAACGCCTCAAATCGCAACAAAACATTTAAAAAATCAACAACTTTTGACAATAATAAGAAAGAAACGATCATAACAAAACTGAAATGAAACTTTTTCACATTTTTCCAGATAGATAACACCAACAAAAAGAGCTTGATTGCCTAAAAATAAGATGATATATGTGATTTTTTGGGGATTTTACTTGAACCGCGTTGCGGAAGGGTAGGAAACTTTGCGGAAGGGTAGGAAACATTTTGACACCCAAAAGAAACTTTTTGGACCCCTTTTAGCTCAAACAAAAAATAAAAGTAAAAATCGATACGGCCTACTCTACCATGCATAGTGCCAAATATTAGTTTGAGTAGAAAAGCACTTTTAAAGTTAATGAATACCTTTAACGAAAACTGAAGGAAAAAACTGTGCTCTCAAAGCAAATTGAAATCTATTAATCATGCGCCATTTAAGTAGTAAAATTTTTCATTTGCGAAACGACAATTTACAAATTTTTATTAAAAAAATTTTTTTTTTTAAACATGGTTTTTTAAGAAAACCGTTTCAATACCGGTACGTACCGGTACCGAAGGAAAAGGTTTTTGGATACCGGTATCCAATACCAAAACTGGGTTTCAGTATTGGTATTAGTACCGATATTCAATTTTAAAGGTTTTTAAACGGATATCGGTATTGAAAAGGTATCGATTGCCAACATTGATTTTTTCAAATGAATTATTGGCCTCTCCAACCAGCTTTGAAAATTGATTGCTCGACAACACGAAAAAAACCCTCTGACTTTTTAACAGCGTTAAAAGGACATACTACACTTTAATACAAATTTAGCTTTTGGGAATCTATGATGTCTTTGCCAGAAAAAAAGGATATTCCAATATTGTTTTCAAAATTTTTTGTTGACTTTTTTTTTATTTTTTTTTTCAAAATTTTAAATCTTCATAATTTTATCTACAATATTGTTTTTATCAGACACCGGATTTTAAAAACCGAAAACACAAAATTTTAAGTTTTCATCAAAAATAAAAAAATATATTGTGTTCCAAATAAAATATTTTTCTGTAATATTGTTTTGTATATTCATCGCAAGTTCAAAATATATTTTTCTTTCAAAAACATAAAAATATAAAGTACAAAAAAAAACGTTTTCCATAAAATTTGAAAAAGATATTTATCGTACAAAAAAAAAAAAAAAAAAACAAAACCAAAAAAAAAACGTTTTTTTTTGTTTGTGTCAAAAAATAATTGGAAATATTTATGTATGTATGTTTATTTAAATAAACTTGTGATATGTATTGAATCCTTTACATTTTTGTCAATTTTGGTCCAATAAATTAGAGAAGCACACCATTGGAAACGTATTAAGGGCGTCCATTTAACAAATTAAAGAGTTTGTGATCTTTAAAAACCTTTTTGTCTAGTTAAATAAATATGGTCAATGTGATAAAAGATGAATTGTAGAATGTAAGGGTAACAGACCCCTAGTATTTAGTAAGTCTCTATTTGGAACCACTTAGCTACTGTAAGTTCTCCAAGTTCCTGAACATGTAAAGATGCTTTTGTCCCTTAAATGTTAATGTTTTAGGGACAGAAACCTCTTTACATGTCAAGCGAAATTTGGACCAAGAAGGTGGTTCCGAGATCCAAATTCTGGTAGAAATACTGTTATAAAGTAACAGAGAAGCAATATTAAGGGGTAATCGGGTAAAGGGTAAATGTGCTAAAAATGAATTGTTAAGTGTGAGGGTAACAAAAGTCTTGTTATCAGTAAGTCTCTAATTCGAACCACTTACTCGCTATAAGTCCTTAAAGTTTGTGAAAAAATAATCTCTATTTCAGGGACAAATGAATTTATACTTGTCAAGCGAAATTTGGAACCAGAAAGTGCTTTAGGGATCCAAATTCTTGTTAAATAAATATTAATTAATTGCAGATTTTCATAATCATAACGAAATCCAAATAGTTTTGGACTGCGTAATCGTAAGATACCATATTTTTACTCCGTAAAAATATGTTGCCTACATAACGAAATGCAAGCCAATGTTGTTTAAAGCATCCCTAATTTGTATTACTCCGCAAACATCAATTTCCATCGGAATTTGCTTGGCAGATTCTAGAGAAATTATTTTGAATTTTGAAAATAACAAAAATTCAAATAATAACAAAAAAAAATATGTACATAAATATTGAACAATCAAAAAAAAAAACGTTTTATTTTTTGAACTTTTGATAAATATCTTTTTGGAAAACGTTTTATTTTTTTGTTTGTTTTTTATTTCGATCATGATGAAAATTTTTAAATAAATAACTTTTTATAATTTTTTTCTGTTTGAATAATTTTAAGTTTTTTGAACGCCTACGATAAATATATTTGATAAAAACAAAAAATAAAAAGTTTTCCGGTGTCTGGTTTTTATACAAAAATGGTAAAAAACTGTCTAAAGGGTACTTTCCACTATCACACTTTTCCATTTTACACATTAAAATTTACCAACTTCCTAAAGATTTTTGGATTCTTTTTTGATTGAAACCTAGTCGTATCTAATAAGTGAACAATTTCTGGCCAAATTTTGTAAAAAAATATTTCGCCTACATTGTGAAATTACGCTTGTATAATGGAAATATGTGATAGTGAAAAGTACCCTTAAAAGGTACTATTGCCAAAAAAGCGATTTTTTAAACGTTGATCCAAAAAAATATATATGAGCAATTGTCATTAACTTTTAATATTTAAGAAAAAAAAAATTGCGATTTTTATTTCGTGGCACATTGATAAGACTTTGTAGGTAAATAACATTATAAATAAGTAATTCAAATCCGTCCGCATGCATTAATTTGAGCGATCGCACCCAAAACTATGGCGGTTTAAAGTTAAAATTTTTAAAAAAATTGTCAAAATTACATTTTTTATCCGAAGTTAACCAAACGTACCATTTTGTATTATGCTTACCCAGAGCTAAAATACATATTCAAACATGCATAAAATGTTTGCTAAATATCGAGATATTTGCATTTAACCAATTTTTTTTCGGCACATTTGCCAATATTTTGGAAATAAAAATGTTTCCAGCGGTTTTATTTTTTTTAGAAAAATATTACCAAATGCATTAACAAAATCTTAACAAATTCTTAGTTAACACCATTATTCTATCTCTAATGGGTAAGAAACAGCAGTGGTTTAAAGGAAACATTTTTGAAAAAAAAAATAATAATTTTGAATTTATTTTTTTTTTTTTAATATTAAATGTCTGATTTTATACGGCGTTCACACTTGCTGTTTTGAAGTGTTTAAAAGTGAGATGTTTAAAAAAGTCTTTGTTCTGTATCCATTACGTTTTTATTCTGTTACTGGTGTTTTGTTAAACAACTTGTTTAAAGTCGCTAGTGTGAACTCCATATTACAGTGTTGTCCTTCACTGAATATTAAAACTATTCAAAGGATGATTAATAATGCTATTATTTAGGTTATTACGAAATATTTTAAAATTATTACTAATTTTATCAAGGTTATAAAAAATTTTAGCGATTTTTCGCGATTTTCGCGACTGCAAAAATCAATGGACTAATTTTGAAATATTATTCGAATAAGACATGTCAAAATCTATCAAAATACATTTCTTTTCTACTTTATTTTAAGTAATGTAAGATTTAATATAACCATTGAATTTAAAAGTATCAAAAATTTTAAAACCACCAAAAACCACTAAAACGCCAATTGTTTTTGGGTGCGAATGGATTGAAGATAAAGCATTAAAAATACTACCAAACGCGGTTTTCACTGACCAATTTCGATAAGCGGCCTGGATGTGCCTTACAAAAAACGAAAAACAGAAAAACGCCGCGGAATTCGCCAATATTAACTTTTGATCGATGTTGCTTTCCATGATTTATTATATTTGCACATACCATTGTTTCTACATGTTCAACTTTCAGCCATGCACATTTGGCTGTCAAAAAATGCAAAACTAAAATATCGAAATTTTGCAAAAAATTTAAAAAGTTCATAAAATTTTTGCAATTGAATATTTTTTGGGTGCGTTTGTAAATCAAGTGGGAAATGGTAAATTATTAAGTTCACAAAGCATTCGGAACCATTCGGAATAAAACTGGGAGTGTGCCTCGCAAAAAACAGACTTTTTAAAAAATTCACGTTTTTTCTTCCCATCTTTGGAGAGCTGCAGCTTCGTAACCATTGCGAGCACATCACTCGAATCAGTCTCAGATTGTGCATATTTACAAGGGCTTTTACCATGTGTATTTAAATTTTAAAATTACAGTTTGCACCAAAAGCTACAATCAAAAAACCTCGAAAAATTAAAAATTGAAAAAAATTGGTATCAAAGATTTAGGTCCATGTAACTTTTTTCTTATTGATGGCACATCCACTGAACCTACATCAAATAATTGCCCAAGTCTACTGATTAAACGGTATTAAATTTGGAGCAATAGCTTTAACGCACCCAACAATATCGAACTTCGAACGAAAAATTTCATGAGAGTATCAAGCGATTTTTTTACATTTTTCCACTTTGCACGTTCCTTACCATGAGATAATGAGACTATTTGCACTGTGCCTTTGCAGAATTACTCATTATGGTTCCCTTAACATATCTACATTCACAGGTACCACCTAGTTTACAAATAAAAATGTTATTGCGAAATTAGTAAAATATCACAAGCGTTAAAAGTTAATGACAAAAGTCCATATATTGTTGTTTATCATTTATGAAGCTCTATTAAATAACCAAAATTAACAAATTAAATTAAAATTAACCAGTTAAATTACTCATGAAATTATTCATGATCGTCGATCGATTTTAAGTCGATATAACGATGTGCGTTCGTCCATCTGTCTGTATGCAAAAACAAGCTAACTGTTGAAAGTAACACTGCGTGACAAAACTAACCACTATTTTAGAAAACAAGAGGTACGACCATCATTTCAATATATTTAGGACATGCTGAATCGAATGGCGTACTCCGTTTTTCGATGTATGGTACAGTTTTCTTGTAAAATGTCATTAAAGATTGGCTGATTTTCAGCTGCTTTTTAAAAAAAAAAATTCCAAAGCTAATGATTTTTAAATTTTATGGCATGGAAAACAAAGATATAACTTGTAGCAATATTTCTAATATAAATTTGGTTTAAAGCTTTTCATCTTAACCCCTTTAATTCGCGGATTTCTTCATTTTTTTAAGATTTCGTGAAATTAACCGCTAAATTGGTCTCTGATAAAAAACTTGCATTTTGTGGATCATAAAGGCGTCCATGACACTACGAATAGTGGACAAAAAACATCTATGTTATATGGACCATCATGAAGAAAATCGCGAAAAACCGTTTTTTTTTTGTATATGGCAGCATCACTTTAGGAGATGATTTAAGGCTTCATCTTTTAGTATACAATGTGGGAACCTTAAACAATGAACTGACCCTAAATTTGTCCAAAAAAGTTTTCATTTGCTAAAGTTATCTTAACAAAAACTATAATTATTGTATCGCAAACACTGAAATAACAGTTTTTGTTAAGATAACTTTTGCAAATGAAAACTTTTTTGGCCGAATTTTTGGTCAGTTAGTTGTTTAAGGATCCCACATTATATACTAAAAGATGGAACCTTAATTCATCTCGTAAAGTGATGCTGGCATATACAAAAAAACGGTTTTTCGCGATTTTCATCATGATGGTCCATATAACATAGCTGTTTTTTGTCCACTATTCGTATTGTTAGGGATGCATTTTTGATTCATTAAAAGCGAGTTTTTTATCAAAGACCAATTTGGCTGTTAATTTCACGAAAACCTTAAAAAATGAAGAAATTCGCGAATTTAAGGGCTTAAATTGAAAAGCTTTAAACCAAATTTGCATAAGAAATGTTGCTACAAGTCATATCTTTGTTTTTCATGTCATAAAATTTATAAACCATTTACTTTGCAAATTTTTTTGTTAAAAAACTTTCTCGAAATCAGCAAATCTTTAACGACATTTTGCAAGAAAACTGTACCATACATCGAAAAACGGAGTACGCCATTCGAATCAGCATGTCCGAAATAAATAGAAATGATGGTCGTAACTCTTGTTTATTTTTTAGTGTTCCGCAGTGTAATTATATATGTTTTGTTTTTACAAAAAATTACTAAAATAGTTTTTTACTCAAAATTAAATGCACTTCTCTAATCAAAATTGTTAATGTTTTTTCGCGTTAAAAAATTAATTTAAAAAGGGGGGTATTCGTGGATTAGGCAAAGTCGAATTTAGCTTTTCTACTTGTTTTCACTCAAATTTTTTTTTCACTAAAACTTTTTTATTCAAACTCCTTTTTGTTAGTGATATTTTTAATCACTCAATTTTTTTCCCCCCAAATTTTAAATTTGATGTTTAAGTCATTCTAAACATTTTTTGGAAACTACTTGAACGTCCATAATGAAATTAAATATGGATACCGCAGGAGAGAATTTTATAAATGGCGTTACTTATTCAAATATTTCATTTATCCGGTAATTAAAATTACCAGTAACCAATTCCCGGGCGGACATGCTATTTAGACATTTTAATGGTAAGGACCTTTAGCTATTTAAGTTTGGCATGCATATTTTCTATCACATACGGACGAACATTGTCTTAGCTTCGATCAAAGATGACTAATAACCATATATATATGTATCCTAGACCGAAAATTACATTACATTATGGATCCTAGATATATCCGATATTTTGGAAAGTTACACACATAATGGCAAAGTGAGTTTATCGAGCAAAAGGTTTTTTTTTTTAATCGCTTCCAATCATGCGTATCAATGAAATGACTTCGTGACATGCTTGCTATTGTTAATATATATTAAAAATAAAAAATTGTTAGCCCAAAGTTCATAACATTTACCCATTATCTTAAAAAGTTCCGATAAGCTTAACACAATTTAGTGGGTTCTTATATGTTAAAGCCCCATAATTACTAAGAACACTGTATGACATAAATAATTTTGGTTTAATCATTCTATTATGTGTATGTTTACTTTTAGTGGCGCTGAAAAAACCTAAATTTTTAAATAATTAATAAATTTGATTTCACAAAATTTCTATTTAACGATTAATCATGATTAAAAAAAATAATCAAATTTCGTACTTATCAATTAATCTTGATTTTGATTAATCAGAATTTGTGATTAATCGATTAAGTTTTTTTTAATCAAGACTTTGATTAATCACAATGTTTTTAATAAGCGATTAAAACAACAATCTCTTAATAAGCCACATTTAATCGTTAGAAAATGTAATACAAATCCCAAATATTTCAACAAAGGGCGTTACTATTTTCCACTGACCAGTTGCATTTCGATTTTTGCTTATCGAAAATTTTAATCAATTTGCAGCTGTTTTTTTTTTTTTTTTTTTGATAAAAAATTAATTTATTTGCTGTTATGTTCTTTTAATCGGCGGTCGAGCACAAAAAAACAAAACACAATACCTTTTTTTTTGGATTAATGTGTATCATAAATTATATTGATATAGTATACTTTTATCATATCGTCTAAATATTTAATAACTTTGATTTGTTACTTGAATTATGATTACTTATAATTTTTCAAATTAATTTATTAATTTATAATCAAACATTTCACATTTTTTTATAATCTACGTAAAAAAAAACTTCAATCAAGAATATGCCGCTGCCTTCAAGTACATTATATTGCGAACGATAATAACAAGCCATTTATTTAGCAGATTATTTACGAGTGCGATTACAATTGCAACTAAGTACACATATAAAAAAATTAACTAAAAAGTAAAAAAGGGCTAAGTCCATGGCATTGATGAGAAAATAGAAAAAAAATTTGGAACTTAAAAAAGAGCTCATTCAGCGGTCACCCACCGATTTTCATTTTGTTAAAAGAAGACATGACAACGATCTTTTGACATACATAGATCGCAAAACGTATATACAAACTAGTTTTGTGAAAAAAGTTAAAAAAAAAGTTCAAAAGTGGAATAGTTTTCTAGATATTGCTAACTTTTCAAAATTTTCAACTTTTTAAATAACCGGTTTTACTTAAATAAAAATATCTCCGGATCAAATCGGTGGATTTATTTATTTTTTGGTTTAAATAAAAGGTAATTAAATGCTTTACAATAAAAAAAAAACTTGTAAAATGGCAGGAAATCTTGTTAGTTTTATTTTTGTTACTCCTATTTTACGAAAATTCCTATTAAAAAAAGGTGTTTTTTTTTGTAAGTTTACAAGCTTTTTACAAATAAAATTGTAGATTTACAAGGAATTCCATTGACTTAAATTGATTTTTTCTAGTTTCTATTTTACCAGAACTCCTAGTAAAAATTATGAGCTTTTTTTGTAATTTGCAAGCTTTTTTCCAATTAAATTATAAATTTACAAAATTTTTGACACGATAAAACTAATAAGGAATTCTCGTGACTTTACTAAATTTTTTTTTGTAAATCTACCGTGGAAATTTGATAATTTACGAAAAAAAAATGTAAAATTACAAATAAAAACTGTAAATTTGAATCGATTGTTTTTAAAAAATAATGAAAAATTTGCAAATATTTGTAAAATGGGATTACGAGAATTTTTCTAGTAATTTCATAAGTTTCTTTTTTTGAGTGTATTTTAGACCACCCAAAAAATTTATGGAATTTGCAAAATTATTTTTTTTTCGAATTTGATGAAAAATTATGAAAAAAAAAAATTTTGATGAAAAAAAAAAATTTGATGAAAAAAAAAAATTTATGAAAAAAAAAAAAATGATGAAAAAAAAAATTTATGAAAACAATTTTGGGTGGTCTAGTGTATACTAGGGTGGCTCGTTTTTGGGCTTTTCTCTCTGATCAAATTCTAATACCCGCCAAAAGTGTCGGTCCCCTAAGGGTAACTCACATGCAAAATATCACTCCGATCGGAGTTTATCTTCTGTCTCCACTTTGAGCCTCAAAATTGGTGTTTTTGGAAAAAAGGACTTTTTAAAAAAAAAAAAAAAAATTTAAGTTTTTTTATTAAAATAATGAAAAAAATTTTTTTGTATAATATTTGATCATAAATACTTAAATATGAAATTTAAAGATTTTATGGTATCATTAACCCGTTCAAACTTGATGCCAAAAAAATGGCATGATTTTGGGGGCGTTCTCAAAACACCTTATTTCAAAATTTGAAAATTTTATTAAAAAAAAATTTTAAACATACCATTTTTTCTTTCTGAATTCATTAAGAACACCTTGGAGAAGAAAAATGTGAAATATGGCGGATATCCGTCGATCCGCTTTTTGGGAATCGCGGGGGGAAGTTAGCGGATTTCAAGGAAATGTTGGTTTTATCAATAATTTAAATTAATAAAATCTTATAAATTTAATTTTTGGGCAAATTAACTGTTTTTTGGTGTCGTGGCATTCTATTAGATAACTTTAAGTCTGTCATGAAATCTTACCGATCTAGGACGTCTTTAACCCACATTGGCTGGGGGTCAAAAATGACCCCCGCAAGAAATTTGAAGTTTAGAGCTTAAATTTTGTACTATAAACAAGTATAAAACGGCTTTTGTGTGTTTTACCTCAACTATTATTTCATATTAATATATTATCTTTAAAAAAATCGTTAACCCTTTTTGGTAGGGGGTCAAAAATGACCCATTCAATAAAAAATATAAATTTTGTTGATATCAAAAAATTCAAGCACTATTCCGAAAAGTTTTTGCCGGGGTCATTTTTGACCCCTGGCCAATGTGGGTTAAAGATATCTTAAACAGGTGAAATTTGAGGGCTGATTTAAAGTTATCTAATAGACTGCCACAAATTAATTTTCTATAAAAAATATATAATTTTTATTGAATGGGCCATTTTTGACCCCCTACCAAGAAGGGTTAACGATTTTTTTAAAGATAATATATTAATACGAAATATTAGTTAGGGTAGAAAACACAAAAGCCGTTTTATACTTGTTAATTGCACAAAATTTAAGCTCTAAACTTCAAATTTCCTGCGGGGGTCATTTTTGACCCCCCGCCAATGTGGGTTAAAGACGTCCTAGATCGGTAAGATTTCATGACAGACTTAAAGTTATCTAATAGAATGCCACGACACCAAAAAAACAGTTAATTTGGCCAAAAATTAAATTTATAAGATTTTATTAATCCAAATTATTGATAAAACCAACATTTCCTTGAAATCCGCTAACTTTCCCCCGCGATTCCCAAAAAGCGGATCGACGGATATCCGCCATATTTCACATTTTTCTTCTCCAAGGTGTTCTTAATGAATTCAGAAAGAAAAAATGGTATGTTTAAAATTTTTTTTTAATAAAATTTTCAAATTTTGAAAAAAATTGTTTTGAGAACGCCCCCAAAATCATGCCATTTTTTTGTCATCAAGTTTGAACGGGTTAATGATACCATAAAATCTTTAAATTTCATATTTAAGTATTTATGATCAAATATTATACAAAAAATTTTTTTTCATTATTTTAATAAAAAAACTTAAATTTTTTTTTTTTTAAAAGTCCTTTTTTCCAAAAACCCCAATTTTGAGGCTCAAAGTGGAGACAGAAGATAAACTCCGATCGGAGTGATATTTTGCATGTGAGTTACCCTTAGGGGACCGACACTTTTGGCGGGTATTAGAATTTGATCAGAGAGAAAAGCCCAAAAACGAGCCACCCTAGTGTATACTGTATTCAAAAATAATTTATTTTTCAGATATTTCTTTTTAGAGAAAAATTTCAGATTCGAGGTAATTTCTAGCTAATTATTTTTTAAACATCGAGGCATTCTCCAAATCTTTTGTGTAAAAGTTTTTAAATTCAAAGAACTTTCCTTTAAAAAAATGTTTTATATTCTCGAAAATACCAAAACATTTTTTCTCAGATTCTTGTATGTTATTCCTAAAAAAATCTTCAAGTTCAATGAAAAGCTCTTATAAAGAATTCTTAAACTCGAAAACGTTTATAGGTTCTCTGACAAAATTCCACCGGAAACGCGCATAATTTCACACTGAAAAAACAATTTTATAAAAAAACAAGTAGAAAAGTTAAATTCGACTTTACCGAATCTATGAATACTCTCCACAATGCATCTTTTAAAGGATAGTACAATTTTTATCGTGAAAAAATTAACAATTTTGATTAGAAATATTTTATTTTGAGCTAAAACTCTTTTTTTTGTCATTTAAAAATAAATTCTTATTTTTTTGAGTGTACATTTTTTTCGGGTGTAATGTTTTTTTACTGTAAAAATATTTCTGAGTGAATGCACGTACGTATTGTCATTTTTGTAAAATAAAACTGAATTTTTTTTTAGTGTAAAATTTTTTTTGAATGTAAAATTTTTTTCGAGTGTAATTTTTAAGTTACCAATGCTTCAAAACTAAACAAGTTTAAAAAGCATTGCTTTAAAACTAAACAAGTTTGAAAAGCATTGTTAAGTTACCACCAATGCTTTTAAAACTTGTTTAAACACGTGGCATTTTAGATGATACTAATCTGAAATTCAGGGTTTTGCTTATAACTTTTGAACCACTGGAAATATTGAGCTGGAATTTAATACCAAACAGACCTAGGGAACGGCAAAGATACATGTCAAGCTTCAGCAGTCTCATTATTGTCTTTCAAAAGTTATCGTGTTTTTTATCTCGTAAATTCGCGAAACACCCTTGCCGAAATTTACTTATTTGCTCATAACTTTTGAACCACTGGACCGATTTGGCTGGATTTCAATACCAACCTGACCAGGCAAATGACCAACATATATGCCAAACTTCAGTAGCCTTTGTAAAGTCTTTCAAAAGTTAGCGTGTTTCTACGGACGGACAGACAGACGGACGGACGGACATCGCTAGATCGACTTAAAATCGATCGAGGATCATGAATATATATACTTTATAGGGTCCTAGACCAATATAATTACAAACGGAGTGACAAACTTATATATACCCTCTATCACTAGAGTGGAGGGTATAAAAATACAAGGAAAAATGATAATGATTTAGCTCCATTGCCATGTATTCCTTCTTTTAATTCCATATTTTTCTCAAAAATAAGAAAAACAAATTTTTAATATTATGCCAATTTGAACTAAAAAATGGGAATAATTTAAAATTTTTGTTTTTCTCTAAAGACAGTTGAGCTCAGGCTCTAATTATAATTATGTAGTATAATTTTTTAATCATTATCAATTGAATTGAGAAAAGTGTGAAAGAAAATTTTATTTTTCTAAAAATTTAAGACTTCCTGGTTTGTTTTTTACTAGTTTTATATTATCCAGTTATAATAATCTTCAGCAAAACTTTTAATGTCAAATTTATTTGGGGGTTTGGTGGGAGACATTGAGGGACACCATCCCCTTGCGATAGATGTTATCAAATGGATTTATTATGATACTTCCAATTATTTAATCCAATTAATCATTATTAAAATACACTTTTTATATCCACGTCCACAAAAGGGGCGGGTCAAATTTTTTTTATTTGTTTTTATCCGCTGGGTCCACATGCAGGGTTTTAAACTTCGTTTGACATAAAAAGTACAAAAAACCCTGCAAAAAAATACCGTTTTTCAGTGGTTGGTTTAGTTCTCTAAGGGGGTTTGGTTTAGTTCTCTAAGGGGGCCTAGGAATATAAGACATATTCGTGCCAAACTTCGAAAGTCTAGCTCTTTTATTTTGGACTTTATCGTGTCCTCTACGGACAGACTGACGGATATACGGACGGACGGACGGACATCGCTAGGATGTCATAGAATCGATCACTGATTAATAATATATATACTTAATGGGTCCTAGACCGATATTTCAAAACGTTACACACGGAATGACAAAGTGAGTATACCCCTGTGGTTGGAGGGTATAAAAACATCTTCAAATCAAAGAAGATAAACTAATTGGTAGAAAACGTCCTAAAACTAAAGAAGATGATTTTGTCTTAAAAATATTTTTTTTTTCATATGTTTCGGGAAAATTTCTTTGGCGGTAAGAATTCCTCCCATGTATTAGAGAATTCCATAAAAGGAAAATAATGGACTATTCAACAGTACATGAACTAAAATTTGTTCCTAACAGTTAAGAAAATTTCCCAGAGTTTGGCTAAATTGTGGGAAAATTTATTTTAAAGAAAATTAAAAAAAATAAATAAATTAGAAAAGATTAAAATAAAATCTCTCTTAAGACATCCAAACGCACTTTTTTTAAGCGCTGAAGTACATTTTTCTTCACGCCTTTGAAAGAAGAAAAAATCACTACAATCCACAAAAAAGGATACATTTTCAAGGTCTTTTTAAGTTTTGGTCTACCATTTATTTATTTTTTTCCCTTGCAAAATACTTTTTGATGTTGCCAGTGTTATCGCTACATTAAAATTTTCCACCACATCTGGCAGCACTGACTGCTTTTTGCAATTCATAAAAAAATAAAATTATGCGCTCATGACCAAAAACGCATTCATATACGTATGATTAATTTTAAATATAAGAAATATTAATCATACGCACCTTAGTAATGAGTTAAAATTTATCAACATGAACCTCTGATTTTTTTCAATGTCTCCGAATTTGATGAAACTTGCGACTTAGAAGACTTATACTCACAATCAGACAAAATTTAAGACCTATGACTTCCGAGATTTTGGAAATATGACGTTTCAAAAGTCAAGAATATCTTTTGAAGGCTGAAATATAAACATATAGATATTGAAAAGTATTTGAGCTATGTATGACCTGGATAGCTTATTTTAAAGATAAAACTATCACCGTTATAACGGCATTTTGAACAATTTTTATTTTGTACGAGTGCACTGTGGCCGAAATCACTGATATAGCGGCGTTTTAGTCAAAATTAAAAAATTAAAATTGATAAATGTTTTGCACTGTATCGATTACCTATACTTTACAGAGAAAATTAACGTTTTCACTTTTGTTTTTCTCTTAATATTCGCACAGCTGTAAGCTATCAAATATACATTTTCTGCAGCAAGTGTATTAAAGGAATTTGGGGCCTAATTACTCAGTGAGTTTTTCTTGACACTTTTAAGTCAATTGTTTATACATTTTGAGCCAAAAAGTTTTAATTGAAAGTAAATGGTATGTTTTAACTAAAAAATAAATGTGTATGGCCTGTGTGTATCTAGTTTATTATTAGTTCATTATAGAAGTTTACATTTGTGATATAAACTATAGTTTCATGGACTGCAACTTTTGAAATTCGATCGTATTCGGTCCACTTCCTGTTTTGTTTATTATTTTGGGTTATTTTTATTGTGACGTTTCAGTATTACGTGCTAATTCGCGCAAGTTGTTCAGTTTTTAGGGTCCATCTGCCTGTCCAAATAAACAGTATAAACGCGATACAGACCATAATTTTCAATCGATTTGGCTGAAATTTGAAATTTAAGTTTCTTTTATCGCAAGAACAAACTCTATTAAATTTTGACAAAATCAATCCATGTTAACCCATAGCCCCCATGTAAATGTCCCCTTCAAGTTTTACTTAAATACCCCTAACAATATTATTCAAGATATCCTCTTGAAATTCGACCGATAAATGTTTTTTATATTCATAAACAATCGCTCTAAATTTTAACGGAATCGGACCATTTTAGTTTCTAGGCCTCTACAAACCACCCTCCCAATATTCACATAAATTTCCCAAAATACATAAAAATAAATAAATATTGTTTAAAAATTAATTCTTTATAAATTTTATAATCGCAAATAAGCATTAGACTTTATAATTTTACATTTCCGAATTAAGCGCCGCTAGATTGGCCTTTTCGTCCACTGTGGAGTGGTGTGGATTTTCAAATTCAACGTTAGATTTTACATGAAAAATCAATGCAACATGTCGTGGATCAAAATCTCTGTAAGCTAGTGTTATCAGCCACAGTGTGCCGACCATGTACAATTTTGTTATCTGTATACCCTAAATTCTCTAGGTGTATATTTCACAAGTATGTAGAAAAACACGTTCATATATTGTTTTAATGGCTTATAAATTATAATATAATTTAATACCAAAAATAAAACTACTGCGATTTTGTTATTTTTTTTTTCGTAATACATCTAAATCAGTTAAAATAGAAAAACAAAATGAGTGTTAATACTTTAATAACGCATATATCATGACATTCTGACATATTTTATTATGAGTTAATCAAAAAAAAATATATATAAATAGCAAAAAAACTAATAAAATATTGAATAAAAAAATAAAATAGAAAATCACAGACTTTTACTATTAAATGTTCATATTATTAGCGATACTTGTTGTATTATAAATAAACTCATACCGCATACAGTGATTTTGTGATTTGCAATAAAAGATTATTAATTTTATTTTGTTTTTGTATAAGAGTATTAAAGTCAAAAATGATTGAAATATAACAACTGGGTGTTTAAACATATTGCGAAGTACTGTATTATGGAAAATACGTACAGTGTAATCTAAAGGAAATGACAATAGTGAACGATTTATTAGGTAGATGAAAACATTGTGGATTTTTAATTTTGTTTTTGTTTCTTTTTTTTAATCTTAAGTAAAATACAACGTACGAGTACTTTTTTAAAACGTTATCACAAATTGTAATTTTGAAATTAATTTTACTTTTTATCAAAAGACAAAAAATTAATTTATCATACTTAACTTTTACAGACATACAGGTTAAACTTAAGTTTTAGTTGGATATTTCATTAAATTTTATTTTTCTTAGCAAAAGCTGCATTACTTTCAGAACTAGTTCTTGAGTGCTTCTTTTTAGCTCGACTCTACTATCTTGTTTTCAGTGCCATAATATTTGTTTGAAATTGTCTCCATCAGAACTAGTTCTAAAAAGCATTCAAGGAACAATCACCCCATATATGGAACGGCTCCATCACTCACTCTAAATCCATTTTTTTATTGTATTCAGAACTAGTTCTATAGAAGCAGTCTAGGAATAAAACGTACAAATTTATATAACAGAAAAAAATCTACATATATAAATAAAAATCAAATTTCGTTCAATGGTAATTGTATCACTTGAGAACGGCTGGACTGATATGAATGTTTTTTTTTTTAAATGTGCGTCATAGTCCAACTTAGGTTTTTACGGAAAGAAAATTTTACCTCGTCCACTTTTTTCGATATATCTAAAATCGGAAAAAAGCTGGACCGATTTTGATAATTTTGTAAATATTCAACATAGTTAGGGTATTCAATTAATCGAGGTTCTGGTTTAATCGGTTAATCGAGCAAATACTTAATCGGGGTTGAGATTTAATCTGTTAATTATGGGTTAAATTTCAATTTTTCGGTTAACCGAATAATATCAATTTTAAATTTAAATTGAATATAAAACCACGATTTGTATATACTTTTAGAAATTTTATTAATAAAAAATCTATATCCGATATGGCGAAGCTTTAAATACCCGTTAGCACAAACAAAGAATTTTTGTATGGCACCCTAAAAATTATCTCAATCCAAAATTGGACCCAATTCAATAGGAAAAATTTTCAAAAAAAATAAAGCAATTTTTATAAAAAGGAAAAATTGAGCCAAATTGCTGCCGGACTTAGATGCACCCCTAAAAGAGTTTTGAATTCAACAAAAAAATTGTTTGGTTTCCAAATTTGTTTTCTTTTATTTGTCAAGGCCGAAACTCCTATAATTTTATCGGTCGATATCTCCGTAATGAAAAATAATATCTAAAGGATTCCAAAAATAGTTGAATTTTCAGATGTGATAAACTATTTACACCGTCCGACAAAAATGAAAAAAGTCTTTAAACACGAACTGGGTAATATACATTTGAAACTTGAGACTAAATTTCGTAAAACTTAATTTACGGTTTTTACTTCGTGATCCTGTTTCCTTTTAAAACGACGTCAAAGTTTTAGAGGATTACATTTTATAAAATATTAGAAGAGATCCTCCTCTTTCATTTGCAATCACAAGTGGTATCCTAGGACAAGTACAAATATTAAAAAAAATATTTTATAAAATTTTTAAAATGTAATCCTTCAAAATTTTGGGAAACAGGATCACGAAATGAAAAACTGTAAATGCAGTTTTACTTCATTTGATCTCTACTTTCAGACATATATCAACCGGGTTATGTTTAATATTGGTTGTCGGACGGTGCTATACATTGTAAAATTTTTCGCGGTTTTATAGGGTAACGAAAATTAAAAAAATCTGAGTTTATGCAGTATTGTCAATCGAAAATCTAAATATCTCAAGATGAGATAGATCAGTTCTACGGTCAGATTTTTTGTCAATAGGCGCATGAAAAACTATTAGAAAAATATATGTATACTGTTAGCAATGTATAAACAAGTAAGAAAGTTATAATCGGTCAAGACCGACCATATGATACCCTACACCATTGTTTTCCGGAAAATGGGTCCCAAGTCAAAACATGGAACGATTTAATCTGTCCTTTGTTAGATCTTTATTTAGTGTAGAAAACACGCACAGATCAAATTTTAGTGGAATTGGTTTATTTTTTTTGTCAATAGATCGATTTAAATGAATAACGGTCGAAATTTTTTTCTGGGGAACTAAGTCCAAAAATCATCCAATTATATTTCGATTTTATTAGGTTAATAAAGTACACGTTTAACACCTAAAAATAAAATGTATATATAATATTTAGATTTTTATGAATTTTGAGGGAATTATGTGAATATCGGGAGGGTGGTTTGTATGGGGACTACCAGAAGGACTGACCCAATTTCTGTGAAATTTGGGATGATTATTCGAGTATACAAAGTTTGATTACCTGCTAAATTTCAAAGCGATATCTTTTATTATATAGTTATTATAGTCATTTAAGCCGAATCCAAAGCGGGCGTTTTTATGGGGGCTAGGTCTTAACATGAACCGATTTTCTCCAATTTCAATAGGTCCTTGGGCCAAAAGATGCTTAAGTTTAAAATTTCAAGTCAATTGATTGAAAATTGCGACCTGTATCGTGCTTAAACCGATAGATGGACAGACGGACGTCGCTAAATCGACTCAAAAAGTAATTCTGAGTCGATCGGTATGCTTAAAGGTAGGTCTAGGACCAATTTTTCGGGTAGTTACAAACATCAGCACAATCTCATTATACCCTGTACAAAGTTTTTTTTTTTTTTTTAAATTTTAAAAAAGTTGCAGGACGCCACCTCAGTATGACTATATAAGCTAACAATTAACGAAAAAGAAAACAAGAATTACTATTTTCATTTTCTTAAAACCAAAAATTTTAATAACTTGGGTTTGTAACTTGGATAATAGTTCACCTCGTGGTGAATAAAACGGGTTTTCACTAGCTGATGAATAAAAAGTAAAATAATTATTTTCAACAAAAAAAAAAATTGTTTTCATTAATTTTTTTTTTCATTCCGAAACATACAAACAGTCTTGCAAAAATGACCAACATAAATAAATTTAAAACAAAAAACTATTTTCTTGAAAATTATGCTATGAGAATATCATGGTTTTAATTAGTAAAGAAAATAATGACCTCGAGCCAGAATAAACATCCTTAAAATATTTTTTCATCAATTTTTTTTTCATCAATTTGTTTTTTAAATCAAATTTTTTTTTTTCCATCAAATTTGTTTTTTCATCAATATTTTTTCCATCATACTTTTTTTTATAAAATTTTTTTTTTATAAATTTTTTTTTTTTATCAGATTTTTTTTTTTCACCAAATTTTTTTTTCATCAATTTTTTTTTCATCAATTTTTTTTTCATCAATTTTTTTTTTCTCATAAATTTTTTTTCATAAATTTTTTCTTTCTTAATTTTTTTTTTCATAAATTTTTTTGTTTTCATCAATTTTTTTTTTTATCAAATTTTTTTTTTATCTTTTTTTTTTCATCAATTTTTTTTCATTAATTTCTTTTCATCAAATTTTTTTCATCAAAACTTTTTTTTCATAATTTTTTTTATCATATTTTTTTATCAAGTTTTTTCATCAATTTATCAATTTTTTTCTCACCAAAAAAATTCTTTTTTTCATCAATTTTTTTTTACTTCAAAATTTTTTTTTGAAGTATCATGATTTAATGTTTTACGCAAGAGTACAAAATCCGCAGCAATTTTTTTCATATATGAGGCATTACACACCAAAATTTCAAATTTGTGTTGAGTTGAGTTGCCTTTGTTAAATATTTGAAGAGCTTATTGTAAAAACTCGATAAGAAACATTTAATTTTATGGTGGTTTTTGCCTTAAAACTTTTAAAATAACGTAGAAAATATAACTTTTGCAGAACTTTTATTCTCAATATACTTGTACGAAAGGTTAAAGCAAGACTTCGCCATAAATCTGTCAATGGAACATCAGCAGAAGGCGAATAACACGAAAAAATAAAATGTTGCTTATCGAGTTCTTGCAGTTAGCCCTTCGTTTATCAAATTAAAACGGAATGTTCCATAATCACAAAAATAAAAATTTTAGTTTTGAAAAATTTTCAGAACCCGTTCTGAAATTTAACCTTTTTTAAAAAAGTAAATTTTTAAAAAATCCTTTTTTATACCCTCCAACCACAGTATGGGGGTATACTCACTTTGTCATTCCGTGTGTAACGCATCGAAATATCAGTCTAGGACCCCATAAAGTGTATAGATTATTGATCAGTGATCGATTCTAAGACATTCTAGCGATGTCCGTCTGTGGAAGTCATGATACAGTCCAAAGTAAAAGAGCTAGACTCCTGATGTTTGGCACGAATATGTCCTATGGTATTGGGCTGGTTAAGTTCGAACATGTGCATAATCGGATCAGGGGGAAAAGTGCCCCTTTAAAAACTAAACCAACCTTTGAAAAACTCTTTTTTTTATATGTCCATGTTAAGACCTAGCCCCCATACAAACGCACCCTTTGGATTCGGCTTAAATGACTCTAATAACCGTATTATAATAGACATTGCTTTGAAATTTAGTAGGTAATCAAATTTTGTATGCACGAATCATAATTCTAAATTTCAAAAGAATCAGGTCAGTCCTTCTGGTAGTCCCCATACAAACCACCCTCCCGATATTTACATAATTCCCTCAAAATTCATAAAAATGGAAATAGTTGATAAAAATTTTATTTTTAGGTGTTAAACGTGTACTTTATTAACCTAATCAAATCGGAATATATGGACCATTTTTGGACTTAGTCCCCCATATAAAAATTTCGATCGATATTTAGTGAAATCGGTCTATTGAAAAAAAAAATAACGCAATTCCACTTAAATTTGATCTGTGTCTGTTTTCTACACTAAATAATGATCTAACAAAAGGCAGATCCAATCGGTCCATGTTTGGAATTGGGACCCATTTTTTGGAAAACATTGGTGTACGGTATCATATTGCCTTGACCGACTATAACTTTCTAACTTATTTTATGTTTTAACATGTTGGAGGGTATCTAAAATTCGGCACAGTCGAATTTAACACTCTTACTGCAATTGATTTCATATTGAAACGACAGAACTTTTTTCTGCTGAACTTTTGGTATGTAATGCCTCATATATGTGCACTTAAACTTAAATACAGCCTGTAAAATTAAACAAGAAGCTATATAAATTTTATAAAAATATATTAAAATATTATTTCACTTGGGCTCGTCCGGGATTTGAACCCGGGACCTCCCGCACCCTAAGCGGAAATCATACCCCTAGACCAACGAGCCAGTTGGAAATTTTTCAGCCATATCATAATATTGAAATGATAAGGAAAAAACACTCAACCAAACACAAAAATATATACTTGAAATAAAACTAAATTCAAAATAAAAAGTGAAAGTAAAATTTGTGTATACAAGACAGACAGACAGACAGACAAAAAAAACAAGAAATAAAAAAATCAGTGGGTATAATCACTTTTAAGTCAAATTAAGCATATAGTATATATTTTATGGTTAAATATATTTTCCAATAATATTTAATTGAATTTAAAATAAATAAACATATACAACGATTATATATAAGTACATTTAACAAAAAAAAAAAACAAAAACACAAAAATTATAATTAATGTTTTTTGATTGATGTAATGGATTTTTAGTACATATGAGTATTTTAATGTGAAAAAAGCATAATCAATCTTAGTCACGAGATTTTTGTATGAGGTTTAAACAAAATATCTTTTTTTTTTTTTAGTTAGTAATTTGGGTGTTTAAGCATGAGTTTAAATCATAAATATGTCAGAAAATAATCAATCATTTTTTAAGTAAAAATACAAAAAATAAAAAAAATTTTGAAACCAACTAAAAAAAAGTAGACCATATAATTAAAATTTTTAAAATTTAAGCAACCCAATAAACCAAACTATACCGTTATGATAACGAGGCAATGTAATGACATATTATACGAAAACTATAGTGCACTCGTTCTATAACACCGTCCGAAAGCAAATATTAAACATGAACCGGATGATATGCGTCTGAAAGTAGAGATCAAATGGAGTAAAACAGCATTTCAAGTTTTTCATTTCATGAACCTCTTTCTTTTGTAAAATATTTTTAAAATAATTGTGATTGTCCTAGGATAAAGCTGGTGATGGCAATTAAAAGAGGAGGATCTCCCCTAATTTTTCCATTTTTTTATTTTTCCAGGATAAAAGGATGTGAAAGCCATTTGAAAACTTTATCAAAATATTTTGTTGAACATTTTGAATGTTATTTATGGATACATTTTTGAAAGGATGTAACTTGCCTCCTTTTTTCTTATATGAAACAAAAAAAAAAAAGAAGGAAAATTAGGGGAGATCCTCCGCTTTCATTTGATGTCACTAGTGGCATACTAGGACAAGTACAAATATATAAAAAAATATTTTATAAATTTTAATCCTCTAAAACTTTGAAGTCCTTTTAAAAGGAAACAGGATCACGAAAAGAAAAACTGTAAATGCACTTTTACTACATTTAGTCTCTAGTTTCAGCGTTTACAGACATAAAAAAATATAAAAAAATTGTGTAAGGTTTGGGGATAATACAACCTAAAAACTTTAGTAAGATATCCAAAAACACTTTATAGGTTGTAATTAAACCAAAAACTGGCACAATTTTTTATTTTTTTTTTGTGTGTACTATCCAGTCCGTGTTTAACAACTTTTTTCATTTTTGTCAGACGGTGTAATGTACCTTTCCATGTGATATGGTTTTTCAATTAAAATGTGATATCGTTTTCGCTGTCGATAATTTCGGTCTCAACGATAGTATAATCGCAATTTCCCTAATTTTATCGAAAAACTATCGTAATCCCAGGTAATGTTATTATTTCTATATGAAAATGTAATTTTCGCTATCAAAATTTCCTGAAATGACGATATTAAAATCGCCTAAAATTCTAAAATGGGATCATAATTTTACTTTTTGGTGACAGTGAACTTTATCCTGCAGGTGATACTTTATTAATTTTCTAAAACCAAACGTTACTCAATAAACAAAATAGCGATTAGTGATAACGAAAATAGTATCACAATTTCGATACCGAACAAAATATCACATTTTCATATCGAAACGATATCGTTATGACTGGAATTATCGACATCAAAAACGACATCACATTAAAAAACAAGTGAGAGTGTTTAATTCGCTTGTGCCGAATCTTTGGTACCCTCCAACATGTTCAAATATAAAAAAATTCCAGAGGCGTTTTTTCTTGAGGGCTTTGTGGGGGGTAGTTGGGGATACCTTCCCCATCGCGATAAATGTTTACTAATTTATTTGTTATGCTTTTTGAAATTTAGTAATACCATATAGTATTATTTTTTTTGATTTATTTAAATCCACGCCCACAAAAGGGGGCGGGCAAAAAAAAAATAAATTTTGTAGTCCCCGGGGTCTAAGTTCAGGACTTTGAACACCTTCTGACATAATAAGGTTTTTGTTTAACAAAAATGCAAAGCTGTAAAAAAACGTATTTTGAGATGTTTTTTTCGTTCTTTAACGTGGAACTTTTGGCCCCTGATCCAATCTTACCCATTTCCAAACTTAACGGCCATATTACCAAGAGACACATTCGTGCCAATTTTCAGGGATCTAGCTCTTTTATTTTGGACTGAATCGTGTTTTATACAGACGGACGGACGGACATTCATAGAATGACTTAGAATCGATCATAGATCAAAAACACTATGCTACAGTGAAAAAATACTTCTGATGTGGCATAGTATACGTTGTTGGTCTTCTCGAGTAGATCACAAAAATGCCCATTTAACTTGCCAGACACTCTCAAATTTTAGAGTTATTGTCAAAAAACGTTTTATTGGGACTTTTCTCACTAATTCTTGAGTAATTCAGAAAAATTTCAACCGATTTTAAATTTTTAAACTGTTTTTGATAAAAGAAGGATGGGGCTTTCCATGTGTGTGAATTGGTCTTTACATATACGAAAGATATTTATTGATTTTTTCTATAAAATCTTATTTTTTTGTTATTTTTTGAAAATTTTTCGAGTTTATCGAGTTTTTTCTGCTATAGTTCATTTAACAACCTTTATATTTATAAAATTATTTTTAAAGAAATTTGATTCTGAATATATATATATATATGTGTTCCTCTAACTTCCATTGGAGCATAGGGCGCCAATAACAGCTGATCGCCAGCGGACCCGATTTTGTGCCGTTGATCCTAACTCGTTCCAAGATAGGCCAAGATTGTTCATCTCAGTTTCAATGGAACGTCGCCACGTTGTACGTGGTCTGCCAGGTTGCCGGCCAGATTGTTGAAATGGGTTCCATCGAAGTGCCTGTTTGGCCACGTTGTCGTCGTTTCGTCGTAGTGTATGAACAATCCATCGCCACTTGCGCTTCCGTATTTCAATTTCTATCGGAATCTGTCTTGACTGCACTATCAGGTCGGCATTAGAGACTGTCCGAGGCCAGAAAATGCGAAGAATTCTTCTGAGACAGCGGTTGACAAATGTTTGTAGGCGGTGGGTAATAATATTCGTAACTTTCCATGTTGTGCATCCGTAGAGAAGTACCGATTTGACATTTGATTTGAAAATTCTAAGCTTAGTGCGAAGACTTATTTTGTTGTCTTGCCATATTGGGGCTAATGTGCCAAAGGATCATCTTGCCTTGTTTATTCTACTTTCTACATCTAAGTCGGCACCTCCATTTTCGTCAATCTCACAACCCAGGTAGCAAAAGTTGGACGTGTAGTCGTAAATTTGGTCGCCTATATTAAGTGTTGATGGAGAGTCAACTCCTACACTCAGTGCCTTTGTTTTTCCGGTATTTATTTTAAGACCTGTACAGCGCAGTTTGTCTTGCAAATTTAGTGTTGTCTGTTTTAGATCACAAAGTCTGTGCGAAAGTAAGCATATGTCATCTGCGTATGCCAAGTAGTTCAGGTATTTGTTGTTGATTTGCCACTGGATACCATGGCTGCTATTTTCTATGGAACTTAGAACATCTTCTATCACGACAAGGAATAACAAAGGAGACAATATACATCCCTGGCGAACTCCACTTTGCACCATAAAAGGGTCAGATAGCTTCCCCTTGTGAAGAACGAAACATCTGGCTTGGTTATAACTTTCCTTGATCAGCGATATAAGTTTTTCCGGTATACCTCTTCTTTGCAAAGCTAACCATATGAACTCCCGGTTAATACTATCGAAAGCTGGAGCTAGGAGTTGAATTCCACACACTGCTCTGTGATTATTCGTAAGGTGTTGATATGATCCGCAAAGGAATATCCACTGCAAAATCCGGCTTGGCATGAGCTGATGGTATTTTCTAGGTGCTCTTTAACGCGATTCTGAATACGATAAGCTTTATCATGAAGAAATCGGATAACAATTGAGAGAGTTGTGATAATTTTTCTAAAAAAGAAAATTAAGATTTTGCAGGAAATCGCCGTTCAGATATCCCAGGCAAACAAAATAATTTTATCATAAGAGGTCATGTAAAGGGTGTCCAAAATTGAGGTATCATTTTAATTTTGCTGCCATTTTTTTTCTACTTGAAATTTTTATTCTAAATTTTAATTTGCAGATTCTAAATACATTCCGGTTAGTTAATATGGAACGATACACGAAGGAGCAATGTGTTTTTATTATTATTTTTTTTTTTTTTTAAATGGAAAGAAGAAAATGAGAATTTTTTAATAAAATAATCTTCACCGACGTAGCCCATTTCCAGCTCAATGGCTACGTCAACATGCAGAATTGTTGCATTTGAGGTAAAAAGAATCTTAGAGTTATCTTAGAGCAACCATTACATCCACAAAAAGTTACGGTTTGGTGTGGTTTGTGGTCCGGAGTAATCATCAGAACATATTTTTTGAAAACGAAAATGGGATTACGGTCAATGGAAATCGCTACAGGCAGATGATCCGAAGGTACTTGGACGGAAAATTGATGATTTAGAAGTAGAGAATATGTGGTTTTAACAGAATGGTGTCCCTTGTCAGACAGCAAGAAAAACAATGGATCTTTTGAAAGACAAGTTCGAAAATCGCATTATTTCTTGCAGAGGAGGAGTAAATTGGCCATTAAGATCGGGTGATTTGACACATTTAATTTTTTTTTTGTGGTGTTTTTTGAAATAGAAAGTGTACAGCAATAGTCCCGCAACAGTTTAAGAGCTTAAAATTAAAATTATCAAGCAGATATCAACCATTGACAACAGTTTTTTGAAAAACGTGTTTAATAATTTTGGTCAAATATTGGGAGCCTGCCGAGTCAGTAGGGAGGGTCACTAGACCCACATAATTTTTTATTTGTAACCGGAACCTATTTGTAATAAACTGAAATAAAAATATTTTTAATATCTGAAAAAAAACTCTTTTTTTCATTAAAATTAAAATGATACCTCAATTTTGGACACCCTTTACAATATCTTTAAAGGTTTTTTGCGCTCTGAATCCGAATCTGGCCTTTAAATTGCTCTATCTCGTCAGGGTTTTGAGATATTTAACATAAATTGATATATCAAAAACTTAATAGGATAGCGTAATTTCAAGGTCAAATTCGAATTTAGGAGGTCAAAAACCTTTAAAATAATAATACGTGACCTCTTAGTATGTTCGTTTATTTTTTTATTTTTTTGCAACTCACAACTCTGTCAATTGTTATCCGATTTTTTCGGCATAAAGCTCATCGTATTCACAATTTAATTTTCTTTAAGAATACGTTTATAAATATAAATGTTGTTCAACGAACTATAACAGAAAAAAATCGTAAACTCAAAAAATTTTCAAAAAACAACAAAAAAATTAGATATTGTTAAAAAAATCAATACATATCTTTTTTATATGTATAGATAGACCAATTCTCACAGTTGAAAAGTTTAAAATCGGTTGAAAAATGTTAAAGTTACACGTGGTTTAGTGAGAAAAGTCCCAAAAATCGTTTTTTGACAATAACTTTAAAAGTTGAGAGTGTCTGGCAAGTTTGATGGGCATTTTTGTGATTATTTCGGCGAGACCTAAAACATTAGCTACCTCATTTTAAAAGTATATTTGATTTTGTGTTTTTTGTAGCACAGTGTAATATATATACGTTATGGGTTCCCCGACCAATATTTGTATGCGTTACAAATGACAAAGTGAGTATACCGCCATAATGTGGTTGGAGGGTATAAAAAACATATCATAAGAATAGGTACATATAGAACGACCACTGGGGTGGTTCATAAAAAAAGTTGGATTTTTGTACGGGCCAACCGGAATATATATTAAGCACCGTGAGAAAATAACACATGATTTTTTTCAGAATTTTTCATTAAGGTTTAAGTGAAGGTTCCAAATAATGGTGATAAAGCTCGAAAAAATCGATGATTTAAAAAAAAAAAAAATTATTAAAAAGTATTTTTTAATACCTGTAA
This sequence comes from Pegoplata infirma, assembly GCA_963921195.1. Lineage (NCBI taxonomy): Eukaryota > Metazoa > Arthropoda > Insecta > Diptera > Anthomyiidae > Pegoplata > Pegoplata infirma. Next base: position 191,693,120 of record OY992537.1, on the reverse strand, counting down.
TGGAAGATTTTTTAAAAAAACTGATTTAGAAAATTTTTGTGGTGCTTAATGTTGGAAAAGTTTTTTTTTTCATGCTTTTTGAAAATATTTTGCTTCATAAGCATCACAAAAATTTTCTTAATCAATATTAAAAAAAAAATTTGATTGTTGGACAGGTCTCTAGCAACAATTTGGGTTTTACAGATTGAAAAAATATCAAAGTCGACGAGTTATAGCCAAAAAACCATATAAACAATATGCTGAAAATCGGCATTTGACTGCAAAGTTCGATGGTCGATTAGAAATAAATTCGAACTAACATAAACAAACGCTGCCATACGGGTCTTCTAATTTAGCCTCTATTTTAACCCCTCAATCTCAGAATCGACTTAACTTTTGCTAACCTGAATTTGTTCCACAGTGTTTCCTTGGAAATTTGTACATTTATGAAAAACTTGTAAAATTACAAAGAAAAATTTAAATTTCGATCGAAAATTTATTTGTTAAAAAACAATGAAACCCGTCAATAATTGTTAAAACTGGATTACAGGACTTTTTCTGGTAATTTCACAAGTTTTTTTTTTGAGTGTAGATATAATTAATATGGACTATAACCGACCTAAATCTGAACTAAAAATAAAATAAAATCATTTTTTTTTTCAAAAAAATTAAGAAACATCAGAGTTTCAGGCAACTTGTGGAGGGTATTTTTGATTCAGCCTAGCAAAATAATGCATTCTCTTTCTGTGTTTTTTTTTACTATCAATAATTTTGTTAATTAACTAATAAGTTATTAAATAATTAATCACTGCAAAAAAAAAAACAAAAATACATTTAAAAAACCCCCCAAGTAAAACATAAAACCCATAATAATTTTTGAATGATTAATTACCTGTTTAAGTAGTGTCATTTGCCAAACAACCAATGCGTTACACATAATTATCTGACTTTATTTATTTCCTCCAATTATTATTTAATTTTTTGGAAATGATTTTGAAATGTTTATCATTGAATACCACCAAAAAATATATACGTGAATCAGTGCTTGTCTATTTCCTAAAAATAATTAAAGTATTTTTAGACAAAATATAAAAAAAAAAATTAAAATTGATAAAATAGATAATATAAAATTTATGCATATGAAATTTATTAGTGTCATAAATCATATTCACATATAAATTCATAGAAATAATAAAAATATTTTAACATATTTTTTTTGTTTATTAATTTTTCACAAACACAAAAAAAAAATTATCATAAGTATTTTTTTTTTTAACTGTGAAATATGAATACGAATGTCAACATTTCATTTGATTAAGTGTTTTGTGTAGGTGTTTTTGTTATTTAATAAAAAAAATGTTTTATTAACAAAAATACAATATAAATAATAAACAAATAAAATATTATATTATAATGGTCAAGGCGAACAATAGGCACGCTTTAATGTTATGACACACATATTGAAGATATTTTGTCATAAGTACAAAAAATCACTAATTTTATTATAAAATTAATTTTTTAGATTTTCAAATATGTCAAAATATTATTGCATGGAAAACAGTACTTAGCACTGTTTTAAAAACAAAATGTAAGAGTGGCAAATTCGGCAGTACCGAATATTTTATACCCTTCAAGATGTTAAAAAAAAGTTAAAAGCGCTATATAAAAAATATGACTCACAAGGGAAGTCTCCCTAGTGTCACCCGTGGATTATGATGGAATTGGTTTTATTTTGTAGAGCAGAAAAAATAAAGGGACACGTATTTTTTTTAGCGGCCCAAATTCATATTTAGTGGGTAAAAAGGAGGGGGAAGACAAGGCCATTTTTCGGTTTTTTTCGTTTATCTCCTATATTATGCAAAGAAACCTAGTCATGTTGCATACCAAATGAAAGGTCTTTGGAAAACCTTTCTTACGTGTGCTAAGAATGTTTAAAAGCATGCACAACTTTTCGTCATATTGAGTAAAATACCAAAATTTTAGGACATTTTTGTTAATAAGTCAAAAAATGTTAACTTCTTTGACCCGTTGTTTGCACCACGAGATAGGTATTTTTAATACCTTTAATCTGATATCACACGTGCCTATATTAATTTTGTTTAAATATGCGTAAATCGTAAAAAACTGAAAAAGGTCAATTTCCCCCATACAAATCGACCCTCCCCCCCTAAAAATGAGTTTGAGCCGCTAAAAAAAATTACGTGTCGAGACTTCGAGGGAGAGGGAGACTTCCCTTGTCAGACATTTCGGGGGCTGCTCGTTAGAGTTGTTAAAATATTCTATAAACACACACTAACTATAAATATTTGTAAATTTATTTGTGTAATCTTCCCAATATTTTCACAGCTTTTAGTAGGCTTTCCTGGTAACTTTTCTTGATGAGACGTTCAAAAAAGATATCGAATTTTCAAAAATTATTCAGAAATGTTTCAAATTCAAAAGATGTATTTTTTCGCTGTATGATCTTACATTTGAAATTTCTAGAACCATTATTTCACCCTTTTCGCTACACCCATAAAATTATGTCATTAACTGTTTGTAGTTTATTCAAAAAGTTTTACGTTTTGTCGTTTTAAAAGAAAAAACATTTGTTTAACGTTCAGTTCTTTTTAATTACTATTACTATTCTTTGTTTCAAAAATAACAACCCGAGTAAAAATAATTTAATATGATCTTATATACTTTTATATAGTCATATTATTTCATATATGATCATGTGTGACACTATATCTTGCGAGATAAATTTATATAATAAATTTTGACGTGCGATTTTTTTAAGATGTCGTCATTCATAACTTTATGTTGAAACATCTGGTGCCATGCATCATTCAAAATTTCTACGTGTTTTATATAAAATTTTATATGCCTCCATTATTTTTTTAATTTTTCAAAGTTTTTTCCAAGAACATATTTTTATCTCGAATATTTTCAAAGTGTTTTATATAAAATTTTATATGACTCCATTTTTTTTTTTTAATTTTTCTAAGTTTTTCCAAGGACAAATATTTACCTGAGATAAGAATGTTGCATTTGCCTAGCAAAAGTACAAAAAAACCCTGAAAAAAATGCGGTTTTCCTAGGTTGGTTTAGTTCTCCAAGGGGGAACTTTTTTCCCCTTGGTCCGATTTTGCCCATTTCCGAACTTAACCTGCTTAGGAATGTAAGACATATTCGTGCAAAACTTCGGAAGTCTAGCTCTTTTATTTTGGACTGTATTGTGTACAGACGGACAGACAGACGGACGGACGGATATCGCTAGAATGTCTTAGAATCGATCACTGATCAATAAAGTATATACTTTATGGGGTCCTAGATCGGTATTTCGATGCGTTACACACGGAATGACAAAGTGATTATATTGAAGGGTATAAAAATAAATACTTTCATTAGCATTCAATTTTTAAAGTCATTTATTTTTGTCCTGTAAGTAAAAATAAGTGATTCTTCTTTAATTTTTAATGATTTGTGTACGTTATTTTTTTTTTTAATTATTGGCATTTTTTTTAAAGAAATCATTAGTTTTACCTACTTGGGTGGGGTTTTTTTTTTGTAGACAAAAAATTCAAAAAATTATTTATAGAAATATAAAAACATGTTTGTTTCAAGTGACTTTGGCACGATGCACACTGGGCCGAGACGGTAGTTTTTTTGGCCAAAACTAAAAAAAAAAACAAGTGAGAGTGTTAAATTCAGCTGTGCCGAATCTTTGATACCTTCCAACATGTTAAAGTACATATAAAAAAATTTCAGAGGCGTTTTTGGGGAGGGGCTCTGTGGAGGTGCTGGGGGATACCTTCCTCAACGCGATTTTCAATTTTCATTTTTTTTTAATCCACGCCCACAAAAAGGGGGCGGGGCAAAAAAACAATATTTTGTAGCCCCCGGGGTCTAACTGTATGATTTTTTACTCCTTCTGACATTAAAAATGTTTCATTTGTTTAACAAAAAAGCAAAAAATCTGTAAAAAATGGAGTTTTTATAAAGGTTTTTTTAGTTCTTTAACGGGGAACTTTTTTGCCCCATATCCGATTTTATCCATTTCCGAAATTAACCGGCTTATCACTTTGATACACATTCGTGCCAATTTTCAGGAGTCTTGCTCTTTTATCTTAGACTGAATCGTGCTTTATACAGACTGACGGACGGACGGACATTCATAGAATGACTTATTATCGATCATAGATCAATAATGTATATACTTTATGGGGTCCCCGACCGATATTTCTATCCATTACAAACGGAATGACAAAGTGAGTACACCTCATACAATGAGTTTTAAAAAAGGGATTTTCACAAAAATTTTTTAATTTTTTTTTTTAATTTTTGGTATTTTAATTCCATTTGTGTAAACGGGAACAAGCTGGCAATTTTTTTGGAAAGTGGGGATAAAAAGGATATCTCTGGCTCAGACAGTTTTTTGAAAGGGCGTGGAACTTTTGATGACGATAACTTTAATTTTTTTATAAACTCTTATTTCAATTCAATTTTTGAAAACGGTCACAAGCGCGGAACTTTTTTGGAAAATGAGGATAAAAAGGATAATTCTGTCCCAGACAGGTTTTTGAAAAGGCGTGGAACTTTTGTTAACGATGAGTTTAAAAATGGGGTTTTCAAAAAAAAAAAAACACAAATCATTTCCAATTTTTTCTAAAATTCTATTGAAATTCAATTTTTGAAAACGGGCACAAGCCGGAAACTTTTTTGGAAAGTGTGGATAAAATGGATAATGCTGGACCAGACAGTTTTTTGAAAGGGAGTGGAACTTTTCATGACGATTAGTTTAAAAAAGGGGGTTTTAAAAACAAACAATTTTTCCTACTTTTTTATAAACTCTGTAACGACTCTTTTACCGAAGTCCCATCTAATAGGAAACCATGCTACCTCTGTGACCGGCCGTGCTCATGGAAAATGGGGGGGAAGATCTTGTTAACATATTAGATAGGGAGCCAGCTACGATAAACATAAAAAGTATTAGGTAGCTTCAAAAAACCCCGAAGACCAATTACCCTCATAGATATAGAAGAAAAATAATAAGATAGGAGAAGAAGGGAAAGGAAACTGATGTGGAATTTAAGTGGGAAGAGGGGCGCTATGAAATAGCCCCCAAATGAAATAATACCCAAACAAGAAATGAAAGAGCCCCCAATGAAATAATACCCAAAAAAAAATGAAATAAGATCCAAGAGTAAAAAATGAAAGAACTCCCAAACAAAATGAAAAAAACACCCAAGCATAAAATGAAAAAATCCCCAAATTTTGGAAATGTTGAATTTATAAAATGACATAGCACCCAAAAAATAATCATAAAACTCATCAATATTGTTTTATTTTATCACAATATTTTAAAGTTTTATGCGTAGCCGGCCTTCGGCCGGGCTTAGGGATTACAAAATCCATGCATTAAACCCACCCTCTCCGCAAAGTTAAGTTTTCTAGGGTAGCAGGCCTTTGCGCTATCAAATTTGTTATGCCTCAAAAATACCTGAATAGCTTTGGTTTGCAGAGAGGGTGGGTTTAATGCATGGATTTTGTAATCCCTAAGTCCGGCCGAAGGCCGGCTATGCAGAAAACCTTTACTACAAAAAAACAAAGCAGTCGTTATTTCGACATTTCGCCCAAAAAAATATTTTGAATTTTTTGACAATTTTTTTTTGGGAGAAATAACATTTTTAGACCTATCATTTTGGGCTATATGTCGCAGCTTGGGCGATATGACATTTACGGTTTTGGGCGATAATACCTTGGGCGCTATGTCCGTACGCCTAAAATAAGTCCCATGAAATGAAATAGCGCCTAAAATAGAAATAAAATAAAAACAACACCCAAAATAAAAAATCTTGGGGTTTATTTCATTTGGGTTTTATTTCATAATGAAATAAACCCCAAAAAAATATGAAATAATCCCCCAAAAAAATGAAATAAACCCCAAAAGTTTTTTCGTAATTTTTTGGGTGTTTTTTCATTTTTTCGTTTGGGGGCTATTTCATTTGGGGGATATTTCATAGCGCCGGGAAGAGGAAGTAGATGCCGATATCCTCTTCATGGTCTATACCCTCCCAACCAATTGCTATCTGTTCCCAAAATTGTAAGATAGCCCGATAGTTCCCTAAGCTGAGTTACTTATATGTTTCGTGGAATGATGAAAACCACTTTAAAATTCCATTTTAAGATATTAAAATATTTATTTAACAAAAGAAAAGAACGCCTTACATAAAATAATTATATTTATACACATATTTACTAACTAAAATCGTGGATAGAAACAAGTAGTTGACATATATATAAAAAAACCAAAAAAAAAAACTAATTCTTTAAAATATCATTATGTTATCGATTTTTCCCCGATAATATTTCGTTTAATAAAAAAAATATTAAAACTAAATCTAAATATTAAATGTGAAATGAAAAAAATTGAATTAATTTGAGGGTAGAGAAACCAAAAAAGTTAATATAAAATTAATAATTAGTGAAATGAAAATAAATAAATAAATGAAAATAAATTAAATTTTGAAAAATATCGAAATGAAATTTAGTGTTTAAAAGCCGAAATGATAACCCGAAATGATAACCCGAAATAAACCGATAACCAAATTAATTAATTAAAAAAACTAATTAAAACAAAAAAAAAAATAATTGATAATTGATAAAATTAATGTAAAAAAAAAATAATTAAAGATTTATCGATCCCCAAATTAATTAGCAAAACTTACTCAATAACAGAAATCAATTAGTCCCAAATAATCGATAACACAAATTATAAAAAAAAATTGATAAAAAAAATTAATTGCTTAAGAAAAATTAAACGATTAAAAAAACTAAAAAAAAAATTAATCGATAATAAACATTATACAAAAAAAATCTTAAACTACCGAAATCAAAAAAAAATAGTAATTGGTTCTTCTGATATCGCTTATCGAAGTTATCGATATCAGATCCAGCGATGATCGCATGAAAATGTGAATATAAAATCTTTAAATTTTGACTTATCGAATATTGAAACTATGATACGACACCAATTTCAAAAACGATAAACTTTCCAAATAGCGTCATCGATTCTCGTCGCTATCGAAATAAATGGTAACGGTAGAGAATAATTTCTTAACGATGATATTTCCCTTATCGGACAATGACGGTAGTTATTGATATTAATTACGAGGCTGCTGGCGTCCTCAATGCCAAATTACGTTTTGTAGTCATCGATATCTGATGACACAAGTCGTAGTTTTCGATAACAAATTGTCCGGAACTATGTCCTGATTATTAATTACTGGTAATCTTGATTTGAGGAAACAGTAACTCTGTTATATCTTATCACCGTTGATAACGTGTTAAATCCTTTAGCGGATAGCCCTAGGAGATGGTCTGCTGGAACAATAATTAGCCCTGTCAACAAAAATTTGCCAAAATATTACAATCCTCTTTTAGTCAATAAATAAAATGTTCTGCCTACCTTTATAACTTAAGGAGCCTTGCCAATTACACTGCAAAAATGATCTAATTGTCAATTACCTTTTGGTGGTTTCCCACGAGCTTTATTTCCACCAAGATTTATTCAAAATTTCAGTAAACGAATTTCCGTCTGCACAATTGAAAATCAAAATTCTGAATGAAAATTTTTCCAAATGTTTTGTTTGAATTAAATAAAATTTGCATTTTCTTTTGACAATTGTATCAATACAGTGGAGCAAAATAATTATTTACCAAAAAAATCTATCTATGACCGTATTTACATTAGGCAATTTTAATTGCGGCAATTCTGATTTTATCGTGTATCAGAGAGAGATCTAAGATTCTCGTCTCTCTCTCTGATACACTAGAAAATCAAAATTGCCGCAATTAAAATTGCCTTATGTAAATTCGGTCTATATATATAAAAATGGATGTGTGTATTAGGGTGGATCGAATTTGGCTTTTGGGCGAATTTCGTTCCGGCTCACCGACAGATGTGTTGGAATAGACCTAAAAGCACTGTGGTTAAATTTTCATGCAGATCGGTGGTCATCTTCCGCTGCCGAAATGACGTTGAAAATCCGCGATTTCTTAAAAAATAGTATTTATTTCAAAAAATTGCCAAAATTACAAAAATGTCTTAATCTTCTTTTTTATTTCAGTCAATCTTTTCAATTCTACCATATTTTCTTGGAAAAAAATTTCAGCTTAATAGGACATTGTTAACCCCTCTAAAACGGTTGCCGAAAATGACCCATTCATTTTGCCCTAAACTCAAAACCACCAAATTTAAAAAAGATTTTTTTTTTTGGTTTTAAGTTCCACAATCTAAAGTTTTTATTGCATTTATTTCAAGTATATATAAGTACGTTTGACAAAAAATTTTTTTGAAAAAATACGAGATTCTTAAACAGCGCGTGTAACGCTCTGTTTCCAGGACATTTTGGGAAAATTGCACTTTTTTTTTTTAAACTCAACATTTTTAGTTAAAAACTTTTCATTTTACACCAGATTTATTATAAATTATAAAACTTAATATAGAAATGTTGGATTTTAAGAAATTCTTTAACCCTAAACAGCTTTGGGCCCTAAATGACCCATGATGAACATATGCATCTAGCAATAAACCGCTTTTGGCGGTCGACTAACCATTGGAAACATATTTTTCAATTAAAAATGGGAGCGTGAGTAAAGATGGGAGCGTGAGTAAGGATGGGAGCGTGAGTAGAGATGGGAGCGTGAGTGAATTCGACCAACTCACGCTTACGAAGAAAAAAAAAATATCTCACGCAAGAAATTTTTGAATTTTGCATACATTTTACGCAGGGTTACATGAGTGTCACATTTTAATCTCACTCAAGCTGAATTTTGACGTGTTCCATTTTTCCGTCACCATAAAAAATCGTGCAAACTCACGAATTTTTACCCACGTTTAACAGTGCAATTTTAAAAATTATATTTTTAATGCAAATGAAACAAAAAAGTTCAAATAGCATTCAAATCAGTATCCCGCTTAAATGCACCCACCCTTAAAGCATTTTCCGTACCCACCATTAACCATTTATTTATATCTGACACAAAAAGTAATTCACATTTAAACAAGAATATTGCTGAATAATTTCAATAGACTATTTACTTGCTATGTTCTGGCATTTAAGGGGATAATGCTTTCGGGGTGGCTGCATTTAAATGGGAAATAATATTTAAACTTGTTTAAAAAAAATATATGGATCACTTTTTTATTTTGCATTAAAAATATAATTTGTACAAATGCACACGTGACACAAATTTCACGTGATTCACTCGTAAACGTGAGTGAAATTTCGAAAGTTTGCATTATTTTTTATGGTGACAGAAAAATAAACACGTCAAAATATAGTGATGTTGAGTTTTCGTGAGCGTGATTACAGCGTGAACGAGTTTAATATGTTTCAATCACGAGATCCTGCGTAAAATGTATGCAAACTTAAAAAATTTCCTGCGCGAAAATTTTTTTTCTTCGTTAGCGTAAGTTGGTCAAATTCACTCACGCACTCATCTCCACTCACGCTCCCATCTTTACTGACGCTCCCATTTTTAATGTAAAAAATATGTTCCCAATGGTTAGTCGCCCGCCAAAGCGGTTTATTGCTAGATGCATTTGTTCATCATGGATCATTTAGGGCCCAAAGCTGTTTAGGGTTAAAGAATTTCTTAAAATCCAACATTTCTATATTAAGTTTTATAATTTATAATAAATCTAGTGTAAAATGAAAAGTTTTTAACTAAAAATGTTGAGTTTTAAAAAAAAAGTGCAATCTTCCCAAAATGTCCTGGAAACAGACCGTTACACGCGCTGTTTAATAATCTCGTATTTTTTCAAAAAAATTTTTTGTCAAACGTACTTATATATACTTGAAATAAATACAATAAAAACTTTAGATTGTGCAAATTAAAATCAAAAAAAAAAATCTTTTTTAAATTTGGTGGTTTTGAGTTTAGGGCAAAATGAATGGGTCATTTTCGGCAACCGTTTTAGAGGGGTTAACAATGTCCTATTAAGCTGAAATTTTTTTCTAAGAAAATATGATCAAATTGAAAAGATTGACTGAAATAAAAAAGAAGATTAAGTCATTTTTGTAATTTTGGCAATTTTTTGAAATAAATACTATTTTTTAAGAAATCGCGGATTTTCAACGTCATTTCGGCAGCGGAAGATGACCACCGATCTGCATAAAAATTTAACCACATTGTTTTTAGGTCTATTCCAACACATCTGTCGGTGAGCCGGAACGAAATTCGCCCAAAAGCCAAATTCGATCCACCCTAGTGTGTATGTATGTATGTATGTGTGTATGTATGTTCCGTATGGACTCGAAAACGGCTGGACCGATTTCATGAAATTTTCAGGGAATATTCAGAACTGCCTGGGGAGTAACACTGTGCGGTCAGATTTTTGATTTTCTGATTGTGGGCGGAGGGGCGTGGCAAAATCAAATTTTTACATTCCGCCACTAATGACATCTATATATAAACAAAACGGATGGACCGATTTTGATGAAATTTAAACCAAAGACAGTACTAACCGAGTAATACCTATGTGCCAAATTAAAAGGTTATTGGACAAAGGGGCGATAAATGCCACGCCCCTTTGTATTGAACTGAAAATATTTCTGCATAATTTGCAATAATGCAAAAACGGCTATATGTATGTTCCTTATGGACGCGAAAACGGCTGGACCGATCTTGATGAAACTTTCAGGGAATATTCAGAATAGCCTGAGGAGTAAGACTGTGCGGTCAGATTTTTTGATTTTTGAAAAATCGAATTTTTACTTTGCACCACTATTGACATCTGTGTATAAAAAAGGAATAAACCGGTTTTGATGAAATTTAAACCAAAGATAGTACTAATCGATTTCTAACTATGTACCAAATTAGAACGTTATCGGTCAAAGGGGCGTAAAATTCCACGCCTCTTTGTATTGAATTGAAAATATTTCTGGAAAAACGGCTGATACGATTTTAATTAAATTTTTAGCACTGATAGTACCAACGGAGTGCGGAACTATAGGTCATGTTACACCCCAGCAAAAAATAATCGAGATTTTGGAAGCAGTGCATTCAAGAATGCACTTGTGTAAGCTATTAATTTTTGATGTTGTTGTTTTTTTATGACATTCGCTTACACAGCTGCATACCGTATGCAGTAGTGTAAGGGAGAGACTTTGTTGGCATACCAACCTGCATACCGGTTGCAGTAAAGTATGGCAATGACTTAAAAAATACTAGAAATATTAAGGAAAAGGCATGATTTCAATTCATATTCATTGCGCCGATATAAGCGCTCGAAAGAAATGCTCTAAAGTGCGACATTGCGAACAAATATCATGCCATACGTAAGCAGGTTTGTAAGCAGACAACAAAAATCACTCCCTTACAAACCTGCTTATAGGCAAGCAGTATTTTTTGGTGGGACTACGATCGCAATTACTCAAAAACAGTGGAACCGATTCTCTTGGCGTTGTTAATCAAGATAGTGCTAATCAATTGAATATGTTGGCCATATAAGATTATAATTGTAAAAAAACGCGAAAACACAATGAATTTAATTTATAGGGGGCATCCCCTGAGCGTTGGTCAAACAAACAAATAAAAATATATTCCTGCCACTTCCGCAATCAAGCAAAAATGACAAAGCCGATCCTAATGAAATTTCCTGCACAGATAGTGCTAAAAGAGGGTAGAACTACAGGACATATAAGAACACGATTCGACAACGAGGCGTAAGTTTCCTCGCCTCTTTATGCTATACTCAAAGTTATTTTATCTTTTACTACTGATAGTACTAATCGTGTTGGAACTGCTTATAGTTCATGTTAGAGCGCGATTCGACAAAGGGGTAAAAAATGCCACTCCCTTTTTTTGATTTAATAAAAGTTATTTCTTCCGCAATCACACAAAAATGGCTAAACCGATTTCATGGAAATTTTCAGCATAGATAGTACTTACCGAGGACGCAACTTGGAACTTTAGCTATATTAAAAGCCACGATAAGAATGCGTAGTATGACACCCCCCTTTGTACTATAATCAACGTCTGTCTGTTCTCTATAGATTTCTCTATAAATAGTGCTAACCGAAGGTGAAACTAAAAGCTATTTCTGGACCCAGCCCCGAGCTTTAGTTTTGTCCGCCACTGTATATTAAGATCGAGATGCAATAGAAAACAGAATCGATGTTTTTTTGGGCCAGCAACGCGGACCGGGTCAGCTAGTATTTTATAAATGTAAGGTGAAACAAAAAGTGAGGTCGACCTCACAACTCTTATTTCAATTCAATTTTTAAAAACGGGCACAAGCGGGCAACTTTTTTGGAAAGTGCTGAAAAAATGGATAATTCTTGCCCATTGATCACAACGAGTTTAAAAAAAAGGGGGTTTTCACAAAATTTTTAATTTTTTTTGTATTTCAATTCCCTTCGTGTACACGGGCACATGCGGGCAAGTTTTTTGTAAAGTAAGGATGAATATCACTCACGTCACGCGTGAATCACGCAAATCACGGGACCAGAGACCATCTCCAATTCGAATACATAAACAAAAGATAAGTGTCTATTTATTTGTTTCATCTATAACATCTGTACATTTTAATAAAAATTAATTGTACACCCTGAAATAGTTTCCTTGTAGGTCCGATTTCAAAAAGATTCAAGGCAATTATTTATTACCCTAATATAGTCACGTGATTTAAATGAAAATCACTCTATAATTACGTGACTTTAATGAAAATCAATCAGGCTCACGCGGGAATCGCGTTGTTTTTTTGAGTCACGCAAATCACGGGACCAGAGACCATCTCCAATTCAAATACATAAATAAAAGACAATTGTCTCTTCATTTGTTTCATCTGTAACAAATTTTATTAAAAATGAAGTGTCCACCCTAAAATAGTTTCCTTGTTGGTCCGATTCCAAAAAGTTTCAAGGCACTTATTTTTTTTTACCCTAATATAGGCTTATATTCTAAATTTCAAAAAAATCTGTAAACATTTACGACCTGTAGAGACTTTTGGCCAAAAAAAACTACCGTCTCGGCCCAGTGTGCAATGACTCTAATAACCCTATTATATTTTGTCGTCAAAAACCACAATTCCAAATTTAAAAGGAATCGGAACAGTTCTTCTTGTAGCCCCCATACAAACCACCTTCCCGATTTGCAAATAAATCTTTGAAATTTCATGAAAATAGAAAATATTTAATTAAAATTTTGTTTGTGTGTGTTAAACGCGTACTTTAATTACATATCAAATCTGACTATCATTGAACCATTTTTGGACTTAGGCCCCATGTAAAAATTGTCGGTCTTTACCGACTATAATTTTCTTACTTGTTTGATCATTATTTTGTGTTTCTTTAAAAAAAATACAAGTGAGAGTGTTAAATGTAAAAACACTTTTTTGCGCTTAAGTAATGCCCTCATTTAACAAATTTACAGCTGTTTTGGTTAGGACTGCATATTGCCTTTCACAGACAGATGGACGAATGTATATAGCTAGAGTGTCTTAGAAATGGATCAATAATATAAACTTATTGGGGTCCCCGACCGATTTGCATGGAATGGCAAATGAATTTAACATTATTTTTCATGAAAAAAAATTTGCTTTGCCGCTTTTAATAAGCTCACTTGTTTAGAGTGACTTAACTTGAAATGCTCAGGAAGTTAGCATATTTAAAATAAGGTTGAACATTTTTAATTTAAATATTTTTTCCCCTCCGTGTAGTCATATAGCAAAATGAGGATACTGTTGGTACCATTTAAGGTAAATCACAGATAATGGGCTATTTATTAGTTATATTGGTATTAAATTAAACCACTATAAATAATTTTCATAAAGGCAACAAATCACATTTTTGTTTTGTTGATAAGCTAAGTAAAACAATCACGTTTTACTTAAATAATTTATATTCGTATAATATATATATCCCGATAACATATCTAGTCCGTTACTATCGTTCTTTTTTTCTGAAAGCTGCAATATAACACTTTTGTTTTTAGTTTACGTTTTTAAAATTTCCAAATAATAAAAAAATAATAATCCTTATTGTATTTGCCATACACTAATTCAATTTTATAATTTAACGGTAAAAAGTGTTTGTTCTTGTCATAAATCCCAGTTTGGTCATAATAAATTTTCCAGAATTAAATGAAAATTTATAATAACAAATTTGCAAATTGACATTGGAAAATTGAGTAACGCAAATCATATATAATTTTTATTATTTTTATTTTAGTACACACAAAAACACTAATAAACATTCATAAAAATTTCTGATATTTTTGTGTTATTTCATTGTATTTTTATATTTTTTTTTTGGAAAATAAATCGCTGCATTAATCTAAATTTAAAAGGGTTCCATATAATTTTTTTTTCTGTAGACGATATTTTTATGGTTATCGATTGCTTGTTAAAAACATTATTGATTATGTGTTCAAAATGTTTTTAAAAGTACGTAGTAATGTGTAGTAAAAAACATAATTTATTTATTGACTTAATTTAAAAACAAAATTATAAATAATGGATTGATTAACTTAATAATTTAAAAGTATTGCTACCCATTAGAGTAAACTGAAAATACTTGGAAAGTTATTTTGTTTGGTTTGAGTCCACATTATTTATTTCTGAAAAATAGTATTTTTTGATGTACAATTAGAGATTTACAAAAAAAGGAAAATAGCAAGACTGGAGATTTTACATGGATGAAACATATCTCAAATCGGATATTTGTGTTTTATTGGAAAATTATTTTAGAATCTGAAAAATCAAAAAAATGCTTTAGAACCTGAGACTTTTTCATAGTAGACATTTTTTTACAAAACCGGATAAATCACTTTTGAATATTTCTAGTCATCTAAGTGACCCTTGAAGTTGTTATTTTTACCTCGGATATTTTTTATAGTGGGCTACCAATATTCAGAAGTGATTTATTTGGTTTTGTAAAAAAGATACCAATGAAAAAAGAAATAAAAAAAATGTATGTGTCAAAACCTAATTTTTTTGCTAAAATTGATATGAGCAAGTTCATCCCAACCCACACTAGGACACCAAAGGTATTTCCCGGCCAAAAGTCTTTCCACTTGTCAACGATTTCAAAACTGAGCTCAAAAATACAAAATTCAAAATGGCGGATCCAATATGGCGTCGAAATTTTTTAAAAGTGGTGCAATCAAAAAGAAAGTTTGTGTCTAGAACAATGGTTCCCAACCTTTGATTCTCGCCCCACTTGGGGGCAATTTGAATGTTCCAGGGGGGCAAAGATCATATTTTAAAGATTATTTTAAGTTAAATTAACTAAAAAATAAGTTATTTAACTACAAATATTTAGTTCGCTGTTAAAAAGTTTTACTAAAAACTTTGTAAAAACGCTGATTTTAACAAAAAGTTTGCTAAACCACAAATAATTTTGAATTATAAAACAAATTTCTAAAATATATAATTTTTTGCATAGTGTAGGGGGACATAGTATTTTTTTAACTAAAAAGTGGGGCATAGTGCAAAAAAGGTTGGGAACCATTGGTCTAGAACAATGGTTCCCAACCTTTTTTGCGCCATGTCCCACTTTTTAGTTAAAAAAACTGCAATTTCCCCTCTACACTCAAGAAAAATTTGTAGATTTTCCAATTTTGTTTAAAATTCAAAAATTACTTGTGGTTAAGCAAACTTTTTGTTAAAATCATCGTTTAAACAAAGTTTTAAGAAAAAAATTTCAACAATCAATTAAATTACTTGTCTAAAATAATATTTTTTAGTTTATTTAACAATTTTTTTTTTTAAATTTGCTCGTTGCCCCCCCCCCCCCTGAAGCATTCAAATTGCACCCCAGTGGGGCGAGAATCAAAGGTTGGGAACCATTGGTCTACACCATTTACAGATGTAATTCGAAAAAGATCAATTGTAATTCGAAGATTCTATTTGTAATTCGAAGATTCCATTTGTAATTCGAAGATTCCATTTGTAATTCGAAGATTCCATTTGTAATTCGAATACTCCAATTGTAATTCGAAGATTCCATTTGTAATTCGAAGATTCCAATTGTAATTCGAAAAAGATCAATTGTAATTCGAAAAAGATCAATTGTAATTCGAAAAAGATCAATTGTAATTATTTTTTTTTTTTTTTTGTAAAACAACATTAATTCTAGTAATAAAATAAGTTTTGTAAAATTACATTGGAATTTTGTACTTTTCAATACATACATTTCAAACTGAAACCTTGTCAACGATCTTAAACAAAAAAATGTTTGTAAAAAAAACATTTTTTTAGTAGAAAGACTAAACAACATCAAATAAAATGTTGCTGTACAATTACAGTTTTTTTGTGTAAAAAAACTAAACACCTTGTAATATTTTTTTTAATTTGTAAAATAATTCACTTTTTTGTAAATTTACCTAAAAAATTTGTAAAATAAATTTACCAACATATAATAGTAAAATTGCAAAGCAAACTGTAGTTTTTGTTTTTTTAAATATACCAAAATTTTTGTAAAAAGACAAAAATATTAGTAAAATAGAATTACAAGACCTTTTACTTGTAATTTTACAAACTTTTTTTTTTGAGTTTAGTTGGTAGCGTGCTAGCCTATGAAACAGGGGGTCGTGGGTTCGATTCCCACCAAAACCCTTGGTCGATTTCGCTACAACGAGACGACGGTCATTGTTACCAGTTCTCGGTTAAGTTAAAATTATTTAAAATGAGTTGTAAATAAAAAATTGGAAAATAAATTAAAACATTGGATCATCATTTTTTTTTAAACATTTTTGAAGTTGTAATCCGATAGTTTTTGGGGTCCACAATTTCAAAAATGAGCTCAGAATTACAAAATTCAAAATAGAAAATTTAAAATGGAGAACCAAATATGGCGACGAAAATTTTTAAAAGTGGTGCGATTGTAAGGAAAATTTGTATCTAGAAGGTTTTAAAGCCGCTGACTCCAAATACAATGTTTAAAAATCCAAATTCAAAATGGCGAATCCAATATAGCGGCAGAAATTTTTGTTAATAGTTAGATTAGAATAAAATTTGTAACGAAGATTAATTTTCGTTGCTTAATCAACATCAGGTCCGTAGCCATATTGAATTTTTTAGCTACGGATTTAATTCAGCGACATAAAAATCGCCTACATATATATTATTAAGGAAACAACTTTCTGGATGGACGGCAAACAAGCCCATACACCATCAAAATCGGACTTTCGACAAAAAAAAATGTACAGCGCCGCCATAAAAATACAAAAATAAAATTTGCACATCCATCCAGAAAGCTGCTTACTTAAAACTTAAATTTAAAAATGGCGGATCTAATGTGCATGTAGCCGGTTTTTATGTGGCTAAATTCAATTCCGTTGCTAAAAAAATTTAATATGGAGACGGAACTTTTTTATATACACGCCCTAAAAAGGATGACGGTCCGCAAAAAATAGTTTTTCCTTATCTCATTGGTCCATGTAAAGGACACTGGCGTTCTTCTCGTATAAAAATGTTTCGTTTGTTAAAAAAATAAAAAATTTTGTAGGTTGTTTTAGTGGCGTACGGACATAGCGCCCAAGGTCTTATCGCCCAAAACCGTAAATGACATATCGCCCACGCTGCGACATATAGCCCAAAATGATAGGTCTAAAAATGTTATTTCTCCCAAAACAAAATTGTCAAAAAATCCAAAATATTTTTTTGGGCGAAATGTCGAAATTACGACTTCTATGATTTGTTTTATTGTAATAAAGGTTTTCTGCGTAGCCGGCCTTCGGCCGGGCTTAGGGATTACATACTCCATGCATTAAACCCACCCTCTCTGCATACCAAAGCTATTTTGGTTATCAGGCCTTTTTGAGGCATAACAAATTTGGTAGCGTAAAGGACTGCTACCCTAGAAAGCTTTACTTTGCGGAGAGGGTGGGTCTAATGCATGGATGTTGTAATGCCTAAGCCCGACCGAAGGCCGACTACGCATAAAAACTTTAAAATATTGTGTTAAAAAACAACAATTTTGGTGAGTTTTATGATTATTTTTTTGGGTACTATGACATTTTATAAATATAACATTTTGATATTTGGGTAATATGACATTTTTCATAATTTATATAATTTTAAATAAAATTGTTAAAATACCCAAAAATAATGGCCATATCGTCCAAAAAATTTTGCAACAACAACTAACACACATTTTTTTGGGTGGAATGACTTTTTCAAATTGCACTTGGGCGCTATGTCCGTACGCCGTTTTAGTTCTACAAGGGGGAACTTTTTTCCCTCATTTCCGATTTGGCCCATTTTTGTACACACCTACCGTGAAACAATAAGACTTATTTATGGCACACTTCAGGGGTCTAGCTGTATGGGTTTGGATACAGTCGAGTCTTCTTAAAAGGAAATTACTATTGAAAAAAAATTTCCGCAAAAAAAAATTTTTGGTAAAAAAAAAAATCCGCGATTTTTTATTTTTTTTTCTCAAAAAATATGTTTGTACTTGTTTAAATACCATTTGGTGTTCAATTATGTTCACATATGTCAACCAGAAGCCGAATTAAAGCATTTTGTATTTTTAGGTTATGTTGAACGTACTGAAATTTTTGAGGTGTGCTTACATTTTCGTTCATAACTTTTGAACCGCTGAACCGATATAGCTCAAATGCAATACCAAACTTCTCGGGAGAACTTCCAATAAAAATGTTAAGTTTCAGTCATTTCTGTGCAATATTTTGTCTGTGATAGCATTTTCCACAGACAGACAGACGGACATCGCTAGAATGTCTTAAAATCGATCGGGCATCATGAATATATATGGGGCATTCCATGCCAAATCACTCACTTTTAGGCCCGACCCCATTCGATTAATTTTATTTTTGGATATGTTTTAGTACGTATTAAATGCAACTTGCAGCCAAATTTTCAGCCTTTTATACAAAGGTGGTGTTGAGTAATCAATTTTTCAAAATGGCGATTTTTTCCAAAAAATGAAAAAATTTAAATTTTCAATCAATTTTGACCAGTAAAAAATATAGATATTTAAAAAAAAGTTGGACAACGTTTTGTTGGTATTTAAATGTAGTTTTAGAAAAAAAATGTGAAAAAATTATTCGAAGTAATTATCACTTATTTTTTGACGTTTAAAAATTAAAATCGACTTTTTGAAAAAGTCCGAAACCTTCGATTTTTTTGTAAAAAACTATAAGAATTCTACTCTAAATTATGCAACTTTTAAGCCATAACTCGAGATGTGATCACAATCCTTTCTATTTTTTTTTTAATTTTTAAAATTGCACCTTTTATGTTTTGGCTCTGATTTATTTTATATGGAGCTCCAAAAAAAAAAATGGTAGATACTGACCCTAACTTACCCTAAATATATTCATTTGGAGGTAAATATACGTCTCACAAAAATTTGGGACGATCGGACATGTGTAAGGCGCTTAGCATGGTCCTTGAAGTTTAAAAAACGGATTACAAGGAAAAATATGAATTTTTTTCTGTTTTCGCAATTTCTTTGGTATTTTAAGTTAAGTTTTAATTCAAGTGATTACAGAATTATGATGTGGAGTAAAATGCCTTTCTAATAAGGTACTAAAAACTAAAATCGGTTGAAAATCAGCCAAGTTATTACAACTTCCCCAGGCATCTAGCGTGTGCCATACAACTTGATTAAAAAATACGAGGCCCTTTTTTTAAATTTATTGAAATTTTCTACTGTAATAACATTTTTTCATTATTCATGTTTCAGTGTAATATTTTTTTGACTTTTCCAAATTTTAAAACAAAAAAAATAATTTTTTTTTAAAATAGAGATTTCAAAAGGGTGTGGAAAATGCAGGCATTTTTAGCACTAATTTTAAAAATGTTAGCAAAACACAATATGAAAAATACTTGTCATCTAATAACATTTGAACTTGAAGAATAAAAAAATGTTATTACAGTAGAAAATTTCAAAGAATTTCAAAAATCGGTTTGTATTGATTAATCAAGTTGTCTGCCACACGTTAGATGCCTGGGGAAGTTGTAATAACTTGGCTGATTTTAAACCGATTTCGGTTTTTATGACCTTAATAGAGAGACATTTTACTCTACATTTCAATTCTGTAACCATTTGAATTCAAAATTAACTTAAAATACCAAAAAAATTAAGAAAACAGAAAAAAATGCATATTTTCCCTTGTAATCCGATTTTCAAACTTCAAAGCCGATGCGGCAACGCCTTACCCATGTCCGATCATCCTAAAATTTTCTGAGACGTATATTTACCTCCAAATGAATATATTTAGGGTAAGTTAGGGTCAGTATCTACCATTTTTTTTTTTTTTTTGGAGCTCCATATAAATAAATCAGAGCCAAAACATAAAAGGTGCAATTTTAAAAATTAAAAAAAAAAATAGAAAGAATTGTGATTACATCTCGAGTTATGGCTTAAAAGTTGCATAATTTAGAGTAGAATTCTTATAGTTTTTTACAAAAAAAATCGAAGTTTCGGACTTTTTCAAAAAGTCGATTTTAATTTTTAAACGTCAAAAAATAAGTGATAATTACTTCGAATAATTTTTTCGCATTTTTTTTTCTAAAACTACATTTAAATACCAACAAAACGTTGTCCAACTTTTTTTGAAATATCTATATTTTTTACTGGTCAAAATTGATTGAAAATTTAAATTTTTTAATTTTTTGGAAAAAATCGCCATTTTGAAAAATTGATTACTCAACACCACCTTGGAATAAAAGGCTGAAAATTTGGCTGCAAGTTGCATTTAATACGTACTAAAACATATCCAAAAATAAAATTAATCGAAGGGGGTCGGGCCTAAAAGTGAGTGATTTGGCATGGAATGCCCCATATGATGAATTTCATGTAAAAATCGAGATGCATTGAACCCGACCCCCTCAGATATCGATGAAATTTTGTTCATAGCTAAATTTGATCAATACAAACAAACTCTCATTTTTAGAAATGACTGTTTTGCGATTTTTTGGGCGTGACACAGTGGGAACGTTTTCGAAAAAACGCGAAAATGGTCGAAAAGAGCTCCATTTAAACTACAATAACTCTGAATCGGCTAAACCGATTTCCATGATCTTGGTATCATTAAAAAGATATTTTAACAGGCTTTATGACACGTTAAAAAAAAAAAAAAAAAAAAATACACTGTAAAAAATTTATAACAAAAAAAATTTTAACTGACGAAAAAACCAAAAAGATCAAGGGTTTTTTTACAGTGTATTAATTTTTTAGAAAGGTTTATCCTTCATCTATACCATATCAAAAAATAAAAATGGGTTCTTTGTTAGTTTTTTTTATATAATTTTTTAAGTAGTGTCACTTCTAGTAATTGCCCTTATATTTTATAACAAAAAAAAATTTAGGTAACGAAAAACCAAAAAAGATCAAGGATTTTTTACAGTGTATTACTTTTTTAGAAAGGTATTTCCTTCACCTATAACATATCCAAAAAGTAAAATGGGTTCTTTTTATTTTTTTTTAATAATTTTTTAAGTAGTGTCACTTCTAGTAATTCCGCAAAATTCTGAATAAAAAAATCAATGTATTCTTCATAATAATTTTCTATTTTGTCATAAACATTTATTACTTTACCCATAATAAAGAGAAATATATATAGAACAAAAAAATTGTTGCCCTTTTCATTCCAAAGATTTTTTCAGGTCTATTTTTTCTTCCTCAGGTAGCTAATAACATAGTAAAAAGAAATAGAAACACAAAATATAACAAATATTTTCCTTTCTTAGTAAAAAATTTAACGGCAAACAGCCCTTATTTCCATACAAATGCATGTAAATGTATAGGGGTCTGGCCAGAACTAAGGACTCAAAATATGTACCTGACGAAGGGTTAACAGGTAAAATAAATAAACATTGTCCCAAATTATGAATATGTTTTAACCGCAAAAAGTTCTTGCTTGCCTTAAAAAATGCTATATAATTGCACCTGATGAACGTACCGAAATTCATAATTATAAACAGTTTCGAGAAGCCAAGATATCCCATTACAATTTTTACGCGTATATTTTAAAAAATTGAGTGAATATGAATTCAAACAATAAGTACAGATGCATAAAAATATCTAATAAGTGTTGCGCTTCGTAAAATAAGTGAAAACGAGGCTGCAAATATAATTGAATATTTTCCAGCTGTCGCCAACATTCATTGTAGCCGTATTTGCGAAACTTGCCGGAATACACTGAGAAAAGCTCGCAGTCGTAATGAATCCAACGTGGAGCAGAATGAAGTCTCAAATTATTTACCAACAACGCCCAGCAATGAAATTAGCGAAGAATTGAATGAACTTCCAACTTGTACCAGCCGTATTGCAAACATCGAAAGGACGGAAGTCATTGAAAATATAAATGATCATATTATTCCTCATCTACCAAACCAAATGTCGCCTCTTAAAAGGAAATATATGAAACGAGATGCATACAGAAATAGAAAATCACTGCAAATTTTCGAAAATATAGCAGATTCACTTGGAGCTGATCCATTATCTGATTTGTCAGCGCAACTTGAAAACGTCAAAGCCATTTACGAAGAAATTTTGGAAAACATCAAATATCAAATAGAGAACAGCTCAAATCTTTTGGAAAAGCAAAAACTTTTATCTCTCTTACCAATCAATATGAGTCACGCGGAAATTAAAGATCGTTTTGGGGATGATATATCTCACGATTGTATCAAAAAAAGTAAAGATATCCAAAGGAATAAAACGAAGTTTGCAGATATCAATCTTTTTAAAATGAGCAGACGTAGCTTACCAGCCGAAACTCTAAGCACAGTCAAGTTATTTTATGAAGATGATGAAATTAGCCGAATGATGCCTGGATCGCAAGATTCAATTACTGTTAAACAAGGAAACTTACGTGAAAAAGTTCAAAAAAGACTGATGTTATCTTCACTACGCGAATCTTACTACGAATTTAAAAAAAAACATCCCTTGGCCAAAGTGGGTTTTACAAAATTTACAATGTTAAGGCCAAAAAATTGTATAAAACTTGGAGTTGGAAACCAGCAAAATATCTGTGTATGCACATTGCATCAGAATATGAAATTGATGTTTGAAAAAAGTGACTTAAAATCAATTTGTACTGAAGGAGAATGCACATTTACCGATTACAAAGATGTTCTCAAATTCGTTGTTTGTAATGGTGACATAGAAAAAAGCGAGTGTTGCGTTTCAATGTGTGGTCACTGCTTTAAAAATTTAAATAATCTAAAAACGCATATGCTAAAACATTTTGAAAATAACCAAACTGAAGAAATAATATACAAAAAGTGGAATACAACGATTAGATGTGTTCTGGAAACGTTAACCACCAACCCAGAATCATTTGTCAGCGATTTTACTGAACACATCAAAGTTCTGATTCCGCATCATTTCATAGCAAAGCGACAATCTGAATTTATCAGCAATAAAAGAGCGGCGCTGTTATCAGGAGAAATGTTAATTCAAATGGACTTTGCTGAAAATTATGCATTTCTTGTACAAGATGCCGTGCAAGGATACCATTGGAATAATGATCAGGCTACAATACATCCGTTCGTTATTTATTACAAAGGTAATTATTTTAATATTTTGGTATTAGTAAACACATCCATCCACACTCATCAAAATATTTAATAATTTTTATTTATTTGTTTTTTTCCTTTGTTTGTTTATTTTCAGATAACGATAAATTAACTCATAAAAGCTTCGCCATAATATCTGATTGCAATACCCATGATAGTATAGCAGTTCATCTATATATTTCAAAAATGGTACAGTTCGTGAAGGCCAATATAACCAACAATATTAATAAAATCATTTACGTATCAGATGGTGCAGGAGCACAATATAAAAATAAATATAACTTCATTAATTTATGCCATCACAAATCTGATTTTGGGATTGACGCTGAATGGCACTTTTATGCTACCAGTCACGGAAAATCTGCATGTGATGGAATCGGAGGAACATTGAAGAGAGGTGCTCGAAATTATAGTATTGCAAATAAAAATGAAATCCAGACAACGAGGCAACTCTATCACTGGGCATCAGAAACATATAAGACCACCATACAAGTTGCTTACGCAGATGCTGACGAATACAACAACGTTAAAGAAAAGCTATTTTCAAGATATGAAGAAGCTAAAACTATAACAGGAACTCAAGGCTTTCATTCATTCATTCCGATAAATGAAACTTTTGTACATGTGCGCAGATATTCTGACTGTGCCAAATTTGAGCAGCGCAAAATTTCTTACAAATAATTAACTTAAAAAAAATTTAAATAAAATAAAACACAAATTAATAAAAACGTGGCAAATAATATAAACAATTGTTGATGGTTTTTTATTTGTAAACATTTAAAAAATGTTAGAATTGTTGAACTATTTTGTGAATGTGACCAGATATTTTCGCTGTTATTCGAATTATTTCGAAAACTTTCGGTAAGTATTACTAGAAGTGACACTACTTAAAAAATTATATAAAAAAAATAAAAAAGAACCCATTTTACTTTTTGGATATGTTATAGGTGAGAGAAATACCTTTCTAAAAAAGTAATACACTGTAAAAAATTCTTGATCTTTTTTGGTTTTTCGTTACCTAAAATTTTTTTTTGTTATAAAATATAAGGGAAATTACTAGAAGTGACACTACTTAAAAAATTATATAAAAAAAACTAACAAAGAACCCATTTTTATTTTTTGATATGGTATAGATGAAGGATAAACCTTTCTAAAAAATTAATACACTGTAAAAAAACCCTTGATCTTTTTGGTTTTTTCGTCAGTTAAAATTTTTTTTGTTATAAATTTTTTACAGTGTATTTTTTTTTTTTTTTTTTTTTTAACGTGTCATAAAGCCTGTTAAAATATCTTTTTAATGATACCAAGATCATGGAAATCGGTTGAGCCGATTCAGAGTTATTGTAGTTTAAATGGAGCTCTTTTCGACCATTTTCGCGTTTTTTCGAAAACGTTCCCACTGTGTCACGCTCAAAAAATCGCAAAACAGTCATTTCTAAAAATGAGAGTTTGTTTGTTTTGATCAAATTTAGCTATGAACAAAATTTCATCGATATCTGAGTTGGTCGGGTTCAAAATTTCAGTTTTATCTCGATTTTTAAATGAAATTCATCATATACTTTATGGAGTCCCAGACCGATATTTTGATGAGTTACAAACGGAACGACAATCTTATATATACCCTCTGTCACTAAGTGGAGGGTATAAAAGTCGGTGTTGCACAAGAATTAGAACAGGTTCTAGGGAAGTATAAGTGTGCAATTACAATTCTGGCGTTGACTTTGAATTTTGTGTAAAGAGAGGGCGTTTGATTTAAACAAAGGCTTTGGCTTTGAATTTTGTTCTGGCGTTTGTTTGTATACACACACTCAAAGAAGAACAGAAATATAATTATTTGGTGGAAGAGAAATAAATTTTTCCTGAAAATAATTTTTTTTCGGTGAAACATAAAACTCCTTTGGTTTTGTTATTGATATTTTTTTGATACTTGTTTTTTTTTTTTATAATAATTGGCGGTAAATTATATTTTCACTTTCTTTTATATGTACTTTTCTTCTAATTTTCCAATACACAGATGTGTTTCATAAACAAGATATGAAACACATCACAAAATCAACCCTTTTTTGTAAAAGACTGGCAACGCCAAAGCAAGAAAAAAATACTCACGAGAGAGCAAAGCCAAGAAAATAGAATTGATTCTATTCTGGCTTTGAAACGCTAGCGTTGGCTTTGAATTTTGTTCTACATACAAAATGTATGGGAACGAGCAAAATTCAAGGCCAACGCCAGAATTGTAATTGCACACTAAGTTGTTCCACAATCAGTTCTTTGCAACCGAAAATTTTGCTGCGTAGGAATAATATTTATTTATGAATATAAATCATTAAAAGCAACATCTCAACAAAAATCCCTGCTTTTCTAAACAAAAAAAAAAATTTTAGAGCAGGACCCAACGACCCTAATTTTTTTTCGAAGTCTATTTTAAAGTGTTAGGGTTTTTCCTACCCAAATGAAGTTTTTAATCACAACCCAAAATTTTCTAAAGAAAATTGTAGAGTTATCGATAGCACACTATTTTCTTAAGAAAACTGAAGAGTAATCGGCATATCGCTAGCACACGATTTTCTTAAGAAAATTCAAGAGATATCAAAACATGTCGAAAACAAGCGATTTTCTAAAATAAAATTGAAGAGTTGTCGAAATATGTCGTAGGAAATTTTTGAATTATCGATATCACAAAATTGTTTATAGAAAATTGATTAATTATACATGTATCGATAACACAAAAGTCTCTATAGAAAACTGAAGAGTAATAGATTAATCGATAGCAAAAAAATTTCTAAAGAAAACTGTAGACTTATTGATAACACAAAATTTTCAATAGAAATTGTTGAGTTGTTGATATATTGATTGGTAAGCATAATTTTCTATAGAAATTATCGATACATCGATTTTCTATCAAAAGTTGTTGAGTTACCGATATATCGACAACACAAATCTTTTTTAATAGAAAGTCTTAGATTAGAGTTCTTAAGAAAATTGTACAGTGCTGCAAATAGATTAAAATTATTTTGTACAAAACTATTTTTTCCCATATCAAATTCGGGAGCTTTGTTAACTACAACGATTTAACCTTCATTAATCAATTGACCACAAAATTGTTCATTCAACCGTAATTAAAACCTTCGATAATTTTTTTTCTGTATTGACAACAAAATTTTTTCAATAACATCAAAAAATTTATTTATACTTAAACTAGCAATTAACATGTTTAAAAGTCATAAAAATGTTTATGTTGATGTTTCAAAATTTTTTTTTTGGGTAATTATATGTCAAGTTCCAGCATGTCAATGAAATGACGAAAGTCTTAAAAATTTTTATAATCATTTTACTCAACACTAAAACATAAATTATCTTATAACAGCTGATGTCGCAGCTAATTAACAACTTTGTTATAAATTACACCCAAAAAAAGAAAAGAAAAAAAATAGTTTAGTGCTCCCCCAAGTCAACAAACTAAAATAAGCATATCGTGAACCTATATTCAAAATATGCCAACTCAAATTTGACGGAAATGAGTTTCCGATGGCAAATAGCCCCCCTATGTAATACCTATCTGCCATAAAAATTTCAGAGCAAAAAAATAATTTGTTGTCGTTTTACATCCATTTTTGTTATTCTGCTAACTCAAAGTACATATTTTTCTGGTGGAAATAAATGCCAACTCCCATTGTAAATTTCCAAAAATTTTTCAAAAATTTTTTTTAAAAAAATTAGACCACATATCTTATTGCATTTGCCATGCTAAACACGAATCTTGTAAAGATTTTGATATCTAATGACTGGTTCTTGAGATATTGCCATTTTGAAAATATCGGTAAATAGTGTTTGCAAAAAAAAAAATTGCTTATATTTATGTAACTTTCAAACTATTTATCAGATTGAAACATAATGAATGGGGCAAATAAAGTCAATGATATAAGCTTTCAAAATAGCTAGTTTGGAGTGACCCTATTGCAATACAGCGTGAGTTACAGAGTGCCAAAGTTGACCACCCTGAGATTAAAAGGCTTTCGGAGCTAGTAACTTTTAAAAATATGCAAAGATTTTTAATTTTTTGTTCAGTTTTTGCAATTACCGTACTAAGGATAACAAATACCAAAAAAAAAAAAAATTTTAAAATTTAAAAAAAAAAAATGTATTTTTATTTTCCGACAAAATATGCCAACTCTAAAAAAATATTTGTTTTTTGATATAGTAATAAATGCCATCTCTGAAAAATACGCGAACAAGTGCAAAATATGAAAATTTTTGCATAGGTAAAAATTGTTTAGAATATTTAAACCATCTTGTGGAAGGTACATTGTTTATTTTTGCAATAATATGCGAAATAACTAGTTTTTTAGCTCTCCTGAACAGTAAGCTTTTTCGAGTTGGCATTTATTGAATATAGTTCGACGATATCTAAAACATACTTTACAAAAATCTTTATAAATGATTTTTTTGTAAAACTATACAAGTGAAACATCATGTTATTGCGACATTATAGTATTATTTCAAATAAATTATATTACTCATGCAAACAACAATGTACTAGAGTATGAAAACACTATGGTTAGAAAGTGTACAACATAAGGGAGAAAAGTCAGTTGTCACAACCGCAAATCATGTAACCTTAATTTTGAAATTGTCACAAGCGAATCTTAAGTTTTAATAGCCACATTGTCGTAAACACAACCTATATTCTGTTTTGACAACTGCATTGTGGTTGTGACCGCTTTGCGACAATCTCAAAAATGAGGTTGAACTCTTTAAGGGTTTTACAGCTATATGTGAGTGAATCCACAATTATTTGTAAAAATTATATGCAGGCCAGATTTTGAGTTTGGAGTGCGAAGAAGGCTTAAAAAATTTTCTTACAGGAAATTCGTGACGGAACGATTTGCATCATTATTTAGACATTTTTGCATCATTATTTAGAAATTTTGTGTTCCAAAAAACATGATTTACAAACAATTCAAAAGAACAAAGAAATAAGTTGACACATTCGAAACCTTGCAAAAAAAAATATCAGAAACTGTTCAAAATTTCTCATTCTCGAATATTTTACCTACTTTACAGCCATAGTATTCTAATGCAGTAACATTAATAGTAAATAGTGTGTAATGTAATGTTTACTATCTGAACAGTAAAAACATTAGTGTCAACATCACTAACGTCGACAACGACGACAGACAAATGAACGAAACGAAACAAAAAAAAAAAATAATGAAAATTAAATTTTTATATTTATTTCATTTTTAAACGTAAGATGAAACGCATATTTAAACTCAATCATGTGTTAAGTGACAAGTAAATGACACAACACTACTTAAAAAATGTTGGAGGAGACAACAACAACGGCAGCAATGACATCTACCCATACAATAGCAACAACAGCAATAAGAACGAAAAGGGGGCCATACACGATACTGCATGCTGTACAATTGGCTGGATGAAAACGTGATTTTGATCGTGTATGGGCTGGTTGGACGACCATTACAAAAACAAAATGCACATGTCTAACCAGCAAGCTGTACAACGAGACTGCAAGTGTATGGGCACCTAATGACTAAACTAACCTACTCGTTGACATTTTTGTATCGTTGATGATTGTGGTTGGTAAGAAAATGATTTTGTTTTGGTTTACCCTACTAATTATTTGTATGAGAAGTGGGAGCAAATGGAAAGAGATGAGGCCTGTATCTAAAGGTTCGAGTCCTCGTTTGGTGGGCTGATGTGAAAATGAGTTACTACCTCCGCCGTCTTGCAAGAGTGCACAGAAGGCAAGTGTATGTTTTACTGAAGTCCTCCACTCTATACCTATGGCTGTATTCCTTTGTTCTTAATAAGATTGGATTTATAAGGCGAAGGTGGGATCTGAAACCGTATGGTGTGATAATTAGACCAATGGATAAGACCAGCGGATAAGAAATCATATCTCTGCAATCTAGAGAAGGTACAACGACTGGAGTGTGTGGGTATCACTGGTGCTATTAGATGAGCACCCCAGGCCGGTCTGGAAGTGATACTAAACATTCAGCCCGTGGATATTTACGTCAAGAGCACAGCAGCAAAATCGGCTATCAGGTTAAGAGAGTCGCAAATGCTAAGGCAATGCTCTTGGGGACACTCGACTATATTGAGTACGGTGGGCGGGACGGAACTAGAACAGAAAAACGGCTATATCTCACCACATACGAACTTTGACAGAACATTGGATGTCGAAATACCGACTAGGGAAGACTGGGCGGAAAACTCTATTATACAGATCACAGATTGAGATAGGTACGGCTTCGGGAGTTTACTCTGAATGCCTCGAAATCGGGGTCTCATTGAGACTTCCGGATAAGTGTAGTGTTTTCCAGGCTGAGGTACTTGCAATTGATAAATCCGCGCTGATAATTATGACAAGGGACATTCGTCCTTGTGTCATTAACATTTTCTTGGATAGTCTTGTAGCTCTGAAGGCCTTAGAATCAAACACTATAAAATCGGGAATAGTTGGGAATTGTATACAAACCCTTCGTCGAATTAGTCAGCACACAAACAAGCTAATCTGGGTCCCTGGACATAGTGGGGTCGCTGGGAACGAATTGGCTGATGAGTGTGCGAGAAATGGCTCTGAATCGGCGGGGGAACGTGTAGAACCTGACATCTCTGTTCCTATTGTGGAATTGATAAATGAAATTGATAGAATATCTGATAACAGAATGAAAGATATGTGGATATCACTGACTACGTGCAGGATATCGAGAACCCTGTGGCCAATGCCAAATCCCAAGAGGACGGAAAATCTTCTTACTTTTGGCAAACGGACGGTTATACTATTAGTAGGAGTACTTACAGGACACTGTATGATTTGCCAGATAGCCGTGCATATGGGAATCTCTGATAGGGACTATTGTAGAAGTTGTGAGGAAGTGGAGAAGGAGGAGTCAGTGAAGCACTTGCTATGCGAATGTCCAGGTCTAACGAGAAGCCGCCTTAAGCATTTGGGGCAAAGATTTTTCGATGACCTGAATAACCTAAGCTGTGTCTCATTGAATTGCCTACACTGAGGGAAAAAAACATATTTAAATCAAATATGTTCATGTTTATTTTAAGTATGCTACATATTTTTGGAAAAAGTTTAAATTTTAATATTGTTTTTGATTGATTTTAACATAACATGTTTGTTTTAAAATTGCATACAATTTTGATTTAAAATTGATCCCTTTAAATTTAATATGCTGTCATTAAAAGTCGTTAAAAATTTTAAAAATATCTTGTTCAAATATTTGTATTAAAAATAATATTTTTCATGGTTATTTTAAAGTAGAACAATTTTGTTTTTTGACATTTAAATTTTTTTTTAAATGTCAAAATATAATAAAGTTGGGCAATTTTATTTTAAGTAGAAACAATGTTAAAATATTGTTTCATTAAGAAAAGACGCCCATTTTTCACTTCTCTAGTTGTGAAATTAATTTAAGTGAAATTAATTAAAATAACTAATATAAAATTAAAAATTAAAAAAAAAAAAAACTAAAGTGAAAAACAAGAAAAACAAAAATAAAACTGAAAAAGTTAAAAACAAAGTGAAAAAAATATAAAGACGGAAAAAAATGGCTGAAAATGAAGACTTCTAACTTTAGTTTTTCATTTATGGAATTTAGGTATTAATCTAAATGTGTTTATTTTTTATTTTTGGCATTTAATTACATTTGTTGTAATTAGATGTAGTGCTATAATAAGGGAAGAACTACATCCAAGGCTTTGGCTTTGATTTTTTTATGTATAGCGAAAACCAAAGCCAACAAGCAATATTTAAAGCCAAAGCCTTGAATGTAATTCTACCCTTAGATGATCAATTAGAGTAGTGTTGATTTTTTTTTTGGTGTGTTATTAAAAATATTGTAAAAATAATTTGAAAATAAAAAAAAAACCCTTTAACAAAAATATGTATTGTTTTATTTTAAATTTCATGGTTTATAGGTAAGTAAAAAGCTGCAAAAGAAAAGCAGTTTCCCATATTTAAATTAATATTGGTCAACTTTAAATTAAAATTTGTTGCATATTTAAATTTAGCATGGCCAATTTTAAAACAATATTGTTACATCTTAATTTTAAAATGTTGTCTACAAATCGGACATGTTAAAAACAAATAGAAACATATTTAAATTAAATAAAAACAAACTTTGTTCTATTTCGTCACTGTTTTATATTTAATTTAAAGTTGTTTCTGTTTGATTTTAAAATTTTTTTTTCTTAGTGTAAGCTGATGTCTCTAGCAGAATACCTTAGGGAATCGGGGTAGTTTAAGAAGTAGAACCGTTTGTATCAGAGGGGGAGCAGGGAAATATGATTAAGGGAATCAAAATGGGCCTTCTGGCCTCCGAGTGAATTCACCAAATGGCAAACGCCAATCTAACCTAACCTAGGCGAACATTGAACAGTTCCAGGACTTGTAACTGAGGCTTAAGTGTGACAATGAATTCAAAGTTTACTATATTTCTCGAAGTAAATGGAGTCTTTGATAAGATCGATATTAGGAAGATAACGCTTCCAAACAAATTTACTAGGACTTTTCGAAACTTAAGAACAAAGATTATTGCGATGGTAACACATAGACTTACACTATCAGACAACTAAAAATTTTATCTCATTACAGACATTCGCAAAGAAAATGGAAAACTGTCTCCTCTTCAGATGCATAACACTTTAGTAGTGTCCATTCAATTGAAGTCCAAGTCATATTCTCAACGATCTCCAGTAACTGTAAGTAACTCGGACAAATCTCTGCGACTTCTATTAAGAACACATTTTGTTTCTCCAATATCACAATTAAGACAAGTTTTTTTTGCAACTCTTTTCTTTTACTCCTGAATGAAGTGCCCGAAGATGCTACTCTTGCCACTTAAAAGATTTGAGTTATACTAGGGTGGTCGTAGAACATCCCTTTCATTAAAAAACTTCCTAGAAATCTTGGTGTAGGGTTTTTAATAAACGGTTAAAACCTTTTTAAAAAAATTTTCCTAATAATCCATAAATGACATTATGTATTTATGACTTTTTTTTACAACTAAATTTTTATGATTTTCTTAGTTGTAATTTTAAACTACTTAAAACTATAAGATCTAATTTCCAAAGTGATGATTAACACTGTGGCAACGATGTGATGATGACAAGGAGGTGTTGATTTAAGTTTGTACGTACCCCTACTGTAATAATGTTAAACTGTCATGTAATATTTCCTCCTCCTCATTCCTCTTCATTGTTCATCGCTTAAAAATATTTTGTTTTTGACACTTTGGCTGTGTGGTGAATGTTATTGTTGGCTGGTTGGCTTGGTGCGTGTGTGTCAAATATTGTATATTATATTTTTGCTATTTTTTGACATTGTTGCTTCTATATTATAAGTGTTGTTGTTATTGTTGGTGTTGTGTTGCTGTCTTTGCTACTTTGTTTCGTTTCATTTTGGTTTAATATTTATGGCTTCCTTCTGTCATTTTTATAATGCTTACTTTGACACTTTCTTTATGTTACATTTACATTTTGACTAAAAACTCTACTTGTATTTCGTATCTCTTTTTTTATATAAATTTTTGCTGTTAAATATATATATTTTTTGTTTTATAATGACAGCTCAACAACAACGAATGTACACTTAAAAAAAATAAGAAGTTAAATTAGCTAGCAAGACATAATCCCCATGGACATAATCCTCATAATGGTCGTAGGATCTATGATCTATAATAATTTTGAAATAATCCAATAAAAAATTGACATTACAAGCAGATTTATGGGGATAATGGCAAATATCCATAATCCCCATTACAGGGATAGGTTAGGCTGGATCGGAGTTCGACATTTTGCGAATTCACTCGGAGGCCATAAGGCCATTGTGATTACCTTAATTTTATTTCTCTACTCCTCCACTGATATAAAGTTAAACTTCTAAAACCACCCCGATTCCCTAAGGTATTCTGTTAGAGACGTCAATGAGACACCGTTTAGGCAATCCATGTCATCGACAAATCTTTGCTCCAAATGCTTTACGGGTCATTAGACCAGGCTATTTACGTAACAAGTGCTAAACTGACTCCTCCTCATCCACTTCCCTTCAATTTCTACAATAGTCCCTATTAAAAATTTCCATACGCACGGCCATCTGTCCAATTAAACAGTGTCCTGTAAGTGATCCCACTAATAGGCTTACCATCCGTTTGCTAAAAGTTAGAAGACTTTTTGCCCTCTGAGGATTTGGAAGTGGCTACAGGGATCGCGATATCCTGCATGTAGTCAGTGATATCCACCTATTCTTCATTCTATTCTCAGATACCCTATCAATTTCGATCATAAATTTTACTATAGAAACCGAGATGTTAGGTTCAGATCCATTTCTCGCACATTCATCAACCAATTCATTCCAAGCGACCCCACTATATCCAGGGATCAAGCTTCATTGTGACTGATTCGACAAAAGGATTGCATACAATTCCTTACTATTCCCGACTTTACAGTGTTTGATTATAAGGCATTCAGAGCTGCAAGACTATCCACAAAAATGTTAATGACGCAAGGGCGAAGGTCCCTTGTCATAATCATCTGTG
Source organism: Pegoplata infirma (assembly GCA_963921195.1). NCBI lineage: Eukaryota > Metazoa > Arthropoda > Insecta > Diptera > Anthomyiidae > Pegoplata > Pegoplata infirma. Next base: position 191,659,025 of record OY992537.1, on the reverse strand, counting down.
CGGCTTTGCCAATTGCAAATATGTCGGAAACACTATACTTATCCGAAAGTCTCAATATAGCCCCAATTTCAAGGCATCCAGAGTATACTTCCCAACCCGTACCCATCTCCTGTTATAACAGAGTCCGCCCTTGTTGGTTTGGTGTGGTTAGATATAGTCGATTCTCAGTTCCAGTTCCTTCCCACCCACCATTCTAAATATGGTCGAGTGTTCCCATTAAGCATTTGCGACTCTCTAAATTTTGAGAGCCGATTTTGCTGCCGTTCTCTTGATGAAAATATCCATGGGCTGAATGTTAAGTATCACTTCCAGACCGACCTAGGTTGCTGATCTAACAGCACCAGTGATACCCACACTTGATTGTCGTTGTCTATTGCATAGATATGATTTCTTATCCACTGCTCTCCAACACACAAGTGTACCATAGGTTAGTATTGGCCGAATTATCGCACTATACATCCAATCGATAATATACGGTTTTATACCCAACCTTCTTCCGCAAGTTCTTCTGCAGGTGTAAAATCACATCTAATTTGGGAAAAACAAACCTGTCTATCTTAGTTATTTTTCTGAACAAGACAATTTCGGCTTTGGCGGGATAAACTCGCAGACCGTTGTTCTTTGCCCACGTTGACAGTTTTTAAGCGCTGATTCTATGAGTTCGCAAATCGTTGTTAAAAGCTTACCTTTAATAAGGATCAGCGTCATCAGCGTAGGCAACAACCTTAATATCAATTCTGTTGAGTGACTCGTGAATCTCATTTATTGCAAGATTCAACAGAAGAGGAGAGATCACCACGCCTTGTGGAGTTTCCCTTGTAACTACTTTCTTTGCCCCCACCATCACCTTTGTTCGAGTTAATTGCTCTAATTGTCAGCATGTTGCCCGTCCATAAAGTAATCTGTGTGTCCGTGCCTGTATTATGTAGGGCATTAAAAATTAATGATATTTTGACATTGTTGTACCTTCCACGTCCAAAAATAATGCCAAACATACTCTTTTTTGTGAAGAGTATCCTCAATTAGCCCGACAACAACACTTAAAGCCGTCTCACCAGACCTACCTTTAAGATAGGCGTGTTATGCCTCGCTGAAATTGTCTGATGCGAGTGTGCTTCCCACATAGACATCTACAATTCTTCCCAGTGTTTTCAAAATAAAACGATGACAAACTGAAAGGTCTGTAATCCTTTATGGTATTGTGGCTTAGCATTCCCGCTTTGGGGATAAAGACTCAGGGTATACACTAGGATGGCTCGTTTTTGGGCTTTTCTCTCTGATCAAATTCTAATACCCGCCAAAAGTGTCGGTCCCCAAAGGGTAACTCACATGCAAAATATCTCCCCGATCGGAGTTTATCTTCTGTCTCCACTTTGAGCCTCAAAATTGGGGTTTTCGCAAAAAAGGACTTTTTTTTTAAAAAAAATAAAAAATTTAAGTTTTTTTATTAAAATAATTAAAAAAATTATTTTTGTATTATATTTGATCGTAAATTCTTAAATATGAAATTTAAAGATTTTACGGTATCATTAACCCGTTCAAACTTGAAACCAAAAAAATGGCATGATTTTGGGGGCGTTCTCAAAACACCTTTTTCAAAATTTGAAAATTTTATTAAAAAAAAACTTTAAATATACCTTTTTTTCTTTCTGAATTCATTAAAAACACCTTGGAGAAGAAAAATGTGAAATATGGCGTATATCCGTCGAGACACTTTTTGGGAATCGCGGGGGGAAGTTAGCGGATTTCAAGGAAATGTTGGTTTTATCAATAATTTGGATTAATAATATCTTATAAATTTCATTTTTGTGCAAATTAACGGTTTTTTGGTGTCGTGGCATTCTATTATATAACTTTAAGTCTGTCATGAAATATTACCGATCTAGGACGTCCTTAACCCACATTGGCTGGGGGTCAAAAATGACCCCCGAATAAAATTTGAAGTTTAGAGTTTAAATTTTGTGCTATAAACAAGTATAAAACGGCTTTTGTGTTTTTTACCACAGCTAGTATTTCGTATTATTATATTATCTTTAAAAAAATCATTAACTCTTCTTGGTAGGGGGTCAAAAATGACCCATTCAAAAAAAATATATATTTTGTTGATATCAAAAAATTCAAGCACTATGCCTAAAAGTTTTTGCCGGGGTGATTTTTGACCCCTGGCCAATGTGGGTTAAAGATATCTTAAATATGTGAGATTTAAGGGCTGATTTAAAGTTATCTAATAGATAGCCACAAATTAATTTTATATGAAAAAATATATACTTTTTATTGAATGGGTCATTTTTGACCCCCTACCAAGAAGGGTTAACGATTTTTTTAAAGATAATATATTAATACGAAATAATAGTTGGGGTAAAAAACATAAAAGCCGTTTTATACATGTTTTTAGCACAAAATTTAAGCTTTAAACTTCAAATTTTCCGCGGGGGTCATTTTTGACCCCCAGCCAATGTGGGTTTAAGACGTCCTAGATCTGTAAGATTTCATGACAGACTTAAAGTTATCTAATAGAATGGCACGACGTCAAAAAACCGTTAATTTGCACAAAAATGAAATTTATAAGATTTTATTAATCCAAATTATTGATAAAACCAACATTTCCTTGAAATCCGCTAACTTCCCCCCGCGATTCCCGAAAAGTGGCTCGACGGATATCCGCCATATTTCACATTTTTCTTCTCCAAGGTGGTTTTAATGAATTCAGAAAGAAAAAATGGTATATTTAAAATTTTTTTTTAATAAAATTTTCAAATTTTGAAAAAAGGTGTTTTGAGAACACCCCAAAATCATGCCATTTTTTTGGTATCAAGTTTGAACGGGTAAATCTTTAAATTTCATATTTAAGTATTTACGATCAAATATAATACAAAAATAATTTTTTAATTATTTTAATAAAAAAACTTAAATTTTTTATTTTTTTTTTTTAAAAAGTCCTTTTTTGCGAAAACCCCAATTTTGAGGCTCAAAGTGGAGACAGAAGATAAACTCTGATCGGAGTGATATTTTGCATGTGAGTTACCCTTAGGGGACCGACACTTTTGGCGGGTATTAGAATTTGATCAGAGAGAAAAGCCCAAAAACGAGCCACCCTAGTATACACTGATGCCAGGCTACCCATGCAGATACGTAGTAGCCATGGGATGATTATACCGAGGGATAATCATGTAATGGCTAGGGCTTGAAGGAGCCGATCACCCACGTTATCTTGCGTTCATCCACCATTGTTCTGATGAAATCATTTACCAGGATTGTAGTTGGTGAAAGAGTACCCAAGGGAATATGTTTCTTCACCTCCTCTCTGGAAACCCGGAAAATGTGTATCCGTCAGAAGTTCAATGGTTTCCTGACTGCTTTCTGCAAACGATCCAACTGGCTTATTTAGAAACCCTGGTAAACTGGGGTCTTTGGAAAGAACTTTGCGAAGTCTTGCCGCTTCTGTAGTTTCCTTCAATTCTCAAAAAAAAAAAAAAAAAAAAATAGACCAGGATTTTCTTTTTGCCATCCGGGTTTCTTTTTTTAAAGCATTAAAACTGAGACAATAGTTCTCTCAGTCTTCAGTCGTGTTATCTTCCTTTACCTTATTGAAGAGTTTTCAACTTACTGTTCGTAGAAGCTTGAGTTCCAACGTCTAAAATGGTTGATGGATCTTCTTCGCAGGAAAGCGCGGACAGGATTTAAGATAAATCCTTTATGCTGATCGACTTTTCCATTTCTTAAGGCGCCAGTTCTTTATCCCAGTTTGTTTTTTTGGGATTCCTCTAAGGAGGAATCATTGAGAGATCAATTCTGATAAAAAAAAATAACCTGTTACATATAACTAAATTAGTGGATACAAGGTATTCAAAAAGGGACTCACCTCACTTGTTGATGTCAGTGCTCTCCCAAAGTGTATGGTGAGCATTGGCATCTCCACCTACCATAATATCATGACCCTTGGTTATGAAAACCTCTACTTGAGTTCGTAGATGTTGTGCTGGGGGGTTATCCTCCTCGTATGGCAAACACAGGGACGCACAGTGGGAAAAATTGCCAATCTAGCGGGAAATAATTCAAAATATAACTAACAGATTTTAACAAAGTTTTAATGCGATTTTAAAGCGGGATAGTGACTGCACTTAAAACCGTAAAGAACTTAAAATTTAGTTAACCCATTAGGGAAATACACACTATCAAATGTTGACAATTTATTGGGCTATCACAGTTAATTGTTTATAATAGTAAACTTGTCATTGCCGTGTATCGGAAAGGGTAAGCCGTTACCTACCAAGCGTTTGATTTCTTTTAAAGGGTGCTTTTAGGTATATTATGTATAAATTTCCATACGTTATCTGTTTTGCGAAGGCTCCCTTGTAACGAATTACATAAACAATGTTTTTTTTTTAAGTTGTTTAATTTATTATGGAGCTACAAAAAAAACGCTGTCAGATGCTGCTTAATCTTTAATTATAGATTATTCTACACATAATGAAGTATTACTATTAAAAAAATTAGCTGCGTAGGCCTGCGTAGCGATTTTTTAAAATTATTTTTGTAATTTTGGTCTTTCAATAATTATAATTCTAAACCTAGACAGCGATGAACGCGACTCATGTATATGTTGAGAATCGCGAAGGATTGTTAGTAATTTGTTTTTAACATAGTAGAGCATCGAAATCTTGAAAAAAGTTCGTGCTGAATTAAGATTACTTTCGATTTTATGATTTTTAAATAACCGATTTAATTCGCATTCAGTTGGTGAAAAAATTCTTAATAAAAGTATTGTTATAAATAATAATAAATTTAATACTATCATTTGAATTGGTTAATAAACTCATTAGTTTTTTTAAATTTGTTGGACATGTCATTTCAACAGAGAGAGATATTTGAAGTTTGGCGTAAATGCGACAGTGGTTCTGATCGGAACTCAACAGTTATCAATTATATCTTGTCCAAACTTGGAAACAACATCTGCAACGAGAATGATAGCTATAAAAAACTAACTGTTAGTGTGCGAGATTTATGTAGTAAATTAAAATGTAGATGGGCCAGTGTTTCTCGCAATTTATATAGTTTTGAAAATCATTACAATATATGGTTGAATGAAAATATAGATTTTCTAGTAGAAGACGAAGAACCAGGACCATCATAACCTCGAGGGCGTCCTTTGAAGACTTTTTTGGAAACGACAAAAAAATCCAAGAGGAGTCGTGTTTCGGATCTTGTACAAAATAACATCAAGGAATAATTATTGGTCGCTACGAAAGTAAGTCTGTACAAATCTGGAAAGAGAGATGCAGCCCAATTATTAGATGAAATTAAAAAAAAAAACACCAAAAAGGGCTACAACGATGAAAAAAGCCGTATTTTACCCCTCTGAAGCACCGACATAATACACACCAGAAGAGGCAATGGCACTATACATTGACAAAAGGTTAACTAAAAATTCGTATATGCTTATGCAATCAGGTGCTAAGACTCCTATTTTAGTTATATGCTGGATGTAGGGTATATGTCCAAATGTTATCAGATTTCACTTACAATATTTGATAACCCCATTTACTTTTCAAAAAGTATAAAATTCTTATTTTAAAAATAATTTTCCACAGCTAACAAGTACAAAAAAAAAATATTCCTGAGGTAGTCGTATATAACACCTTTTGGGGCACCCTGTATTGAAAAACAGTTTCTTATTATTCATTATACAAAAAGCTCATATCCTTAGCTATAAAATCTCCAAGTATTGTTATCGGATCAGACCGATAGTTTAGAAGATATGATTTTTTTCCTGCCAGATTGGTGTTTTTTCCCACTGTGGGACGCAAGGATCAGCGTTAGATCGCCATAATAAATTCCAGAGATTGTATCTATTGTACTTGTTGGTTGCAATCCCAAAAATTAATCGAATTATTTTTTTTTTTTGTCTTAAAGACTTTTCTGTGTAGCAGGACTTCGGCCGGTTTTAGCAATTACAAACTCCATTCCCACCTTTTCCGCAAAATCAAGGGATTATGACTGAAATTGCATTCGACTTAGTCTGCACAATATGAAAGAAAGTTTTGACCGAACAAATTTTGGTCATAATTTTAACAGGGAATGAACAACATTCCCTATTGGGATTATGACCCTTTTGGAAATGGTCATGGTCCCCTCAAGTAACATGGGGATAATGTCCCCTCAAGTAACATGGGGATAATGTCCGCTCACTTTAAAATGAGCCGAAGTATCAAAACTATTCTACTTGTTCTCTTGCTAAAAAAGTCCTCATAATGTCTTGGGTTAAGCAGGTTAACCCAGCCTTAGATTTCCTGAGAACTTCTCTATAGACTTTTTTAGGGCTACCCAGTACAAAGAAAATCAGGAAATGTTAAATTAGGCTAACTGGTCCAGTAAAGTATACATTTGAGTTATCCCCACTATTAAGTCCAAATTGCTGTCTGTGTTTCATTTCCACCAATTTTCTCTAACTAATTTCTCTTAGTGTAGTGTATACAATATTTTTGTATTATTTAATTTTTCATTTCGTTTATTTTTTTTTTTTTGTTTTTTTCATTTTTCCTAAATGACATTTGTAGGTGACATGCTGTCAGCACTCACATGGGAGACATTTATTTTGTGCAAAGTGATGTAAAAATGTGTTAGCAACTCCTTTAAGGTTGACGCCTTATTAGGTCTTACATTTTTTTTTTGTAGGTTTTTAGTTTTTTTTTTATCTGTGTTCATTTTTCTTTTTTGTTTCCATCGTGTTGGGTGTCTTGTATTGTTTATAATTCAAGGAAATCCATTTAAGTAGATGTCTAGTTTTGAAAAAGTAAATATTGTAATAATTTAAGTACTTGATCTTTGGCTGTAAATTAAACAACACTTAGTGGAGACATATGTTTCGAGTATGTGCCTACAATATACATTCATGGCGACACAAGACGACAATAGTCAAGAGTTTGGAATTTATGTTTAACAACAAATGATTGTCCATAAAATACTTATTGATAGTTTTAAATATTTTACAATATGTCAGGCTGATTTAAGTTAAATAGTTGGAACGTCAATTATCAAGTTCCTTAAGTAGTTTTGCAGACACACACGGATATGACAGAACTTATTTTGATGTAATAAACATAATATTATTATTAGGCTGCTAAAACCAAATTTTGCAATTTGTCGATTTTGATTCCGGAGTCATGTCAAAATCTAAATTGTTGAGAGCAAAGTTTAGCAAAATAATTATTTTGCTTATAAGTCTGATGTGCTGGAAACTATTGACAACAGCATCAAAATTTTAAGTTTCACAAATTTTACATGAAAACAAGCAACTATATTCCGGGAGTACGTATTAATGTACTTCGGTAGTACACGCTTATCAAATAGAGCACGCTTTTAATCAACTGGCCAGTAAATCGCACCACACATTTCAGAGACAATGCGTTCTTTGTATGTCAAACAAACTATTAGCTAAAGTCTTTCCTGTTGGACGGTTGGTTAATAAAAAAAAAATTATAATTTTGTTTATATGTGCCGTTGAAATAATACAAAAATCAGCTGATTGTGCTTTAAAGCTCTTGGGAGAAATTGGCAACGAAAGTCCACTAGGATTGCAAGTTATAATTACCGATGGATAGTTTCATTCCAGTTCAATGTTTTTGACTTAATACCAATCTCGGTAGATTGTCAAACTGATTAGCCAACTCTGCAAGAATTGATTTAGTTGCTGTAAATCTCAATTTACTGTTTTTTCGTAATTTATCTACAATTCACGACTTCCGACAGCACAATTCAATTCCCCTTTGGGTAGGCTTCAATAATGCACTTCACCTGACGAAGCGTAAAGTAAAGTACTTAAGCCTCTCGGTAGTTTGAATCAAAGTATTACATCGTTTTTTTCCACATTCTTCTCATAGCGTTACTTGCTTTGTCTCGAAGTGCCCAGTTTGTATATATGAAAAAGCCCGCTGGCCTGAGCTCGGTTTCTAATGGTATTATAACTCGAAGGTTAGGTAAGGTTGGGTGGGCGTCCGCCAATTTGGCAAATTCACTCTGAGGCCATAAGGCCCATTATGATTCCCCTAAAGTTGTTTCCCTACTTCCCTCTGATATACAAAATTATATCTCTCAAACCCTCCCGATTCCCTAAGATATTCTGCTAGAGATGTCAATGCGACACTGTTAAGGCAATGCAGGTCATCAAAAAATCGTTGCCCCAAATACTTAAGACGACGTTTCATCAGACCCGGACATTCACACAACAAGTGCTTCACTGACTCCTCCTCCTCCACTTCCCCTCAACTTCTACAAAAGTCCCTATTAGAAATTGCCATACGAACGGCCGATTGGCCGATTATACAGTGTCCTGTCAGTACTCCAACTAATAGGCTAACCGATCGTTTGCCAAAGTAAGAAGACTTTCTGTCCTCTTAGAATTTGGCAGTGGCCACAAGGTTCGCAATATACTGCACGTGGTCAGTGATATCCGCGTATCCATCATTCTATTATCTGATATCCTATCAATTTCGTTTATCAATTCCACTATAGGAATCGATATATCAAGTTCGACACGTTCCCCCACCGACTCGCAGCCATTTCTTGCACATTCATCAGCTAATTCGTTACCATCGATCAAACTATGTCCACGGACCCGGATTAGCTTGACTGTGTGTTGACTGATTTGATGAAGGTATTGTATACAATTACTAACAGTTCTCGATTTTACACTGAGGCCTTCAGAACTGCAAGACTATCCACAAAAATGTTAATGGCGCAAGGACTGGACAGGGAGCCTTACTTAGGCCCTGATTTCGAGGCATTCAGAGTATACCCCCGAGCCCATCTCTATATTCGATCCGTATGTAAAAATTGAGATCGCATTCCCCGTTATAACAGAGTCCATCTGCGGTAAAAAAAAAGACTTCTGTGGAGAGTTTATTCCACATACGGATAGTTCGATTGATACACAAACATTGTCTGAAATGTGATGTGCGACCAACTGGACACTCGACAAGAAATGCTTCTTTCGACACTTGAAAGGCATGCTTATACCAACGGACATCACACTAAATTGTCATGCCCAGAACATCAAAAGTGTCCAATTCTTCAATACTTATACCCATATATGAAGATGACACTGTTGGCCAGTCTTGTGTGTCAACAAAAAATATTGTGTCATTCATATTCTGCCTTTTGCCTTCAACCTCAAAAAGGCTTGGCCTACGATCAAAGGAAAATTAATGGAAAATGTAGCTGTCATCTGTAAAAGAGAATTTGAAGCTTGACTTAGAAGGTGGTAAGGAAAAATAAGAAAAAGAGTAGAAGAAAGAACTGAACCTTACTTTACCCCTAATTGAAGCTGAAAGTCGTTTGATGAAAGTACATCTATAAAAACACTTATAGAACGATCTCTAAGGAAGCTCGAAATAAATCGAGAGAAGTCATTACCGACTCCAAAGGCATTAAGCTTAGATATAAGCAATTTGTGACACACACAATCAAACTCTTTGGAAGTATCTATTTCAACTACTTAACTTTCTCCAAAATTTCTCCTTTTTGGTGGTTGGCTATAGCCTGTGGACGTGCCAACATCGAAGAACACTGTTTCAGCACCAGTGCACGGTGGTCAATTCCGGCCAAAAATCAATAACTTCTTTATTTCTGCGTCTAAATAGCTTAAATTTAATATTCGAATTAAGAATAATATATTTGATACCTTGCCCAAATGTTGGACCTACAAATACAGTGGTTGGCCAAATAATCATGGACGTCCCAAATGTATCAAACATGTCTGCATATAAACAGCAATAATTTTATATCCGAATTAAGAATAAGTAATATATCTGATCTCTTTTCAAACAGTTGGACATACAAATATTGTGGTTGGCCAACTAAGCATGACGTGTCAAATGTATCGAACTAATTAAGATGGGGGTTGGAAATTAAAAAAAAAGCCTTAGTGTTGGCAATTTAAAAAAAAATAGATACGCAATCCTATTTAATTCTGTTTTTTTTTTTTAAGTTTAAAAGACAAAGAGTTGCCAGGATTTCCAGTTAATTGTGGGAACTGGGAATAGTCAATCGTTTGAAAGACATCACACGATTGACTGGCAACCCTGAAAATTCTAGTTGCCCAAATTTTGTGCTATGCAATTTTTAAAAATACTAGAATTTTCTTTCTTTTAAATGAAAAAACAGAATTAAATAATGTTGCGTACTTATTTTTTTTATCTGTTTAAAAATTTCTTACATTAAGGCTGTTTTTTAGTTCCAACCCCCCCTTAAACCACATTTTTTTTTGTTACTTCGATTTTTTTAAAGTTTTTTTACCGCAAATCTATGGGTTTTAAGTAAAATTTGTTAGTATCTCTTCACATTCCCTATTTTGGTGGAGTTTGTAGGTCTAAATAAGTCCACCATTTGTAAAAAATAAGTCCACTAAAAATGCTCTGGTTTAAAGAATCGGTAAAAGTAGGGGCTGAAATTTAAAATACTTTATTTTAATAGTTAAAAGTACAACCTCCTTTTTACAGCTAACCTCTAATAGCCTCTAATTGATTTTTATGGTCTTTCAAAATTTATTTTTTTTTAAGTTTTTTTAAAATTTTTACCTAATTTTCATACACATCGCTTAAAGACAAAAACGCACACAAAATCTGCAAAAACCACATGGAATAGTTATTTACTATAGGAATTAAAAAACCATTTGCGAACTTACAAAAATAATGTGAAGAAAAATGCATAGCGAACTTTTATTGAAAACTAAAATATACATTTTAAAAAAAGCTAAATTGTGAAGCAAAAAATACTCAACTTTGCACCACTTTGGACAATAATATAGTGTTACAAGGCCCAGAAAAAGATTTTAGTTGTATGTTTTGAAGTATTAGCTATAATATAGCATAAACATTTCATCAAGATTTAAAAAAAAATAAAATTATTTTTGGCCGGAATTGACCACCGTGCAGAGCTGGTATATCATGCGACCACGGTGACTTGGCACGAGCTCAAAAAAATATCCTTGGCATAGTATGGAATATCCAGTTCAGGCAGTGGTTGATTGAGTTCCAGCAAGAAAGAATTTCTTGCAAAAAACCCAGCTAACAGGCTAGATTTATCAACCGTTTCGGTGAACACTTTGTCGTCTTTTGAAAGAGTCGGGATAAAAGAACTAGCATTTTCACTGAACCTTTTAACAAAACAATAGAGTTGGACTAATTAAAAGTGCAAAAACACAGACAGACCCGGAAGCGTTCACTAATTCATCGTAAAAATGTGCTAAGTACTTTGGTAGGAAAAGTTTTTCCATTTGTCCTTCGGGACAATTAGGCCTTTTGCTCGTTCGTTAATAGAGGAAAGGATAATGTTTGTTGGTTTTTCTCTTAAAGGACAAGCAATCATTCACTGACCTGACCGATAAAGCTAATCTCTCGCTTAACTCTTTTCAATAAATCAGTTCTTGTTAGAAAAAAAACAAACACTGTCAGTTCCCAAATTTCTTCCGAACACTAACTTCTTTCTAGCACGTATAATCATAAAAATTTATCGAGGCTGTATGGCATATCCGCATTGGTGGTGAAGCAGTCTCTTCGACGTTAACACGTCCATTTTACAATAATTTTAGATCTTAATATCGTTCGAAAGTCTTATCCTCATTGTCGAAGGTGGACAGTTACCAACCAATCCCTAAAAATACTGTGGCTACTAACGCTGAAAAAGACCTCCCAATCGCAATTTTCTCTGCGTTTTCCAAGGTGAACATGTGCAATAACCGACTTGTAAATTATTTAGACACCAATTAACTTTTAAATAATCGACAGTAGTGGTCGATTAAAGAAAGACCTGTAAGCGTTGCTTTCGAAACGTTAGAGTCGGATCCATCCCCATTTTAGTGCGACTCTAAACATTTTCTAGGCGTTCAATCGTGTGTGGCACGGAGAAATCGTATTTGAGGTTATTGCTTTTGGTGTTGATTACGACTTCTCTCTATGATGTCCGTTGGAATAATCACGTATTTCAAGTGAGTGCCTAAGAGGCATTCAATTGTCATGGTTTTCAAAAGCAATGTTACACTTTCTTCACTCCATCCAATATTCTTATTATTTTTACCAGCTATACCCGACAGAAAATGAAATACAACTCCTATATGTTTGCAGGGGCACCAGCGTCTATTTTAAGGCTTTTGGACCGTTTTCAGAACTAAACAGACTAATTACGCTGCTAACACTTTGTTATTCCTTCTATTCTAGTTGCGATTAATCCTTTCAGTGGAAACGCTGCTAAAACTTTGTAATTGCTTCAGAGAGAAAAAAAAAAATCTGATTTGATTTAAAATATCCTTATAAAAACCATCAACTAAAGACTGTCAACAAATATGTCTAACACATTTGGTAATATCTGTAGAAAAACAACTTCCAAACCTCTGATTGTGAGAAGTATTTTGGTATACAAATAAATTTCATTTTCGATTTCGAAAAAAAAATAAAAATACAACAAAACATAAAAAGATATAAAACAATAGCAGTTTATTATTTTTTGTTAACAAGAAAAAATAATTTATTACCACTTAAGTCATAAATACATTTATAATTTCTACCAATTTACTTTACAATCTCTTATGTGCATCTAACGAAGAATAAAAACAAAAGAAATAAAACGAAAATTTATGTTTTTTTATTGTTATTTTTTGTTTTTTTGTAGGAATGAATTTCGAACACACATATGAATAATAGAGTGGTGTGAAAAGAAATTGTTGTTGAACGGGCACTACACAGAGAAAACAGTTTAATTGTGCCAGCCAAATTTCGAGCCAACTGCATGGTTTAATTACAACAACCGAAATTTTCGGTTACAATTACTGAAATTTATTTGGACCAACAGAAGATAAGTTGGTATTAATAAATTTCGGTTATCGCAACAAAAAATTTCGGTTGTTGTTATTAAACCATGCAGTTGACTCTAAATTCTGCTGGCACAACTAAACTGTTTTCTCTGTGTAGACAGGGAATAATGGTTGTAAGAAATACTTAAGAAATGAAAGGTATTGAACTTACCGATAATGCTAGACATGTCGCGAATTTATATAGCACTTCATTTGCACAACTTTGATTGATTTCACAAGCAGGATCAGAAACTTTACAGATGTAGTTAAAAAATGATCAATTGTTATTCGAAAATTCTACTTGTAGTTCCAAGATTCCATTTGTAATTTGAAGATTCCATTTATAATTCGAAGATTCTACTTGTTATTCCAATACTCCATTTGTAATTCGAAAATTCAAATTTCTGGTGGAGTCTTCTAATTATAATTGATCTTTCTGAATTACACTTGATCTTTTTTGAATTAAAATTGGTATTTTTCGAGCTGTAATTGATCTTTTTCGAATTACAATTGACCTTTTTCGAATTACATTGATATTTTTTGAATTACAATTGGAATCTTCACACTACAATTGGAATTTTGGAATTACAAGTGGAATCTTCGAATTACAAGTAGAGTCTTTGAATTACAAATGGAATAGTTGAATTACAATTGAAATCTTCGAATTACAAATGGAATCTTCGAATTACGAATGGAATCTTCACTTTAAAATTAATCTTCTTTCGAATTACATCTTTAAATGTTGTAGAGACATACTACCGACCCTTTTAAGAATCAATTATAAATAGTTTCGATCTTTCAAAGCCTCCGGCTTAACAATTTCCTGGAGAGTCCATGTTAGGGGAAAATAACGAACGAAAAATATTTTTTTCATCTCACTCTAATTAACATTTTAAACATTCATATATGAATATAAAAGTAGTAGGGTATGATATAAGGTTATGGCACTTTTAAAGCTGATATGATAGAGACGAGTTTATTTATGAGGCTGCTGGTGGTAGTTCACCATGTTTGTGGTATTCCATAGCCGTAGCCATAGCATCGAACGAAGTAGTAGCGAAACTCTAACAAGGAGGCCAATCAACAAATACAGATATACATAAAATACATACAGTAGTAAAACTAATTACAAGGTGTGCCGCCAAAAGCCACCACATTAACAATATACATACAATATAAATAAAAATTTGGAAAAAAAACACAACGCTCTTTTCAAAACAAAACCATAAATAACAAATGATATAAAAACGAAAGAAATTTAAATTATTTTTTTTTTGTTTGTTTCATATGACTATGAATTGTTATTTCTGTTGTTTGAACTTTTTGTTACGAAACGCCTTCCTTTTGTTTAAATGTTTAAACTCTCTCTTGAGGTTGGTTGAATGGTCCATAGTCATTCATCCTAAAGGCTTTTGTTTTGTTTGGTTAACCCTCAAATGTACATTCTTTTTTAGATAATTCATAATTAGTATTAGGATTACAGATTATATTTCACTATGCGAAACAGATAAACCTTAAGATTAAGAGAACAGTCATTTAACAAAAAAAAAAACAGTTTTTTATCTGCAAATCCAACTTTTTAAAAATCCGAATAACAGCCGGACAAGCTGAAAGTTTGATAAAATCACATGTATTGACGTCTCCATACAAACTATCCCAAAATGTATATATCTTTTATAATAACAACTGAACGAAGCCAAATTGTTACACTACCAGTACACAACTTGATAGGTTTTATCTCCGAATGCAAGAATGCATCGCTATTATGGTAGTAAGCAGTCATTGAAGAACAGGTTGGTATCAAGGGCCAGTAAAACTCGTTGTGTCTGGAAACGAAAGTGTAGCAGCATTGTTTAAGGTTGTCGTTAGTCAAAGGGGAACAAACATGGTATCCCGTAGCACCCAAGAGCTCATGCATTTGGGTTACTACACTCTAAAAAATAAAACTGTAAAGTTAGCAAAAAATTTAGTTAAATTTTACTAAAAAAACACCTGATTTTGAACCTACTAAATTTCTAGTTAATTTAACTAAAAATATTTAGCTAACTTTTCGTAGAATGAATGTAGCAAAAAAAAACTCAGCTAAACTTTTTGTAAAAAAATTGTAAGTTTGTTAAATATTGATTTTATACACTAACACTTCACTTATTTTTTATTTATTTTTTTCACAGAATTAAGTTCAGCTTAAGTAGAACTTATGAGATTTGCATAATAGGCTACACAAGAAATTTCTAACATTTTTTCACTCGACAAATATGTTACGAGAAATCAGCAAATTAAATAATAAAAATTCGTGAACACAGTTTTAAAGTCAACAAAAAAAATTAATTCAAAATTTGTTCAAAACTAGTATTTTCGTAAATTGAACTTAACTAAAAAAAATAGTTAAAAAGCTGATTTTAACTAAAAATTTGCTAAAAAGCTAGTAAACTCGAGTTAACAAAAAAAAAAAATTGGTAACTTTACAGTTTTATTTTTTTGAGTGTACAAGTGACACTGAAGTCACCCAAAAGATGATCAGGCTCTGCAATCCTGAATTCCTAACTTAGAATTTGCTTATTGCCAGATTGAGTGGGATGGCGAATCATTTC
Source organism: Pegoplata infirma (assembly GCA_963921195.1). Lineage (NCBI taxonomy): Eukaryota > Metazoa > Arthropoda > Insecta > Diptera > Anthomyiidae > Pegoplata > Pegoplata infirma. Next base: position 191,643,590 of record OY992537.1, on the reverse strand, counting down.
CGCTTTTTTTTTTTTTTTACTTTAAGCCAACACTTAGGGCGGATGTCACCTACTAATGCAATGCATTGTGTTGGTATTAGGAAAAAAGATAAGGAGGAGAAGAAAAGAGGGAGTATTATTTGTGGACATTTTATTTGAATTTTTTCAAATTGCAGCCGCTTGGAAAGACTTCTACCAGGAGTTTATTCCATATTCGGCTAGTTCGACTGCGAAATGCATTTTCTCTGTAATGCATTGTGAGAGCCATTGGACAATCGACAAAGAATGGATGTGATCTGCTGGAAAGGAAAGTACTACGGGCATGCACCCGCATCTCATGGATAAGTTCGCCCATCTCAGCTGAACACTTACCGTGATAATATCGATAGAACAATAACGCACAACCACCCAGTCGGCAAAAAAAATCACACCTGGCTCTATTGACTCATTGGAGCATCGTCGGAATCCCAGTTGGCAAAATAAAATCACACCTGACATACTGCTGACTCTCCCTTTATGAAATCGCTGACATCTTCATACAATTTTTCAAAATGTCATCAATGACATGTCAGCAGTTGGTCAGCAGTGTCCACCAGTATCGGTGGCCACTAACAATTCGTTTAAACAACCGCTGACCAACTGCTGACATGTCATTGATGACATTTTGAAAAATTGTATGAAGATGTCAGCAATTTTATAAAGGGAGAGTCAGCAGTATGTCAGGTGTGATTTTTTTTGCCGACTGGGATGTTGCCCAGTTGGCAAAATAAAGTCACACCTGACATACTGCTGACTCTCCCTTTATAAAATTGATGACATCTTCACACACATTTTCAAAATGTCATCAATGACATGTCAGCAGTTGGTCAGTGGTTGTTTAAACGAATTGCTAGTGGCCACCGATACTGGTGGGCACTGCTGACCAACTGCTGACACATCATTGATGAAATTTTGAAAAATTGTATAAAGATGTCAGCGATTTCATAAAGGGAAAGTCAGCAGTATGTCAGGTGTGACTTTATTTTGCCAACTGGGCAACATTCCGACGATGCTCCAATGAGTCAATAGAGCAGAATAAACTACTGTCGTTGATGAGCCTTAACGCACGACTTTGCAACCGATTCAAACATCAAGATAGACGTTGAAGTACCTGGCCCGATATATGAGTTGTATTCCATTTTCGGTCGGATACTTGGACGTATCCAACCAGTGACTGAGCAGGGGGAGGAGAATCCGGAAGACGTTGATAATCAGGTCAGCACTAATTCTAGGCTGCCACTAATTCTAGGCTGATGAGAGATGCATTTGGCGTATTCAAAACTAAATATGGTAACGAATACGTCTTCTGAGATAACATTGAGAACAAAGCAAATGTCAAAGTTGTCATACAGCCAATAATGCTGAAGATTTTGTTGCCTCCAATTCTGCGCTGATTAGACACATATCTGCCTTATCTGAAACTGAATCTTCAGGAGCGGACGAGGAAGGATCCGCTGGATCTCTTTCTAAACACGCATTTTCCGGACAGTTCCTTGACGCTGTTTCTAGCTTTGCTACGTTCTGACTCCCAAGCATCTAAAATCATTTTGGACATAAACAAAAATAAAAAACCTGGTCGTATATCTATTTAAAGTGGGGGATACCAGAGTCGTTTTTAACCCGCCGACTGCAAAAAATTCCCACAAAGTTCCATAGGATTTCAGACCAAATAGTCTGTCTTCTTTTTTTTAAGTCAATAGAACGAACGATAGACTCCTGGTTGCTTTCGGCTAAGCAACATGCATACATCAAAGGTAGATCCACGAAAACAGTTCGTCATGTGCTCGTTTTCGGTAAAAGAGTACACTATGGTGGCCCTTCTTTATATAGAGGCGGCTTTTAATAATATCATCCCAGACTCGATAATTGTGGCATTGTCTGGTCGAGGAGTAAAGCCAAGGATCGTTTTAATGCTGGAAAATTTACTTGCCAATAAACATTTGACGCCTGAATTGGTAGCGTCTGTCATATTTCGATTTGTCAATAGGGGCACACCACGGGGAGGTATTCTTTCGCAATTTTTTTGGCAACAGACACTGATTTCAATGCTACTCTCTCTAGAAACACGTGGTTGTTATGTTGTCGCATATGCTGCCGATATCGCGATAACGGTAAAGGAAAATCACCTACCAAAATAAGGGGCCATTATTCAGGGTTCTCTAGGAGATTTGTCTAAATGGAAAAACGACTGTATTCTGGGAGTTAATCCAAGTAAAACAGAGATTCTCTTGGTTATAAGATTTCTGCTTTTGATCATATTTCTCTGGACTGCACTAAAGTCGCTTTCTGAGATGCAGCCAGATGTATTGGAGAATTTATAGTTAGGAAGTTGAATTTCTGGCGTAATATTGAGGAACGGGTAAGAAAAGCATCGTTGTTTATATTCCTATAAAAGGGTCATTGGAAAACCAGGCTGTAGCCCTTAAGTCGTTCATTGGATTTAAACTGCAGTGGTTCGTCCAATTCTTCTGTATAAAATCGTTGTGTGGTAAAGTACTCTAGAGACAAAAGAGAACTCCGTCTTTATCACGTATGTACAGAGAACGGCGTTGATGTGTACACACAGAAAATAGATTCAGTTGTTGCAACTGAATTGTTTGCCAACTGAATTTTTGCGGTTGCACCAACTATCACAATATTCAGTTGCCTCTACTGACAATATTCAGTTGTCTCTACCGGTAAATATCTATTATAAGAACCGAATATTTTTATGTTAAAATTGACATTGGTTAGAGTGATCGAATTTTAAAAAGCGTTATATAGTTGTACCAATTAATATTTTTTTAAACTGTTTCTTTTGAAATAAAATTTTTAATATTTTTTCAAGCAATTTTACTAATTTATTTGATAGAAAAAATTTTATAATTTAAAAAGTGAAATAAATACATACAATAGAAAAGATAAATTAAAACTGATAATTCTGATAGAAAAAATTTTAAATCTAAGAATTTTTCTAAAAAGAATTGTCGTAGAATCTGTGAGACTTTCTAGAGCAAAAATAACTCGAAGTCAAAATATATCTCTTAAGAAAAAATGTCAATGAAAAAATGAAAAAAATCTTACAGACTTCTAGATTTTTTTTATAGAAACATATCTCACAATCCGAGGATTTCAGGATCTCAGCAAATATAATAGAATACCTTCTAAAGAAAAAATGTAGAAGTATCTGAAAATTGTTCCTATTGAAAAAGTCTAAGATAAAGGAAAAGTATCAAATTCTGAAATTTTCCAAGATTCGGAGAAAAAGTCTTAGGTTCTGAAAAATGTTTCCAACAGAAAAAGTCTCAAATTTTGGGGCATTTTTCCTAAAGAAAGTTTTAGATGTTGAGTAATTTTTCCTATAGAAAATGTCTCCGATTCTGAGAATAGTTTTGGGTGTTTGTTAATTTCAATATTCTGGCATTTATAAACCCTAAATTTGTTACCACTCTCTGGAAATTTCGGACTCTAATGATTTCTTGGAAACTGTTCCACAGGTTTTTATAGTTGGCTGAAATTAAAGTTGCGTGTGCAAATATCTAAAATAAGATTTATTGATTTAAATTGTTTGTATTTCGGCGGTGTCAACTTACCGACAAAATTTGCAACATTTTTTACGGAATTTAACAAGAGTTTTATTTAAAAATTTTAAAAAACGTCTGACCACAATAAAATTTTTCTTTAAACTAATTACTATTTTAATTTTTTTTTGACGTTTTAGTTTTATTATCGAAATGAAATCTTAACGACCAATTATTAGTTAAGAATACCAATACAAATTAATAATTTAGTAACATTTTTCAAAAATAAAAAATTATTGAAAATTTGGTTAAGTTAACCAACATTTTCAGTTGTGGATACTATTTCCTAATGTTTTTTTAATTTATTAATTTAAACAAATGGATTATTGGTCAAGAGGGAAAATAAAGACTAAAAAAACGGTTGTACTTACTAAATAATTTTCAAAAACTTTATTAGTTTTTAGATTGGGTATATTTACCCAATTATTAGTTGTTGATACATCCATTCGGTCACGATTGATAATTAATTATTACTGCTGTTATTTATTTGGTATAATGATAAAAAATTTACAATAACAACTAAAAATTTATAAGATTTATCAAAATTCCGTTTTCATAATGGAATTCCAACTAAACATTTCTCTGTGTGTATCACTGGTGCTTTTCGTACTTTACCTATGGCTGCAGTAGAAGTCCTCAATTTGACAATTGGGTAGGAGTATGTGGCTACGTCATACATTCGACTAAATTGCACACTGCAATGGAAGAGCAACGTTTGGGGAAATAGCGGGATCTTGAAGCAGAAAAAAAAAATACCGCAAAATGTGGACTGTGCTTTCTCTATGAGCCTTTTTGGTATTTCGGGAAGTGGAATGAGGGGTATTACGGGAAGTGGAGCCTCCATAAATTTTTACACAGATGGATTGAAGCTACATGAACAAGTGGAATTTGTAGCCTATTCGGAAGAGCTTTGGTTGAGCGTGGCTCGGAGATTGTAAATAAGGGAATATTTCTTTACAAACGACATGACAAAGTGTGTATACTAGGGCGGGTCGATTTGTATGGATCGAAAAAAACTGAAAAATCGTATAGCAAAAACAAAATCTACAAGAAATTCTAAGAAACTTTTCCAAAGAAACCATTGGTCTGAAATCAAACCCTGTACCGCGCCTATCGAGATGAAAATCCATCCGTCCGTCTGTCTTTCTGTCTGTGTTAAACACGCTAACTTTCAAATGTTAGCGGAAGAATGAAAAATATATACGGCGAGCTGCTGAAGCGTGGCGTATATATTTGTTATACTTCCGGTCAGATTAAAAATAAATTTCAGCGAAATCTGTCCAGTGGTTCATAAGTAATTAGCAAAATGGGGAATTTCAGATGGGTTTTAACCCGAACTCCTGTGTTGAAAATAACGCTAAACACGCTTTGAAAAGGAATGTTAAACCAAAAAAAATATTTTAGAAACTATTTTTGTCACTCAAAAAAACTAAAAAAAAAAATATTACACTCAAAAAAAAAAAAATTACACTCAAAAAAAATTACATCTGAATTTTTTTTTTTTTTATAAAAATTAAAAAAAAAACTCTCCAATTTCATCCCACAAAAGTATCTATGTCTTTTTTTTTTTGACGAAATATTATGATCCTGAATTACATACTTTTATTTACTAAAAAAAATAATTAACACACAAAGGCTTTGGAGGGAATCGAACCGACAACCCCTGCACTTACTTTCAGAGTATCACGCTACATGTTAATATACTGCAGCCCAATATAAAATAAATAATGGGGTAAAGTTACCGTCGATTAACGATAAAAGCAGCGATTTATTGTTAAAATTTGTTATTATAATTTTCGGTCTGTGGTGTTTTCATTACAAATCAATATAATTATTTATTTCTCCATTTCAGGGATTATGTCTAATATACTTGCCGGTCATAATCCCAAAAATTGTTCTAATTATGTTCTACTAATTGCCGCTGGATATGTTCTTGCAGCATATCGGTATATAAAACTATGTTTTCTTAACATCTGAGGTGTAAGGTATGTTTAGCAACTTTGTAGAAAATATTATGGCAAATATTTTTGTAAAACATATCAACCCTCTAACTCCCTCTCATAACGGTATTTTTTGGCTCTATTCTAACAAATCGCAAAAAACAGCCCGAAAGAGGGGGAGTGTGGGGATGAAATGTTCTATAAAAATGTGGCCAATAAAATTTTACTATATACCTCAGAGCACACCAAAGACCAAAAATTAACACAAACACCAAAAAAAAGTCAAGTTCTATGTTTTGCTTATGAAAAAAAGGACGGACGGACAAATCTTCATGTCGTTAGGCATGGGGTATAGGGTTTGATTTTAGAAACATGGTTTCTTTGGGAAATATTCTTAGAATTTCTTGTAGATTATGTTTTTGCTATACCCTATACTGTGGTTGGAGGGTATACAAATGGATGGACCGACCGACTTTGATGAAATTTTCGCCACAGCCATTAGTAACCGAGTACTAAATATAGGCAATATTAGAGTGCATTCGGATAAGGGGGCATAAGTGATACGTCCCTTTGTACTGTACTAAACGTTTTGTCTGTTAATTTCGTAATCACATTAAAATGGGTGAGCCGATTTGGATGAAATTTTTTTTGATAGTGCTTATCGAAGGTGGAACCTACGGCTTCTAGTTGAACCTGGTATGGTGCAGTAGTTTTTTGTATATTTCAAACGAGCTGCAATATAAAACAGGTGATTTCTTAGGACCAGAGACCGCAGAGCGGTCCAGCTAGTACAATTTTAACTCACATCAGCGAATTATAATTTTACTTTTCTGTGCTTAAAAGGTTTAAAATTCTTGTTGTTATTACTGCTGATGCTGCTGTTAAGCTGATGATGATCTTAATGATCAAACAAGCAACACTACTTTAAACATCCACTTAAAAAGATCAACACAAAAACAGTGGCTTATACCACATCTAAGAAAAAACACAAAAAAAAAAAAATTATTCAATTCCAAGACAATATAGACACACATCGTAAAACGAGATTGAAAATCTTATAAATAAAAACCTCAAATATATCAAACAATAATAAATTTAAAAATATTGTGCTTCTTTTAATGTTTCACTGTTCTGTTGATGTTGTGTGTTTTTTGTTCGTGTTATCGCATGATAATCACTGGCCATTAGTCATTTTGAAGTATCACTACCATTGGTTTTAAATCAAATTGACAGTAAGACAGTGAGTAACAACATTTCGGCGTAGCTCAAGCAACAGTAACATCAGCAACAGCAGCTGTTATTGCACCAAACAACCGGTAGCGTTTCTTATCTTAATGATGAAATATTTTCATATACTCAATCGTACAAACATAAAATATAAATGTTTATATGTACGAATGTTTTCGTAACGTAAATTGAAATTGACAGTAAAACACACAAGTTGAATGTTTATAAAAAATTACTTTTTTTAATATTTATACGAAAATTAAAAAATTGAATATTTATGTATTTATTTGCATTGCATTAATTAATTAAGTGATCTGGTATTTTTTTTTTTGTAGCTTGTTATCTAATGAGTTCATTAATCTTATGAAGTATACAAATTTTTCTTTACCAACAATATGCATAAACTATTTTATTGGATATTTATGATAAAGAAACATTTCGAATTCAAAAATATAATTGAAGATCATAAATCAACTCAATTTTAATTTATTTAGGTTTAAATTTACATTTGGTTTTAATTTATATTCCGGAGATATAAATGATCTTGCAGAAAAGTTTGAAACAGCCACTTTCTTCATTAAAAAACCACACCCTCTGAAAGAAAGGTAGGCGGCATACAAAACAAACCAACAATAAACTTTTTTGCATATTAGTATTTTTTGGAAAATTTCTTAAGATTTTCTTACACTTACCCAATCAGAAATTGCCAACCGTGCCAAAAATATTGTACTGGCAGAGCGCAAGTTTAAAGAGAAATGCCAATGCTTATCCAACGTTGGAAATTACAATAAGAAATGTTCACTGCCAGTAAAATTTGTTCAACATTAACGACCGTTTTATTTAAATTAATTTGATAAAGCGGTTTGTTTTTAAATTAAAATTGTTTATTTGAAATTTGTTATTTGAAATTTTTTTTACCCAAAAAATTTTTTTGCGGGGTACCTCAGTTCGGATTTGAATCATAAGTTAAAGTGTTTAGTGTTAACCTCTTGTTTATTTTGATTTTTCTATAGAAACATTTACAAATTTTAAAAACTAATTCCTGCACCGAAAAAAATCCATGCAACATTTTACGAAATAAACTTTCGTAGCTATTTCTTTCGTAAAATACACGAAAGTTTCGTTTATTTTACGAAAATAAGTTTAGAAAACATTTTTGAAAATTTACGAAACTAAGAATATCCTTTGTAACATTTTATTTCTTACACTCAAAAGAATTCTACAGTAAAAGGTTTAGTAAGTGATTTTGTACCATAATCTACTAATAAAATACTAATTTTAGTATCTTCAAAGTACTAAAATTAGTAATTTTTACTGGTTTTGAATGATATTAGTAAAAAAATTTTAGTATTGGTTACCAATTCCTGCACTAGGTCCTTTTGGACTAAAATTTAGTATAATTTTTAGTATTGAATACCCACGTTTTTTTTTTGGGTGTAGAATCCACGAATGTTTTGTTTATTTCACGAATATATTTTTTTTAATTTACGAATTAAATTTTAAAATTAAACGAAATTACGAAATAATTTTTCTTTTTTGATTTTAAAAATAAATAAAAATTTGGAATTTAAATGAAAAGGAATGGGGCTTTAAACAGTAAAAAAATGTTTAAAGTCAAACTTAAACGGTGTTTAATGAACATAAAAAAAACTCTAAAGTACATATTTTTTTTTACGAAAATATTTTTGTTTATTACGAAAATATTTTTGTTTATTACAAAATTAATTTTCAAATTATACGAAATATTTTTTTTTTTTCTGAAAAAAATAAAGCCAAAAATAATAAAAATTTTGTTACATCCCTTCAGGAAAGGTAGCCGGTCCTTGAAAAGTTACGGAACTAAATAATCTATCACAAACATAACACCTAATATATAAAAACACCTGTCACTTTTGTGAGAAAATGTCTCAAGCCTTGATTCATCACTTGTCACAGAACATGTTAATTATTTTTTTTTTACTTCAAAACGCAAAAAAACACTTAAGTTTTTGTGTCCGGGATTAAAAGTTAAAAAAAAAATATTTAAATCTTTAAATCAAATTTTTTAGAAAAACTTTAAAACATTTTTCTGTTATTCGAAAATTTTGCTGATACTGAGTGTGTGACGGGGGTTTTCGTGTCAACTGACACAACTTTTGAAACCGATGTCTTCCGATCGGGATGAAATTTGCACCAAGGTTAGTCCTATTGGATAGTAGTTCAGACACAATTTTTCAACGAGATCGCTCAAGAACTCTCAGAGTTAGAGGGGAAATTTGACATTTTGGCCAAAGAGGTGTTGATTCTCATCCATGTAACTTCTTACCTATTGTTTTTAGCAAAATGTGTCCCAAAGAGTTTAGATAGCTATTTCTTCAGTCTTTCGAAAAAAAAGATATAAAAAAAAATAAAAAATAAATTTTTGATTTTTTTTCTTAAAAATCCAAAACTTTTTTGACTTTTTCCTCAAATTGGGCCCTTTTTTTTTTTGATTCAAAAGAAAGCTTAGGTGATTTACTTTAAGAGCTGTGGGGTCGCTTAGTGGGATGCGAGTGGGATATCTATGAAAATTTTTTTTTTTTTAACTTTGGAACACAAAAAATGGTTCTTCAATTTGCACTATTAGGCGTGGGATAGCTAACCAGTTTTCGATTTCGATCCGCGATACCCTCTATTTTTTTTAGGTTCGAAAAAGAAAGCACGAGCCCAAAAATGGGGGCGGTGGGGAGGGGCCATATGGCCCCTCATTGGGGTCAAAGTTGGGCGTAAAGAGGTAAAAATCCCCAAAAAGCAACCAAAACTCCCCTAGAAACGACCCTGGAGGTGAGACCGACCTCCAATAATTTTCTGCCCCCAACATTTTTCTTAAACATACCTTACTCCTATTTCCACTTCCTAAGGGGGCTCCCATACAAAACATTTTTAAAAAATTTTATCCTACCATTCTAACTTACCCTAAAGTGCCCCTAGTGGGGCCAAATGTATGACCGACCTCCATTATTTTATTAATTCCAACATTTTTTGCAAACATACCTACAATGTATCTTTAACCCTTAAGGTGGTCCCCATACATTTCTTTTAATTTTTATAAATTTGTTTTATTAAACCAGCTCCTACCGCCCCTACCGTGCCTCCTAGAGAGGCAAAAATTACGACCAACCCCCATTATTTTTTAGTTACCAACATTTTGTCCGAACATAATAACACCCTATCTCCACTCCTTAAGGGGCTCCCATACATTATAAAAACATGTATTTTTAAAAACTAATAAAAAAATAAAAAAAAAATGTATGGGAACCCCCTTTAGAGTTGAAAATAAAGGGTATTTTTGGCTCGTGCTTTCTTTTTCGAACCTAAAAAAATTAGAGGGTATCGCGGATCGAAATCGAAAACTGGTTAGCTATCCCACGCCTAATAGTGCAAATTGAAGAACCGTTTTTTGTGTTCCAAAGTTAAATTTTTTTTTTTCATAGATATCCCACTCGCATCTCACTAAGCGACCACACAGCTCCTAAAAGAAAATCACCTAAGCTTTCTTTTGAATCAAAAAAAAAAAGGCCCAATTTGGAGCGTTCCAACGTTTGTTGGATGGGATACTTGAAATTAAAACAAGTTTTAGAGCGTTCCAAAATAAGACTTCCTTAAAACTCATAGAAAAAATTGTTTTTTTGGTGCACTTTTTTCAGAGTCAAAAATGATTTAAATATGAAACAATATTTTTATTATCAAAAATTTTGTCAAAAAGCACATTTTTTTGGAGCTAAAAAAGAGCCTTTTAAAAACACTTCACAAAGCTAAACACTCCACAAAGCTAAACTCTTCACAAATTACCTATTTTGTTTGAAAATTTGCCTTCATTTTTGTTTTTATTTTTTTTGAATTTTTTTTTTTAATAAAAAAAAAATTTATTGAAAAAATCTCCATTTCATAACTTGTATAATTGTGTACGAAACTTTCCTTTTTTCGTGCATTCTACTAAATTTTCAAGTAAAAATACAAAAAATTTTCATTAAGGTCACGAAATATTTTCCGAAGTATCCGAATTAATTTTTGCTTTTTACGAAATTATTGGTTTTAAATACTAATAAATTTCGTGTATTTTACGAAATTGTGCGTTAAATTTACGAAATATTTTCGTATTTTATATAAAATTTTTTCGTAAAATTAAAAATATTTTTCGTATAATGTACGAAACATTTCTTGTATTTTACGAATGTCTTTCGTTGTGCGAAATCACGAATGTTTTCGTACATTGTACGAAAGGATTCGTGTATTTTACGCATGGTTTTTTTTCGGTGTATTGAAAAGGTTTAAAAACTTAAGAAAATGTTTAAAATTTGGAAAATGTCTTCTTAAGAAATTCTCAGGTCCTTTTTATACCCTACACCACACTGTGGTACAGGGTATAATGAGTTTGTGCTGATGTTTGTAACTACCCGAAATATTGGTCCTAGACCCACCTTTAAGTATACCGATCGACTCAAAATAAATTTTTGCAATGTCCGTCCTTCCGTCTGTCTGTCCATGAAAACGGTGTAAACACGATACAGGTCGCAATTGAAATTTAAAACTTAAGCCTCTCATGACCCAAGGACGAAGCCTATTGAAATTGGAAAAAAATCGGACGATGTTAAGACCTAGCCCCCATACAAAACTAAAGAGGACCTTCTTTAGTTTTGACTCAAATGACTCTTATAACCGTATTATAATAGGTATAATTTCAAAATTTGGCAGGTAAATGTGTTTTGTCTTCATAAATCCCCATTCCGAATTTCAAAGTAATCGGACCAGTTGTTCTTGTAGCCCATATACAAACCACCTTCCCGATTTTCACATAAATCTCTCAAATTTCTTAAAAATAAAAAATATTTAAATATTTAAATTTTTTTGGTGTACGTTAGACGCGTACTTTAATAACCTTATCAGATATGATTATCATCGGACCATTTTTAGACTTAGGCCCCATGTGAAAATTTCGCCCGATATTCAGTTAAAGCGGTTTAAAGCAACAAATCAAAGCCTTTTTCTCTCAAATTTGATATGTGATTGATTTTTACACTTATTAAAGATTTGCCAAAATATAGATCTAACCGGTCCGTGTTTGATCTTGGGACCCATTTTCCGGGAATATTGGTATTATATGGTCGGTCTTGACCGACTATAATTTTCTTAATTGTTTTTTTTACAAAATTGCAACTTTTCGTTGTAAATTTAAACCTTTTATTTTGTGAATTTGTAAATTTCTCTTGTAAATTTATAATTTTTTCCAAAATGTTTGCTGCTGAAAATAGACATTTTACCAATAAAATTGTAAAGTACAATTGTTTGACGCGATAAATCTTAAAATGAGTTCTTGTGATTTTACGTGATTACGGGATTACGCAAGAATTCATAAGTAGTTAAAATTAATACCATTTTATGTAATTTTATTACAAGGCTTTCGTTTTTGGTGAAGCTAACTCGTGGGAGCAAAAAAAGTTGTAAAATTTATAAATATTCCTTCTTCTTCTTTACGACATAAGCATCTTTAATAAAATCGTTGTTTATTGCAACGTTGTTTACCGTCTCCGTAGACTCTAAATTATGAACATCCTAAATCATCTTGTTTTTTGATAAGTGTTTTTTTTTTTATTATTTTCCCCATTTTCTGACATCTCATTCCTTCACAGTTATTCATCATTGTGTTAGACAAATTTCATTTCACAATCACATTTTATAGCTCCAAATAGTCTACAAAAAAAAACAACAAACAACAACAAAAACATCTTAATTTAATATGAAATAATATAAAAATAAAATAAAAAAATATCGCTATAAAAATAAAACTATATAAGCAATCTTAAATCTCGTGAATCTGACAGTAAAATTTATAACTATGCAGTTAAACTCGTGCAAAGTACTCATAACTGTCACAAAATCTCAAGTAGCAGTTACTTGTATATTTTGAACAGGGTTTATTTTGTGTATTTCATTCTGTGAAAACACAAAAATTGTACAACTACTACAACTAACAATCGTGACAATGTTGAAAATATAATATAAAGGTACTTTTTTTTTTCTTAAAGACAGAGATCACAAATGAGAACAGGGTGATTTGTAAAGAGTAAGTTGATTACAGAGATTTTTGTGAATTATTAAACACACTGCATATGTCGCGTAAACCAGAACAGTGCTTAAAAGGCATAGATGGATGTAACAGTTTTCGTAACAATCCTTGCTGACATCCACAAGACATCTCTATGTACTGGGTTGAGGACAGTTTCATACATATTTTCAAAGTGTCCTCACTCAAAGTCAGCAGTGGTCTGGGCTGACCTTTTGGGGACATGTCACCTATGACTTCTTTGGGGAAATGTCTGACGTTGGTCATGCGAAAATACAAAAAATTTTCGTATTTCCTTTAGTTTTTTCTTTTATCCAGTTTCCTTTATAAATTAATTTTGTCATATTTAGAAAAAACTTTTCGCATTTTTTAGTCCCAACTAGATTTGAACGTGGAACCTCCAGCATATTAGTCCAACACCTAACTACTTATTTTGAAAATTGTTTGCCTATTTATAACATTTATTCTACTTGTTAGATTTTGATTTTATTTTAAATAAATCGATAGAATTGCCATCATTTTCTTAGAAATTGAAGAGTTGCCCAGATTTAAAATTCTAATTTAATATACTGCTATTCTGAAGACATTTCCTTTAGAAGTTTTAGAGGAATTGTCCACACTTTTAAAGCAAACATTTAGTGCTGACAATGTTAAGACATGTCATCAAGGATTACCTATGATTTGTCAGAACCTGACGACATTTCCTCAAGGGATCACTGTCTAAATTTTCTCAATGACACATTTTCCAACTGGGTAGGCAATGTCCTTTAAAAAGATTTTGAAAAATTTTAACGAATTTTAGACTTTTTACAAAAAAAAAAAATTGTTACAAAAAATCAGTCACAAAAGAAGATTAAATGAAAAAAATTAAGTAGAAAAAAATTTTTTTTAAAAAAAAAATGGTTCACCAAAAATATATTTTTTTATCAAATATTTTTTTTTATCAAAATATTTTTTTTCATAATTTTTTTTTTTCATCAACATGATTTTTTCATGAAATTTTTTCCATATTTTTTATACCCTCCAACTACAGTATGGGGGTATACTCACTTTGTCATTCCGTGTGTAACGCATCGAAATATCGGTCGGGGACCCCATAAAGTATATATATTATTGATCAGTGATCGATTCTAAGACATTTTAGCGATGTCCGTCCGTCCGTCCGTCTGTAGTTAACACGATACAGTCCAAAATAAAATAGCTAGACCCTTCAAATTTGGCACAAATATGTCTTATGTTCCTAGGCAGGTTAAGTTCGGAAATTGGCCAAATCGGACCAGGGGGAAAAAAGTTCCCCCTTGAAGAACTAAACCAACCTCTAAAAAAATACACTTTTTTACATGTTTTTTTTTGTATTTTGTTAATTAAATGAAACATTTGGTATATTTATCGCGATGGGAAGGTGCTCTCAACGTCCCCCACTGACCCTATCAACCCCCCCAAAAAAAAGAAACGCCCCTGACAAATTTTTGTTTTTATTTTTTTTTACATTTTGGAGGGTATAATAGATTCGGCACAGCCGAATTTAAGACTCTCACTTGTTTTTTTTTTCATAAATTACACTGTGCTACACCAAAAAAATGCAGGGGTTCTCATATGAAAATTCGGGTTGGTTGGAGTCCATAGAGTACTGATATACTCATAGTTTTCCTGGATCACTTCGTTAAGTACGTTTTTTATTGGCAAATGTGTTGAAAAACGGCAATTCTTAAATTACAATTTTAAAAAATTATTACTTTGTTAGTTTGCAACCGATTTTCGATTTTATGGATTTTTTTGAAAGGTATAAGTCTTACCTTTTAAACAAAACAAAAATATTAAAAATCGATCAAGAATTGGCTGAGCTACGATCGTTTAAGTTAAAAAAAAATCATTTTTTTGAAAAATTTGTCATGTTCTTTATACTCTAAGTTGAAAGTGCATCATTAAACAATTTTTGTTTTATTTTTGTATAAAATTATAGTAAAGTAGCTTTCCAAAACACCAAAAAACATAACAATCGGTTAAAAAATGAATGAGTTATGCTAAGTTTTGTGATAGGACATTTTTAATTTTTTTCAGAAATGCTTGTAATTCAGGTATTATTCATAAATCTTATTGCTAGTAGTAATTTTATGTGCCTATGCATATAAACAAGAGATTGTAACATAATTAGATTTGTGCGTGATTGACACATGATCACAAGTGAGCGTGATTGAAAATCAATTTTACTCACGTCGTTGTGAGTGAGTGTCAGTGGAATAAAAAAGTGTGAGTGAAATAAAAAAAAATTTCAGAACCCGTTCTGAAATTTTCCATTTTTTAAAAAAGTTAATTTATAAAAAATCCGGCCACATTTGTTTTTTTTTTAAATTTTTTTTTAAAGATTAGATGTTTGTCTAAGAGATGGTCACGTGAGTGAATTTTAACTTTCACTCAATCACGAGCATAATTTTTCTTCTAACACTCACTCACAATCACGTGTGTAAATTTAGTACAACTCACACTCACGTACGCCGATGCAAGAGTCACTCACGCTAATTTTGACTCACACTCACCATATTCTTATTTATACTAAAAATAATTTCAAAAATCTTTCAAAATTTTCAGCAAAATCTAAAATTTTACATTTGTTTTGATTTTTTCGGGACGAAATCTGAAGTTAAGCAAAATTTTACATTTTTTTTGTTGCTTTTTTTGGAATGAAAGGAAATATGAAGAGAAAATAAATCACGCAAACTCACGCAAAAAAATCAACTCACGCTCACTCTTTCACGCAATAATCTTTCTCACACTCACTCACAATCACGTGAGTAAAATTGAATTCAGTCACACTCACGCTCTTATCTGCTCATGTTCCCATCTCTAGTTTGTTTATCCACACAAAAAAATTGTAATGTGTTTTTTTCGTTATTTTCGAGAAATCTTGAAAATAACGAATTTGGTAATGACAATTTGGTAATTAGCTTGGTTCAACGTAGCGTATGACTTATGCAAATATTTAATAGTCATTCGCTACGTTGAAACAAGAAAATACAAGCAAATTACAAAATTGTTATGAAAATTAATATTCAAATGCGATTTTCTCTCAAAAACATATGTCTGAATTTATTTGTGTGGATAGACAATCATCTAAGATTACAACAAGTAAAAAAGTTAAATTCGGCCTTGCCGAATGTAGTGATACCCTCCACAATTTCAAAAAGATTATTGCAAAAAACTTTATTTAAAAGGAAATTACTTTTGAAAAAAAAAAAAATTTTGAAAAAAAAATTTCCGCGAA
Source organism: Pegoplata infirma (assembly GCA_963921195.1). NCBI lineage: Eukaryota > Metazoa > Arthropoda > Insecta > Diptera > Anthomyiidae > Pegoplata > Pegoplata infirma. Next base: position 191,627,501 of record OY992537.1, on the reverse strand, counting down.
AAAAAATTTTGGTAAAAAAAATGCGCGATTTTTTTCTTTTTTTGTGTTCGTACTTTTTTAAATACCATTTGGTGTTCAATTAAAGCATTTTGTCGAATGTAGTGATACCCTCCACAATTTCAAAAAGATTATTGCAAAAAACTTTATTTAAAAGGAAATTACTTTTGAAAAAAAAAAAAAATTTGAAAAAAAAATTTCCGCGAAAAAAAATTTTGGTAAAAAAAATGCGCGATTTTTTTTTGTTTTTTTGTGTTCGTACTTTTTTAAATACCATTTGGTGTTCAATTAAAGCATTTTGTGTATTTAGGTTATGTTGAATGTACTGAAATTTTTGAGGTGTGCTTACATTTTCGTTCATAACTTTTGAACCGCTGAACCGATATCACTCAAATGCAATACCAAACTTCTCGGGAGAACTTCCAATAAATATGTTAAGTTTCAGTCATCTCTGTGCAATATTTTGTCCGCGACAGCATTTTCCACAGACAGACGGACAGACGGACATCGCTAGAATGTCTTAAAATCGATCGGGCATCATGAATATATATACTTTATGGGGTCCCAGATCGATATTTCGATGAGTTACAAACAGAATGACAAACTTATATATACCCTCTATCACTAAGTGGAGGGTATAAAAAAAAGTGGCCGGGTTTTTGATTAATTGACTTTTTTTTAAAAATTAAAAAATTTCAGAACTAAAATGAAAAAATTTCAAAACTAATAAACAAAAAAAAAAAATTTAATCGATGTTTGAGATTGTGCTGCATTCCGTTTTAATTTAATAAATATTTAAACAAGGTAACTCAACACAAATTTTACCATTTTTCCAATATTTGACCTTCTAAGTCAAGTTTTTGAAAAATTTTAAAACCAAAAACGCAATTTTCTTAGCTCCATATAGGGCTATTCATACAACCTGTTCAGAAATTTACGGTAAACATGTTTTTTTTTTTGCTGGATATTTGGTGTGGAATGCCTCATGGTTTATTTATAAATAGGTAAAATTTCCATCAAATGATCCTACAATTTTACCATTTTCGTTTCAAAAATGTTTGCGAACGTACAACTTTTTCTGTCATAAAAATGTTGCAGGTATTACTTTTCAAAAAAGATTTTTTACTTAAACGAGCCTATTTTCAATCTATTCTCAATATTTTTGTTTTTAAGAAGTATAACTCATATTTTTCAAACAAAACCAAAAAATTATGAATGGGATTTAGAAGCAACTGACACGCCCATTTTTTTTATTCCACTCACTCACAACCACGTGAGTAAAATTGATTTTCAATCACGCTCACTTGTGATCATGTGTCAATCACGCACAAATCTAATTATGTTACCATCTCTTGTTTATATGTATGCATAGGCACATAAAATTACTACTAGCAATAAAATTTATGAATAATACCTGAATTACAAGCATTTCTGAAAAAAATTTAAAATGTCCTATCACAAAACTTAGCATAACTCATTCATTTTTTAACCGATTGTTATGTTTTTTGGTGTTTTGGAAAGCTACTTTACTATAATTTTATACAAAAATAAAACAAAAATTGTTTAATGATGCACTTTTAACTTAGAGTATAAAGAACATGACAAATTTTTCAAAAAATTGGATTTTTTTTAACTTAAACGATCGTAGCTCAGCCAATTCTTGATCGATTTTTAATATTTTTGTTTTGTTTAAAAGGTAAGACTTATACCTTTCAAAAAAATCCATAAAATCGAAAATCGGTTGCAAACTAACAAAGTAATAATTTTTTAAAGTTGTAATTTAAGAATTGCCGTTTTTCAACACATTTGCCAATAAAAAACGTACTTAACGAAGTGATCCAGAAAAACTATGAGTATATCAGTACTCTATGGACTCCAACCAACCCGAGTTTTTATATGAGAACCCCTGCATATTTTATTTTTGGTCATTTGTAGCACAGTGTTATTATTAATTTTTTTTCTTATTTTTTTTCTTCAAATTTCATTTCAAAAATTTATTTTTTCATCAAAAATTATATTTTTTTCACCATTTTTTTTCATCAATTTTAAATGTGGTTTTGTCTTTTTAAGGAAAACATTTTTTTTATATATGAAGCATTCCACACCAAATGTTCAGCAAAAAAAAGTTGTATCGTGTCAATATGAAATCATTTGTAAAGTATTCGCTCTTAGGGTACTATTAAATAACAAAACTAAAATTTAAGTTTTTTAAAAAAGTGGGCCTTGTAGGCGTGGTCATAAATTGAAATATTTAACTTTTTTGCCTGAGCATCTTTACTTCAATATTTCTGCAAATTAAATGAAACACAGTAAAGTCTTAAGGACAAACTTTTTTTATAGATTTTTGTATGGGCTATCGATTAAAAAAAAAAAAATTGAAAAATTTTCAGAAGAAGTTCTGAATTTTTCAAGTTTAAACTTAAACTTTATTTATCTAAATACATGCCGCAATTTTATTTTTTTTTTAATTTTTAAAGAAAAAGTTAAAGGACTTTTCTATCTGAAATTTTCAGAGATGTGTTTTGCCTTGTTTTCGAGAAATCAAATGTCAAAGATTGAAATACGCTAATTTTATACAATAATGGTGTATTAAACATGTGCGTATGAGTAATATCAATACTTAAAAAATATTTTAAGAGGCGATGGTAGCGTGAGTGAGTTTTTAATAACGATTACGCACGCTCATGAAAGAACAAATTTAGTCACGCACGATATTTTATTTTGCTCACGCTCATTCACGCACACGTGAGTAGAAAAAAATAAGTCACGGTCACGAGGTTCACGTAAGCGTGAGTAAAATAAAATATCGTGCTTGAATATTTTTTTTTTTCTTTCATTAGCGAGCGTGATCGTAAATAAAAACTCACTCATGCTTAGGGTGACCATTTTTTTCTGAGCTCAAATCAGTACGCCCCAGTTTTTATGATTATTTTCTAGAAATAACTCTCTACATTTTTTTTTTACGGGAAAACATTGCTGTTTTTTCAACACTCAAAAAATTCGGTTACACTAACTAACTTGACCCCGAGTATTTTAAGTAAAAACAACTGTTAAAAACAACTGCAAAAAAACTTTTAAAAAACAACCGCAAAAAACAACTGTCAAAAACAACTGTTATCGTAATTTTTCAGAAAATTTAGTTGACATTAAACGAATTCCTTTAAAAATGTTGATCGTTTCACTGCAAAAAATACAACAAAATTCCACAGGTTTTAAGAATAAGAAAACCCCTCAGATCTTGAGAACTTTTTTCCGTAAGTTTTGACAACTTTTCGTTAAAGAAAACTTTTCAGCTTATTGCACGTGTTTTTTTTAACGGTCCTGATTTTCTAAGCCCTTTTTGAAATAATCTCTAATGACATTACCTCATCTAAGATCTCTGAATGATTTGAATTCATGCAATTAACATAATTTTTCTAAAAATATAAAAAATCCATCGGCCTATTTTACTTTTCTTTATAGAAAACGTCAAAGATTTTGTGCGCAATTTTATATAAATTTAGGAAGATCAAAATAACCCCATGCTCAGATACATTTTTGCGCTAAGAAACTTCTTGATTCACTAACTCTAATCTCCTTAGAATAAATTCATTAAAAATTATCTCATGGTCAGACAGACTTAAGTTACAAAAACAAATTGGATTATGTAAAAATGTCCAAAAATCAGTACAATCAGTACATATTTCAAAAAATCAGTACAAATCAGTACAACGTTTTTTGATCAGTACACGTGATCAAAAATCAGTACATGTACTGATCAAATCAGTTCGAATGGTCAGCCTACTCATGCTCCCATCGCCTGTTAAAATATTTTTTAAGAATTGATATTACTCATACGCACACGTTTTATTCACCATTATTGTATAAAATTAGCGTATTGCAATCTTTGACATTTGATTTCTCGAAAACAAGGCAAAACACATCTCTGAACATTTCAGAACAGTTAGAAAAGCACCTTAACTTTTTTTAAAATAATAAAAAAAAATAAAATTGCGGCATGTTTTTTGATAAATAAAGTTTAAGTTTAAACTTGAAAAATTCAGAACTTCTTCTGAAAATTTTCCAATTTTTATTTTTTAAACGATAGCCCATACAAAAATCTACAAAAAATGTTTGTCTTAAAGACTTTACTATGTTTCATTTAATTTGCATAAATATTGAAGTAAAGATAGTCAGGCAAAAAAGTTTGATATTTCTAATATTTGACCACGCCTACAAGGCCCACTTTTTGAAAAAACTTAAATTTTATTTTTGTTATTTAGTAGTATCCTAAGACGGAATACTTTGCAAATGATATCCCATTGAAACCACTATGGTTTTTCTGTAGTGGAACAGTTGGTTTGGAGTGCCTCATATTTATTTTATAAAATTTGTATGGAGTGTTAATTGAAATTATTGGTTTTGTGAAAAAAAAAAATCAGAACTATATCTGAACTTTACATGCAAGTTTTACTTTTTGTATTGTTTTTAAGTGAAACTCATTTAATTTTCTAAAAAATTCTATCTGAATAGCATTAATTTTTTGTTTTAGAGAAAAATGACTTTGAAAGTATCTTAAATAAGGTAAAATTTGCAATTTTTTAATTACGTCGCCTTTTAATTATTTTTTTTACAATTCTAAATTATTAACGGGCTATCGATTGCTATGATATGATTTTGGAAAAATTCATAACTATTTCCGAATTTTTGGAATTTCGGGTAAAAATTGATTTTTCTGAAAACACAACAATTTTAATTTCTTTTAAAGTATTTTTAAGTTAAACTTCATAAAATTTTCTTATTAAATTCAAATTTTCAGAAAGCAGTATTTTTTTTTTATATTTTTGAAAAAAGTGAATTCAAAGTTAAAAGTTATTTAAAAGTTAAAAAAAAAAAAATAATGATCTCTGAAAATTTGAATTTCTGTAGAAATTTAAATGAACTTTAATTTAAAAACACATATTAACAAAGAAAAATTAAAAGTGGCTGGTTTGAAAAAAAAATATCTGAATTAAAAAAAACCAAATACAGTTCAGATTTTTTTTAAACAATTTTTTGTAAAATCTATAGTCCATACAAAACTCTATTTGATAGATGTAATTCGGAAATTTCAAAATTGTTGACTTACAGTAGAAAAACAATTAAATATAAAGCAATATCTTGCAAAAATTTCTCAATTTCAAAAAATTTTACGATACACAAAAAAAAAAAAATTGAGAAAAACAATTTGAGTAATCACTTGTTTTGAGAAAAACAATTTGAGTAATCACTTGTTTAAATTTTTTAGTAAGATTTGAGTTTGAGTAATTTTTTAATTGCCGCAATTAAAAATTTACTCAAAAATTAAAAAAAAAATAAATTAAGTAATTAATTTAATACAAAATTTAATAATTATTTTAATTTTTTTTATTCCGTGTTTTGAATTCTCATTTAGTATATAGTTTTTTGTATATGTATATGAAAGTTTAAAATTATTTTTATGAAATTTTCCTATGTCTTTAAGACATAAATATATTTGGTAAAGTTTGAAAAAACATTTTTTTATACCCTCCAACTACAGTATGGGGGTATACTCACTTTGTCATTCCGTGTATAACGCATCGAAATATCGGTTGGGGACCCCATAAAGTATATGTATTATTGATCAGTGATCGATTCTAAGACATGCTAGCGATGTCCGCCCGTCTGTCTGTCCGTCCGTCTGTAGTTAACACGATGTAGTCCAAAATAAAAGAGCTATACCCCTCAGGTTTGGCATAAATATGTCTTATGGTCCCACGCAGGTTAAGTTCGGAAATGGGCCAAATCGGACCAAGGGGGAAAAAGTTCCCCCTTGAAGAACTAAACTAACCTCTTAAAAATGCTATTTTTTTTTTAGTTTTTTTCGTATTTTTGTGAACCAAATAAGACATTTTTATGTTCGTAGTAGTTTATAGTCCTGCGCTTGGAGCCAGAGGATTAAAAAATTAATTTTTTTTTGCCCCTCCCCCCTTTTAAGGGCGTGGATAAAAAAAATAATTTAAATAATTATAAAACTATAATACTTTAGTGCACAAAGTACTTAAGTATTATGGTCCATGGAGTCACCCCAGCTCAACGACCCCTCCCCCTATCTTGTCCCCCCTTAAAGCGACGCCCCTGTCATTTGTTTTTTTTTTAATTTTTTTACATGTTGGAGGGTATAATAGATTCGGCACAGCCGAATTTAACATTCTCATTTGTTTTTTTTTTAAATGTGAAACTTTTTTAAACTTTTCAAAAAATAAATTGATAAATTTTTACTTGGCAAAATTAAAAAGTTACTTAAAAAAATCGAAAAAGTTTTTAATTAAATTTTTAATTGTGTCCATTAAAAATTTACTAAAATTTTTTAGTAGGGATTTAATAATTTTTTATTAAAAATTTACTTAATACTATTAAATCGTTTACTGGTGCAAAATTGAGTAATTTTTTTACTGAATAGTATTAAAAATTTACTAAATTTTTTTTAACTTTATTCTGTGTACTTTAAATTTCGTGGACATATTTCTCGAAAACAAAAAACCAGACAAAGTTCGGATTTTTTACAAAAACAAATAATGCTGATGGATAGCCCCGACAAAAATTGAAATTTTTATTTTTGTTGAGTTACTGGAGAAAAAAATTTAATGTAAAGCGTTGTCATGCCCATCTCGCCTAATTTTCAAAAAAAAAAAAAAATGATTTATTAAATCCATTTTCGACAATAAGTTTAGTTAGTTTAACTATGATCCAATATCACTTCCTTTTCGTGGTACTTTTGAAATAGCAAGCTCCATCCATTGATTCTCAAACGATATCTCTTAACACATCACCCTGTTTGTTATTTGTGTAGACGACAAGGTAGACGTGTAAAAAAACGTTAATTTGAAAATAAACTGATTACTCTAAATTTAGAAAAGAAAAACTTGACAATGTCAGCAGACTTAAGTACATTTCATAAACTAAAACGATTCACGAGAGTAAAACATGTTCATTCAAAATACCAAACAATGATTTTGCAAAAAAAAGTTAAAAAAAAAAAAAAAAAACAATAAATTTTAAAGATTTTTTTTTTTTTTTGCTTGCATAAGATGATATTTAACTCTTTTAAAACCTTTTTATATATAAATTTTATTTTGTTAAATTTTTGTTGTTAATTTTTTTTTTTTAATTTTATATTTATTTAAAACATTTCTGCCATAAAACTGTCTCAAACTGATATAAATATATTCATATTCTTATCAATTTGTTTCATTTCATAAAATACTTGTTTTACATTTTAGTTAATACCTGTGTACTTATTGATATTATTTATTTTAATATCTACTTGTCATTTATACATTTTGATTTTAAGTATGGGGGCTTTAAAGTATTTGTTGACTTTGATTCTCAATTTGACTTTTTAATATATTTACTATAGTATTTAAGTTAATTTAAAATATGATGAATGATTAAGTGAGTGAGGCGTATTAAATAATATAAGTAGACATTTGTTTTATTTATTAGTTATATTTTGTAAGAAATATTTGATTTTTATATTTAATACATGTATTTGTATAGATTTAAAAAAATTAAATAGTTGGTATTAATGTATGTCGAGGGATTATATTCAAAACTTGCTATCTGAATAATGAATTTTTTTTTATAAGATCAAAAAGAACTGTTATTGTTTAGTAATTCTAAGAGTTAAAATAATACTTTTGCAATATTATTTAAGAACATAGTCTTTTAAGTAATATTTCAGCTTAAAATTAAATTTGATAGATGACAACTAAATCGGTAAAATTTGATAGATGATCAGTAAAATTTGATAGATGACAACTAAATCAGTGAACATATTTGGATCAAAAACTCTCTTTCGAAAATATTGCAGATGGCAAGTTTTAAATATAATCCCGCGATTTATATGAAACACAAACCTTTATAACGACAGTGAGGAAAGACCAAATTAAAAAATACCTGCGAATTTTGTACTCTTTCCCGTAACATGAAATCATGACAATGTTTTTCTGAAGATCTGGGTGTATTTGCGAAAGCAAAGTTTTTTTTAGAAAAAATAATGGTATATTCATTTGGCAATTTTGGTCCATGACCCCATTAAGTTTACATATTATTGATCCTTTTCCAAGACACTCTAGCTAAATATATACATCCGTCCATCTGTCTGTGGAAAGCAAGATGCAGTTCAAACCAAACGAGCTGTAAATTTGGTAAATGAGTGTATTAATTAAATGCAAAAAGGATTTTAACATTTTTGAGAGTATAAGAGGTTCGGCACTGAAGAATTCAACACTCTCAGTTGTAGCTTGTTCATTTGTTAAACAAATGAAACATTTTTTTTTCAGAAGTTTAGACATACTAGTGGAAAAAAGTTTTTGATAAAAAAAAAAAGTTTTTGATGAAAAACAAAATTTTGATGAATTATTTTCATGCAAAAAATATTTTTGATGAAGAAAAAATATTTTTGATGTGAAAAAAAATTGTATGAAAAAAAGTTTTGATGAAAAAAAAAATATTGATGAAAAAATTTTTTTTTGATGAAAAACCAAATATTTCATGAAAAAATTATAAAAAAAAAATTTATGTAAAAAAAATATCATGAAAGAATTTTTATTTTATCAAAAAAATTTAAGAAAAAAACTTGGTGAAAAAAAAAAAAAACAGTAATAGTGTTAAATTCGGCTGTGCCGAATCTTTTATACCCTCCAACATATAAAAAAAAAATCAGTCGCGTATTTTTTTCTGAGGGGGGACACCTCACCCTCTCGAAAAATGTTTACTAATTTATTTTTTATGATTTTTGCACTAAAGTAATACAATTTTATCATTATTTAAACAATTTTTTATATCCACGCCCTAAAAAGGGGGGGGGGCGGGCAAAAAAAAAACTAAATTTTTTAGTACCCCGGTCCTAGTGCAGTACTCTGAACTTCTTCTTGCAAAAATTTGTAAAACAAAAATATAAAAAAACACGTAAAAGAAATCGTGGTTTTCAGAGGTTGTTTTAGTTCCCCAAGGTGGAACTTTTTTCCCCCTGGTCCGATTTTGCCCATTTACCAACTTAACCTGCCTAGGAGCCATAAAGTACTCAAAAAAATTATGATCAAAAAAAGTTTTGATGAAAACAAAATTTTAATGATTTTTTTTTCTTACAAAAAAATATTTTGATGAAGAAAAAATATTTTTGCTGTGAAAAAAAATGTTTATGAAAAAAAAAAAAATTTGATGAAAAAAAAAAATATATTGATGAAAAAAAAAAAATTTTTGATGAAAAAGCCAACATTTTATGAAAAAATGATAAAAAAAAATTTATGTTAAAAAAATATGATGAAAGAAAAATTTGTTTCAAAAAAATTTAAGAAAAAAATACTTGGTGAAAAAAAAAAATGATGACAAAAATAGTTTATAAAGAAAAAAATTGGTAAAAAAAATTATAAAGATTAAAACTTAAAAATTACAGAACTCATTTGGTCAGTCAGCCTTAACCCTTAGGGCACCAATAGTCTTTCAATGATGCCAAAAATGATTTCTCCGCTACTTATCATATAAAAAACTTGATGCGAAAGGAACACCACTTAATACACATGATTACTATTATTTTTCTGCACACAAAAAAAACTTTGTCAAATTACTAGGAAAAGTAATCCCACTGTAGGCTAGTTGGTAGCGTGCTAGCCTATGAAACAGGGGGTCGTGGGCACGATTCCCACCAAAACCCTTGGTCGATTTCGCTACAACAAGAATAAATAAAAAATGATCATTGGATCATTGGAATTAATCCCATTTTACCAATATTTGACAGTTTTCCTTGTTTTTTAACAAACAAATTTGGATCGAAATTTATTTTTTTTTTTGTAATTTTACATTTTTTTTGTAATTTTACAAATTTCCAAGATAATTTTCAAAAAAGATTTAGTAAATTTACGAGAATTTCTTGTAATTTCAATTGCGCCAAAAAACCGTTAATTTACAATTTTATTGGTAAAAATCTTGTAAAGTTACAAAAATTATTGGTAAAAAGCTTGTAAGATTACTAGGAATTCTCGTAAAATATGAGGTAGCAAAAAATCTAGAAAAATTACAAAACCTCCTTGTTAATTTTATAGTGTCAAAAAATTTGTAAATTTACAATTTAATTGGTAAAAACCTTGAAAATTAAAAAATAATTGGTAAAAAGTTTGTAAAATTAATAGAAATTTTTGTCAAATCGGAGGTAGCAAACAAAAAAGAAAAAAGTTACAGTTTTGCTTGTATTTTTACAAGGTTTTTTTTTGAGTGTGGTCACAAATCCGGTCTCAAAATTTTTGAAATTCCGATATTCAAAAAATCCCGTTTTTTGACATATTTGGAAACTCATAGTGGATAAAGCCGATGTGCTGAGGACAAAGTTCAAAAAAACTTTATCAAGGGTAAAGTTTTAACATTTCTCTTTAAGATGTACAACTTATTTGGTCAGTCGCTTTAACCGTTGAGGCACCAATTGTTTCTTATTAAGGTATTTTCCCTCAAAAACTTTTTTTGATACTGGGGATTAAGACATCATTGAAAGAAAATCGGTGCCCGAAATATTAATGCGGCTAACCAAATGTGCACTATATCTTAAAGAGAAATGTTTAAAATTTACCCTCCACTTATTTTTAAGTCGCAATCACATCTGGTTCATCCGCTATGAGTTGTCAAAATGCCCAAACGGCGATTTTTTTTTTTTAAAGTTTGACCTCAATTTTATAAAAAAACCTCATGTGATAGAAATGTTTAGAGACCTGATTTGAAGCCAGCAGAACTATTGTAATCAAATGCATAAGGTCGTGTACCAATCTCTTTAACACAATATCCAGTTAAACTCAAGTTTACGTAACCTCCGGTTAGTCCTATACAAATTTACATCTATATCCTCCGGTAAGCACTAAACCCAATTTATCTTCCGGTTCGTTCGTTTGTGATATTGTCCCTTAGTCTTTATTCTTTACAATTTTTTGTTATTATAACAGGTTATAACAGACATTGCGTTTCGGCATTGCATTTGCTGTAAAAATTTTCTAAAATTATCATAAAAATCATACGTGCGTATGATCAACATTAATTCTAGGTAAAATTAATATTACTCATACGTCTTTAATATTTATACTCTAATTTTGTAAACGCAACGCGTCGCGTTGCCAAAATTTAATCACTATTTGTTGTTGTTACAAAAACAAATTACACAGAAATTTTGACGAGGCGAGGCGTTGCGCTTTACAATTTAATGGGGTTACATATTGGGTAATTTTGCTAAAACGATCAAAAACGAATATTTGCGCGATATTCTAAAAACACACAGTGACTTAAAAAAACATTTGCGATTATACATGTGATGAAATTTCTCTATGCACTTACGATGGATGTCTTTCCAATTGTACTGAAACTTGCTTATGTGAAAAAGGGGAGAAAGATAAGAGTTACCAGTTACCATTTACCATTTAATTCAAATATTAATTGGATCAATTAAATATGTAATTGGCATTAAACTTAGTAATATAAAACATTTTATTTAAAATATAATATACTATATTATTTACTGTGTATAAAATTTAACGCAACTCAATATTGCCCAATAAGCACATTTAAAATTCAAGTGCAAATCAAGTATAAATCAAGTGTAAATCAAGCCCTTATTTCCAGTCTATGCTTGAATTATACTTGAATTACACTTGAATTCAATAGCATTCTCCAGCAAAACGGATACTTGAATTCAAGCGCTGTTTTTACGCTTGAAAACCAGGGAAAAGGCTGTAAAAACAGGGCTTGAATTCCAGTGTCCGTTTTGCTGGAGTATGCTATTGAATTCAAGTGTAATTCAAGTATAAATCAAGCAGGGGCTGGAATTTAGGGCTTGATTTACACTTGAATTTTAAATGTGCTTATTGGGTTGGGTTTACTGAAACCAATATTTAAAATTTTAGCATATTGCTCTACAGTGAAATAGAATTTTTCAGATAATGTAATTTTTTAAATCTTAGAACTATAAATTTTGCATATGAGTCATATGTTTTCATTTCATTAAAACTTTGGCTCTTCTCAATTTTTATATTAAAATTAGAAAGCAAAAAATGTATTTAAAAAAAATGTATTTGAAGCTACCGTCAAGCTTAAGCTGTCAATGAATTTTCAATAAATGTAAACAATATCATTAATAATAAACTGACAATTATATTTATAGCGAAACGAAACAAAAACAGACACATAAAAAATGTTATAAATTATGATTGCAATTATTAGTAACGATGCCGTCGTATTCATTGTTGCTGTTTTAAGGTTATCGCTAAATAAATAAATCAGTTAGGCGGTTAACTGACACATCATTTTTATGAACTTTCAAAGACAAGACAGCTAGGAATGTTTTGGTGAAAAAATATGCATACAGTAATGAATGAAATTGAAACCAAGTGAAATGAAAAATATATTTATCATAAAATAAAATTTAAATAAATATTTATTCTGAAAAAGTTGACAAGTTTAAAAGTTAGCAATATCTCGAAAACGGTTCTACTTTAAATTTTTAACATGATAATGTTTTTAGGATGGTGTCTAATTTTAAAAAAAGTTCCAGGACGCCACCTCAGTTTGATTATATAAGCTAACAATTAACGAAAAAGAAAACAGGAATTACTTTTTTCATTTTCTTAAAACCAAAAATTTTAATAACTTGGGTTTGTAACTTGGATAATAATTCACCTCGTGGTGAATAAAACCGTTTTTTACCAGCTGGTGAATAAAAAGTAACATAATTATTTTTCAACAAAACACAATTTTTTTTTTCATAATATTTTTTTTTTCATCAAATTTTTTTTCATAATTTTTTTTTCCATAAAATTTTTTTTTTTTTCATCAAAATTTTTTTTTCATAATTTTTTTTTTTATACCCTCCACTCTAGTGATAGAGGGTATATATAAGTTTGTCATTCCGTTTGTAACACCTCGAAATATTGGTCTAGGACCCCATAAAGTATATATATTTATGATCCTCGATCGATTTTAAGTCGATCTAGCGATGTCCGTCCGTCCGTCCGTCCGTCCGTCCGTCTGTCTGTCTGTCCGTAGAAAACACGCTAACTTTTGAAAGACTTCACAGAGGCTACTGAAGTTTGGCATATATGTTTGTCATTTACCTGGTCAGGTTGGTATTGCAATCCAGCCAAATCGGTCCAGTGGTTCAAAAGTTATGAGCAAAAGAGTAAATTTCGGCAAGGGTGTTTCGCGAATTTACGAGATAAAAAACACGATAACTTTCGAAAGACAATAATTAGACTACTAAAGCTTGGCATGTATTTTTGCCGTTTCCCGGGTCTGTTTGGTTTTAAATTTCAGCTCAATCGGTCCAGTGGTTCAAAAGTTATAAGCAAAACCCTGAATTTCAGATTAGTTTCATCTAAAATGCCACGTGTTTTAACAAGTTTTAAAATCATTGGTGGTAACTAAACAATGCTTTTCAAACTTGTTTAATTTTAAAGCAATGCTTTTTAAACTTGTTTAGTTTTAAAAGCATTGGTAACTTAAAAACCACACTCGAAAAAAATTTTACACTCAAAAAAAATTTTACACTCAAAAAAAATTTTACACTCAAAAAAAAATGTACAAAAAAAAAATCAGTTTTTTCTTTTTTACAAAAATGACAATATTTTGTGTACATACGTACGTGCATTCACTCAGAAATATTTTTATAGTTAAAAAAACATTACACTCGAAAAAAATTTACACTCAAAAAAAAAAAATTAGTAATTTTTTTTTTTTTTTAAATGACAAAAAAAGAGTTTTTTACTCAAAATAAAATATTTCTAATCAAAATTGTTAATTTTTTCACGTTAAAAAATGTACTACCCTTTAAAAAAAATGCATTGTGGAGGGTATTCATAGATTCGGCAAAGTCGAATTTAACTTTTCTACTTGTTGTTTTTCATCAACCTTTTTTTTCATCAAAATTTTTTTTTTCATAAATTTGTTTTTTTTTCATTAAACATTTTTTTGTTTTATCAAATATTTTTTTTTTTAACAATTTTTTTCTTTTTTCATCATTTTTTTTCACCAATTTGTTTTTTTTTTCATCAAATTTTTTTTTCATGAATTTTTTTTTCGTATTTTCTTTTTCATCAAACTTCAGTTTTTTTTTCGTCAAATTTATTTTCATCAAAATTTTTTTTTCATAAATTTTTTTTTTTTTCATCAATTTTTTTTCATCAATTTTTTTTTTCATCAAAATTTTTTTATAATTTTTTTTTTACCATATTTTTTTCAAACAATTTTTTTTATCAAATTTTTTGTTATCATCATACTTTTTGTTATCAATTTTTTTCTCACCAAAAATTTTTTTTTTTTATATTTTTTTTCATCATCTTTTTTTTACATCAAAAAAATTTTCTTTTCGTCAAAAAATTCATCAAAAACTTTTCTTCATCAAAATTTTTTTTCACCAAAAATGTTGGGTTCATTAATTTTAATACCCTTCACTCTAGTGATAGAGGGTATATATAAGTTTGTCATTACGTTTGTAACACTTTGATATATTGGTCTTAAACCCCATAAAGTATATATATTTATGATCCTCGTTCGATTCTAAGACGATCTAGCGATGTCCGTCCGTCCGTCTGTCCGTCTGTATGTCTGTCTGTCTGTTGAAAACAATCTAACTTTTGAAAGAATTTACGGAGGCTCCTGAAGTTTGGCACGTATGTTGGGCATTTACCTGGTCAGGTTGGTATTGCATTTCAGCGAAATCGGTCCATTGGTTTAAGAGTTATAAGTTAATTTCGGCAAGGGTTTTTCACGAATTTACGAGATAAAAACACTAAACAAACTTTCTAAAGGCAATTCTGAGGATGCTAAAGCTTGTCATATATATTTTTCGTTCCGCTGAGCTGGTTCATATTGAATTTCAGCCAAATCGGTCCAGTGGTTCAAAAGTTTTTAGCAAAACCTTAAATTTAAGATTCGCTTTACCTTAAATCCACGTGTTGAAAACCCGTTAAACATGTTTTAAAAATATTGGTAAGTCACAAAAATGTTTTACAACGTATTTTTGTCACTCAAAAATATTTTTACACTAAAAGAAAAAAAATACACTCGAAAAAAATTTTACACTCAAAAAAAAAATTGTACACTCAAAAAAAAAATTTTTTTTTCAGAAATTAGTAAAACAAAGTTTTTTTACACAAAATAAAATGTTTCTAATCAAAAATGTTATTTTTTTTACGTTAGAAAACTTACACCTTTTAATAAAATACTCGAACTCGAGGTCTAGGTGTAAATAATTGTTTATTTATTTTCCGATATTTCGGTTTTCTTTGAAAACCATCCTCAGGGGGGAGGATGTCTTCCTCGTCTGATTTAATACGATGAAGACAACACAACACTAGATTTTAAGTTTTTTGTGATAAATATTAAATACTCCCCCCTGAGGCTGGTTTTCAAAGAACACCGAAATATCGAAAAATAAATAAACAATTATTTACACCTAGACCTCGAGCTCGAGTATTTTATTAAATATATTTAACAAAAAGGTCGAACAAAAATTAACATCTTGTTTAGAAAATTTACTATAACTTAAAAGGGCATTGTGGAGGGTATTCATAGAATCGGCCAAGTCGAATTTAACTTTTCTACTTGTTTTTAACATAATTTTGTTTTTCGTGAAAAAAAATCATTTTTTTTACCAAAACTACTTTTTCACCAAGTCTAAGCTTTTTGCATGAAAATTTTCCATTTGTTTATCAAATGTACATAGAACAAATGAGAGTGTTATATTCTTTGGTGCCGAATCTTTTATAATCTCCAAAATGTAAAAACACTTTTTTGCATGTATATTTGCACTCACTTACGAAATGTACAGCTCATTTGGTTTTTAATGGTGTCTTCGACTGATATTTCAATTCGTTTTGCATGGAATATAACATTATTTTTTCTAAAAAAACTTTGCTTTGGCAAGTACACCCAAATCTTCCGCAAAACATTATCATGATTTAATGTTTTGGACAAGAGTAAAAAATTCGCAGGCATTTTTGGACTTCTTTTAGTTCTCAAAAAAGTTTGGAATTGTTAAATCTCAATTGAAGTTTTTAAATTAAAACATCATCTTCAAACTTCAAAGTTCTGTTAATAACAAATTTTGTTTAAATGTTCCTTTTTAAAAAATGTTTCTTAAAATCATAATTAATCTTATCATAAAAATTAAGAAATTGCCTAGTATACCAGACTTCCGAATAAATTGTTATTTTACTTTAATATAAAATGAAATATTAGTTTATTTTATAATACTTCCATTTAAAAAAATGTTTAATAGTGCATCTGTATAAATTATTTGTTTATAATTAATTTTAACTGGATTTTTTTTTGTTTTATAACATTTTTTTTGTCTGTTTCTTTACAACTTCATATAAATAATAATGAGCAATGTTTCATCTTACTTTAAGAGTAGGGTAATAAATTAAATTTCATTAAAAAAAATAATGTTGTAAAATAAAAGAGGAAAAAAAACGAAATACAAATATACAACTACTACTGTTGGTTTGTTTTGTTGGTTGTTTGTCTATCGGTACATCTTTTCCGTTTGTCCGACCGTGTGTCTGTCTTTCGATGCGTCGGCCTGGTAAAGAATATCAGCTGCGCTAAAGTAAACCAAGGAAGCGAGAAGATAAATATGACATGTTCAACAATTAAAAGCTGAAAATAAACAGAAGTTCATACCAGTAAAAAAAAATATTATTTATATTTGTAAATATGACAAACAGTATGAAATGTTCTTAAATAAATTTATTATGGTTATTATATTATTTAAATTTGTTTTTTAATTCTTAATACCCTACAGTAAGGTTATCGAACATGTGTATTGCGTGTAAAATACTCTTGCAAAAATGTATTAATTCAGTGGTACTTTTATTAATATTAGTAAGGGAAAGGTCTTAGCCTTCAGTAATATCAGCTGAAAATACACCGAGTATTAGCCATATGTGAAACTAACATGTTCGCCCAGTACTGCGTTAAATACCGGATAAAATAATAATCAGGATAGGTGTCCCATGTCTAAAATTCTTCCTTGCCGAATCTTAATTTGACTAAATTGTGAAGGTAACAGTATTTCGCAACAACGGTTTAAAATAATTTAAAAAATGAATTTAAAATAGCCCCGTATTGCCAGAAATCCTGCTCGATCCGGTGAAATTTTTTTTGGAGAATTTTCGTGCTTTAGCATTTTTTTTAATATAAAAACATTGACTGAAAGCAAACTTACGAATAATAAAAGTTTGAAAAAAAAATCCAATTCCATTTCGTTCCTATTCATTCTATTTTGTTCCCAGTTCCCAGTTCCTTTAGGTTCCAGTTCCAAGTAGTTTTTTTTTTTTTAAAGATATAAAAAAGTTCTACACTCCAAAAAAAATCCTTGTAAATCTACAAGAAAAACTTGTAACTTTTTTTATTTGCTACCTCCTATTTGACAAAATTTCCTAGTAATTTTACCAGATCTTTACTAAAAATTTTGTAATTTTACAAGGTTTTTACCAATTAAATTGTAAATTTACAAATTTTTTGACACGATATAATTTACAAAGAGGTTTCGTAATTTTACTAGATTTTTTGCTACCTCCTATTTAACGAGAATTTCTAGTAATTTTACAAGCTTTTTACCAATAATTTTGTAATTTTACAAGCTTTTCACCAATAATTTTGTAATTTTACAACCTTTTTACAAATAAAATTGTAAATTTACAGTTTTTCGGCGCAATTAAAATTACAAGGAGTTTTCGTGAATTTACTAGATTTTTTTTTGTAAAATTATCTTGGAAATTTATAAAATTACAAAAAAAAAATTTGTAAAATTACAAAAAAAAATTGAAAACTTCGATTAGTTAAAAAACAAGGAGAACTGCCAAATATTGATAAAATGGGATTACGAGACTTTTCCTAGTTATTTGACAAAGTTTTTTTTTTTTTGTGTGTAGAGTAAAACAAATAAAAAAATCAGTCGAACAGCTTTGAATGGTTTAATTGAAATTTGCAAAAAATTTAGTTTTTTCCAACGTTTAAGAAATTTTGTTAAAAAGACTCTAATTTTCATTAAAAAAATTTAAAACTAAAAAAATGTTCACTCTAAACTTTGATCAAAGGGCGTCATGGTTTAAATGGTCTGATTTGGCTCAAAATAAGCTGTGATGAAAGCTTATCTCAAGCTCTATAATATAGTCAATGGAAAAAAACGGAATAGATTAACCGGACTCGCTTGGCGATCAAAGTTTTGGATTTGCAAGAAATTTAGTTTTTTTTCAACGTTCAAGAATTTTTTTTTTTTTAAATCTCAAAATTTCTTTCCCACGACCCTGTCAAAGAGAATGAGACGCACTTTCATTTAAAATTAATTTGAGCCAAAGCTGTTTTTTTTTTTTGGAACCCGTGGAGCACTTCGGTTTAAATTTTTTTTTTTTTTTTTAATTTTCAAAATAACTTTGATCGCAGGGCGCTCAAAGTTATTTTGAAAATTATTTTTTTTTTTTTTTTTGATTCAAATTAAGGGTTAATGCAAGCTTGTCTCAAGCTCTATAATATAGTCAATAAAAAAATTGAACTAAATTAACCCGTGGCTCTCGGCGATCAACGTTTTGGATTTCGGTCGGACGGTTTTGAACAGTTTAATTCGAAATTTTGTGTTTTCCAACGTTCACGAATTTAAAAATAAAAAAATCGCAAAATTTCTTTCCCTCGACCCTTTCAAAGAATATGAGACGAACTATCATTTAAAATTAATTTGAGTCACATCTGGTTTTTTTTAACCAATGCACGTTGGGGTAGCCTAAGGGGATATCCGGCAAAAAGTACAATTTTAAATCTTCGAACTTTTCAAAACTATTTGGCAAATCTAATAGATAAGACCGTGCCGAAACTAGTTCCGTTTTGCTTTTTGAGATATTCCATTTATTGGAACGATGGCAAGTTGTCAAAGTCAAAAGTCAATTTTTTGCGATTTGACAAAAATATTTGCACTACGCAAATTTATTTTTTCACGTTTCTGATATCTAGAAGTAATCCTCTTTTCAACCATGTGCATAACTTGTAAATGCTCTAGGCCCACCCCACTGTGCAATGGTGATATCTTGAAAACCGCTAAAGTGACTTTTGAAATTTTTTGACATTTGTGTTTAGCATGCCAAAATAATTAAAAATAATAAGGTATGGTTTTTTATTATTTTTTAAAATCCTAAAATTTTTGGTGGAAAGTTTTCAAAAATCCAAAACTTTTATAGAAGGGCTCCAGGAGTAAAAATTAATCAGATGGCTTCAAATTAAGTTTAAATGAAAAAAATTTTCATGCTCTAAGAAATTAAAATTTTTTTTAAAAAGTTTCTTGAAAGTAACAAAAAGCCGCCATTTTTGGCAAATTTCAAGTATCGATATCTCAAAAACCGTTCGACCGACTTACAACTTGTTTTTGTATTGACGTTTAGTGCATCAAAATGATGTGTAGCAAGAAATTTTTTTAATTTTAAAAAAATTCAGAACTTTATTCTGAATTTTTTTAATTTTAAAAAAATTCAGAACTTTCACAGAAAAAAAATATTTGCCAATGAACGAAATTTAAAAAAAAATTATGAACTTTTTCATAGTATTTATGAAAAATGTAAAATTGTTATACAATTTCACATGTTATGATTTATTCATAAATAGTATGAACAAGTTTATAAGTATTATGAAAAAGTTAATAAATTGTATGAATTTGTTCAAAAATACTATGAAATTCGTTATTTTTGCGTGCTGATTTATAACTATTTGCCCAAAAATGATCTATTATATTTCACAAGTTTGCAAGCAAACATTTTTTTTTAATGTTTGTTTTTTATTTTAATTAAAATTAATATTTAAATTTTAAATGCACATTTTTGCAGATTTTTAATAATTAACAATTATTAAATATTGTTTTAAAGTTTTGTTTTTGAAAATATATTTTTTAAATTTTTAACATGATAATGTTTTTAGGCTGGTGTCTAATTTTATAAAAGTTGCAGGACGCCACCTCAGTTTGACTATATAAGTTAACAATTAACGAAAAAGAAAACAAGAATTACTATTTTAATTTTCTTAAAACCAAAAATTTTAATAACATGGGTTTGTAACTTGGATAATAATTTACCTCGTGGTGAATAAAATCGTTTTTCACCAGCTGGTGAATAAAAAGTAACATAATTATTTTTCAACAAAAATTTTTTTTTCCCATCAAATTTTTTTTTCTTTGAAATTTTTTTTTTATTCATCAATTTTTTTTTTATTAAACTTTTTTATTCATCAATTTTTTTTTTTTTTTCATCAAACTTTTTTTTTCATAATTTTTTTATATCCTCCACTTAGTGATAGAGGGTATATAGTAGTATAAGTTTGTCATTCCGTTTGTAACTCATCGAAATATCGGTCTGGGACCCCGTAAAGTATATATATTCATGATGCCCGATCGATTCTAAGACATTCTAGTGATGTCCGTCTGTCCGTCTGTCTGTCTGTCTGTGGAAAATGCTGTCACGGACAAATTATTGCACAGAGATGATTGAAGCTTAACATATTTATTGGAAGTTCTCCCGAGAAGTTTGGTATTGCATTTGAGCGATATCGGTTCAGCGGTTCAAAAGTTATGAACGAAAATGTAAGCACACCTCAAAAATTTCAGTACACTCAACATAACCTAAAAATACAAAATGCTTTAATTCGGCTTCTGGTATTTAAACAAGTACGAACATATTTTTTGACAAAAAAAATAATCGCGGATTTTTTTCCAAAATTTTTTTTCGCGGAATTTTTTTTTTTTATTTTTTTTTTTTTTTCAAAAGTAATTTACTTTTAAATAAAGTTTTTTGAAATAATCTTTTTGAAATTGTGGAGGGTATCACTACATTCGGCAAGGCCGAATTTAACTTTTTTACTTGTTTTTTCATAAATTTTTTTTTTCTTCAATTTTTATTTTTTTTTATTTTTTCATAAATTTTTTTTTCATCAAACTATTTTTTTTATTAATTTTTATTTCATCAATTTTTTTTTCATCAAATTTTTTTTTTTTTTTCATCAAAAATTTTTTTTTTTCATCAATTTTTTTTCATAAAATTTTTTTTCATAAAATTTTTTTATCAAATTTTTTATTATTTATTTTTTTTCTCACCAAAATAATTTTTGTTTTCATAAATTTTTTTTACATCAAAAAATTTTTCTTTTCATCAAAATAATTCATCAAAAACTTTTTTTCATCAAAATTTTTTTTCACCAAAAATTTTTGGGTTCATTAAATTTTTTTTAACATGATTTTGTTTTTCGTGAAAAAATAATAATTTTTTTTACCAAAACTACTTTTTCACCAAGACTAAGCTTTTCGCATAAAAATTTTCCATTTGTTTATCAAATGTACATAAAACAAGTGAGAGTGTTATATCCCAGCAAAAAAAGTGCGGAGTACTTCTATTTGGAGTGCTATAAAACTATAACAAATGTAATGAAATACAACAAAAATAACAAAAAACACAGGAAAAAAACGCAAAGGCATTTTTTTTTTGCTCCATAAAAAGTTGATATTCAGCTCTTAACTCATTACCTTCCGCTACACTCCAATACAAAAGTAAGTAGTAGTTCAAAGAACTTCCAACTACTTCCCTGGAGTAGTTCTTAACTACTGAATATCTACTTACATTTGTATGGAGGGTTCGCGATAGGTAATGAGTTAAGAGCTGAATATCTATGTATTCCGTAGTAGAAAAAAATGTTTGTGTATTTTTGTCTTGTGTTTTTTGTTATTTTTGGTGCATTTCATTACATTTGTTATAGTTTTAAAGCACTCCACTGAGAAGTGGTAATGACTTTTTTTGCAGGGATGCTTTGGTGCCGAATCTTTTATACTCTAAAAAATGTAAAAACACTTTTTTGCACTTATTTTTGCACTCACTTACGAAATTTTTTTATTGCATTTAATTTTTTTTTTTAATTTTCTTTCTTGTTGACGCTCCTACATTTCAAGGTTCAAGTTTCTATAACCATTATTTCATAAGATATATAGTACCAAAGTTAACTTTCTTTAACTCCAACATTGTAAATTTCAAGTTTCTGTAGCCATTATTGCAAGTGTTAAAAAAAGTACCATGGAACACTTTTTGACCAGAATCAGAATTTCCAAAAAATTATTTTTTAAATTCATATCCTCTTGGAATTGGAACATCGAAAAAACACTTTTTCAGAATATTTTCCCACAATAGGATCATACATTTCCAATTTCAAGTTTCTAGAACCATTATTACAGGAATAATAAAAACCAGAGTGATAGAGTAATACATCGACCGTTTTGTAGATCTGGCATCACACAATGATAATTGGAAAATTCTGGCAATGCCAAACTTAAGTTCAAACTAAAGCAAAGAGAGACAAAAAAACAATTTGCATTCTCACTGTAAAACTGGTATCTTCCATCTCGCTCACATTTCGATTTGTGATAAAATTTCGTAAACAATACCATATGGTTTTTGTTTACTACTTTTTCAAACGCCATTTGTTATCCTACTCTATGACTCTGATAAAAACTACCAAATCCCACATTGCTACCCATTTTACTCTATTGGTATCGGATCATTAAAAAAGTACTTTAATCGCAATGTTTTACAACGTACATTTTTACCCCAATAAAATTGAGATTACCAAATTTCACGGATCTATAACCATTCTTTAAAGAATTAATAAAAAGTACCAAAATATAAAATTTTTACCAATTTGTCCCCTTTAAATTAATTTAGAAAAAGTACTTTTTTTAAGAATACTTTTTTTTCGGAAGGGTCCAATATTTCAGATTTCAAGTTTCCATGACCAACATTCAGGAAAAAGAAAAAAAGTACCAAAGTACACTATTTCTCCTTGATATCTCCCCTTCGAATTGGAATTGTTAAAAGTAGGTAAATTAAGAACTAAAGCGGTTTTACAGTTTTTTTTATAAATTTTTTAGTATTTTAGGGCAACATCCATGCCTGCTTTAACCAGTTTCAATTATTTCCCTTCACTTTTAATATTTTATCTTAATACAACTTTAAAAAAATTAAATAAACTTACATACTTAACGTTAAGATATTGTATGATAATTGTTATAAATATTAATTATACATTGTTTACAATAGCATTTAACAACACAGTTTTTTTATTTATTTAAATTTGTTATTTTTTTCTGTTCGATGTTATTTATACGAGCACTACAACATCCATTGCATTGCATTTTATTTATCTGGTGAATTAATTGTATAATTTTAATTTATTTATCATTTAATAGTGGGGAATTTATACTAACCGACGACGACAACATCATCATCAACATTATCACGAAAATGAATTGTTTCGTAAAAAAAAATGAAATAAAATTCATGAGAATAAAAACAAAATGTGAATTATTATGACAATTTAAATATGATGAAAAGTGTTATCTTTAAATCACAATATTATTATTATTTTTTTTTCGTAATTAAAAGTGTTAGTTACAAATTGTAATGTGCATTTTACAGGATGAAAGTGTCATTCATAATATGAGATAATATACAATTGATATTGAGTTCAGTTGAGGGTGGGTAGTACAAGGGGCATTTCAGGCTAACTTTTAGACCCGACGCCTCTCGATTAATTTTTTGATATGTTTTAGTACGTATTAAATGTAACTTGCACTAAAATTTTCAGATTTTTATACCATGTTGGCGTTGAGTAATCAATTTTGTTGAGTAATCAATTTTAATCAAAATTAAAAAATTTTATTTTTAAATTAATTTTGATTTTTAATTTTTGAGAAAAAAAATATGAAAAATATATTCGAAATAATTATCACTTCTTTTTTAATGTTTAAAAATTAAAATCGAATTTTTAAAAAAGTCCGGAACCTTCTGAAAATTCTACTCTAAATTACGCAACTTTTAAGCCACAATTGGAGATGTGATCACAATTCGTTTTTATACCCTCCAACCACAGTATGGGGGTATTCACTTTGTCATTCCGTTTGTAACGCATAAAAATATCGGTCGGGGACCCCATAAAGTATATATATTATTGATCTATAATCGATTCTAAGTCATTCTGTGAATGTCCGTCCGTCCGTCCGTCTGTATAAAACACGATTCAGTCCAAAATAATAGAGCTAGACTCCTGAAAATTGGCACAAATATGTCTCATGGTCATAGGCCGGTCAAGTTCGGAAATGGGTAAAATCAGATAAGGGGGAAAAAGTTCCCCCTTTAAGAACTAAAAAAACGTCTCAAAAAACGCAATTTTTTGCAGCTTTTTTTGCATTTTTGTTAAACAAATGAAACCTTTTTATGTCAGAAGGAGTTTAAAGTCATAAAAAACGCCTCTGAATTTTTTTTATGTATTTTAACATGTTGGATGGTATCAAAGATTCGGCACAGCCGAATTTATCACTCTCACTTGTTTTTTTTTTTCAAATTGCAGTTTTTTTTGACACTGGTATATTTTATGTGGTGCTCCAAAAAAATTAAGTTGTTAGATATTGACCACAACACCACATAGATGTATTTATTTCAGGGTTGGCAATCGAAACGAATAACGGTATCGGTAACGGTATTGGTATTACATATTTTTTATATCGGTAACGGTAAAGGTAACGGTATTTTTGATTATTTAGGTAACGGTTAACCGTTACCGAAACAACGATACCGGTATTATGAATAAAATTTACCCAACATGTTAAAAAGTCACAAATTTTTTAAAAACACGTAAAAACTGAAAAATGTTGTGCATTTCAACATATAAATATATAGAAGTACTTAATACTTTTATTAATTAACACAGAATTAAATTAAAATATTTACGCAATATTGTAATTCAACCAATAAATCATTGATTTTTTACGTGTTTATAAGATTTCTCTGCCCAATCAGCAATAATATCTAAACTTTGAGCCATTTAAGAAATCTGATGGTTTTAGCAGAGTCTGCAGAAAAATATGTAAAGACCACAGATAAATCTGCGGCTTTAAGTTGAATAATCTTCTGATTTAAAATTAACAGCCTGAACATCGAGATTATATTTTATTAAAGTAAAAAATACTTATTTTTGTTAAAAAACTGTTATAAAAAAAGCGAAGTTTTTCATTTCAATAAACTTTTAAAATTTTTTTAATTTTTTTTCAAGAAAATGTTCTTACAAACAAGACAATTACTGTAAAATTGTTAAAATAATCAGCTGATTCTTTCACATTTGATTAATTTTTAGTTTTAATCGTTTAAATTAAACAAAAATTAAAAAAAAATGCCAACAAATTTTTTGGTAAAATTACAAAATAATCTGCTAAAATTTTAACAAAAATATTTTTTTAAATAAGCAAACAAGTCAGTAAAAACACAGAAAAATGTCTGTTATTTTTTAAAACTTAATGACAGAGAATTAAGTTAAAAGTATTCATTATAGCAGAAAAATCTGGTTAAAGTTTTCTAATTCAAACTGAAAGTTGTTTTACAGATTTTCCGACAGAGTTTTTCTTCAGACTGTACGACTCTCCACGCTTACTGCGTGGATGACAACGCCAGCAAAACTTGAGCGAATCAGGTTTGTCGTGGCACTCACTTTTCTCTTCAGAAATTTTTAGGTAAATAGCGAATGTGATCATTGGTTGGACCGATTTCCACATAATTTAAAATATTGCGAATGTGATCATTGGTTGGACAGACTTTTTCATTGTTTTTGCCCAAATGACAATCCGGTTTACAATGAACAAAAATTTATTTATTTTACCAACATTAAAAATATTTTAATTTGATTTTTATCTGCAAAAAAAACTAAAAAAAGTAATTTTAAGACAACCGAAACAAAACCGATATAATACCGGAAAAATCCGAATAAAGGTAATGGTTTTTAATCGGTAACGGTATTTAAAATTTTTTATTTCGGTATTGGTAACGGTAACGGTAGTCAATCCCAGTTGGCAACGTCCTCGAGCCATCCTCAGTGACGGAGCGATGACATGTCAGAGTCACACCTGACATCCACAAGACATCTCTATGTACTGGGTTGAGGACAGTTTCATACAAATTTTCAAAATGTCCTCACTCAAAGTCAGCAGTGGTCAGGGCTGACCTTCTGGGGACATTTCAACTAAGACTTCCTTGGGGAAATGTCTGACATAGGTCATGCGAAAATACAAAAAATTTTCGTATTTCCTTTAGTTTTTACTTTTATCCATTTTCCTTTATAAATTATCTTTCTCATATTTAGAAAAAACTTTTCGCCTTTTTTAGTCCCAACTGGATTTGAACCTGGAACCTCCAGTTTACTAGTCCCACACCTAACCACTTGTTCCAAACTTTATTTTTAAAATTGTTTGTCTATTTATTACTTTTATTCTACTTGTTAGATTTTGATTTTATTTTAATTATTTGATAATATTGCCATCTTTTTCTTGGAAATTGAAGAGTTGCCCAGATTTAAAATTCTAATTTAATATACTGCTATTCTGAAGACATTTCCTTTTAGACGTCTTAGAGGAATTGTCCACACTCTTAAAGCAAACATTCAGTGCTGACAATGTTAGGACATGTCATCAAGGATTGCCTATGATTTGTCAGAACCTGAAGACATTTCCTCAAGGAATCACTGTGGAAATTTCCTCAGTGACACATTTTCCAACTGCGATATTAAAGGGTTTTTAATCGGTAACGGTATTGAAAGGGTAACGGTAGCCAACACTGATTTATTTGGATGTAGAAATACGTCTCACGAAATTTCATGACAATCGGCCATGTCTAAGATGTGCTACATCGGTCATGAAGTTTAAAAACGAATTAAACGGGGAAAATATGCCTTTTTGTTAATTTTCTCAATTTTTTTGATATTTTTAGTTAAGTTAGAATTCAAATGGATACAGAATTATGATTTGGAGTAAAATGTCTCTCTTATAAGGTACTATAAACTAAAATCGGTTGCAAATCACCCAAGTTATTACAACTTCCCCAGGCATCTAACGAATGTCATACTATATGATTAATGAATACGAGTCAACTTTTTGAAATTTATTGAAATTATCTATAAATTTTTTTAAAAAATCATCTTTTTCACCTTAATGATTTTAATCTTACACACCAACAGTGACAATCGAAGAGTGCTGACGAAGGAAGGGTGTCTTTTTCGGCAAGCTGTCGGCATCTCCACATAGCCTGTGTTGTTAATTATTTTTTTCAGATTTTCTCATTGTACAACAATTTTTTTCTCACAAATAATTAATATGGACTCAAACCGAAATAAATAAAAACATCAGTTAAATAAAAATAAAAATTTAAAAATGGAGATTTCAAACGAGTATTGAAAAATGCATGCATTTTTAGCATTAATTTAAAACATGTTAGCAAAACACAATTTCAAAAATATTTGTCGTCTAATTACACTTGTTTTTGAAGAATAAAAAAATGTTATTACAGTAGAAAATTTTAGTGAATTTCATAAATCGGATTGTATTTCTTAATCAAGTGGTCTGCCACACGTTAGATGCCTGGGGAAGTTTTAATAACTTAACTGATTTTCCACCGATTTTAGTTTTTAGTACTTTATTAGAGAGGCATTTTACTCCAAATCAAAATCCTGTAACCTCCTGAATTCAAATTTAACTTAAAATTCCCAAAAAAATTTAGAAAACTATAAAAAAATCATATTTTTGCTTGTAATCCGTTTTTATAAATTCAAGGCCGATGCGGCACGCCTTACCCATGTCCGATCAACATAAATTTTTGTGAGACATACACTCAAAATAATAACTCTGTAAAATACTCTGTAAAATGACTGTAATCTCAATCCAACAGATATTTGACAGAGTTTTCTGTCAAAATACAGATTTAAAGAAAATACTTTGTATTTTGTTGTGACAAAAAAAACAAAGTTTCCTCTGTTATATTACTTTTTACTTTGTAATCTTAATTTTACAGATAATTAACAGCGTTTTCTGCAAAAATACAGATCTAAGCATAATACTTCATATTTTTTTATAACCAAAAAAGTTTTCTGTTTTAAGTAGTATTTGTTTTTGTTTTAAGAAAAAGTTGAAAAAGTAGCAAAAAAAGTTTTCAATTTTTTTTCAGAAATCTTATAAAAATTTTACAAAATAACATGCATTTAACTACACTCAAATTATTTACTCTGTTAAAAACTCTGTAAAATGACTGTAATCTCAATTCGACAGACATTTGACAAAGTTATCTGCCGAAATACCGGTTTTAAGAATATACTTTGTATTTTCTTGTAACCGAAAAACAAAATGTTATCTGTAATTTTACTTTTTACTTTGTAATCTCTATTTTACAGATAATAAACAGAGTTTTTTGTTAAAATACAGATTTTATACATTTTCTCGTAACCAAAATACTAAATTTCAACTGTAATTTTACTTATTGCTCTGTAATACAGTTTTTAAATAAAAAACTCTTCAAAAAACTCCCAAATATTTCAACCGCTCTTTAAAAAGCGTCTTAAATTACGAGGATGTCGGCTAAAATTGGAGGTTCTCGTAAAATACATCGTAATTTTCACAAAAAATAAAAAAAGTAAATTTTCAATTTGGAAGCATTAAAGCAAGCAAATTTACTCGGTGGCATTTTCCAATTGTCAACACTACTTGCACATTAAGGAAATGGAAATTGATCAGAAATCAAATAGTAAATAAAATAGTAAAATTCTGGTCACTTTTATCAAAATTTAACAGATAATTCTGTAAATTTACAGGTTTTTTTTTTTTATCGAAATCATTTTACAGAGTTTTCTTCGTAAAATAACAAAAAATCTTGCTGGTTGGAAATCTATGGTATTTTCTGCTGGCTCAGCAGAGTATCTCTGTAATTTAACAGAGTGATTATTTTGAGTGTAAACTCTGTAAATTTAAAGAGTGTTTTCTGTGTTGTTTTTTTTCATCAAATGTATTTTACAAATATATGTAAATTTACATAGTTTTCTTTGCTAAATGGTGGTTTATTTAACCAATATTTTACTAGAAACTCCGTAAATTAACAGTTTTTTTGTCCAAATCATTTTACAGAGTTTTATAGTAAAATTACAGAGTTTTCTCTGTAAAAAAGCTTTCATATTTAACCAATATTTTACTATAAACTCTGTAAATTAACAGTTTTTTTCTGTCAAAATCATTTTACAGAGTTTTTTAGTAAAATTACCAAGAAATGTTGTTAGCTGGAAAAGTATGGTGTACTCTGTTAAATTAGCAGAGTTTTTCTGTAATTTAACAGAGTTATTATTTTGAGTGTATGTTTACCCACAAATGAATATATCTAGGGTAAGTTAGGCTCAATATCTACCAATTTAATTTTTTTGGAGCAAAATATAAAATAAACCACACTCAAAATAATACATTAGTAGATTTACTAATTTTTTTTGCTAATGCTGGTTAGCTAACTTTTAGCAAATTTTAAGTTGAGATTAGCATGTTAGCAAAAATATCTTGTAAACTTCATTTAGCGCATTAGCAATTTTAAACAAAATTTGAATTAATTTTTTTGCTAAATTTAAAATTGAGTTAACCAAATTTTTGCAAGCTTTTTTGCTAATATGTATTAGCAAAAATAAATGGTAAATTTTTTTTTTTATTTTCAGAAAACTTTAAATGGCGCTATCTCGGAAACTAAGCCAGGTAGAGCAAAACGGAGGCCATGTTTGGTCCTCGAGCTCTCCATAGTATCGCCGGTCCTCCTCACATGTGTGGACCCTAATGGGTCCTAACTTTGAATCCAAAATAGTTAGCATTCCCGAAAATTTTAAAATGCTCATATCTCGGTAAATATTGCCGACACAACAAAAAGTCCAAAAGCATTTTTGTAGCTCTCAACACATAGAACAAGACCGCAAAATAATCAAAAGCTCTCCGAGTAATATTTTTGAAGTTATCGAGTTTCGTAATTTTCAAAACCCCGGTGGTCCCACAAATTCACGTATTTCAAAAACTAAGCAAGGTAGAGCGAAACGGACACAAATTTTGGATCAAAAGCTATGACGATTTTTAAGGAACCCAACTATGTCTAGGCCCATCGGGGTCAGGACCTATCGGGTCCGAACCCAATGGGGTCCTCAGATGTGTATGAACTAAGTTCAAAAATAAAAAATAATTTAGTTAACTAATTATTGGCAAAACATTTTTGCTAACTTAGCAAAAAAAATTGTGGGTTCAAAATCAGCAAATTTTCTTGTAGATTTACAAGCTTTTTTTGCTAACATTACAGTTTTTTTTTTTTGAGTGCATAGTCAAAAAAAGTGCAATTTTCAAAATTAAAAAAAAAAAATATAACGAATTGTGATATCATGTTGAATTACGGCTTAGAAGTTTCGTAGTTTAGAGTAGTACTTTTACTAAAAAATTTTAGACTTAAAAAAAAATCGAAGGTTTCGGAGTTTTTAAAAAATCGATTTTAATTTTTAAACATTAAAAAATAAGGGATAATTACTTCGAATATTTTTTCATATTTTTTTTCTGAAACTACATTTAAATACCAACAAAACGTTGTCCAACTTTTTTTAAGAAATCTATATTTTTTACTGGTCAAAATTGCTTGAGAATTTAATTTTTTAATTTTTTTGAAAAAATCGCCATTTTGAAAAATTGATTACTCAACACCAACATGATATAAAAATCTGAAAATTTGAGAGAAAGTTGTATTAAATACATAATAAAACATATCGTATTCATTAAATTGCTTCGCAATATGGTATAAACTTTGGTTTACTTTATAAGAATAACCAAGTAGAAAAGTTAAATTCGACTTTACCGAATCTATAAATACCCTCCACAATTATAGTACATTTTTTAACATGAAAAAAATTAACAATTTTGATTAGAAATATTTTATTTTAATTAAAAAACTCTTTTTTTGTCATTTTTAAAAATTTTGAAAAATTACTATTTTTTTTTTTTTTTTGAGTGTACAACTTTTTTCGAGTGTAATGTTTTTTTACTTAAAAAATATTTCTGATTGAATGCACGTACGTATGTACACAAAATATTGTCATTTTTGTAAAAAAAAAACTAATTTTTTTTTGAGTGTAAAATTTTTTTTGAGTGTAAAATTTTTTTTGAGTGTAAAATTCTTTTTGAGTGTAAAATTTTTTTTTGAGTGTAATTTTTAAGTAACCAATGCTTTTAAAACTAAAAAAGTTTAAAAAGCATTGCTTAAAAATCAAACAAGTTTGAAAAGCATTGTTAAGTTACCAACAATGCTCTTAAAACTTGTTTAACACGTGACATTTAAGATGAAACCAATCTTAAATTCAGGGTTTTGCTTATAACTTTTGAACCACTGTACCGATTGAGCTGAAGTTCAATACCAAACAGACCTGGGGAACGGCAAAGACACATGCTAAGTTTCAGCAGTCTTATTGTTGTCTTTCGAAAGTTAGAGTGTTTTTAATCTCGTAAAATCGCAAAACACCCTTGCCAAAATTTACTCTTTTGCTCATAACTTTTGAACCACAGGACCGATTTCGCTAAATTGCAATACTAACCTGACCCGGTAAATGGTCAACATATATACCAAACTTCAGGAGCCTCCATAAAGTCTTCCAAAAGTAAGCGCGCTTTTAACGGACAGACAGACAGACGGAAGGACGGACATCGCTAGATCGACTTAAAATCGATCAAGGATCATGAATATATATACTTTATGGGGTCCTAGACAAATATTTCGATGTGCTACAAACGGAATGACAAACTAATATATACCCTCTATCACTAGAGTGGAGGGTATAACATGAGAAATAGGCAGTCTATGGCGCTCAGACTTAAAAAATCTTCCCCCCCCCCCCCACTCTGGGTTTTAGTGGTAAAAGCACATCATTTGCCATCTATTTTAACAAATCCCACATAGCGCCAAAGTTAAATTCATGAAAAAGCATTTCTCGCTCCGCCTAATAATCTACATAAATTTGATTATATTAATCATTTACTGCCAAATATATGAATTGATAATTTTATCAAGTTGGTGATCTGAAATCTCTTTAAAAGTAATAAGCACGTGAACAGGACGTAGTTTATAAAAAAAGCTCTAACAAATTATTAAAACACGTGAGTAGGACATTTTGCTGTCAGATTTGCAAAATTTCTTTTGTAAAATGACTTAACGATTTTTAAATTCCATTTGATTTTTGGCTAATTTCCGGTGTGCATGTGCCGAACTGATAAAACCTTTTAAAACATTTTTTTAAAAATTTAAAATCAACCCTTTTTTGGAAAGGGAAATCCTTTTTAAAAAACTCAATCCAACAAAGAATTAAGCCTCATATAATAGCAGGACTATAGCAAATACACTTAAAAAAAAAAAAATCTCACACACTTTTAAATTTATACGCACTTGTATGTACATCACCACCACTACTATCATCACAGATATCACAGAAACGTCAAAGCAAAACACTTAATAACAGTTTAAGCCTTTGAGTAGCTGTCAATCGTTAAAAAAAAAATACTGAATGTGTCTGTTTATTGTCATGACATTTAACTTCCATAAATCTTGGCATCAATTCATTTTTTTTTTAACTTCAAACCAAATGTCCAAACGAAAAAGAAAAAAAAAATAAATTAACGACAGACAGCAAGGGACTTGACGTTCATATAAAACTTATTTTTCTTTTTTTTTTTGTACTTTTGAAGACTACTAAATTTAGAGCGTATATGAAAGAATTAAAAACGTCAAAAACGATTTTAAGCTGTTTTTTGCTATCAAACATAAAATGCCGACAGCAAAATGCTTTGAAGTTTAAAATTTGAAACGTAGTGGCGGCCTGTTAAGTTAGTGGTGGTAACTTCGCACTGTCATTGTTAATAAGTATTTGACGTTTTGGTCATTCTGGCACGTTTTTTTTTTAGTAAAGAAAACATGTATTCATATACAGTAGCATATACCGAATTAAGCTAAACTGTGCTTTATTAATACCTCTGGAACAATGCGTTTAGAAGAGCTGATTATGGTATGACCAATTGATGAATTTGTTCTAGCCATCGCAATATAGGGAATTTTCTGGTATTTTCTGGCCATAACTCCAAAAGTTGGGATATTGCCTCAAAATTTGGCAAGTTTATTTGGCGGTAAGTTTTAAGGCTCTGTATAAAAAATTGGCATGATCTGGCTAATAAATCGTGTTTTTAATGCAATTTTGTAATATAATTTTGTCAATAATTTTTACATCCACGCCCAGAAAAGGGGGCGGGCAAAAAAATAATTTTACTAGTGCCTTTGGTCCAAGTGCAGGGCTTTGAACTTCTTGTGGCGTATTTTTTTTTTAATTTTTAAGCAAATGTACAAAAAAAATTTAAAATATGGGATTTTGCGTAGCTAGACTAAGTTATTTAAGGGGGAGCTTTTTTTCACATGTTCCAATTTTGCTCATTTACGAACTTGAACATCGTAAGACTATAGGACATATTCGTGCCAAACATCAGGTGGCTAGCTCTTTTGGTTTGGACAGCATCGTGCATTCCCCAGACAGTCAGACCGACAGACGGTCGGACGGACATCACTAAATTTTTTTCCCCATGGAGCCGCATGGCTTAGCGGATGAATACATCTTACTCACAAAGAGTTTCCCAATATCTCATAGAGATATGGGAGTATGCAATTATATGCAAAAAAAGTAGCAGTCCACAAATAAATTTGGTTTAAAAAAAAAAAAATAATTAAATAGAAAAATTAAAAAAATATATAAATCAACATTTTAAACCTGTACTTTGTACAAAATATATTTATTTGCTCTATTGATAATTGAAATTAATTTCAAAAGATTTTAATACAGGATTTTAAGTACGTTAATTTTGTAATAAGTTATGTTCTCCAAAATTAAAAAAAAAATAATAAAAAATTAAATTTTGTTTTTGACGCCTCCGTACTAGCGGTAAAAAAGTTTGGTGTACAAAAATATGTGTGCTAGCTTACTTTAATATAGTTTACTGTATAATGGCATCCGAAAAAAGTTTTTTTGAACACATCAAAAATGGACCTTTGGCCAACAATTCCTTATAAATTCCCTATAGTGCATCGCTTGGACAACATTTTTTTCTATTTTAAAAATATTTTTGAATCTAAGAATGGTTCTTTATGAAAAACTAGCATGCCCGCTTGTACTTTTTTACCGGTAATATTGAATACGAGATAGAAAACAAGTGAGAACGCTATTCGGCTGTGCCGAATCAAATATACCATCAACATTTTACCCTTTCTTATTTTTTTTTTTTCAAATTCTTTTGGTGCAGAAAATATCAGCAAAAATTTATAAACAAGAATAAAGTCCTGCCGATTTGCAGCATTCGTCGGCAAATAAAGAATTTCAGTAAAAACAGTTAAGCTGCTTTCACACAAATATTTTCTTTTTTAAATTATAAATTTAATTAAAAAAAAAAAATAACAAAAACTACACCAAATTGCATTTTCCGTATTTTTGGCGATTTTTGCTATAACGTTTTTATATTTAAAAAAAAATATTTTTTTTAATATGAAAATATTTTTTTTTTTTTTAAATCTGAACAATATTTAAATATGGCGACTTTTTAAATCCTATTTGGTTAAAAAGCCAAAAAAATC
The DNA here is from genome assembly GCA_963921195.1 of Pegoplata infirma. Lineage (NCBI taxonomy): Eukaryota > Metazoa > Arthropoda > Insecta > Diptera > Anthomyiidae > Pegoplata > Pegoplata infirma. Next base: position 191,592,945 of record OY992537.1, on the reverse strand, counting down.
TGGCAACCCTGTTAAGTAGACTTAAAGAAAGCAGCACACACCAAACTTGAACAACAAACAATATTTTTTTCTCGTTTTGTGCAACGCATGAAAAACAAAGAAACAACAATTAATATTTTTAACATGTGCGTTTTTATTATTACTAAAAGGACTTTTTTAAATAAATTTAGATTTTGTTTTATATTTTTTAAAGTTTTTTGTAAAGATTTTTTTCTTTGTTCTCAGTTTTTTTCATTTCAGTTTTAGTTGTTATGTATCTACACAATATATGATCAGTTAATTTAGGGTTATATTGAAAAAATTCAAGAGTTTTTTCAGAAAATCACTCATAACTTTTGATCTAATTAACCGATTAAAAAACAAGTAGAAAAGTTAAATTCAACTTGACCGAATCTATGAATACCCACCACAATGCCCTTTTAAGTTAAAGAAAAATTTCCTAACGTGAAAAATTACATTTTTGATTAGTTTTTATTTTGTGTAAAAAAACTTTTTGTTTTAAATAATTTTTGAAAAAAAAAAATAATTCACTAATTTTTTTTGAGTTTAAAATTTTTTTCGAGTATATTTTTTTTTTAGTGTAAAAATATGTTTGAGTGACAAAAATACATATACATTTTTGTGACTTACCTGTTTTTAAAACATGTTTAACGGCCAAAGCAGAAATCGACGACGGTTCTAAAAAAAAGCGTTCTGAAAGCACTGTAACAAAAAAAAAGCATTCTCAAAACGCTATTTTCAAACGCTTTGCGAGCGTTTTTGAAAAGCGTTCTGAAAGCACTATAACAAAAAAAAAAACGCTTTGCGAGCGTATTCGAAAAGCGTTTTAAGATTTCTTTAGATTTTTTTTTTTTTTTGAAAATTAAGTTTTAAGTTCCAAAACTATTTTTGAATAAACATTTTTTGTCAATTTTTTTTTTTTTGTTTTTTAAGTAAAAAAATATTATCAACAATGTTTTTAGTTGTTTTTTTTTTTTTTTTTAAATTTCTAAGTTTCGAAAATTTTTTGGAAAAATTTTCTAAGTTTCTTGGATTACAAATTTTTTTTTCTGTTTTCTCAATTTTGTTGGTATTTTAAGTTAAGTTTAAATACAAGTGGTTACAGAATTATAATACGGAGTAAAATGCCTCTCTAATAAGGTACTTAAAACTAAAATCGGTTGAAAATCAGCCAAGTTATTACAACTTCCACAGGCATCTAATATGTGGCAGACCACTTGATTAAGCAATACAATCCGATTTTTTTCAACACCCTTTTGAAATCTCGATTTAATTTTTTTTTTTTTTAACATGATAATGTTTTTAGGCTGGTGTCTAATTTTAAAAAAGTTGCAGGACGCCACCTAAGTTTGACTATATAAGCTAAAAATTAACGAAAAATAAAACAAGAATTACTATTTTCATTTTCTTAAAACCAAAAATTTTAATAACTTGGGTTTGTAACTTGAATAATAATTCACCTCGTGGTGAATAAACCAGTTTTTCACCAGCTGGTGAATAAAAAGTTACATAATTATTTTTCAACAAAAAAAATTTTTTTTTTTCATCAATTTTTTTTTCATAAATTTCTTTTTTTTTTCATCAACTTTTTTTTTCACCAATTTTTTTTCCATCAATTTTTTTTTTTTTCATCCAATTTTTTTTTCATCAATTTTTTTTTTTCATCAAACTTTTTTTTCATAAATTTTTTTTTTCATCACTTTTTTTTCATAATTTTTTTTTTATCCCAATTTTTTTTTTTAATTTTTTTTTTCATCAAATTTGTTTTTCATCAAACTTTTTTTTTCATCAATTTTTTTTTTTTCTTAAAATTTTTTTTTCATCAAACTTTTTTTTTCATCATTTTCTTTTTACAATTTTTTTCATCAATATTTTTTTCATGAATTTTTTTTTTTTACTAATTTTTTTTCATCAAAATTTTTTTTTACATCAAAAAATTTTTCTTTTCATCAAAAACTTTTTTTCATCAAAATTTTTTTTTCACCAAAAGTTTTGGGTTCATTAAATTTTTTTTAACATAATTTTGTTTTTCGTGAAAAAAAAAAAAAATATTTTTTTACCAAAACTACTTTTCCACTAAGTCTAAGCTTTTCGAATAAAAATTTTCCATTTGTTTATCAAATGTACATAAATCAAGTGAGAGTGTTATATTCTTTGGTGCCGAATCTTTTATACTCTCCAAAATGTAAATACACTTCTTTGCACTTATTTTTGCACTCACTTACGAAATGTAAAGCTCTTTTGGTTTTTAACGGGGTCCTCGACTGATATTTCAATTCGTTTTGCATGGAATAGCAAAGTAATATAACATTATTTTTTCTAAAAAAAACTAAGCTTTGGCAAGTACACCCAAATCTTCCGCAAAACATTATCATGATTTAATGTTTTGGGCAAGAGTACAAAATTCGCAGGCATTTTTGTTTTAAAATTTGGAAAAACCAAAAAAAATTTACACTGAAACATGAATAATAAAAAAATGTTATTACAGTAGATAATTTCAATAAATTAAAAAAAAGGGACTCGTATTTTTTAATCAAGTGGTATGGCACACGCTAGATGCCTGGGGAAGTTGTAATAACTTGGCTGATTTTCAACCGATTTTAGTTTTTTGTACCTAATTAGAAAAGCATTTTACTAAATATCATAATTCTGTAACCACTTGAATTTAAACTTAACTTAAAATACCAAAAAAATTGCGAAAACAGAAAAAAAATCATATTATCCTTGTACACTCAAAAAAATAAACTGGTAAAACGCCTGGTAAAATGCCTTATTACAAGGCATCCCTTCTACCAATATTTAACAATTTTCCTTGCTTTTTAACAAAAAATTTTGTACTTTGCTCAAACGAGAATACAGTTTTATTAGTAATTTTACAAGTTTATTTTCGTAATTGAATTCTACCATTTGAAAGGTTATTTTACAAAAAAAACTGTAATTTTACAACAAAGTTTTTATTATGAGGATTCTAGTTGAAAAAAAACCGTTATTTTACAAAAATTATGTTGTACGAGGAAAATATTTAAAAAAAAGTTGACAAAATTTTGAAAATTTGTTTTTTTGAGTGTAATACGTTTTTTAAACTTCAAGGACCGTGCTGAACGCTTTACCCATGTCCGATCGTCCTTAATTTTTGTAAGACATATTTTTACCTCAAAATGAATATATCTAGGTTAAGTTAGGGTTAGTATCTACCAATTTATTTTTTTTGGAGCACCATATAAAATAAATCAGAGCCAAAAAATAAAAGGTTCAATTTTAAAGATTTAAAAAAAAATAGAAAGAATTGTGATCACATCTCGAATTATAGCTAAAAAGTTGCGTAATTTGGAGTAGAATTTTTAGGGGTTTTTACAAAAAAATCGAAGGTTTCGGACTTTTTCAAAAAGTCGATTTTAATTTTTAAACGTCAAAAAATAATTGATAATTATTTTTTAATAATTTTTTCATATTTTTTTTTTTCTAAAACTACATTTAAATACCAACAAAACGTTGTCCAACTTTTTTTAAGATATACATATATTTGTTAATGGTCACAATTAATTAACAATTTTAATTTTTAAATTTTTTTGGAGAAAATCACCATTTTGAAAAACTGATTACTCAACAATATCTTGGAATAAAAGGCTGAAAATTGATGTCCAAGTTGCATTTAATAAGTACTAAAACATATCCAAAAATAAAATCAATCAAAAGGGGTAGGGTCTAAAAGCGAGTGATTTTGCCCCATATACAATTTGAAATGCCCCATAAACAATCACATTTCCAAAAATTATTTTTTCAGAATCCAACTGGGGCATCCAACATTCCAAATATCAAGTTTCAAGGACCATTTTTAAAGGAAGTATAAAAGGTACCAAAGATTCCACCTTTTTTATCCCCCTTAGGAACCGAATTTTTGAAAAGTACTTTTTTTAATATACATTTTTTAATTATTATTTGTTTACCATTATTTCAGGATATTTTTTACCTATTTTACCCGTATGCCCCTTAGAAACGGAATTTTTAAAAGCCATTTTTTATGGAAACACAAAAATATCAGAAATTGAAAATTTGATTTTTTTTTTTTTTAATTTTGCTTAACTTTCCTATTTTTTATTTTTTTTTATTTTTATAATATCACTGTACAACACAAAAAAAATTGAGGTCAGAGTTATAAATTTTGATAGAAGAGATAAAAAAAACACGTGTATCGGCGTTTCTATGCCGATTGACAATAGAAAAATTGCATTTGGTGGAAATTTTACGTCCCCCTCAAATGAAACCCAGATGTAAACTTTCGATAAGCCGATGCACGTGTCTTTTTTTTGTCCCTTCTATCAAAAATTATAGGTGGGAAAAAAAAAATAATTTTGTTGTACAGTGTTATTTTCAGACTATATTTTTAGTTTTCTATTTTTACGTTATTCTTTATTTTTAAAGCTCTTTGAAATAGTTTTGAATTTATTTCTGATTTGTTGATTAATTATACCCTACACCACTCTGTGGTACAGGGTATAATGAGTTTGTGCTGATGTTTGTAACTACCCGAATTTATTGGTCATAGACCTACCTTCAAGGATCGACTCAGAATTACTTTTTGAGTCGATTTAGAGATGTCCGTCCGACCGTCCATCCGTCCGTCTGTCCATCTATCGATTTAAACATGATAAAGGTCGCATTTTTCAATCAATTGACTAGAGATTTTAAACTTAAACATCTTTTGGCCCAAGGACGAGCCTATTGAAATTGGATAAAATCGATCCATGTTAAGACCTAGCCCCCATATAAATGCCCCCTTTGAATTCGGCTTAAATGACTCTAAAAACAGTATTATAATAGATATCGCTTTGAAAATCAGTAGGTAAACAAACTTTGTATGCATAAATCATCGTTCCAAATTTCAAAGGAATCGGGTCAGTCCTTCTTGTAGTCCCCATCCAAACCACGCTCCCGATATTTATACAATTCTCTTAAAATTCATAAAAATGGAAATATTTGATAAAAATTTAATTTTTAGGTATAAAACATGTACTTTAATAACCTAATCAAATCGGAAAATAATTGGACCATTTTTGGACTTAGTCTCCCATATAAAAATTTCGATCGATATTCAGTTAAATCGGTCTATTGACAAAAAAATAAACCAATTCCACTAAAATTTGATCTCTGTGTGTCTTCTACACTAAATAAATATCTAACATAAGACAGATCCAATCGGTCCATGTTTGGACTTGGGACCCATTTTCCGGAAAACACTGGTGTAGGGTATCATATGGTCGGTCTTGGCCGACTATAACTTTCTTACTTATTTTTTCTAAATTTTCCTTAATTTATTTTTCGACTAGAATTTTTAAGTTTTATAATTTCTCAGTTTTTTTTTTTAATTTCTAGACCATTTGTATAATTTTACATATGACGATAAAAACGCAGGAAACAGCTAAAAACTAATATTTTTTTCAACATTTTTGCATAATGCGCTAATCCATTAATGCAAAAAAGTTCACAAAAATATAAGTTTTAAACCCTTTCCTGCGTTTTTATCGTCATTTGTAAAATTATACAAATGGTCTATTCGTCCTTGTTCGCATGAACTGTTCAATTACTGAATTTTCTGATTTTTTCTAATTTCATATGAATTTTACTACTATGTATAAAAATAAGAGTGTTTTTCAACATTTTATATTCAAGAAAATTTTTATCTCTATTAACTTCTACAGACAGAAGGATGGATGGACATCAAAATCATTTTTTATTTGAGTGTTAAAATATGTTTTTTTTTTTTTATTTTGCAGTTTATTATTTTTTTGTTCAGTTCATATTGAAAATTCTTTATAAATATTGATTAAAAACGTCGTTTTGCTTGTCAAAATATGATATATGACCAAAAAAAATAAAATATTAAAAAAATATCATACACTAAAAGAGCAAAAAATAAAAAAAAAAACGTTAATGAAAAAAATCGCTCAAAATGACAACACAATATACAAAAGATGGCGACTTAATGACTTATGAAAAATAACTTGAAAATAAATAATAATAATCATAAGTAATGTAGACAAAAAAGAAGAGCATAACTCACAGTGAAAATTTTTTATATACATATTTAAAAAAAAAAGGAAAAACAATTTATTAATTTATCATTGTGCTTATTTAGCGCAAATGTATACTGACAGCACTCTGGCAATACAAGACAGTGGTTGGTGACTGTTAAAACTTAAAAGAAAAATGTTTGCAAATAAATCAGCCCAATTTGTATGCTAATATTTTCGCCAATGCGGATTTAGTAGAAAGAAGCAAAAGAATAAAAATCTGGTTAAATTAAAAAAAAAAAAAAAAAAAAAAAAATATAATTTCTGAAATTCAATTGATAATTTCTGAAATACAATTGATAATTTCTGAAATACAATTGATAAATTCTGATATACATTTGAAGGGCTTATTGTAAAAACTCGATAAGCAACATTTCATTTAATAGTATTTTTTGCCTTAAAACTTTTGAAATAATGTAGAAAAAATAATTTTTGCAGAACTTTTATCTACTTTTTTATCTTGTTTTTATAAGTTTTTCGTACGACTTACGGTTTTCGAGTACAAAATTGTAAAAAAAGCTGTCTAAAAGTTAATATTTTCAAAAAAAGCGCTCTTATAAACGCCATCTTTCAAAGTATTGATCCAAAAACAAAATATGTTCTTCAATCATTTATGAAGCTCTATTTAATAATAAAAAATTAACAAAAATCGGTGATCTGTCTGTTAAATTTTCCATGGAAAAGCTCATATACCATGAGTATGATCCAAATAAATGCTTAAATAATTCTTGGGGTTGGAAAGCGTAAAAAAAAACGGTCTAATATGTGTCACTTCTTATTTAACCTACGTACCTTTTACAGGGACATGACAAGTGTGCAATAAGCTTTAATAGCTTTTCGAATTTATCCCAGTTAAACTCTTCTTGAAAACCACTGTTACTTACTATGTACTAATGTATATCTCATATATACAACGGATACTCATCGTAGTCATCAATCACAATTACGAAATAAAAAGCAGCAATAAATTAACGATAAAAGCTCCATTCGTTAAGGGGTCTTCTCTTTCTTTTCATAAGTTTTTTTATTATTAAGTATTATTATTTCGGGCTATCATTCTGTCTATAAATGTTTGTATGTCTATCTGTCTGTCCGCTTTTTAGTTTTTTTTTGACTGTTTGAATGGATGGTTTTTACTAACCATCCATCTTTCATACAAGTTAAGTACTTAAACCATCTAACCAACCAACCATTCATCCATCTATCCAACTAGCTTTTGCTAGCTAGCGGTGGTATTTGATTCAAAAGATCCGCCCGGCAAAATATTAAACAAAAAAAAAAAAAATAAAACAAAAATTAATTTCATAAAGGCAAAAAGACTCATAGTTATAAGCTGCCACCACATTTCATGCCATATCATAACTCTTGTATACAATATATCAAAATCTATGAGTGAGTTTCATTTATCTATCGTTACATTCATATGTTTGTTAAACCCAGCAAATATTATCAGTTTAAACGGAGCTTTTGAAAGTAGTAGGTATTTGAGGACTTGATAAAGTTTCTTACTGGTAAAAGCTTGCAGCACTTTTAAACTAATCGTTTCGAAAGTTAAAGAATCTTCGTTTTCTTTTAAAGAAAACTTTTTTTTGGAAATTTGTACTTTTTTTTGGAAATCCGTAAATGGTTTACACCATTTGCAGATGTAATTCGAAAATAAACAATTGAAATTCAACGATCATACTTGAAATTCGAAGATTTCATTTGTAATTCGAACTTTTTTTGTCATTACTATTTTTTTTTGAGTGTAATTTTTTTTTTGAGTGTAAAATTTTTTTTGAGTGTAAATTTTTTTAGTATAAAAATATTTTTGAGTGAGTAATATTTTTAAAGCTCGGTTTTTTTGAATTTTTTTCAACTTGTGAATTTAAGGTGAAACCAATCTGTTTTGCTTATGACTATTGAACCACTGGATTTGGCTAAAATTCAATACGAATCAGACCAGAAGAATATGAAGCAAGCTTCAGCATCCTCAAAATTGTCTCTCGAAAGTTACCGTGTTTTTGTCTCGTAAATTTACGAAAAACCCATGCGAAATAATGATAACAAAAGTTAAAAAAAAAAGTAAAATATCGGTCAAAATTATGATACAAAACCACAAATCTTGACGTGGGTCTTCGGATTTTATTTATGTTATGAACACATGTGCTCTAGACATTCCCATTTACAGTTTAATTAAATTCCAAAAACTCGCAAATAAATTTTCCTTTAGTGCCCCCCATTTCCCGTTCACGGTATTCCCGGTTCTGGAACCGGTTTCCCGGTTCTAGATATATTCCCGGGAATACCGGTATTCCCGTTTCTGATTCTGGTACCGGTTCTCAAAATCCAAAAAAATACTATACCATAAAATATTTAAATTACACTATTTAATCAGTATTTCAGAAATATTTAGTTGTGTTTGTAAAATTATTTAAAAATCATGTAACTATTTCTTCTTAAATTAAAAAAATAAAATGAAAATGGTATTTTTCACATGTTTTGTATTTTTTTATAATAAAAGCAAAGAAAAAATTTTAATTGTACAAAATTTTATAAAATATATATACCGGTAGTCCCGGGAATACCGTCAGAATCGGAACCGGGAAAACCGGTATTCCCGGGAATACCGGGAATGAATTAAGAACCGGGAAATCGGTACCATTTAGCGGTAATACCGAGAACCGGGAATACCGGTATTCCCGGTACTACGGTATTGACCTTAAGCACTATTTTAATTTTTTAAAATTTTCAAATAAAATCACAAAAAATTGAAAAAGTTGTATAGTTTAAGGAGCTATAACTTCTTAAGTAAATATCGGATTTTTATAATCGAAAAAACCTTTATTTCAAACATAAAAAATCAAAAAAATGCAAATGCATTTTTGGGGTGCATTTCGTCAACTTTTACCTCTTTTCCCATGAAAATTATGACAAAGTCAGTCATAATTTTCATTGGACACAAAAGTCTTCTATTTTTAATGTATTTTTTTTTTAAATTTTGTTAATTTTTTTCCAGACAAAAATGAAAAAAAGCTAGATTTTTTTTGTTTTTCAAAATTTTTAAGTAATTGTTTTCTAAATTGTTGTTCAATGTATTTTTGAATAGCAATAACTCCTTAAGTTAATATTGGATTTCTATAATCAAAATTGAAATGGAAAGCTTAAGTACCCTTAAGGGCCATGTGGGGCCCTGCATCCAAACAGAAGCTCGAAATTAGATTAGCTAAACCCGGTATGAATTTCGCTGCAATCGGTCCAGTATGTACCGAATTATTAAAAATATATCTGTGTACATCATTGCGTATGATTGCTATTTAAAGTCAATTACAAATTAAGTATACGCCCCTTATACAGATTTTACCTATTGCTGTGTTTTTCAGTAAGTGGATTTATTTTCATTTCTTCTTATTTAGATTAAAAAAAAATATTTCAACATGTTAAAAAAAATTGGAATACATTTTAAATTAGCAATTATTATTCAAAAAAAAAAAAAATAAAAGATTTTGGAAAATGACAAACCATATAAATCAAAATTAATCCAAAATGCACTTATTAAATCCTAGGATTTAGTTGGATTAATTTTAAGATAAAAATATCTTTTTTGATTTTCCATTATGTTTTATTATTTTTTTCGAATTATATTCAGTTGCTACTTTAACGCAGATCTGATTTTGATTTTTGTACTGTGTTATCGCCTTAGAAGCTATATATTGACAATTTTGCTTCAATTTTACAGAACTTTGAAAAAAAGTAAATTCTATTGTAAATTTCAGAATGGGAAAAAATTAATTTCATTTCACTCTTTACCAGGCGCGGATCCAGGAATTTCATTTGGGGGGGGAGATTTTTTTTTTTGCAAAAAAAAATTATGGGATCGGAAAGCAATAAAGTTTGGTTTGATGTGGAGGGGGGGGGGGGGTGGTGTTAAAAACATAAGGAAAATCTATAGCCAGCCAGTCACAACTGTGAATAGACACGTTCACTTAACTTTAAAAATTCATATTTTTCTAAACAAAAATTTATACTAAAACTCCAATATTTAAAAAATAAAAATTAACAAAGTATTGGTTTTTTATCAATTCCCTTCACAAAATTTCTCAGATGTTGATACATTTTTACTGCATAAAAACTCTTAGATTTTAAAATATCTCTCATATAGAGAAATAACCAATTTCTGAGATATTTTCCTTTATAAAAATGTTCAGATTCTAAACTTTGATAAAAAAAGTTCTTTAATTCTTAGATCATATTTTCTGTTGCAAAACTTTCAGATTCAACATTTTCTTATGTCTCAGATTTCTAAACTTTTTTTTATAGAAATAATCTGAGATTCTGAGATATTCTTTCTACAAAAAAATTCTTAATTTTCAGATCCTGAAATATATTTTGTAAAAGAAAATTATCAAATACTAAAAAATTGTCGGTTTCTAAAACATTTTATTTAGAAATTTTGATACACTTTTCTAAAAACTAAATCTTAAATTTTATAGCATTCTTTGATAGAAAAATTTTACGGTTTTAATGCCATCTAATGTTTTTTAAGACAATTTCTAAGATTCTTGAACAATTTTTTATAGAATAATTATTATTATTAGAAAAATTTAAATATTCAGAGACACATTTCCTGTATAAAAATTCCCGGGGATTTCCAACAGAAAAACTTTCATCAGAAAAATCTCCAACAGAAAAATTTCAAGCTGAAAGATTTTTTATACAAAAAAAATATCTCAAAAAAATAATAGGTTTTGATAAACTTTTCGTACACCCAAAAAAACGTGGGTATTCAATACTAAAAATTTAACTAAATTTTAGTCCAAAAGGACCTAGTGCAGGAATTGCTAACCAATACTAAAATTTTTTACTAATATTATTCAAAACCAGTAAAAATTACTCATTTTAGTACTTTGAAGATACTAAAATTAGTAACGAATTAGTAGATTTTGGTACAAAATCATTTACTAAACCTTTTACTGTAGAATTATTTTGAGTGTATAGAAAAATTAGCAGATCTAAAAGATATATTAAACAGAAAAAATATATTTCCTTATAGAACAACTCAGATTCTGAGCATTTTGTCTGTAGAAATCTTTCCGATTCTGAGATTTTTGTTTTTTAAGTTCTTGGCAGAATCTGAAACATTTTTTCTAAGGAAAAATTCTTAGTTGCTGAGGAATTTTTCCTAAAGAAATCTTATAAGATATTTTTCTAAAATTTTTAAATAATTATTCAATCAAAAAATTCTTATATTCAGAAACAAATAAGTATCAAAACATTTTCTAAAAATGAAGTCTGAAATTCTGAGACATTTTTCGATAAAAATATAATGCTTTTTCCTTAGAAAATTATAAGGAAAGTTATTAAGTTAGAAAATATCCACGAATTTTTTTTAGTTTTTCATATGAATTTTTAATTCCGAAACATTTTATTCCAAGGATGTAAAAAAAAAAATTTAGGATGGAGGCTGTGTGTGCTGACGTAAATCATCAGCACACATATACCTCTCCAAAGGATTTTTATACATCTTGGTCATTTTCTTTCGATCCTTGTTCCTTTCCTTTCCTTTCCCTTCCCTTTTTCCTTTTCTTTTTCCTTTTCTTTTTTCTTTCCCTTTTTTTTTCTTTTTCCTTTTTTTTCCTTTCTCTTTTTTTTTCTTTTGAAATCGTTTTGGGGGGGAGAAATCCCATTCTCCCCCCCCTGGATCCGCGCCTGCTCTTTACAGTTCAAGTCTGATATATTACGAAAAAATCAATTGGTTTCTAAAAAAAAAAAATCCGTTGAAATTTGTAAAAGTTGCATGCATTTAAGTAAAAATCCAGTTATATTTGTGTGTATTGACATTCGGCACACTCGAAATAAACAAATACAACTGTTTTTGTATAAAACTGAATTTACTCATTTTTGTTAAAATGCATGTAACTTACAGAAAATGGATAAGCATTTAATCAGGGTTAATTTAAAAGTAAGGTATTTTTAAAAAATAAAATCCTCCAATATTGTCCGAAGGTATTTTTATTTATGTCAAGCCACTTTTTTGAATATTGAATTTGCAATATCTTAAAAACGTTTCTACTTTTGAAAATCTTGACTTATCCCAGCAAAAATAAATCTAGATTTTTGCGACACAGCATCTAAAAAGATGATGTGTAACATACCGAAGCGCATCCAAAGAGCGCTCTTGAGGATGCAGTAAAAGTAAGGGGAAAAAATTAAAATTTTTTGTTAAGATTTTTAATATAAAACTAAAAATTTAAAATTATATTTTGATAAAATTTCATACATGCTTTTCTTTTGAATATATTTAACACTTTTTTAATAAAAACCATGAGTTTTGGACAAAGACACATGATTTCACTGCATCATTATTGCTCATTAATCAGCGCTGCGAAGAGTGCTTCAATCATAACACCTCACATTTTGAATGAAAAAAAATTGAGTACACCATTTCCACTTTAGTTTCAGAAAATACAAATTATATTACAAAAAATGTCCATTCATATTTTAGAATCTCCAATTATATTTAAAAATGTCCAATTAAATTTCAAAAATTTCCATTATAATTGAAAATTTTTGAAATGTAATCAAAATTTTTTTGGTTATAAATGGTAATATCTGAAATATAAATGGAAGTTTCTGAAATATAATTTGAAATATAATTGGACATTTTTTAAATGTAATTGGATCTCTTAGGCGATATTTCTTCCAAATGCTTGTAGGAAGTTAACTGATTTTCTGAATTAGTCAATTGTATTTAAGATTTTCAAATTGTATTCAGAAGTAGTCAATTGTATTTCAGATTATGTAATTTGTATTTCAGAAATAGTCAAATGTGCTTTATCTTTATTCTGCTTAAATAGCTCTAAAATGATACATGAATTCACTGCACCTTTATAGCGATTTTTTCAGCGATCTAAAGAGATGTGAATTCAGAGCATCTTAAGAGCGCTTTTTCGGTGTTTCCAACTAGCGCTCTAAAGTGTGACATCGCCTTAGAGAATCATGCATGAATTCAGCAGGTTTGGATGCGCTCCTTAACTCGAGTTTCCTTTCCAAAAGCTGGTGCCAGTTCAGCAAAATTTCTGCTGGGAAGTTACAAGCCCAAGTTACTAACATTTTTGGTTTTAAGAAAATGAAAACAGTAGTTCCTATTTTTTTTCTTAAATATTTTCGCTTATATAGTTAATCTGAGGTGGCGTCTTGCAAATTTTTAAAATAATGTACCAGGGCCATTCCAGAAAATTTAGCTCAAATTTTAGTCATTTTTGGAAATGGTGTCTCAGATTAATTTGAACCTTGACACATAGATAGCCCTCATAAATATGATATATGTACCATATATCGTTTTTTTACATTTGGTGTATTTAACGAATTATGGCGGGTCAAAGATTGACTTTTTAAGCAAAAGTAAGAAAAATACATCACGTTTAAAGAGCTGTATCTTCTTAACCAATGACCCGATTTTCACAAATTTAGGCTCATGTGAAAGCTGGGGTTCTTCTTTTAGAAAATATTTTTAAAATAACACAGTTTCTTTTACAGAAATGATGCAAAAATGCAAAAACATTTTTTCTTTTCGAATATTTAAAAAAACACATCTTCGATTTTTTTAAAAAAAATTCTGGTGAAAAATAACAATGTTTTGTATAATATATTCAAAATTCAGAGTGGGATCTCCATGGGATCAAAAACTATTCTGTTTTAAGTACGAGGTTCTCATATTTTTCCCTTAGAAAATTTAAATTTCTAATGTTTTGAATGTTTTTCAAAATTTTAATAGTATAATTTTCTTTGAAAATTTAAATTTTTATATTGAAGAAACATAAAATTTTAATTTTCTAAGGTAAAATTTAAGAACTTCGTACTAAAACCAGAATATTTTTTGATCCCATTGGGATCCCACTCTGAATTTTGGATATGTTGTACAAAACAGTATTGTTTATCACCAAACTTTTTTTTAAAAAAATCGAAGATATGTTTTTTTAAATATTCGCAAAAAAAAAATGTTTTTGAATTTTTGCAACACTTCTGAAAAAAACCGTATGCTTTTGAAAATATTTCCTAAAAGAAGAAGAATTAAGCTTTCATATGAGCCATTACTTGTGATAATCGGATTACTAGTTAAAAAGTTAGAGCGCGTTAAACGTCATGTGTTTTTCTGACTTTTGCTAAAAAAGTCGAACTTTGACCCGCGATAATTTGAAAACTACAGCAAATTTTGAAAATCCAAAATTCAACATATCTCATATAAACGTGGATATCTATGAGCCAAATTCTCAGTGGCGTCCAAAGGCATGTTTCCGAACAGTGGGGCGAAAATTTTTGGAATTACCCACCAGCTTTAAAACATTATCATTTTAAAAAATCTTTGACTGTTTTGTTATGGAAAATAACATGCTATTAGTTTCATGTCACTCTGATTTTGGTTTTTGCACTATGTTATTGCCTTAGAAGCTATTCTACCAAATATACACGAAGAAAAGATATGTGATTGTAGCAATTATAATTTAAGAGCGTCATATTATGATTTGAAATTTTGTCATAACTTGTTTGTAGCAACCATAAAATAAATCAAATTTTATGATTGCTATAAACATATTATGATAAAATGTTCAAACATAATATGACTCTCTCAAATTATGGTGGCCACAATCATAACTCTTCTGTGAGTGAGACAATTTTACTTTAGTTTTACCGAAATTTAGGGAAAAACAAGTAAGAGTCTTAAATTCGGCGGTGCCGAATCTTTTATACCCTCCAACATGCAAATAAATAAAAAAAATGCAGGGGTGTGTTCTTTTTTTTGGGGGGGGGGGGTGTCGGTAGTGGTAATTGGCGGGTCACATTTCCTCTCGAAATAAAAATTTAAAAAAAAATAATTCTTATGCTTTTTGCACTAGAGAAATACAAATTTATCCTTTAAAAAAAAAAAAAAAAATCTAGATTTTTTTTTAATTTGTTGGTGTTTTTTTTTTAATAGAAAAACCCAGACCTATTCCTGAAGCGTTCCCTTTAACATGCGTCTAGGTGTCCTAGAAACGAATGCCCCCCGAAAGCGGTTAAAAATTCATATGTTTTTTAAGTTTTGATTCTGTAGATTTTTCGGAAATTTAGAACTCCCAAATATGTTTTGAGAATGAAAGATTTTTAATGTTTTTCCTATAGTAAAATCATTAGATTACTATGATTTCTTCAAGAAAAAGTTCTGATGATTGCAAAAGTTGATGATTATTAGTCAAAATTCTCAGATTCTTTCTTTCAATAATTTTTTGTCTATAAAAAACCCCTTAGAATTTAGAAACTTTTTTAAATCAAAGAAGTTAAAATGTTTTCCTGAAGGCAAAACCCTAAGATTCGGTAAAGTTTTTATTACTGACAAAAACATCAGATTCATATAAAAACTTTTTTCAATAATTCAGACTATTTTTCAATGGAAAAAACTATTAGATCTTATATAATAATCATTACAAGTCCTTAAGACTCATTGAATAATCATAACGAGTCCTAAAGACTCATTACATATTATTTATTGTTGCAAAAATTAATGAAACCATTAAATTAATAAAAAAAAAAATTTTGAATGATTAAAATTCTGGGGGGGGCTAAAATTTTTCTGGGGGGGGGGCTAAGCCCCCCCCAGACAGGGCTATCTACGCCAATGCTAGTAACATAAGACATATTCGTGCCAAATGTCGGGAGTCTAGCTCTTTTATTTTGGACTACATCGTGTTAACTACAGACGGACGGACGGATATCGCTAGAATGTCTTAAAATCGATCACTGATCATAAATATATATACTTTATGGGGTCCTAGACCGATATTTTGATGCATTACACACGGAATGACAAATTGAGTATACCCCCATACTGTAGTTGGAGGGTATAAAAATTTGATAAAAAATAATTATATTACGTTTTATTCACCAGCTGGTGAATATTTTTTTATTCGACACGAGGTGAGTTATTTTTACAAATAATTACAAATAAGATGACATTTGCTATGAAAAATGTCATCTTTGATTTGCTGTTAGTTTCATGCCACTCCGATTTTGATTTTTGCACTGCGTTATCGCCTTAGAAGCTATTCATCGATATATGGACAATTTTGCTAAAATTTAACCGAAATTTACAATGTGTAGTCTATCAAAATTTCTGTAAACTAATGCACTTTCTAAATGACATCTGTAAATGATGAAGAGTAATTACGTCAGTGTTAACGTAAAGTAGAAAGGATCAATTTGGAAATACTACCTTTTTCTTAATATCCCAATAATTTAGTAAACTTCCTCCCGATTCACCAAAATTAGAAAAACGTTTAAAAATGTTCGCTGGGTAGCGTAAAGCATACAATGTACATGTGAAATGAATTTACTATTTTGTAAAGTTATTTGTTAGCATTTAAGTCATCTTAAAGCCATGCTGTGTTGTGATATGTTTTATTTGTAGTAATTCATTTTTTCATTTTGAACTGTACCGCTTTTCGGCGTTCGCTCTCGCTCCGTGAGGGATTAATATTAGAGACAGTTGTGACAGCAGCATTGTTGGAATTTGATTGTGTTAAACATTTATGGATAATTACAATTTAATGCTTTTTGATGATGGTTGAAGAATAATGATATTAATGATTTAAAAGTGTTTGTATTTTAAAATGTTGGTTAGAATGGAATTGGAATACTCTGTGGATACATAATGAAAAGTTTTGGGACATTAGAAATAAATGGATTATGTCTATTTGACATGATCCGTATATAATGGACCGATGCCATCCCAAACGAGATTTCAATTGCAAATATATCGGTTAGAAAAATAAAAATATTATTAGTAAATTTTTTATCGCCTCTCAAAATTTTATTTGTAAATAAAACACTTTCTATTTACTCCATTGTGAATGAATACATTTTTTCATAGAGTATATTTTCAATTTGTCATAACTAAATATTATATTTCTACTTGCGTTATTTATAATTTTGTCATAACATTTCAAAACACTTGAAGATTGTATAAATATTTTACTTGAGTTTTGTTTTATTTAGTTAATATCAAAACATTGTTTCATTTCTCAGAACCATAAGTCCATCCATCAAACACGTGTGTTTATAAAGTCTCGCCGAAATCATGAGACAATCTCGTGTTATAGTGAAATGTATACTCACATGTCAAGCGCTAAATAAACGTGTCCATTTAAATTATAAATTATGTCTAATTTAAGCCAAAATACCACGATATTTATTTTTATATGTTATCTTAAATTTCTAGGGGAAAAGATTAGCAAAATTATGAAGATATTTTTTAACTATAAGAACGTGATGTTAATGCTACACGGGTGGTCCAAAATCAAAAAATTAAAAAAAAAATAATCTTATTTTTTTGGCATTTTCTATAAGAAAAATGTCTCAGAATCTGAGACTTTTTCTATAAGAAAAATGTCTCAGAATCTGAGACTTTTTCTATAAGAAAAATGTCTCAGAATCTGAGACTTTTTCTATAAGAAAAATGTCTCAGAATCTGAGACTTTTTCTATAAGAAAAATGTCTCAGAATCTGAGACTTTTTCTATAAGAAAAATGTCTCAGAATCTGAGACTTTTTCTATAAGAAAAATGTCTCAGAATCTGAGACTTTTTCTATAAGAAAAATGTCTCAGAATCTGAGACTTTTTCTATAAGAAAAATGTCTCAGAATCTGAGACTCAGAATTCTGAGAGACAGAATCTGATGTCTCAGAATCTGAGACTTTTTCTATAAGAAAAATGTCTCAGAATCTGAGACTTTTTCTATAAGAAAAATGTCTCAGAATCTGAGACTTTTTCTATAGGAAAAATGTCTCGGAATCTGAGACTTTTTCTATAAGAAAAATGTCTCAGAATCTGAGACTTTTTTATAAGAAAAATGTCTCAGAATCTCAGACTTTTTCTATAAGAAAAATGTCTCAGAATCTGAGACTTTTTCTATAAGAAAAATGGCTCAGAATCTGAGACTTTTTCTATAAGAAAAATGTCTCAGAATCTGAGACTTTTTCTATAAGAAAAATGTCTCAGAATCTGAGACTTTTTCTATAAGAAAAATGTCTCAGAATCTGAGACTTTTTCTATAAGAAAAATGTTTTAGAATCTGAGACTTTTTTTATAAGAAAAATGACACATACTCTACTCTGCATACTCTATAGGGCAATGGTTCTCAAACGGTGGGTCGCAACCCACTAGGGGGTCGCAAAAGAGTTTCAGAGGGCTCGCGAACAAATTTGTTAAAACCCTAAATTTTGGTAAATTTTAAACACATTTTTTTAATTGTTGTATTATAAAAATATTCAAATACACTAAAAAAAAAAAGTTTGTAAAATTACAAGTAAAAGGTCTTGTAATTCTATTTTACCAATATTTTGGTCTTTTTACAAAAATTTTTGTATATTTAATAAAACGAAAACTACAGTTTGCTTTGTAATTTTACTATTATATGTTGGTAAATTTATTTTACAAATTTTTAAGGTAAATTTACAAAAAAGTGATTTATTTTACAAATAAAAAAATATTACAAGGTGTTTAGTTTTTTTACACATGAAAACTGTAATTGTACAACAAAATTTTACTGGATGTTATTTAGTCTTTCTACCAAATAAATGTTTTATTACAAGCATTTTTTTTAAGATCTTTTGCATGGTTTTCAGTTTGAAATGCATGTATTAAAAAGTACAAAATTTAATTTTACAAAACTTATTTTATTACTAGAATTAATGTTGTTTTACAAAAAAAAATTAATTATTCAACAATAGGACACGCAAAAATTTTCTAAGTTTTAAGTACAAATCATTTTTTATAAATAAAAATTTCATGAAAAAAAATTTTGTAAATTTTTTAAGTTTTGGGCACAAAAATTTTTCAACTTATTGTAAACTTTAGAAAAAAAAAATAATTTTTACACCATTTTTTGGTAATTTGCGTTAAGTAAAATACCACAATTTTTATGTGTTTTTTTTTTGTATTTTTACCATTTTTTTTGGTAATTTTACCATATTTTTTTGGTATTTTTTTTTTTAATTTGGCACATTTTATGTCAATAAAAGCTGCCAATTATTAAAAATTAAGTTTTTCTTATTTTAACAGGTACTTAAACATCCAATCTACAATATCCAAAAAAATTTTTCCGATTTTTTAAAAATTCTTGTAAAAATAATTAAAAATTCAAAAAAAAAATTGTTATTTTTTGACAAATTTTTCATGAAAATATAAGAAATTTCTTGTGTAGCCTCCTTCGCAATTCTCATATGTTCTACTTAAGAAAAACGAAATGTCGAAAAAAATAAAAAAGTGCAGTGTTATACTTTAAAAAGTTTTTTAAAAGTGTTCAAGTGAAAAAAAATCATTTCAGGTTGTTGAAGTGCTACTCCAGCTGCTGAAGAAGGAAAAATAAGATGCACCAATGCAGCGACGTATCCAGAAATTTGAAAAGGGGGGGCCCAACTGAATTTTTTTTTGTTAATCATAAGATTATTTTCTAGGACTATACCCCCCCCCCCCTGTACAAAAAAATTGTGAATTATTAGCCAATCTTTATACACTTATTAGCCAATTTTGTGGCAAAAAATCAACTCACCAATTTCTATTTAGTAGGGATGTGCGATTAATCGATTAATTAATCACTTCGATTAATCGAAATTCTGATTAATCAATTAATCGATTAATCATACTTTCTGATTAATCAGAACTATGATTAATCAAATAATTTAAATTTTGATTAATCAAAATTCATGATTAATTGATTAATCAGGAAGTTGAATATTCAAAATTTGAATAATTGAATATTTTGTTTTGTTTTTATTTTGTTTTGTTTTTATATTTCAAATTCTATGACTATTGAAAATTTTTCAGAAAATTTATTAAATTTTAGTCGGATAGACTTTTAGGCGTTCTTTTCAGCTCACAATGCGGGTATTATCACGGTCTTCAAATTACAAAATAACATAATCTAAAAAAATGGATGTGCCTCCCAATCATTTTAAATTAAAAAAAAAATTATTCATTTTGTTGTATTGCACATGATCTCCTGGTCATGCACAATTCAACGCCAATTGGCGTCGAAGTGCTGACACAGAGGGCCATTTTTATTGAGCCCGTGTAGAAAATTAATTTTGTTTGGCAGAGAGAAGCATTTCTAGAGAGATGGAACATGGATGGGTGTTTTTTTTTGAAGAGGCTTACAAATCAGCTTCATTTTGACCTTTAAAAAATGTTGCACATTTTCTATTTACATTAATTTGAATTATAAAAAACAGCGCAAAAGTACCAAATATATGTAGCTGTTATTCATGTCTCTTCAAAAAATGTTGAAATACACATAGCGGTTCTGGTTGGCACACCGACGATACGTGTATTCATTTCTAGATTTGAGCATGGTTAGAGGCATATTATTCATAGAATCTCCAGTCTTTCATGATAGATCTAAGTATGAACTTTCGTCATAAATTTTGGAAATTTTGGTTGAATATATTGTTGGATTTTGCCATATTAAATTTCGCTCTGTTTATTAATTTATAAATTTTGTTTTAATTTTTAAATATTTTTTTTTGTCATTGATTTTGTTTAGCCAACATTTTTTAAAAATTGAATAAAATTATTCGTTTTCGATTAATCAAAATTCAAATTAGTTGATTAATCATAGTTCTGATTACTCAGAAAGTATGATTAATCGATTAATTGATTAATCAGGATTTCGATTAATCGAAGTGATTAATTAATCGATTAATCGCACATCCCTACTATTTAGCCAATTGTTTTAGAACAAAAATTACACAAAAGTCTTAGTGGGTTGTAATTTTACTAAAAACTTAGTTAAATTACGCAAAAGTTTTAGTCGTTACCAAAAACTTGTCTCATAAGTATAAGTTTTTTTTGAATTTGAGAATTTTTTTATAAAAAAAATGTCTTGGAACTTGAGAATTCTTCTATAGTAAAAGCTTTCTCACAATCTGAGATTTTTTTATAGAAAAATGTATCAAAATATGAGAAGTTTGCTATAAAAAAGTTCTGAAAAAACGAGCTTGAATGCCAACAAAAATCAAATTATATGAACAAGATTAATTTAGATTTTTAGATTTTTTTTATATTACCAAGTATTTTAATTCGAAACCGCTAATTTAGGCATCTTTATGGTTCTACTGCTAAGTATTCATAAGTTATTGCGTTCCATTCTCGAGATATTCACGTTTGAAAATTAAAAAAAAAACGTCTTATATAATGGGCATTTACATTGTTATACTTTGTGTGTTTAAATGTATTATTTAAATGAAAACACATTAAAACTTGTAAAATTACGAAAGCAAAATATTATTTTTTGAAAAATTTCAAAAAAATTTCTGATACGTTAGGGTCGAACCAGAATCAAATGCGTAGCGCAAGACGTAAAAAAAAAAACAAAAACAAACACATCAAATTTGAAATTTTTACGTCCGTTTGATTTAGGTAACTCACATTTAAATACTACTTAGAAACGAAAAATTATTGGGCGTTACGCCTTACGCGACGTAATTTGATTCAGGTTGGACGCTTATACATTTCAAAAAAAGTAAATTATCCCAGCAAGCAAGCTGACTCAAACGCTTTTTATCGTGTCGGCAGTATTTACCGAGATATGAGCATTTTAAAATTTTCGGGAATGCTAACTTTTTTGGATCCAAAGTTAGGACCCATTAGGGTCCATTTTGCTCTATCTGGCTGAGTTTCCGAGATAGTGCCATTTTAAGTTTTCTAAAAAAAAAAAAAAATTTACAATTTATTTTTTCTAATATTAGCAAAAAAGCTTGTAAAAATTTTGTCAACTCAATTTTAAATTTAGCAACAAAAATTAGTTCAAATTTTGTTTAAAATTGCTAATGCGCTAAATGAAGTTTACAAGATATTTTTGCTTACATGCTAATCTCAACTAAAAATTTGCTAAAAGTTAGCTTACTAGCATTAGCAAAAAAAAAATAGTAAATCTACTAATGGATTATTTTGAGTGTACAAAGTGTGACAATGTTAAACCTGCTTTAGTGATAATTGCTACGTATTCTCATGTTAGAGCCATAATCAGCCATCCAAATTTTTGTAGAACATTCCGTTATCAAAATATTTAGACTTGAAAAATTGATTACTTTCTTAGCGCTTTTTACGGCTCTACTGTTGGCGCAACATTTTAGGGTTGGATTTTTGTAAAAAAATTTAAATTTTTTATGGTGCTTCTGTAAATTCGCTTTTGAAAATTTATCTATTTTTATTCACATAAAAATAATCGATTTTTATTCAGTTTAAATATTGTCCTAAGTCGTTTTTTAACATTTACTGCAGTTTTTTAATTCAAACCCGATTTTTTTTTAAAAGTGCTAAATTAAAAATTATATATAAAAATTTTCTTTGGAAAAAATTTTTCAAAATCTGAGAATTTTTTTGGAAATAATATCTCAGAACCTGAGACTTATAATAAAGAAAAAGTCTCTTAGAACCGCATACTTTGAAAGTTTGTAAAGAAAACTGTTTCATGATCCTGATGCATAATTTTTATTTTATAAAACCAATAAAATGTGTTTTCAAATTGAAAATAAAAATTTCAATACATATTTTACAGATATTTCGATATAAATGACTTTTTAAAAACGAAAATTTATTAAAATCAAAAGTTTTTATAAAAAAATACTAAAAACTTTTCTTCAAAAACCAAAATAATTGCAATACTAAAAAATTTATGTTTGCTACTTGTATTATGTGTTGAAGTTTACAAAACAAATATGTAAATTAAATTTACAAAACAAATATGTAAATTAACCAAATTTTTTGTAAATTTACAAGACAAATATGAAAATTTAAAAAACAAAATTGTATACTTACAGAAAAAAGTTGTAATTTTGCAAAAATTAAGTAGAAAATACGAAAACAATATTGTAAATTTACAAATTATTTGGTTAAACTTCTGTTTTTACGTCAAAAAAATAAGAAAAACTGGTATATTTACAATAAAAATTGTAAATTTACCACTTGTTATTGTAAATATACAAGTTTTTTGCATAAAAAACAGTAGTTTAACCAAACAATTTGTAAATTTACAATTTTTTCAATATTTTTTTGCGGTAAAAACAGTAGTTTAAACAAATAATTTGTTAATCTACAATTTTTTTTTTTCATTTTCAATTTTTTCTTTGTAAAATAACAACCTTTTTCTGTAAGTTTACAATTTTGTTTTGTAAATTTACCAAATTTTTTGTAAATTTCCAAAAAAAATGTTCACCTCGAAGTTAATATTTTACAAAAAAAAAACTGTTAATTTACATTTTCTTTTGTTAAATCAATTTACAAATTATCCCCGTAACATTACGGGGATTCTTGCTAGTACATATTTTACAAAACCTGCCCCGTAAAATCACGGGGATTTTATGTCATTTTACAAACTTTTTTTTTTGAGTGTACTTTCTCACAGTTCGTTTTCTATTAACTTTTCGATGCTGATTCCGAATCTAGGTCCCAAATTTTTCTAGTACGTTAGGTTTTTGAGAAAATTTAAGGCAAAGTTCACAAAAACGTATTCTTGCGCATTTTAAAGAGCTTTGTTTGTGAAATTTTCGGATGCGTCTAAGATCTGTAGTTACTTTAACTGACAAAAAAACAACTGACTTATGTAGTAAAAATTACTTACATTTGTAGTCAAAACAACTAAAATGTAGTAAAAATAAAATAATCAATATATAATTTATTTTTTTTTTCAAAAAATTTGTCTTAAAAAAAAAATGAAGATCAAATTTGTTCTAAGTTTTTTTAACATGATAATGTTTTTAGACTGGTGTCTAATTTTAAAAAAGTTGCAGGACGCCACCTCAGTTTGACTATATAACCTAACAATTAACAAAAAAGAAAACAAGAATTACTATTTCCATTTTCTTAAAACCAAAAATTTAAATAACTTGGGTTTGTAACTTGGATAATAATTCACCTCGTGGTGAATAATACAGTTTTTTACCAGCTGGTGAATAAAAAGTAACATAATTACTTTTCACAAAAAAAAAAATTTTCACCAATTTTTTTTTCATCAAATTTTTTTTTTTTTATCAAACTTTTTTTTCATAAATTTTTTGTCCATAAATTTTTTTTTTCATAATTTTTTTTTTTTTTTTATAAATTTTTTTTTTCATAAATTTTTTTCATCAAATTTTTTTTTTCATCAATTTTTTTTTTTCATTAATTTTCTTTTTCATCAAAATTTTTTTTGTTATCAAAAAAATTTTTTTTTTCATCAAAATTTTTTTTTCATAAATTTTTTTTGTTTTTCATCAAATTTTTTTTTAATCATTTTTTTTTCATTAATTTTTTTTTTCATCAATTTTTTTTTTCATCAAATTTTTTTTTTCGTATTTGTTTTTTTTATTATATTTTTTTCATCAATTTTTTTTTCGTCAAATTTTTTATCTAATTTTTTATTATCAATTTTTTTCTCACCAAAAATTTTTTCTTTTCATCAAAAAAATTCATCAAAAACTTTTTTTCATCAAAATTTTTGTCCACCAAAAATTTTGAGTTCATTACATTTTATTTACCATAATTTTGTTTTTCGAGAAAAAAACATAATTTTTTTTTACCAAAACTGCTTTTTCACCAAGTCTAACCTTTTCGCATAAAAATTTTCTATTTGTTTATCAAATGTACATAATACAAGTGAGAGTGGTATATTCTTTGGTGCCGAATCTTTTATACTCTCCAAAATGTAAAAACATTTTTTTGCACTTATTTTTGTACTCACTTACGAAATGTAAAGCTCTTTTGGTCCTCGACTGATATTTCAATTCGTTTTGCATGGAATAGCAAAGTAATACCACTATAACGTTATTTTTTCTATAAAAAAGCTTTGCTTTGGCAAGTACACCCAAATCTTCCGCAAAACATTATCATGATTTAATGTTTTGGGCAAGAGTACAAAATTTGCAGGCATTTTTTTTTTAAGTTGTGAAAGATAAGAAAACGAAAATTTATTTTTTATTTTTTTGGAAAAAAAACTTTGAAATTTTTTCGGAGATAAAAAAAATATAATTAAAAAAATAAAAAAAAACTACTTTAATTAACTGTTACTACATTACAGTAATTTTTTGCTAGTTGTTCAAAAAACAAACAGAAATAGTTGTTTGATATTTTCATGCAAAAACAACTGACTTTGTAGTTGAAAACAACTAACTACTGTAAAATATACAAACAACTAACATATAGTAACTTACATAATTTTCTGAGTGTATTACATTTCTTGGACAACCTTGCTTCTTTTTGTTCGAGTAAACTGAAACAAGTAAATTGGAACAAGACATTAAAAAATTATATTATATTTTTTAAAATACCAAAAAGGTTTCGGTTTCGGCTAATATTCGGCCAAAATTTTGCTGAATACCCAACAGAGGCCGAAACCCAATTATTCGGCCGAAACCGAGACCTAAACCGAATATTTGGTCGGACTCTAAAAATTTCGATCAATACGAAACATTGGTACATAATTTTGAAAAAAGAACTATAATTACTCCAAATTGGACTTTAAATGCGTTCTTGGTAAACATTTCTTTATTTCTGATCAGGTTTAACTGATGGTTTTTAATTTTTTTTTTTTGGAAATCAAAAATCTATGAAGATAATAAGTTTCGATATAAAATACCGTAGTTCAAGACCTGGTTTTCAAATTTTTGAGAAAATTGAGGTCAAAGTTCACAAAAATTGTGTTTTATTTTTTAGAAGTTTTTTACTTGAAATTTTTGGTATGCGTCTGGGATCCGACCACACGGTTTCGATTAATCTTTCATCTGAATTTGGTTTCCAAATTTGTCAATTTCTTCAGGTTTTTGAAAAAAACTGAAGTCAATGTTCACGTTAATAATTTTATTTTTTTTATATTGGGGGTCGCGAAAAATTTGAAATATTGAAAAGGGGTCGCAAATCAAAAGTTAGTGAGAGGCTATGCTATAGGGGCACCGCTGTTGACGTTTCGATGCATTATGCACGGAATGACAAGGCAGGTATAACCTCACACTAGCGTTGGATGATATAAAAACCCCGAAATAAACTCCTGACTAGACGCCTGCCACTTTTTAAAATATAATATTTCTTAACTTAATGATTTCATTCAATTTAATCTCTGTTTAATATTTACAAGTAATTAGAACTTCAAAAAAAAAAAATTTTTATTATCTTAACTAATGCATGACTTTTCATGATTTAACAACATTTAGCAATCACCATATAATGGATTTGTTCTGAAATTTAATTACCACTCTAAAGTTAATCAATGTGTAACGACCGTTTGGGTTTCTTTGTTCCTATGAAACGTAAAAGAAAAAATCAACAAACTACTAATTTCTAACAAAAACAAAATATAAAAATCTTATAAAGAAAATAATATATAATTTTTTCTTAAGCTCAAAACAATTATGTTTATTATTATTAATATTTTCCTACTAAATAAGCACTATTATGATAATCAGCAAGACATTAAAAAAGATTTATTAGCAGTCATAAAATATAATTAAAACGAGGTTGGGATCTGTTTTTTTTTTATATTTTTTTTTTTGGGGAAGATGGTACACGATGAACAAATATCTGAAATGAAAACACAGCAATAAATAGATACAAGTTTATTATGAAATATGGGAATTTTATGACTAAAATATAAATTCTTAACAAAAAAAAAAACTTGTTTTCATTCTTTGTAAATTTATTTAATTTAGTATAAATTTTTTCATAAATAATAAAAAAATCTTTTTTTATTAACATTATTATGCATACATATGAAAAAATAAACATAAAATAGAATTTATTATGACAGATTCTTATTGTGTGTACGTTCCAAAGAAATAATTTTAAAGATTAAATTGTAAAATAGAAATTATGAAATATATTTTAATTTTAAAGAAACTGTCAAAATTCGGAAGACAACAAAATATATGTGTATCTCATAAATTCCACCAGACATTTAGTGATCTTAGTTATTTTTTGTTCCAAGGTCGGAAGGTTTCGATTTTTAAGTTAAAAAAATATTGCCAATCAGGTCCATTGTTTTTGGGTTAATATTGATCCTAGAAGTCAATTTTCGACCCCGACAATTTTGAAATTGGAACAAAATGGAAAATTTGCTTCATTCTAATGAACACTATTTTTACTTTCATTTTTTGTTTGTGCTGGAAAGGGTTCAAAAAGTTTCAATTGGATGTCAAAAAAGACTCTATAAGATTTTCGTAAAAATCAAAAGTTTTCTTACCCTCCCCCCAAAAAATTACATATTTCTTATTATTTTTAGGCAACAAAGTTTGTTTTGTTGGTGTTATCTATTTGGAAAAATAGGGCGTCCCTGTCTAGACAAGATCACATTTAACAAGTAATAGTGTTAAATTCGGCTGTGCCGAATCTTTTATACCCTCCAACACGTTTAAAATAAAAACAAGTAGAAAAGTTAAATTCGACTTTGCCGAATCTATGAATACCCTCCGCAATGCATATTTTAACGTGAAAAAATTTAAAATTTTGATTGGAAATATTTCATTTTGAGTAAAAAACTCATTTTTTTCATTTAAAAAAAAAAAATAAAAATTACTAATTTTTTTTTGAGTGTAAAATTTTTTTCGAGTGCAATGTTTTTTTTACTGTAAAAATATTTCTGAGTGAATGGACGTGCGTATGTACACAAAATATGGTCATTTTGGTAAAAAAAAAAAAAAAAACAAAAACTGTTTTTTTGTCATTTAAAAATAAAAAAAGAGAAATTTAAATTTTTTTTTAATGTGTAAAAATTTTTTCGAGTGCAATGTTTTTTTACTGTAAAAATATTTCTGAGTGAATGGACGTTCGTATGTACACAAAATATTGTCATTTTTGTAAAAAAACAAATTTTTTTTGAGTGTAAAATTTTTTTTTTTGAGTGTAAATTTTTTTTTGATTGTAAATTTTTTTTTCAGTGTAAAATTTTTTTCGAGTGTTATTTTTAAGTTTACAATGCTTTTAAAACAAAACAAGTTTAAAAAGCATTGCTTTAAAACCAAATAAGTTTGAAAAGCATTGTAAGTTACCACCAATGCTTTTAAAACTTGTTAAACACGCGGCATTTAAGATGAAACTAATCTGAAATTCAGGGTTTTGCTTATAACTTTTGAACCACTGGACCGATTGAGCTGAAATTTAATACCAAACAGAACTGGGCAACGGCAAAGATACACGTCAAGCTTCAGCAGTCTCATTATTGTCTTTCGAAAGTTATCGTGTTTTTTGTCTCGTAAATTCGAAATTTACTCTTTTGCTCATAACTTTTGAACCAATAGTCCGATTTGGCGGGATTTCAATACCAACCTGACCAGGTAAGTGACCAACATATATGCCAAACTTCAGTAGCATCTGTAAAGCCTTTCAAAAGTTAGCGTGTTTTCTACGGACAGACAGACAGAATGTCTGTCTTAGATTCTATCATGGATCAATATTATATATACTTTTTGGGGTCCCCGACCGATATTTCGATGTGTTACACACGGAATGACAAAGTGAGTATACCCCCATACTGTGGTTGAAGGGTATAAAAATATTGCAACAATGTTTTTTTGGAAATTATGGGAATTTTAATTAATAAAAAAACTCGAAATCGTAACTTCATGGATCTACAAATGCCTCCCCGTAGTCTCATAAAAATTAAATCTTTGGGCACCCACATCGCGGCTCGACTTTGTTGGCTATCGAACGGAATATTTTATTTTTTATTTGCAAAACATTTATTTAAAGTGTTAAAAAATACAAAATAAAACAAGTAAGAAAATTATAGTCGGTCAAGACCGACCATATAATACCCTACACCAGAGTTTCCCGGACCATGGGTCCCAAGTTCAAACATGGACTGATTAGATCTATATTTAGTCAAATCTTTAATAAGTGTAAAAAGCAATCACTAATCAAATTTGAGTGGAATAGGCTTCTTTTTGTTGACAATAAATCGCTTCAACTGAATATCGGGCGAAATTTCCACATGGGACCTAAGTCCAAAATGGTCCGATGATAATTAGATTTGATAAGGTTATTAAAGTACGCGTTTAACATTCACAAACAGAATTTTAATTAAATATTTTCTATTTTCATGAAAATTGAGAGATTTATGTGAAAATCGGGAAGGTGGTTTGTATGGGGGCTACTAGAAGAACTGGTTCGATTTCTTTAAAATTCGGAATGGTGATTTGTGTGTATAAAACATTAATTCCTGCCAAATTTTGAAAAGATACCTATTAAAATGCGACTATTAGAGTCATTTGAGCCAAAACTAAAGAGGACCTTTGTATGGGGGCTAGGTCTAAATATAGACCGATTTTTTCCAATTTCAATAGGCTTCGTCCTTGGGCCAAAAGAGGCTTAAGTTTTAAATTTCAAGTCAATTGATCGAGAATTGCGACCTGTATCGTGTTTACACCGTTTACATGGACAGACAGACGGACGGACAGACGGACGGACGGACGGACATCGCTAAATCGACTCAAAAAGTGATTCTAAGTCGATCGGTATACTTAAAAGTGGGTCTAGGACCAATATTTCGGGTAGTTACAAACATCAGCACAAACTCATTATACCCTGTACCACAGTGTGGTGTAGGGTATAAATATACAAAAATACTTTGTAAAATATTTTTGTGTCTGGAAAGTGTCTTTTTAATTGTGTGATGTGTTTTTTCAACACATAAATTCAAGGTACAACCAATCTAAATTCACGTTTTTGTCCATAACTTCTTAACCACAAAAAGTGTGGTAAATATAGGAAACTTTGGCAAAAAAAGATTTTTAAAAAAGGATTTTTTAAAAATTCCGTTTCCAAATGCGTAAAAAACTGTACTTTACTTATGAATAAACCTAATATGGTATTATTTCACTCACAGCAACAAATAACATATTGTTGTAGTCCAATGGACTATCATATGAAAAATGCTTTAAATATTTTTGTTGGTTATTGACAATCGTTGCCTTACTAGTATAGTACAATTTCTTCGTCTTTCTAATTCCCATTGTGGATAGAATCGAATATGTACTAATATTTTAGTTTATGCACAAACAATTTTTCATTAGACTCGTTTGCTACTTTGTAGTAAATCGTTTCCATTTTTGCTAAATAATCTTGGCAATGGAATCTGACAAATTCCGAAACACGTGTCGAATAAGTCTTGCAAAAATGACCAACATAAATACATTAAAAACAAAAAATAGTTTTCTTGAAAATTATACTATGAGAATATCATGGGTTTAATTTGTAAAGAAAATAATGACCTCGAGCCAGAATAAACATCCTCAAAATATTATATTTTAAAGGTCGAATAAAACAATTTTTATTTTTTAATAAAAATTAATCAGAATTTGATTCTACAAATGTTTTGCCCAGTAGGATCATGTGATAACGATTATTACTATTTTTTAAAATTTTTTGAAAAAATTGTATTGCAATTTTCCAATCTTAAAATCATTTCCACTGCTCTAATGGTGCGTCATAGAGAAGTCATTTCCAAGACTGACCCCCTTTAATTTGTACGTCTAAACATTTCTTCGGAACAAACTAATACCCTAACTCCAATTTCTAGGGCGGCTCCCACACAAAATTACATTTTTAAAATTTGCTCCAACCGCTCTAACTGCCCTTAGAGTGCCCTTAAGGCGCGTTTACACGGGAGAGAAAACTGCTACACAAAGACCAAAAAACGACTTTGTGTACCTGTGAATTTGACTTTTTCAATAATTGTGTCAAATCAAATTCCTCTAAAACGTATTATTTCTTACATTTTTTTTTTTTTGATAATGTTACAGATTTTTGGAAGATATTGATATTATTTTTGATTTGAACTCTGTATTTTGTTTAATAAAAAAATTATAACGTTAACAAAATTTATTTTTTTTAGAGATGAAATTTAAAAATGCTAGAGTTGACAAATTTTTGATTTTTCTATCGAGATTTCTTTCTCATGTGAACGCACCTTTAGAGCAATCCCTATTAATATTATAAATCTGATTGTTGGTTTGTCTGCCTGTCTGTCTTTCTGTCTGTCTATCTGTCTGTCTGTCTGTTCCGCAATAAGTAAAGAACGGCTTAACCGATTTTCATGAAATTTTCACCAAAGATAGTACTAACCGAGGCGGGAACTATAGGCCATAAGCGACCGCGATCGGACAAAGGGGCGTAAAATGCCACGCCCCTTTGTACCATGCTAAAGCTATATCTGCCTGTCTGGCAATAACAGAAAAACGTCTGACCGATTTTCATGAAATTTTCACCACAGATAGTACTAACCTAGGCGGGAACTACAGGCCATAAGCGACCGGGATCGGACAAAGGGGCGTAAAATGCCACGCCCCTATGTACCATGCTAAAGCTATATCTGCCTGTATGGCAATAACGGAAAAACGGCTGAACCGATTTTCATGAAATTTTCACCACGGATAGTACTAACCCAGGCGGGAATTATATAAAATAAGCGACCGCGATCGGACAAAGGGGCGTAAAATGCCACGCCCCTTTGTACCATGCTAAGGCTATATCTGCATGTACGGCAATAACAGAAAAACGGCTGAACCGGTTTTCATGAAATTTTCACCACAGATAGTACTAACCTAGGCGGGAACTACAGGCCATAAGTGACCGCGATCGGACAAAGGGGCGTAAAATGCCACGCCCCTATGTACCATGCTAAAGCTATATCTGCCTGTCTGGCAATAACGGAAAAACCTAACCTAATCACTGAAAAGTGATTTAAGCGATTTCACTGACATTTTTACCACAGATAGTACTAACCGAGCCGGAAACTATGATCAACAATAGAGGGCGATCGAAAAAAGGGCCGTAAAATGCCACGCCCCTTTTTATTGCACTAAAATTTATTTCTAAATAACGCTTCAACGGCTGAACTGATTTTCATGTATTGTTCACCACATATAGTATTAACCGAAGCGAAAACTATGAGCCACAATAGAGGGCGATAGAAAAAAGGGTTGTAAAATACCATGCCCCTTTGTATTACATTAAAATTTATTTCTTCCTGTTCCGTTATCATGTATAAACGGCTGAACCGATTTGATGATATTTTTATCGAAGAAACTATAGATTATAATAGAGCGCGTATAGACAAAGGGGCGGAAAATGCCACGCCCCTTTGTACTATACTGAAAGTTTTTTCTGCATGTTCCGTAATCATGCTTAAACGACTATACCGATTTTAATAAAAAATAAAATAGCGCGCTCCTCTTTTTTTTTATTAAACGCTATTTCTGTCTAAAATTAAATGAAATATTTACCATCGAGGCGGGAACTATAGATTAAAATAGAGCGCGTTTGGACAAAAGGGGCGTAAATTGACACTCGCCTTTGTTCTATACTGAAAGTGTTTCTGCATGTTCCTTAATAACGCTTAAACGACTGAACCGGTTTTAACAAAATTTTTTGCATAGATAGTACTAACAGTGGCGGGAACTTTAGTATGGTATCAACTGCAAATCCTTTTGCAATGTACTGAAAGTTAATTCTGCCTTTCCGTAATCACGCTTAAACGGTGAACCTGATGTTATTATAATTTTCACCACAGTTAGTTAGTACTTATTGAGGCGGAAACTATAGACACGACCAGACAAAGGTGTGAATTGCTATGTGTCTTTGCAATACATTGAAATTTATTTCTGTCTGATCCGTACTCACGCGTTAACGGTGAAACCAATTTTAATCAAATTTTCACCACAGATGGTAATTACCATGGCGATCGGGAAAGGGGCTTAAAATGCCGCACCCCTTTGTATTAAATTAAAAAAATATATTTTCCTGTTTCCCGTTGAACGATATGCCATATTAGCCCGCGATTAGACAAATGGAAGTAAAATGGCACATCAATTTGTAATATACATAACGCTATTTCTGGCTTATTTGCTATCATGCAAAAACGGCTTAACTCCTTTAAATACTACTGTTAGAATTAACTGAGCGCGAACTTTTTGCGATATCAGAACCTGAAAACGGTTGACCCGATTTCAATGAAATCTTCAACATAAATAGTGCTATAGACAATATTAAACTGCGATTTATTAAAAGGCATATAATGGCACGCCCTTTGTATTTTAGTGAGAGTTGAGCAAATTTAATTGCAAATTTCTTCACGTGCTAACCAATAGGGGAACTATAGGTCACATGAGACCAAAATTGAACTAAATATGCCACACCCACTTGAACTACAGTAAAAGTTATGTCTGTATTGATGTTTTCACTACATAAAGTGCTAACCGAGGAGGGAACTATAGGTTCCTTTTAAAAGCCATTTAAGAAATACATTAATATTAGGTTTGTTCCCATGATGGAGGAACACGTATAACCATGTTCCCGACGCTAAGCAAAATCGAAAAAAAAATTTACTAAGCCTCATGAATAGGTTTATATTACAGTGAAAAGCTACGAAGAAGTAGATAAACTGACTAATAAAAAACTCATTTATTACATAATATTTTTTTCAACCCGGGCAACGCCGGGTGCAAAACAGCTAGTAAAATATATAACAGACCCACAATATTTTTTTAGTCCAATCATTTTCTCTGAACACACGTAGGTGTCATTAGTGAAACCGACCCCAATTTATTTTTACCCTCCAATATTTTTGTAAAACATACCTACGCCCTATCTCCACTCCCTAAGTAGGCTCCCATACAAGTTGGAGCAAATTTTATAAAAATGTAATTTTGAATGGAAGCCCACTTAGGGGGGGGGGGGTGGAAATAGGGTGTAGGTGTGTTTTACAAAAATGTTAGAGGGTAAAAATATATGGGGGCTGGTCTCAATAATGGCCCCTCTCAGACGCACCATTGGACCGGTAGAAGCTATTTAAATAAAACAAATTTACAAAAAATAAAAAAAAATTATGGGGACCGCCTTAATAGTTAAAGATAGAGGGTAGGTATGTTAAGATAAAATCCTTGGACTAAAAAATTAGTGTGGGTCGGTCATACATTTAATTTCTTTGAGGGCACTCTTAGGGCAGTTAGAGCGGTTGGAGCAAATTTTAAAAAAAATTAATTTTGTGTGGGAGCCCCATTAGTAATTGGAGATAGGGTATTAGTTTGTTCCGAAGAATGTTAAGACGTAAAAATTAATGGGGGTCCGTCTTGGAAATGACCCCTCTATGACGCACCATTGGAGCAATAAGGAGTGAGATCATAAAAATGTTAACACACATAAAGTTAAATAAAAAACAGACTACTGAATTTTAAGACTTCAAACCAAATTTTTATTAAATAAAATTTAATACAAAATCATAACAAAAAAACCGCATGGAACTCTAACCACTACGAACAAAGTTATCCACTTTTTCAGGAAACCCTCCCATTAAGGCTTTTATGGTAGTTTCTGTCACCTTTTTAGAGCAGGTGGTCCATCTACGTTTGAAATCTTGCATTTCCTGGGAGACCTTTTTTGTGCCCTTTAATTCTTTTTTAACAAGAGCCCAATATCTCTCCACTGGCCTGAGCTCCGGGCAGTTTGGTGGATTTGCCTCTCTTGGTACAAAAACCACATTATTATCATTATACCACTCCAGCGCTTTCTTGCTGTAGTGACAAGATGCTAAATCGGGCCAAAAGTAAGTGGATACATTGTGCTGACTCAAGAACGGAAGAAGTCTCTTCTGCAAACACTCCTTGATATAAATTTCGCTGTTTATAGAGCCAGATGTCACAAATGACTGGCTTCTTTGGCCGCAGCTACATATGGCTTGCCATACTAGGAATTTTTTGGGGAATTTCGTTTGCTTTTTTGACCGAAATTTTTCCGCAACATTTCCTCGAACATCGGAAACATAAAATTCTTGACCAGGGAGCTGCGCAAAATCAGCCAGGACATAAGTTTCGTCGTCCATTACACAACAGTTGTATTTTTTTATAAAATTTGATTTCAATTTTCTAGCTCTGGTTTTGGCCTCCAAATTTTTAAAAGCGTTTCTATCGGGAACTTTTTGAACTTTGTAGGACTTTAGTCCCGCCTTACGTTTCACTTTACGTACAAAAAAGTCTGAGCATTGGGCTAACCGAGCTGTTTTTCTGCCAGATGTGTTAGGAGCTCTCTTAAGGATGCTTTTAACTTTATATGCCTTACCAATGTTACGATAACCAGTCGTTGTTCCTGTTCCCGGCTTCCTTTCAATTGTTAGGTGTTCCAGATACCTTTTTAC
This sequence comes from Pegoplata infirma, assembly GCA_963921195.1. Classification (NCBI taxonomy): domain Eukaryota; kingdom Metazoa; phylum Arthropoda; class Insecta; order Diptera; family Anthomyiidae; genus Pegoplata; species Pegoplata infirma. The sequence continues at coordinate 191,557,710 of OY992537.1, read as the reverse complement.
CACTTTTGAAACTGTTTGGCGGCATACATTAGTTTCTTTGGCAATTTTTTTGTATGTCCATGTTTGGTTTTGTTGAAAATATTTAATTATTTTTGAACGCACTTTTCTTTCATCGTCCATTGTGTAAAAAATTGCAAATTAAAACTCATGATGTAAATTAATTTATTAACTGACATATTTTTAAAATGTAAACTGCCGAAAAAAAAAAATTTGGAAGCTTTACACCAAAGTTGTAGGCAAAAATGTGTGTTAACATTTTTATGATCTCACTCCTTAGAAGTGATGTTAAGATTGGAAAGTTATAATAAAATTTTTTCAAAAAATTTAAAAAAAATTGTAATAATCGTTATCCCACGATCCTCCTGGGCAAACAATTTGTAGAATCGATAGAAGTTTTACATAAAAAAATTTCAAAAAAAATCAAAGAGTACACACAATTTACAATTTAAAAAATGAGGTTTAAATTTTAAAACTTAAAAATCGCATACTAGAGCACTTTTAAGAATTTTTTTTGGATTTTTTTTTTAAAGTACGTAAAAAAACAAAAATTTAAATTTGTAATTTGGACCATTATTGAAGAAGTTTTGAGTAAAGGAAGTTTGAGTAAAGGAACAAACTAACAATTTTAAAAAATTCGATATCTTTTGAACCAGTCTTCCAAAAAATTTTCGGGGGGTACTAAAAACTGTAAACAAATTGGGAAAATCTAAAAAAAAAAATATTCAAAGTGTCCGAATTATCATGGAATGCCCCATATATATCATTGATCAGTGAGCGATTCTAAGGCATTCTAGCGATGTCCATCTGTCCGTCTGTGGAAGACACGATACAGTCCAAAGTAAAAGAGCTAGGCTCCTGAAATTTAGCACGAATAGGTCTTGGACTGGTAAAGTTGGGAAATGGGCAAAATCGGATCAGGGGGAAAAAGTTCCCACTTAAGGAACTAAATCAACCTCTAAAAAAACGCAATTTTTCACAGGTTTATTTGTAAATGAAACATTTTTATATCAGAAGAAGTTCATAGTCCTAAAGTTTGATCCAGGGAACAAGAAAATATCTTGATTTTTAATCCGCCCCCTTTTTGTGATAGTCAGGCAGCTTTAATGGCTCTAAAAAATGACAGTATGAGGTCCAAGGTAGTCAGCCGCTGCCACAGGGAGCTTAAGGTTCTCAGCGAGCAGCACAACATTAGACTGTGCTGGGTACCTGGACATAAAGATATACTGAGCAACGAAAAGGCAGATGAACTTGATAAGCGGGGAGGTCTATCCACCTCTATCTCTAATTTCGCAACGGATCAGACTACAAGCGAGAGAAACTTGGTTAACCCGATGGACTGAGTCGGACTGCTGTATTCAGACAAAATCATCATGGGATGAAAATTCGTTGAAACAAAGCCAAGTTCTTCTTGATATGGATAGAAGACAACTGAGAATGGTAATTAATTTGATTACAGGCCACAACACCCTGGATAAACACATGGTAAGAATTGGAAGAGGTAATGATGATACATGCCGATGGTGTAGGGAAGCTGTTGAGGACAGTTATCACTTTTTATGTGAATGCACTGTCTTTTAGAAGATTTAAGTTATTTGGCTCTTTCTTCTTTCAGAATTTACATGAAATCCGAGGAATAAATCCATGGACCTTACTGGCGTTTATCAAATTATCGAAGTGGAATGCATAGATGCAAATATTGCTTTTTATCTAAGAAGAAGTTGAAACTAGAATCATAATGGGCCACAAGTCGGCCTCTATGGGCATTGGTTTTTTTGCCAATGCCATCCACCATAACCTAACCTAACCTTTGTGGGCGTTTATAAACAAAAATAGTTAAAATAATGCTAAAATTGTATAACTATAGTGCAAAAATCATTATTAATGAATACGTAAACACTTATCGGAAGGTGGAAGTTGCCCCCCTAACACCACCAAACACTCCCCCGCCCCGCCAAAAAAAAAAACGACGCCCCCGGATTTTTTTGTTTTTACGTGTTGGAGGGTATAAGAGATTCGGCAAAGCCGAATTTAACACTCTTACTAGTTTGTTTTAATTTTTTTTACAAACCAAACAACATTTTTTACCTTAAAAACACTTTTTCTGTAATGTGTCAATTAAAGGTGTCCTTACTACTAAGGTAGGGTCCTAAATTGTAGTTTAGTATTTAAAAATTAGTGAGCCAACATTTGGGGACAATCGGATTAAAATAACTTGTGCCGAAAATGGATTGAAGTTTTGGGACACTCTTAAATGATTAAAAAACCCATTTTTTCTAGTTTTTTGAAAAATATTGGTTTATGTTATTTTTTGTTAAATTTTTTGTTAAATAATATGAAATTGGTAATAAATTACCTTTCCAAAAAGCTTAAATAAATTCAAATCGGATAAAAAATAAGCTGTTTACGCATACATGCCCCAGACCATTGCATGGTTTTAAAGCTAAAATTTAAAAATGTTTAAAATTTTTAGGCAAAAAAATAAAAAATAATAATTTTTACTTTATAATGTTATTAAATACATGTTATAGATAAAAACTAACAAATACGGTAGTCCAGCTTTTTTTTTTAATTTGGCATGGGTAGTTATATATTTTCCGCGGATTTCAAAGAAAATGTGTTTTTCTATGATAATTTAGCTAATATGGAAAAAAAATGTTGTGTATTGTACTATACCAAGTGTAAAACATAAATTCTGTAAATTTTTAGAGAAATAGGGCATTAAACCCCTTTTCATCGAGGTGAAATGACAAATTTGGGACATTACATATCTCTATAACACAAGATATCTGCGTATATCCGATTTCTCAAAAGTTACAGAATTTACATTTTACGCTTCGTTCCGTACAACAAAGAACAAATTTCCCATATTTGCTAAATTATTGTGAAAAAACGCATTTTATTTGGAATTCGCGAAAATCTTATCACTACCGGCGAAAAATAAAAAAAAATCTTGACTACCATATCTGCTATTTTTAATCGTAAACACGTTTTCAATATTATCATAAAGTAAAATTTATTTTTATACCCTCCACTTAGTGATAGAGGGTATATATAAGTTTGTCATTCCGTTTATAACTCATCGAAATATCGGTCTGGGGCCCCATAAAGTATATATATTCATGATCCCCGATCGATTTTAAGACATTCTAGCGATGTCCGTCTGTCCGTCTGTCTGTCTGTGGAAATAGTGATCGCGGCCAAAATATTACTTGGAGATAACTGAAACTTAACATATTTATTGGAAGTTCTCCTGAGAAGTTTGGTATTGCATTTGAGCGATATTGGTTCAGGGGTTCAAAAGTTATGAACGAAAATGTAAAGACACCTCAAAAATTTTAGTACATTCAACATAACCTAAAAACACAAAATGCTTTAATTCCACTGCTGGTTGACATATGTAAACATAATTGAACACCAAATGGTATTTAAACAAGTACGAACATATTTTTTGACAAAAAAATTAAAAAATCGCGGATTTTTTTTTTCGCGGAATTTTTTTTTTTGCGGAAATTTTTTTTTCAAATTTTTTTTTTTTAAAAGTAATTTCCTCTTGAAAAAAGTTTTTTAAAATTGTGGAGGGTATCACTACATTCGGCAAGGCCGAATTTAACTTTTTTACTTGTTTTTTATTTTTTTTGCATAAAAATTTTGAAAATTTTGAAATTCTGGCTTTAAAAACCATACAATGGTCTGGGGGCATGTATGCGTAAAATGCTTGTTTTTTATCCGATTTTAATTTTATTAGAATTTTTGGAAAGGTAATTTAATACCATTTTCATAATATTTCACAAACAATTTAACAAAAATATCAAATACCAATATTTTCCAAAAACTAGAAAAAAAGCGTTTTTCGTTCATATAAGAATGTCACAAAACTTCAATCCATTTTCGGCACGAAATTTTGGCTCACTCATTTTTAGATACTAAAGAATACTATAGGACCCTACCAGATATAAAAAGATGATTTTCGTTTTTAAAGACACCTCTAGTGTCAATATAAACTAACATTTTAAGCAAAAAAAAGTATCAAAAAAGTTTTATTTTTCACTTTGCTCGGAACTTTCCAATTGTCAAGTTAAAAAAATGCTGGTCCAATATTGTTTTGTGATAATATTGACCCTAAAAGGCAATTTTTAGCCCCGACGATTTTAAACATGGGACAAAAAGGAAAATTTGCTCCATCCTACAGTACACTATAAAATTTTGTTTCTTTAACCCATTTCGATCCTCTGTTCTATTTTCTGAACAGTAGAGATCACCTTTTAAAAAAAAATATATTTATGTATGAAAAAGGTGGAATTTTTTCATACGTAAGTTTCAGGACAATCGGTTGGCGAACTCTGAAAGACCTCCCTTGTTAGTTTTCGTTACAGTTGTATATTTCATCTGTTGACTCTTTACCACATCTGCTTTATAATTTCTTATGAATATACTATGCTCGTAAATCTAAAATTAATTGCCATAAATTAAGATTTCTAATAAAAATAAAAAGTTGAAAAACATACAAAACTACTTACAAGCTTTTATTTTAATTACACTTTCAAATGAGTTGCTGGCATTGTTTGAACTACAAACTTATCGCATATAAAAAAAACTTTTTGAACATTTTAATGATTTGTTCTATTTGAATAATTGTTTAATTTGTTTGTGTATAGCGATGAGAGCGTGATACGAAAATTTTAAGAATCATGTGAAGAAAATTTATTAAGCATTGCGGATAGAAACAATCATTTTGCGTGACTGTAATTGTTCATTTACAAAAATCACTCACTTGCCCCTCTCTACTCTTATCAGTTTTTTTTTTTTTTTTTGTTAAAATATTATTGAAATTCAAGCAGACATTCTAAAGTATTTTTGGAATTTTAAAAGTATTTTTTTCGACATAACTTTTGAGGCATTTTAAAGACAAGTGATCTTAACACTTGAAGTCATAATTTTAAAAATTTAATTTAATTAAGTTGTCAAAATATCTGTTTTATTGTTGAGATTTTTATTTGCTTTTTTTGTTTTGGCAATTAATTTGTTAATTTATATGTTTTGTATTAAACTTAATGAACTTAAAGATTAAGAATATTTATTTATAATAATGCTTTTAAATATACATTTTATAGTTTAATGAAAAAAAAAAAATAACAAAATATTTTTGGTATTTTTAATCATTTAGAGATAGTGAAACTATTGAGTGAATGAATTAAAAAAATGTGAGGGTTAAATATATACGGGGGTGTTCATCTCAAGTGACACAACTTTTGAAACTAATGTCTTCCAATGGGGATGAAATTTGCACCTATTTGATATAAATTATAGGGGGTCGAATTTTTACCTTTTAGCGAAATACTTAGGTATTTTTCGCATCCGTGTAGCTTATCATCTATTGATCTTAACAAAATTTGTCCCGAGTTTTTTAGAATGCTCTTTCTTCAGTCTTTGAAAAAAACTTAAAAAAATGTTTTTTTTTTTTAATTTGCTCCTTCAGCTAAACTGTCCATAGGGTGCTGCTAGAGGAGTAAAATGAATGACCGATCCCAAATATTTCTTCAATATTAACATTTTCTTAGAATATACCAAGCCTTTATTTTTAACTCTTAAGGAAGTCCCCATACATTTTTTTTATTTATTTTAATAAATACATGTAATTAGTAGGGATGGATTTTCATGCACTATAAATTCAAAAATAAGCATTTAAAATATGCACTAAAAAATTCAAAATATGCTTTAAAAAAACTAAAAATATGCAACAAGAAATAAAATGTGTGCAATAAAAATCTTGTTTCATACGAAAAACTTCTTAAAAAGCAAAAAGTAACGCCGGACTTAAATAGTAACACTTAAAACTTTATGTAAGCAAGATTTTTAAGAAACTAAGACAATCTATAAAAAAAAAAATTAAAAAAAAAAATAGTTTTTTCTAAAATTTAAAATAGTTTTTGAAACATTTTTATTTGTGTTGTTGCTAATTTTTTCCAAAATACAAAAAAAAAAATGCACAAAATATGAAGTTTAAGTTTTAAGTACCAGAAATGTCTATAATCTTTAGAAATTAAATTTTTCATCTTCATTTTTTAACTTGAACCCTTATAACAAATATAATTAGAGCCCATGCTCGATGTGTACTTACAGAAAAAATCAAATAAAATTACTGACAAAATATGTCGCCATTAGGCACGTCTCCGAAACAGAAAATGCTAACTCCTTCATTTGTGTCTGCAATTCCAGATCATGTTGGTAACCCTTCCTAAATAATGTAAGAGACAAAAAAAAATTTGAGAGAAAGTATGAAGTGAGGTTGACATTGCTAGAAATAGAATTGTAGTGTTGGAAACTGTAAAAATTTATTCTGCAGAAACTAAAAATATTCATATAAATAAAAAACAGTTTTCATTAACAGGACAAACCGACATTTAAAATCCTATTGTTGATGACACTAACTGGGGTGTTTGAAACCGGTATGGAAAGTACCAGAATTGTCTATAATTTTTAGAAATTCAACTTTTCTTCGCATTTTTTAACTTATAAAAAATTAATGCCTTTTTAACGCAAATTTCTTGATTCGGAAAGGAAATTCATCGATATCGTTAGACTATCGAACAAACATGCATTCGCATGGAAATCACACCCCAGTAATTAGATTAATTTTTCTGTGAGGAAAAATTTCTATGAAGCTAAAACATTTTCTATGGGAAAAATGTGTCAGAAACTTGAGACTTTTTTTACGAAAAAATATATCAGAATGTCTCAGAATCAGCGAAAAATCGTTGACTTTTCTATACAAAAAAGGTCTCAGAATCTGCGAAAAATGTCTCCGAATCTGAGACTTTTTCTATAAAAAAAATATCTCAGAATCTGATACTTTTTTTATAAGAAAAATGTCTCAGAATCTGAGACTTTTTCTATAAGAAAAATGTCTCAGAATCTGAGACTTTTTCTATAAGAAAAATGTCTCAGAATCTGAGACTTTTTCTATAAGAAAAATGTCTCAGAATCTGAGACTTTTTCTATAAGAAAAATGTCTCAGAATCTGAGACTTTTTCTATAAGAAAAATGTCTCAGAATCTGAGACTTTTTCTATAAGAAAAATGTCTCAGAATCTGAGACTTTTTCTATAAGAAAAATGTCTCAGAATCTGAGACTTTTTCTATAAGAAAAATGTCTCAGAATCTGAGACTTTTTCTATAAGAAAAATGTCTCAGAATCTGAGACTTTTTCTATAAGAAAAATGTCTCAGAATCTGAGACTTTTTCTATAAGAAAAATGTCTCAGAATCTGAGACTTTTTCTATAAGAAAAATGTCTCAGAATCTGAGACTTTTTCTATAAGAAAAATGTCTCAGAATCTGAGACTTTTTCTATAAGAAAAATGTCTCAGAATCTGAGACTTTTTCTATAAGAAAAATGTCTCAGAATCTGAGACTTTTTCTATAAGAAAAATGTCTCAGAATCTGAGACTTTTTCTATAAGAAAAATGTCTCAGAATCTGAGACTTTTTCTATAAGAAAAATGTCTCAGAATCTGAGACTTTTTCTATAAGAAAAATGTCTCAGAATCTGAGACTTTTTCTATAAGAAAAATGTCTCAGAATCTGAGACTTTTTCTATAAGAAAAATGTCTCAGAATCTGAGACTTTTTCTATAAGAAAAATGTCTCAGAATCTGAGACTTTTTCTATAAGAAAAATGTCTCAGAATCTGAGACTTTTTCTATAAGAAAAATGTCTCAGAATCTGAGACTTTTTCTATAAGAAAAATGTCTCAGAATCTGAGACTTTTTCTATAAGAAAAATGTCTCAGAATCTGAGACTTTTTCTATAAGAAAAATGTCTCAGAATCTGAGACTTTTTCTATAAGAAAAATGTCTCAGAATCTGAGACTTTTTCTATAAGAAAAATGTCTCAGAATCTGAGACTTTTTCTATAAGAAAAATGTCTCAGAATCTGAGACTTTTTCTATAAGAAAAATGTCTCAGAATCTGAGACTTTTTCTATAAGAAAAATGTCTCAGAATCTGAGACTTTTTCTATAAGAAAAATGTCTCAGAATCTGAGACTTTTTCTATAAGAAAAATGTCTCAGAATCTGAGACTTTTTCTATAAGAAAAATGTCTCAGAATCTGAGACTTTTTCTATAAGAAAAATGTCTCAGAATCTGAGACTTTTTCTATAAGAAAAATGTCTCAGAATCTGAGACTTTTTCTATAAGAAAAATGTCTCAGAATCTGAGACTTTTTCTATAAGAAAAATGTCTCAGAATCTGAGACTTTTTCTATAAGAAAAATGTCTCAGAATCTGAGACTTTTTCTATAAGAAAAATGTCTCAGAATCTGAGACTTTTTCTATAAGAAAAATGTCTCAGAATCTGAGACTTTTTCTATAAGAAAAATGTCTCAGAATCTGAGACTTTTTCTATAAGAAAAATGTCTCAGAATCTGAGACTTTTTCTATAAGAAAAATGTCTCAGAATCTGAGACTTTTTCTATAAGAAAAATGTCTCAGAATCTGAGACTTTTTCTATAAGAAAAATGTCTCAGAATCTGAGACTTTTTCTATAAGAAAAATGTCTCAGAATCTGAGACTTTTTCTATAAGAAAAATGTCTCAGAATCTGAGACTTTTTCTATAAGAAAAATGTCTCAGAATCTGAGACTTTTTCTATAAGAAAAATGTCTCAGAATCTGAGACTTTTTCTATAAGAAAAATGTCTCAGAATCTGAGACTTTTTCTATAAGAAAAATGTCTCAGAATCTGAGACTTTTTCTATAAGAAAAATGTCTCAGAATCTGAGACTTTTTCTATAAGAAAAATCTGAGACTTTTTCTATAAGAAAACTGTCTCAGAATCTGAGACTTTTTCTATAAGAAAAATGTCTCAGAATCTGAGACTTTTTCTATAAGAAAAATGTCTCAGAATCTGAGACTTTTTCTATAAGAAAAATGTCTCAGAATCTGAGACTTTTTCTAGAATCTGAGACTTTTTCTATAAGAAAAATGTCTCAGAATCTGAGACTTTTTCTATAAGAAAAATGTCTCAGAATCTGAGACTTTTTCTATAAGAAAAATGTCTCAGAATCTGAGACTTTTTCTATAAGAAAAATGTTTCAGAATCTGAGACTTTTTCTATAAGAAAAATGTCTCAGAATCTAAGACTTTTTCTATAAGAAAAATGTCTCAGAATCTGAAACTTTTTCTATACAAGAAATGTCTCAGAATCTTAAACATTTTCTATACGAAAAGTGTCTCAGAATCTGAGACTTTTCAATACAAAAAGTGTCTCAGAATCTGAGGCTTTTTCTATACGAAAAATGTCTCAGAGTCTAAGAATTTTTCTATACGAAAAATGTTTCAGAATCGGAGACTTTTTCTGTAGGAAAAATGTAAAAATGTCTTAGAATCTGAGACCTTTCCTATACAAAGAATGTCTCAGAATCTGAGAATTTGTCGACACGAAAAATGTCTCAGAATCTAAGACTTTTTCTATATGAAAAATGTCTCATATTCTTAGAATTTTTCTATGCGAAAAATACCTGAGAATTTTTCTACACGAAAAATGTCTCTGATTTTTTTTTCTATAGGAAAAAGGTCTCAAAATTTGAGTCTGAATTTGTGACTTTTTCTGTACGAAAAACGACTTAGAATCTGAGACTTTTTCTATACGAAAAATGTCTCAGAATCTGAGACTTTTTCTTTACTAAAAATATCTCAGAATCTGAGACTTTTTCAATACTAAAAATGTCTAAGAATCTGAGACTTTTTCTATACGAAAAATTCTAAGAATATGAGACTTTTTTTATACGAAAAATTACTCAGAATCTGAGACTTTTGCTATTCGAAAAATATCCCAGAATCTAAGACTTTTTTCAATTTGAAAAAATTTTCAGAATCTTTGCTATTCGAAAAATATCCCAGAATATAAAACTTTTTTCTATTTGAAAAATTTTTCAAAATCTGAGACTTTTTCTATACGAAAAATGTCTCAGACTCTGAGATTTTTTTTTACCAAAAATGTTGTATACGAATGAAAAATGTTTATTGGCCTTTCGGGGTCCCCTTGAGGTCGAGACCCTTGTCACGTGCCCAATGTTCCCTAAAGACTTTTTTAGTCAGCCTACTGGGAAATGTACTGACTGGACATTTAAAAATTTACCGAATGGCTGGAATTATTTTGAAAGTTTCTGAGTAGTAGAAGAGAAGTCAATGCAACATCTGTTGCGAAAATGTCTAGTAGTAATTAGTTGATGACCTGAAGTGCCAAAATGATGCCTCTTATATGTATAAATAAATAGAATGCTCAGATTCTAAAACACATGCGGTCGACATACGTTTTAGCACTCCAAAGGGTTTATTACAAAAATGATGGATCTTACATGAATACTATATCGCTATCATGCTTAAATAGTTCCCAACATAAAAAACAAACATCTTTGCTTTGGTAAGATTACTTGTCGGCTAACTTACCTGATCCTTATCGTTACAACATAGTTGCAACTGACATATAATATGTCAAATCGAATTAAAGACAACTGATTAACTTTGTAAAAATCCAAACTTGGCTTGACTAAATATGTAAGTAAAAAAATGTAAATCATAAATTTATGTCTACCTAAAAATTATGCTGACAACTGACAATGTTTTTGTAAACAAAAAATGACAAACTCAATAATATGTATGTATGTGTGTCTGTGACAACACACTATTGATGCTACAAAAGTTCAGCATATGTATATACTAGAGTGTCCCTTATTTTGGAAATGTTGGAAATCTTGAGACGGTACCCGCTCATTTTTTTCCTTTTGACTTAAAAATAACTCAGGAAAAATTTTACGCCCCTAGGACCACGCCTTCCCTACGCGACGGGGCCTTAAAGAGCGGGGCCTAAAAAATCATTTTTCCATACAAACCAAAAAAATTTTTTTTTTATTTTTAATTTTTTTGTTATTAATTATTATATTACTTGGTTTGCTTATTCACGACAAAAAATTTGATTTTGGAGGGATAAGTCTTTCAGCGCTAAAAAATTTTTCGCAAAAAAAAAATTTGGGCGGCCGGGGTCCTACAGTAAAAAATTTTTAAAAAATATTTTTTTTTAGTTTTGACCAGCAACGGTTTTAGTTGCTATGTTGCTTTAAATGATATATATTCCAAAAAAAAAATTATTCATATCTGTGACATCTTTATCTTTTTCGAAAAAAAAAATTTTGAGCCGTAGGAATCCTACGGTAAAAAATTTTTAAAAAATATTTTTTTTTAGTTTTGAAAAGCAATGGTTTTAGTTTTTATGTTGTTTTTAATGATATATATTCCAAAAAAAATATTATTCATATTTGTGACATTTTTATCGTGTATCGAAAAAAATCATCAATGCATTTTTTACCCTTTTTTAGAACACGATTAAGATGTCACAGATACAAAAAATATTTTTTTATGAATATATATCATTTAAAGCAACATAGCAGCTAAAACCGTTGCTGGTCAAAACTAAAAAAAAATATTTTTTAAAAATTTTTTACTGTAGGACCCCGGCGGCTCAAAATTTTTTTTTGCGAAAAATTTTTTAGCGCTGAAAGACTTATCCCACCAAAATCAAATTTTTTGTTGTGAATAAGCAAACCAAGTAATATAATAAATAATAACAAAAAAATTAAAAATCAAAAAAAAAATTTTTTGGTTTGTATGGAAAAATGATTTTTTAGGCCCCGCTCTTTAAGGGCCCGTCGCGTAGGGAAGGCGTGGTCCTAGGGGCGTAAAATTTTTCCTGAGTTATTTTTAAGTCAAAAGGAAAAAAATGAGCGGGTACCGTCTCAAGATTTCCAACATTTCCAAAATAAGGGACACTCTAGTATATACATTAATAATGAGAAATGTGAAACTGATGTAAAGTTGTCATCATCATCAACAAACATCATCCATATTAAGAACTGGAGAATTTAAAGTCAATGTAATGTATAATGTAAGGCAACAACAAGAACAAACAGGGCAACTACAAAAGCAACAACAATAAATACATCAACAGCATCATACAGAATTGAATTGAAATGAAAAATGTGTATCTTAACAGAGAAAAATGTCAAAATGCATTAACATTTAATTGAGGCTAATTTAAGGCAAAATATTTCTTCTTATGGGTTTTTTGTATTTTTCGACATTCATTTCATTTTATCAGTAATGCATGAATATTTATTCATATACAATATAATTTATACATTAAGGGGGTTATGAAATTAGATGGAGAATATTCTATGTTGAGAGAAAATCAAGAATTTGTTATTCGATTTACAGGGCATAGGGATATTCCTGGGAATTTAAAACTAAAAGAGGTTGCAACAACTATAGAGTTTAATAACACTGTACAACAATTTCAAACATTTTCCAAAATTACGGGTTTCCGACGATTGATTCTGGTAGAAAAGACAAAAAAAAAAAAAAAATACACGTGTGTCGGCGTTCTGCAAGATCACATCGGAACTTTATTTTAAAGGCGGTTAAAGTTTCCCAGCTTTGGCCGGTTCTTGCAACTTATCGGTATATAAAACTATGTTTTCTTTAAATCTGAGGATTTGTAGAAAATATTATAGCAAATATTTTTTGTAGAACATATTAACCCTCTAACTTCCTCTCATAAGGGTATTTTTTGGCTCTATTTTAACAAATTGTAAAAAACACCCCGAAAAAGTGGGAAGGAGGGGATTAAATGTTTTACAAAAATGTTGCCCATAAAATGTTACTAAATGCGTCAGAGCATACCAAAGCTCAAAAATTAACATTAACAGAAAAAATGAGTCATGTTCAAGATTGCGCATTAAAAAATTACAAAAACAATTAACCCATAGTGGGCAATCTTGAATTTGATTGATTTTTGTTGTTTCTATTAAATTTTGGGCTTTAACGAGTTCTGACTTATATAGCACCCCTTTTTAGGGGTGTTTTATACTATTTGTTAGAATAGAGCGAAAAATTACCGTTATGTGGAGGAGTTAGAGGGTTAATATGATTGGCAAAAATATTTGCTATAATATTTTCTACAAACTTGCTGAACATACCCTAAACATCAGATGTGAATACCACATAGTTTTATAGTCAAATTCAATGTAGCCAATTAAAAAAATTACAAAATAAATTTGCCCTCAAGAGGCAACCTTGAATTTTACTGGTTTTTGGCGTTTTTGTTAAGTTTTTTCCTTTGCTGAGTTCTGACCTATAAAGTAAAATTATATGGCCAACATTTTTGTAGAACATTTCATCCCCGATCTTCCCCTGTTTCGGAGTTTTTTCTTTACGGTTTGTTAGAATAGAACCAACAAATAACGTTATGAGAGGGAGTTAGAGGGTTAATATGTTTCACAAAAATATTTGCCATAATATTTTCTACAAAGTTGCTGAACACATCATACAGATGTAAAGAAAACATAATTTTATATACCGATATGTTGCAAGAACAGGCCAAAGGTGGGAAACTTTAATAGTCTTTAAAATAAAATTCCTATATGACCTTTTTTGGCCTCGTCTACCAGAATTAATCGTCGGAAATTCAGAGTCTGAACTCAGTTCGGTTGAACTTTTGATGATTTTTTCCCAAAAAAATAATTTCTCGGACAAGGCCCATTTTCGTCTCAGCGGCTACGTCAACAAGCTACATTGACGTTATTGAAGCAAAAACAATCTACAAGTGTTCCAGAAGATATCACTCCATACACAAAGATTGAGTGTATGGTTCCGTTTAGGGTATGGCAGTATCATCGGACCTTATTTCTTTCGAAATAACGAAGTCTACATGGTTCCTTTTAATAGAGCGACTTTAAGAGGCTTTCTTTGGACAGAGCTCGACAACATCGATGTATTCGACATGTGGTTCCAACAAAATGGCGTTACATGCAATACAAGCGACGCAAGCTCGAAGTTTTAAAATAAAAATATGGTGAATCGGTTATCTCAAGGCGATCATTAATTGGCCGCTGTGATCATGCAACGTGATACCACAAGATTTTTTTTTCTGAGACGACTAAAAGTCTTTAATTTACGCTAACAAGCCAACTATCTAGAATAATGCAGAACGTAATGGTCCGAGTCATCTAAAATTGGACAGACCGCCACCAACCCAAGGCAGTAATTGGAATGATGTGCTGTTCAAAATTGCATACAATTAGCTTCAAAATAAAGCTAGGTTAAGTAAGGTGGGTGTCCGCCATTTGGCGAATTCCTTAAGATATTCTGCTAAAGACGTTAATGAGACACGGTTAAGAAAACCCACATCATCGAAAAATCGTTGCCTCAAATCCTTAAGGCGATTTCTCATCAAGCCACACTAACCTTTAGCAAATTTTTAGTTGAGATTAGCATATTAGCAAAAATATCTTGTAAACTTCATTTAGCGCATTAGCAATTTTAAACAAAATTTGAACTAATTTTTTTTTACTACATTTAAAATTGAGTTGACTAAATTTTTTCAAGCTTTTTTGCTACTATTTGCAAAAATAAATTGTATTTTTTTTTAAGAAAATGGAGCAAAATGAAGGCCAATTTTGGTTCTCGGGCACTCCATAGCATCGCCGGTCCTCTTCACATGTCTGGACCCTAGTGGGTCCTAACTTTGGATTCAAAAAAAGTTAGCATTCCCGAAAATTTTAAAATGCTGATATCTCGGTAAATACAACAAAAAGTCCGAAAGCATTTTTGTAGCTGTCAACACGTAGAGCAAGACCGCAAAATAATCCAAAGCTCTCCGAGTAATATTTTTTAAAAACCCCAGTGGTCCCCTAAAATCACGTGTCTCAAAAACTAAGCAAAGAAAACACTTTTCTTGTCCGGAAGTCTCAACGAGGCCCAGAAGTCAGGGTATTCAGATTATACTCCCCAATCCGTCTGTCCGTCCGTGTAACGGAGTTTTCCTCCCAGTCTTCCCTAGTTGGTATTTGGACTTCGAAGGTTCTGTAAAAGTTCGCATTTGGTGAGAAATAGTGGGTTTTCTGTTCCAGTTCCGTCCCGTTCATCGTACTTAATATATTCCCTAAGAACGTTGCGTAAGCAATTGTGGCTCTCTTAATCTGAGAGCGGCAGCTGCTGCGGTGCTCATGAAGTAGATATCCACGAGCTGAGTGTTAATTATCATTTCCAGGCTGGTACAAGCCAGTCGTTGTACCATCTGTAGGTTGCAGAAATATGATTTCTTATCCACTGCTCTCCATAACACAAGGACATCAATGGTAAGTATTGGTTATATATATAATTCCAAAAATTCTTCCTTAGGAGTAGTAATCACATAGCGTCTTTTTCATCCTTTCGTCTATGTACTTTTCCCAAGAAAGCTTTGAGTCAAGGATTACACACTAGGGTGGCTCGTTTTTGGACTTTTCTCTCTGATCAAATTCTAATACCCGCCAAAAGTGTCGGTCCCCTAGGGGTAACTCACATGCAAGATATCACCCCGATCGGAGTTTATCTTCTGTCTCCACTTTGAGCCTCAAAATTGGGGTTTTCGCAAAAAAGGACTTTTTTAAAAAAAAAAAAATTAAGTTTTTTTATTTAAATAATTAAAAAAATATTTTTGTATAATAATTAATCGTAAATACTTAAATATGAAATTTAAAGACTTTACGGTATCATTAACCCATTTAAATTTGATACCAAAAAAATGGCATGATTTTGGGGGCGTTCTCAAAACACCTTTTTTCAAAAATTGAAAATTTTATTAAAAAAAATTTTTAAATCTACCATTTGTTCTTTCTGAATTCATTAAGAACACCTTGGAGAAGAAAAATTTTAAATATGGTGGATATCCGTCGAGCCACTTTTTGGGAATGGGGGGGGGGGGGGAAGTTAGCGGATTTCAAGGAATGTTGGTTTTATCAATAATTTGGATTCATAAAATCTTATAAATTTCATTTTTGGGCAAATTAACTGTTTTTTGGTGTCGTGGCATTCTATTAGATAACCTTAAGTCTGTCATGAAATTTTACCGATCTAAGACGTCTTTAACCCACTTTGGCTGGGGGTCAAAAATGACCCCCGCAAGAAATTTGATGTTTAGAGCTTAAATTTTGTGCTATAAACAAGTATAAAACGGCTTTTGTGTGTTTTACCTCAACTATTATTTCGTATTAATATATTATCTTAAAAAAAATCATTAACCCTTCTTGGTAGGGGGTCAAAAATGACCCATTCAATAAAAAATAAAAATTTTGTTAATATCAAAAAATTCAAGCACTATGCAGAAAAGTTTTTGTCGGGGTCATTTTTGACCCCTGGCAAATGTGGGTTAAAGATATCTTAAACAGGTGACATTTTAGGGCTGATTTAAAGTTATCTAATAGACTGCCACAAATTAGTTTTCTATAAAAAATATATACTTTTTATTGAATGGGTAATTTTTGACCCCCTACCAAGAAGGGTTAACGATTTTTTTAAAGAAAATATATTAATACGAAATAATAGTTAGGGTAAAAAACACAAAAGCCGTTTTATACTTGTTAATAGCACAAAATTTAAGCTCTAAACTTCAAATTTCCTGCGTGGGTCATTTTTGACCCCCAGCCAATGTGGGTTAAAGACGTCCTAGATCGGTAAGATTTCATGACAGACTTAAGGTTATCTAATTGAATGCCACGACACCAAAAAACAGTTAATTTGCCCAAAAATGAAATTTATAAGATTTTTTTAATCCAAATTATTGATAAAACCAACATTTCCTTGAAATCCGCTAACTTCCCCCCGCGATTCCCAAAAAGTGGCTCGACGGATATCCGCCATATTTCACATTTTTCTTCTCCAAGGTGTTCTTAATGAATCAGAAAGAAAAAATGGTATATATTTAAAATTTTTTTTTAATAAAATTTTCAAATTTTGAAAAAAGGTGTTTTGAGAACGCAACCAAAATCATGCCATTTTTTTGATATCAAGTTTGAACGGGTTAATGATACCGTAACATCTTTAAATTTCATATTTAAGTATTTATGATCAAATATTATACAAAAAAAATTTTTTTCATTATTTTAATAAAAAAACTAATTTTTTTTTTTTAAAAAGTCCTTTTTTCCAAAAACCCCAATTTTGAGGCTCAAAGTGGAGACAGAAGATAAACTCCGATCGGAGTGATATTTTGCATGTGAGTTACCCTTAGGAAACCGACACTTTTGGCGGGTATTAGAATTTGATCAGAGAGAAAAGCCCAAAAAGACCGTTTTCTTGTGGCCACTTCGAAAGTATCTTAAGAGCTGATCCCAAGAGTTCGCTTATTGTTGGCAAAAACTTATTTTATTAGGATCACGTCATCAGCAAAGGCAACCACCTTAATACCCATTCGTTGAATGACTCGATGATCTGATTTATTACAAGATTCCAGAGAAGTGGAACGATCACTCCATCTTGTAGAGTGTCACTTGTAACGACTTTACTCGCATCACCATGAACTATCTTAGGGTTAATTGTCATGCTTCTCAGCATGTTGCCCGTCTATTTAGTAATCTGTGTACGGACACAACCAGATTTTGTAGTGCATTAAGGATTGATGATATTTTGGCATTGTTGAACGCACCTTCCATGTCCAACAATTATGCCAAAACATAATCATTAATGTGATGAGTATTCTCAATGAACCCGACAACATCACTTAAAGCCATCTTAACAGACCTACACTTAAGATATGCTTATTGGACCTCACTGAAGTTATCCGATGTGATGGTACTTCTTACATAGAGATCTACCAGTTTTTCCAATGTTTTCAATAACAACGATGGCAGACTGATAAGTATGTAATCCTTTGTAGTATTGTGGTTTACTCTCATGTCCCTCTATTTATAGGGTATTTACCTCGATGTCAGGCTGTCCATAAAGATATCAGCAATGTCATAATTATCCCCACATAACTCCTCCCGAAATAATATGCACTATGATATAAAATGTGAGAAATGAGCATTTTGTAAAACTGTCACATTAAATTTAATTTATGCGTTGTTGCGTCCTCACTCAATGTGTTGTAGATTTTTCATCTTCATCAGCAGCGACAGCAACAAAAATAATAACAACAGCAGCGACAGCATTCGCATCATAGTTTTATGTTGTTTGTTCTCTTTGCCGACCTAATGCTTTGGTCACTTCTCAGATTATAGTTGTTTTTTTTTTTTGCGTATCTTTCAATAAGCCAAAGCGAAGCACAATGGGGCAAAAAAACAAGTCGAATATATATTGCAGCTGGCGGTGGCTGATAGGAAATACAATCGTCGATTAATGGATTTTCAGAATAGAAACAATCGGTTAATCTGCCAAACGAGGCATAACGATGAATTTTGACACCGATTTCAGTTAAAAAAAAGTGAGAGGCTGGTGGTGGAATTAGTAAGACGTTAAATAAATTTCGAATTTTATACCAATTGAGTGGTTAAGGTTAAGAAAACGATTTTTTTGATTAAAGACTTTTTATAGATAATAAATAATTATAAATCAAAGAGAGGGAAGCAGTTCTCAAATCGATATATCAGAACAGGATCGCCAATAAAAGTTGTTCTCCATATCAAAAAAAAAAAAATATTTTTCTATAACTTTTCATTTTTATATCCCATTGTCTTCGACCGTTTCTGCTGCTGCCATTTTTCCTTATGTCACTGTTTATAAAGATAAATATCTCGCACATCAGTGCCTTTAATATCAAACATCAACAACAACGCGTCGTTTTTCTACTCTATGGTAGATTATGATTATACAAATAAATTCATACATTTTAGATTGACTTGGTTCTGTTCTGTTTACGTTTTGGGCGAATATGTTCATTTTCGACATGCGTATAATCTCTGAAATCAAAAATCTTTAGCGCAATTTTTTTGTATTTTTTTTCTGTCTCTGTCTTATTTGACATTTGTTTTATGCTATTAAAATTGTTGATTGTTGATATTTAACGCTTGAAATATGACATACGCAATTTTCAAAATTATTCAGTTGTCATTTGTTATTAATGTCTTTTTTTGTCTGTGTTTTAAAGTGGAAGACAAATCTCTATACATTCATAAATTTAATACGCCTCTGCGTATGTGCCTCCCTTTAATGTTCAATCTTGTATGTTTTATAAAAAAAAATTATGTTGTCCACAAATATTGTGTATGTCTAAAATCCAAAAATTTATTTTTTTGGTTTTATTTTTTGAAACTTTATGAATTTTAGTGGTGTGTTGACGTCGTATGTGTGTTTGTACTATATGTCGTCTGTCGCTTTCAATTTAAACTGTCATCACTTTTTTTTCTTTTTTGGCTGTAGCATATGTATCCCCTGGACCACAGTCAAGTACCGCCTCAAAGTGTTTGTCACATTCATAAGCGACACAAACATGAAAAATTAAAAAATCGAAAAGTGTATTAATAATATTTTTTGATTTGCATATTTGTAGTTTTGGTCCTCCTTTCGGTACACTTTTCATGTTAGTATATGATATTTGAGATTGCATTGGTAACCATAACATTAAATTTCATTAAACCTTTTCGCTAAAGGTGCATATTCTGTTGGTGTTCACGAGAAAAACTCTGTCAAACTCCATATAAAACAATATTTTTGGTACCATTATCGGAGACACCATTTTGATGTATTATCGTTGAACTTAATTGCAAACCTCTCAATTTTATCTATATTTTTTGAAAAAAAGTCAGTGATTTAATGTTGCAAAAATAAGTTGTCAAGTGCAGAAAGATAATCGTGCAGTTGGATATTTGGACGCTAATAGTTTAATTAATGTATATTTCCTCTAACCAAATACTTTTAATGGTTATTTAAGCTCTCGGAAAGGCAACTGGTGTCATTGGATTTGTATACAAGGCCTACAAGGTGACTTATTTTTTGTCTCTTTAAAAAAAGTTCTTTGAGCATCAACTATTGGGAAATTAAAGCAATTGACTGAATAAAAGCGAAAAATAGTATTAATTTTATGTAAGATTAGTCAAACTCAAAGATATATAGCAGAAAAAAACAAATAAATCAAAAACTTCTATATGAAAAGTCATATGCGTATATAAAGATGAGAATAGAGTTTCTGAAAATCACGCCCTGGACGGCCAAAAACAACTGCAGAATGGGTCCATTGACGAATTCTGGAAATTTCATACTCCGATTCACTCAAATCAGTCCCAAAAGTATGAGTCCAGCTACTTAATGAAGGCAAAGTGGCTCCTTTAGTATACACGATTCGCAGAACATTATGCAAAAACAATGAACATGGACGAGTTACCTGTAAAATACCTTACCGAAGTAAAATTAATTGGGAAAGAGACGTCACCTAAATGAAAAACATGTTTTTAAACCTCAAGAATTTTGGTGTAATGCATTAAGGGCTGATATTTATATGATTAGATTAAAATATTCTCACAGCATGGTAAAAGTTTGGCGCAGCACTGTCAGCAACTTTCATACAAATACACCTCAACCACCGCTAATTCGATAGAAAAAGGTTTGATGATGTGGGGATTTCTTTCTTCAAATGGCCGTGGTAATATAGTATTATTACAAAGAAAATTTACTTCTACAGTGTGTCTACAAGCTTTGAAGTACCCGGCTATTCCTTAGGGAGTGCGCCTTATGGGACCAAATTTTATCCTTCAGCAAGATAATACGGTGAACAGTGGTTTCCCTTATATGGACAAGCGGTCAAAAATCGATATATCCAAAGCTAAAAAAACTAGGGTCTTCAAAATTTTTCAGCTCATAGTATGCCCGAAGAACTTAAAGTTTGCAAATTTGTAGGACAAAATATTAACAACTGTAGCCACAGTAGCCATTTGATCTTTGAAGGGTTAATTGGCTTAAAGATCTGTTTAAGAATTTTTTAAATAAAATATTTCAATATTAAAATTTGTTTGTTTTTATTTCACACTATCGCGAAAACAACTAATTAAAAGAATTAAAGTTCGACCTTTGTTTTGACACTTTTCAAATGCAGTAAGTAAGCTACACTTAACCCTTTAACGACCACAGGCGAGTACATTTGCCAACGCGTTTTTGGCGATTATTTTCGTTCAAGTAAAAGATACGGTAAATGTATTAAAAGATGCATTGTAGAGTATGTTTTCCGTAACAAAATTCTAGTTTACAGTAAGTCTCCAATTTGATCCACTTACTCACTGTAAGCCCTCAAAGTTTGTAAAATTGTTTTCTCTATTTTATGGAAAAAAGGATCTTTACTTGTTGAGCAAAATCGGGGGCAAGAAGGAGGTACAGTTCCAAATTCTTGTAGGGTAACTATTAGTGTCCAACCGAATATTCTGCTTCGGCCACAAAACACTATTTGGCCACTATTCGGCTTCGGTCACATTTTTGGCCGAATACCGAATAATTGTATAAAATTTGTAATCACGTGTTGAAAAACACACTAAAGACACTTTGAATCACATAAGAAAGCCACAAAAACATTTTACTAAGCGTTTTTGCAACAAAAACAAAATTTAGCACTCAAAAAATGTTTCCGATCGAAAAAAATTTAAACTCAAAAAAATGTTTATTCACG
Source organism: Pegoplata infirma (assembly GCA_963921195.1). NCBI lineage: Eukaryota > Metazoa > Arthropoda > Insecta > Diptera > Anthomyiidae > Pegoplata > Pegoplata infirma. Next base: position 191,536,254 of record OY992537.1, on the reverse strand, counting down.
CATATGTCTGAGATCAGTTGTTTGCTCAAAATAAATCATTCAGTACAAAATTCTTATAGAATCAAAATAATTCTACAGTATAAGGTTTAGTAAGTGATTATGTACTTAAATCTACTAATAAACAAATTACCAGTAGTACAGTAGTTTTTGAGTATCTTCAAAGTACTAAAATAAGTACTTTTTACTTGTTTTAATAATATTATTAAAAAAGTTTAGTATTTATTACCAAATCCTGTACTAGGTCCGTTTGGACTAAAACATTAGTACTTTAGTTACATTTTTAGTAATGAAAGTCAAGTTTTACTTTTTTTCTTGTTTTTACTACAAAAATATTTTTTTTGAATATTCGGCTTCGGCTTTGATTTCGGCTGAATAGTGAAAATTTGCCGAATATTCGGCTTCGGCCAAAAAAGGTGTATTCTATCGGACACTAATCACAGGTAGTAGCAAATAGCTTTGCCCAGAAATGCGGAATCGTCAAAGGGCAAATTTTTTCTAAAAGAAAAATAAGGGGGAAGGACATTTCGTTAAAAAAAGTGTTTTCTCCTTATTCAGAACTGTAAGTCAAAGACCATATTTTTGCAATATTAAGTTTAAAATAACAACAATTAAAAAAAATATTTCTCTTTACTTATATATTAAAAAAGAAATGGTTCAAAACAAAATGCAATTTTTCACCATTTTTCGTTGGATGACTATGTATATCACATCCATATGCGAAAATATGCAAAAACCCGCGGCCACAATAATTTTTAATTTAAAGAGGGGTAAAAAATCTTCAATTTGATGTATAAAAAGTGGTGGGCAGATGAGGGCCAAATAACTAAAAATCTATGTGAAAAAGTAGTTTTTCAAAAACGTGTGTTTTGAAAAGGTCAAAAAAGTGTTCTTCAAGGATTTTTTAATGGTCTTATATTTTTGCAGCTTTTATTATTTAATTTGGTACAAAATAGGTTAAAATTTAATGTTTGTAGGGTTTTTGGAAACTTCTGCCACAATATTGCGAATAACTTTTTAGATAAACTCAAGTATTATTTTATGATGAATGAACTCAAACATTTAATCTCGTAAAAAAACAGAAAATTGGTTAGATTCATTAAATTTAGAGTTTTATCAATAACTTTAGTGCAGTAAAGCTTAGAAAAAAAAACATAAAATTTTTGATTTTTGGCCAATGGGGAAACCACTGTGCGGTGCCCACACTTCCAAAAAAGTTTCCAAATACCATTAAAACCAAAATATAAATATTTTTAAATCGTCTCAACAAAGTCCCGGTTTGTCATCAATCGAGAATGGGTTTCACCAGTTGCGAATCCAAAGAATACGAATAGCTGAAGAAAAACCTCAAAATATCAATATTAATTGATATTTGAAGGACTTTTTTTTGGAAAATTGGAGTTATAAAACTAATACTGTATACAGACTAGCGTGATTTTAAAATCACTATGTGATTTTCCTTTGAACAAAATCACATAGTGATTTACAAAATCATCTCAAATTGTACTAGCATAAAGAAAAATTGCAAAATCATCTCAACTTACCATGGTAAGTTCTTGTAGTGTGAACATGGCCTAAAAGACAGTGTTTTAAGTAAGTGAGATCTACACAGTAAAACTTAAATTACCAAATAAGGTATAAAATAAGGTATAGCATAGCTCATTTTATACATTGCAGCATTGATGATTTTAACAGGGGATGAGACTCAAAGTAATGCATCCACATTATGACAAAGAATACCAGTAAGGTATAAAATAATTGATCTAATTTATAGCAAAGCATACGAGCAAGGTATAAAATATAGCATACCCATTATGATCCATTTATAAATAATGCATTCTTTCAAGCTTTGAAATAATACATAATGTAACCAAATATAAGTCAAATGTTTGGGAAGACATCCTAAAATAGTGCTACAAATAAGGTATGTACATAACCTATAATTTTTTGTATAATTTTTTTTCTTTTAGAATAATTTTTAAAAAGATTTTTTTTTTTAAATATTTAGATTTTTCATATAAAAAAATTCTCAGATTTTTCCTATAGAAAAATTGTCAGATTTTTCCGATAAAAAAAATTTCAGCTTTTTCTTTTAAACAATTTTACACACAAATTTAACAATTAACCTTTAGTGGTAAATTTATTCAATTTACACATTCAGACTAAAATTTCTCAATTTATACTAGGAGTCCAGTTTCCTGCTATAAATTGGGTAAATTTCAATAAATTTTGATAAGAGTGTAACTTACATAATTTTCTGATTGTAAAATTTTTTTAAAAGAAAAAGCTGAATTTTTTTTTATCGGAAAAATCTGACAATTTTTCTATAGGAAAAATCTGAGAATTTTTTTATATGAAAAATCTAAGAATTTTCTATAAAATTACTATTCTTTCGAGAAAACCTCAGAAGAAGGTGGGTAAAAGGGAAATAGAAAAGAAAGGATTTTTTTATTGGAAAAATGCCCAATTGTTTTTTTGAGAACCTTTCTACTAAAACAATGTATTGGAATCTCAGACTTTTTCTTAGGAAAAATTACATAAAATCTTTAACTTTTTATCTACAGGAAATATGTCTCAGAATCTAAGATTTTTTCTATTTAAAAAAAGTCTCAGAATCTGAGACTTTCTCTTTAGGAAAAAAGTTCTACAATCTAGGACTTTTTCTATAAAAAAAATGACTCAGAATCTGAAACTTTTTCTATAGAAAAAGTGCCACAGAATCTTAGACTTTAAGAAAAAATTTCCGAAAATCTGAGAAAATGTCCTAGATTCAAAATTTTTTGTTATATGAAAAATGTCTCAGAATCTAAGACTTTTTTTGTAGGAAAATATTTGGGACTCAGAATCTGTGATTTTTTCTATAGAATAAATTTTTCTAAAGCTGAGACCTTTCTAAATGAAAAAATGTCTCAGAATCTTAGACTTTTTTTAGAAAACATTTCTTAGATTTTCAGACTTTTCAATAGGAAATATGTCTCAGAAAATGTTTGAGAACTTTTAACTTTTTCTGAAAAAAAGTGTATCAGAAACTATAGAAAAAATTCTCAGAATTTAGGAAATTCCTCAAAAAATTTTAAAAAACATTTAAGTCTTTAATTTTTCTAATCTCAGGAACTTTCTGAAGAAGAGTTATTCGAAATTTTGGCGTTAGAAAAACGTTTCAATATCTTAGACATTTCCTGCAGAAAAAAAATGCACCAAAATATTTCAGAACCTAACAAATTATTTTATAGGGTAACAGTCACTAAACCTAAGTATTTTTCTATACAAAGAATTCTTCTAAACATAGAAATTTTTTGGTGGGAAAATTGCCTAGGTATCTGAGAATTTTCTAAATGAAAGTGTATCAGAATCCGAAAATTTTTCTATTCCAAGAATTTTATAAATTCTAAAAGCTTTCCTGTAGGAAAATACCTCAGAACCTAAAAATTTTTCAAATGGGATAATGTGTCAGAACCATAAGCTTTCTTTTCAAGCAAATGACTCAGAAAAATTTCAAAATCAGGAAAGTTTTTTGAATAATAAAGTCGGAAATCTGATACATTTTAATTTCCATTTTAAAAATGTTATAATCTAAGTCTTTAGCTGTCAAAATAATGCTTTAGAACCTGAGAATATCTAAATTTTCTTAAGTCCTTAAACCACTTGTAAATGAATACGTTTTTAAAATTTGGAAATGTTTATATAAAATTTGGAAATGTTTTTTTTTTTTATAAAATCAAAATTAACAATAGTTAACACTAAAAAATCTTAAACAATGATTCAAATCCGACCTGAGGTCTGAACTTTGGTTAAGGATCTCAAATGTCTGTTGCACTGTGTTAGTTAAATGTATGTCAATATTAATTCGTTTTAGCTCGCTTCAAAATGTTCTCTCTTATGGTTATTGCTTAAGTGTTTTTTGACAAAATTATATTCATATATCTTGGTGTTCTGCATTCTTTTGATGTTGTCAAAATAATTATTTACGGTCAATATATTAAATACGGACCATTGCATAAGAACACTAATGATGCCGATTTCATTTATGTTAATCAAAAATGTTTGACAGTTTAATATCCGATTAATAAAGAGGGAGACTTGATAATTTACAAAATTAAAGAAATCTTAGGAGAATCAATTTTTATGCGAAATCTCCCTTTACACTCAAAATAAATTCTCTGTCCAATCAGCAGAAAAATCTGCTGAAAATACATCAATTTTGAGTCATATGAGAAATCTGTTGATTTAAACAGACACTATTTGCTGGAAATCTGTCATGATTTTCTAGGTGAAATCAACAGAGAATTATGTCAAAACAGCAGAGAAATCTGCTAAGACATTTGCTAGAACATTTTTGTTTGTAGATCAATTGTTTTCATGAGAACTTTAATAGCCTTTTTTAATTTAACCTTAAAAAAAATATGTTTCTGTAATAAAGGCAATATAATCTACTGACTTTTGTTTAGTTTTGTCAATTATTAGTTTCAATTGTTTTAATTTTATAAATATAAAAAAAAATTAAAACTTTGAAAAAAGCTTAAGAAAATTTTTTTGTAAAAAGAATGACAGGAAACTATTTATGTATAATTAAAAAATAATCTGCTAAAAATATGTTCAAAAATATTTTGAAATTCAACAAACAGAATTAATAGAAACCTAGTAATGTTTCTGTTATTTTTTAAAACAAAATGACATAGATTTAAGTAAAAATATCCATTTTTGTTGAAAAATCTGCTGAAAGTTTGCTTAATCAAATTGAAGGTCGTTTTACAGATTTTTTGACAGAATTTTTTCTTTTAAGTGTAAGAAAAGAGAGTATATTATATTAAACCAGAAAGAGGCATACTATTATAGAATTTAATTGTATTTATTAACGCTAGAACCCCTCATTTTGCGAGGTTCGTAAAAAAGTGTATGAAACAAAAAATGGGGGAGGTCGGATAGGATCTAGGGGTCGCTCATCGGGGTCAAAGTTGGGCGTAAATGGGAAAAAATCCACAAAAAGTCCCACAAATCCCCTGGTTTTGCTCCTAGGGTGGTCAAATGTGAGACTGGCCTCCATTATTTTTTTCCCCCAAACACTTTTGCCAAATATTCCTAAGCACTATCTCCTCTCCTTAAGGGGGCTCCCACACAAAGGTTGAATTTTAAAACATATTTGCTCCTACCTCTCTAGATGTCCTAGAAATGACCCTAGTGGAATCAATTGTATGACCGACCCCCAATATTTTTTCATAACCAACATTTTCCTAGAACATACCTAACCTCTATCGTCAACCCTTAGGGTGGTCTCCATACATTTTTTTATTTTTTTTCTTAATTTGCTTTATTACATCAGCTCCTACCAGTCCAATGGTGCCTGCTAGAGCGGTCATTAGCAAAGCCGAAACCCATTTATTTTCCGCCCCCAACATTTCTTCTGAATGTACTACTTCCCTATCTCTATTTCCTAAGGGGTCTCCCACACAAAATGACATTTTTATAAAATTTGTTCCTACCACTCTAACTGGCGCAGGGGTGACCCTAGAGAAGATAAATGAATGACTGACCCCCAATATTTCTTCAGCCCCAAAATTTTTGTTTGTTTGGAAAAATTTTTAGGGTCGGTCATACATTTGATTCCTCTAGGGTCCCTTCTGGGACAGATAAAGAGATAGAAGTAAATATTTTTAAAAATTGAACCTTTGTATGGGAGCCCCCTTAGGGAGTGGAGATAGGGCTTAGGTATGTTTGGGAAAAGTGTTTGGGGGGAAAAAATAATGGGGGTCGGTCTCACTTTTGACCCCTCTTGGGGCAAAATCAGGAGAGCTGTAGGGCTTTTTGTGGATTTTTCCCCCTTTATGCCCAACTTTGACCCCGATGAGCGACCCCTAGATCCTATCCGACCTGTCCCATTTTTTGGCTCATGCATTTTTTTTACGAACCTCACAAAATAAGCTGTTCTAGCGTGTCGAAATCGAAAACTCTTGCACTATCCCACCCCTCATGGACAAAGAAGGAAAAATCTATGAATTTTTCCTTAGCAAAATTATTTCAAAATATTTCTTCAGAGTGAAAGTTACGATAACACTGTGAAACAGTGGAACAAAATCACAAAAATGCCTATTAAACCTGCCAGACACCCTCAAATTTTAGAGTTATTGTCAAAAAATGCTCTTTGGGACTTTTCTCACTAAATCTCATGTAATTCAGAAAAGTTTTAATCGATTTTAAATTTTTTACCTATTTCGGATAGAAGAAGGAAATATCTTTCCATGCGTGTAAATTGGTCTTCAATGGGCTTTTCATGTGTGTTAATCGATATATGAAGCATTCCACACCAAATGTCCAGAAAAAAAAAAACATTGTACCGTAAATTTCTGAATAGGTTGTATGGATATCACTATATGGAACTAAGAAAATTTCGTTTTTGATTTTTTAATTTTTCAAAAACTGGGCATAGGAGGCGTGGTAAAATATTGAAAAATGGTAAAATTTGTGTTGAGTTCCCTTGATTAAATATTTAACAAATTAAAACGCACCACAATCTCAAAAATTTACATTCTTTTAAATCGATTACATTTTGTTTTTTTTTTTTTTAATTTTTTAGAAGCCGTTCTGAAATTTTCCATTTTTTAAAAAAGTCAATTTATCAAAAATCCGGCTACTTTTTTTTTTTCTTTTTTAATTTGTTTTACAATATTAGATGTTTGTATATCCACACAAAAAATTTCTGACAAAAAGTTATAATACATAATTATAATTAGAGCCTGAGCACAACTGTCTTTACAGAAAACAAAAAAATTGAAAATAAGTCGCCCTATGTGGCAATAACCAGTATCTTTGGAAAGCGGCAACACCTAACATTTGTGTCTACAAAATATAGACCATGTTCTGGCAAGGTTGCAAAATAAGTACTTAGATTAGAGTTGATGAAGGAGAGGAGGAAGAATGATGATTACTAAAAATAGAATTTAGAACACACACTCAAAATAATACATTAGTAGATTTACTAATTCTTTTTTGCTAATGCTGGTTACCAAACTTTTAGCAAATTTTTAGTTGAGATTAGCATGTTAGCAAAAATATCTTGTAAACTGCATTTAGCGCATTAGCAATTTTAAACAAAATTTTAACTTATTTTTTTTTGCTAGATTTAAAATTGAGTTGACCAAATTTTTACAAGCTTTTTTGCTAATAATAGCAAAATTAATGGTATTTTTTTTTTTATTTTCAGAAAACTTAAAATGGCGCTATCTCGGAAACTAAGCCAGATAGAGCAAAATGGAGGCCATTTTTGGTTCTCGGACTCCTCAATAGTATCGCCGGTCTTCTTCATATGTGTGGACCCTAATGGGCCCTAACTTTGGATCCAAAAAAGGTAGCATTCCCGAAAATTTTAAAATGCTCATAACTCGGTAAATATTGCCGAACCAACAAAAAGTCCAAAAACATTTTTGTAGCTCTCAACACGTAGAACAAGACCGCAAAATAGTCAAAAGCTCTCCGAGTAATATTTTTGAAGTTATCGAGTTTTTTAATTCTCAAGAACCCAGTGGTCCCCTATAATCACGTATCTCAAAAACTAAGCAAGGTAGAGCAAAACGGACACAAATTTTGGATCAAAAACTATGACGATTTTTAAGAACCCAACTAGGTCTAGGCCATCGGGGTCTGGACCAATCGGGTCCGAACCCAATGGGATCCTCAAATGTGTATGAACTAAGTTCAAAAAAATAAAAATTTAATTAACTAATTATTGGTAAAACATTTTTGCTAACTTAAGCAAAAAAAATTGTGGGTTCAAAATCAGCAAATTTTCTTGTAGGTTTTCAAGCTTTTTTTGCTAACATTACAGTTTTTTTTTGAATGTAGATTACACCGTTCAACAAATCAAAGGTTTTTGTCTCGAGTTTGAAGTTTCATATAAAATTTTGAAAGATTTTGACTCGCTGATTCCAAATCTGTGCTCCAAATTTTTCCATCACATCAAATTTTTGCAGTTGAAAATGCGAAAAACGCGATTTTTGACTTTTTTGAAAGCCTGCACAGCAGCCACTGGGTGGAATAAAAATCTGGTATAAAGCGTTAGAGTAGAATTGAACTACTTATAATCTCAAATATATGATCAAAAAAAATTTAAAGTTTGTGCGTTGTTATTGGCCAAACATGTATTTTAAAAAACACTGTGAAAAATATTAGAAAAGCACAATTTTTAAAAGGCTCTAAAACAAAAACCAAATGATCAATCTTTACGGTGATCAGCTCAAAATTTAGGCAAAAGTTCATTCTTTCTTACAGACTTTTAAACCCATTAAAGATATCTTCTGGTTTATACGAAAAATAACACAGAAAACTTAAATTTGTAAAATATTTATTTTTTTTTACGTCGGTTACGTCGGTGGGAGAAAACCTTTGTGGATCAAACTGCAAGACTTTGAACTTCTTTTGACATAAAAATGTTTCGTTTGCTAAGCAAGCTTTTTAGAGGTTTGTTTAGTTCTTAAGAGGGGAACTTTTTCCCCTGATCCGATTTTTCCCATGTTCGAACTTTAGCAGCCCAATACCATAAGACATATTCGTGCCAAATTTCAGGAGTCTAGCTCTTTTACTTTGGACTGTATCGTGTCTTCCACAGACGTCTTAGAATGGATCACTGATCAATAATATATATGGGGCATTCCATGTGAAATCGGACACTTTGAAAAACTTTTTTTTTAGATTTTCCCAATTTGTTTACAGTTTTTAGTACCCTTCGAAAACTCCTTCGTAGTAAATTTTCAGATTTTTTTGATGACCCGTTCAAAAGATATCGAATTTTTAAAAATTGGTAGTCTGTTCCTTTACTCAAACTTCTTTTAATCATAACTTCTTCAATAATGGTCCAAATTTCAATTTTTTTTTTTTTTAATTTTTGTTTTTTTACGTACTTTAAACAAAAAATCACAAAAAATTCCCAAAAGCGCTCTAGTATGCGATTTTTAAGTTTTAAAATTTAAATCTCATTTTTGAAAATGTTGGTACTTTTCGATTATTTTTTTAATTTTTTTTGTGTAAAACATCTATCGATTCTACAAATTTTTTGCCCAGGAGGATCGTGGGATAACGATTATTACTATTTTTTAAAATTTTTTGAAAAAGTTTTATTGTAATTTTCCAATCTTAAAATCATTTCTACTGCTCCAATGGTGCGTTATAGAGGGGTCCTTTATAAGGCCGACCCCCATTAATTTTTACGTCTTAACATTTCTTTGGAACAAACTAATACCCTATCTCCAATTTATAAGGGGGCTCCCACACAAAACGACATTTTTTAAAATCTGCTCCAACCGCTCTAACTGCCCTAATAGTGCCCTTATAGCAACAAAATGTATGACCGACCCACAATATTTTTTTAGTTCAAACATTTTTTCTGAACACACCTACCCTCTATCTCTAATTTTTAAGGCGGTCCCCATACAATTTTTTTTTATTTTTTGTAAATTTGTTTTATTTAATCAGCTTCTACCGGTCCAATGGTGCGTCCTAGAGGGGTCATTAGTGAGACCGACCCCCATTTATTTTTACCCTAAAACATTTTTTCAAAACATTCCTACGCCCTATCTCCACTCCCTAAGTAGGCTCCCATACAAATAACAGTTGCACTGAAAGAATTATTGTTCATTATATCTATGAACAAATTTCATAAAACCAAATTCATAGAATCTATGAAATAATTCATTGTCTGAATGAATATTCATTAGTATTCTGAAATATTTCATAGAATTTTATTCATAGATTTTATTAAATTCATAGAAAAAATTCATAGAATTAATGAATGTCATTCATAGAAGAAAATGCCATCAATATGCCTTTTAATTTTTTTAATAATTAAAATAATGTTACAATAATTAAAATAGTTGAATAAATTTATTAAAAAAATAAAAAAAAAAAAAATAAAAAAAAACATTAAAAAAAAATATCATTGCTGCCCTGACCGGGGCTCGAACCCAAGACCTACCGGTTGAAGTGGTAATTGTCGACACCTTAGCTATCAGCGCCACCAAAGAAGAAAAATCTCGCCAACTAACGCTTGGTTTTATAACGCTTCATTTCTGTAAATACACAAAATATTTATTTTCTACAAACACACACACAGCTTTTGGCAGAGCATTGTGACAGAGCAAAAACACAAATTCAATATACTAATCAAATTTGATTTTAAGTGTTGTTACTTGTTTATATAATTTAGCTAAGTGGCTAGAGACTAAGCTTCACGAACAACAGGTTCTCTGTTCGAATCTGGGTGGGGATAAGTTAAAAAAACATATACATTTTTAAAAATAGAAAATTGTAAATTAATAAAATAATAAAAATAAATACAAATAAAATATAAAAAAATAAAATTGAAATAATAAAATAAATAAAAATAGAATTTTGAATAATAAATTTTTTTTCCATAGCCTATGAACTTTTTCATAGGTTTCTGGTTTCTATGAATTTGATTCATAGATCCTATGAAGGGCATCATTGGCTCACTTCTAATGATTTTTTTCATAGAATCAATGTACGTTTTCATAGCCGTAATGAACAAAATTCTTTCAGTGTGGAGCAAATTTAATAAAAATGTAATTTTGTATGGGAGCCTACTTAGGGAGTGGAGATAGGGCGTAGGTATGTTTTGAAAAAATGTTGTAGGGTAAAAACAAATGGGGGTCGGTCTCACTAATGACCCCTCTCGGACGCACCATTGGACCGGTAGAAGCTGATTAAATAAAACAAATTTACAAAAAATAAAAAAATTGTATGGGGACCGCCTTAACAGTTAAAGATAGAGGGTAGGTGTGTTCAGAGAAAATGTTTGGACTAAAAAAATATTGTGGGTCGGTCATACATTTTGTTGCTCTAACGGCACTATTAGGGTAGTTAGAGCGGTTGGAACAAATTTTAAATAATGTCGTTTTGTGTGGGAGCCCCCTTAGAAATTGGAGATAGGGTATTAGTTTGTTCCAAAGAAATATTAAGACGAAAAAATTAATGGGGGTCGGTCTTATAAAGGACCCCTCTATGACGCACCATTGGAGCAGTAGAAATGATTTTAAGATTGGAAAATTACAATAAAATTTTTTCAAAAAATTTTAAAAAATAGTAATAATCGTTATCCCACGATCTTCCTGGGCAAAAAATTTGTAGAATTGATAGAAGTTTTACACAAAAAAATTTCAAAAAAATCGAAGAGTACAAACATTTTCAAAAATGAGATTTAAATTTTAAAACTTAAAAATTGCATACTAGAGCGCTTTTAAGAATTTTTTGAGATTTTTTTTTAGAAAGTACGTAAAAAAACAAAAATTTTGAAAAAAAAAATTTGAAATTTGGACCATTATTAAAGAAGTTATGATTAAAAAAATTTTGAAAAAAAAATTTGAAATTTGGACCATTATTGAAGAAGTTATGATTAAAAGAAGTTTGAGTAAAGGAACAAACTACTAATTTTTAAAAATTCGATATCTTTTGAACGGGTCATCAAAAAAATCTGAAAATTTACCACGAAGGAGTTTTCGAAGGGTACTAAACACTGCAAACAAATTGGGAAAATCTAAAAAAAAAAGTTTTTCAAAGTGTCCGATTTCACATGGAATGCCCCATATATATTCATGATCCCCGATCGATTTTAAGACATTCTAGCGATGTCCGTCTGTCCGTCTGTCTGTGGAAATGGTGATCACGGCCAAAATATTACACGGAGATGACTGAAACCTAACATATTTATTGAAAGTTCTCCTGAGAAGTTTGGTATAGCATTTGAGCGATATCGGTTCAGCGGTTCAAAAGTTATGAAATAAAATGTTAGGACACCTCAAAAATTTTAGTACATAACCTAAAAAAAACAAAATGCTTTAATTCGGCTGCTGGTTGACTTATGAGAACATAATTGAACACCAATTTGTATTTAAACAAGTACCAACATATTTTGAGACAAAAAAAGAAAAAAATCGAGGATTTTTTTTTTTACCAAATTTTTTTTTTCGCGGAAATTTTTTTTTCAAAAGTGATTTTCTTTTAAATAAAGTTTTTGCAAAAAATTGTGGAGGGTATCACTACATTCGGCAAGGCCGAATTTAACTTTTTTACTTGTTTTACAATAACTTTAAAGTTTAAGAGTGTCTGGAGATTTCGATCCTTTTCGACGAGACTAACAAACTTTACTAGCTCATTTAAAAAGCATATTCGATTTTGGTATTTTTGTAGCATAGTGTAATCAACGGTTACTGCCTAAGAGAGAGAGATAGATATGGAGAGCCCTCGAGATCTCCGCTAATCACTTAGGCATAAGCTGTATAGAGACGAAAAAGGGTGTGGACATTAGCAAAAACTACCTCTCCCAATGTCCTTCGCATTTTAGGCAGCTAAGCAATTCAATGGGATTCATGTTTGCATTATTTTTTCAATTTCTCGCACACTATAGTATCTTTTTAAGAAGCTGTTATCCATTTCATCCTACTTTTTCCATCTAAAAACTGTAAAGTTGTTCATAAATCTTAATGGTTTTGTTCATTTACCTATGATTTCTGTTTGACCATTACTAAGCTGAGGTTGTCTAAGCAAATCTAAATGCATTAATTTTAAAAGTTTCTGTTTTTTTATCAAGAAGGTTTAAATCTTAAAAAAAAAACACAGATAATGTCAACAAAGATTTAAATATTTTTTAAAAAAGAAGAATAGCAGAAAACAATTAAACCAAAATTATGTCAAATGTGAAAAGAAACATTTTTCATGACATTTAAATTTATGTTCAAACAACCTATGAGACCCAGATTTACAAAACAAAAACTACAAGAACAGCAAACAGTAACAAATGTCTGACCGCTGTCTACCCAAATCACCATGGATAAGCCTAAAAAAATTTGAAATATAAATAATATTGAAATTTCTCTGTAGGATATAAAACAACATTTCATCATGGGTTGTTTTAAACATATAATATACTACCGGTGATTGTTTCTGTAGGTACTTTTAACTAATTCACTTTTACTTGTTTTTTTTTTTTTTTTTGATGTTAGCAACATTAAGATTTATTTTTCCATTACAATCTGAAACATTTGCAGTGACATGACAGCTTTAACTTAGAATAACATTTCCAGATTAACCCTGTATGGCTGTGTGATTGAAAAAAGAAGAATTTATTGAAAATCAAATATGGTTTATTTAGAAGTGCCTTGAAACTTTTCGGAATCGGACCTCCAAGGAAACTATTTCAGGGTGGACACTTCGTTTTTAATAAAATTTACCATTTTAATAAAATTTACCATTTTAAAAAATTAAAAAAAAAATATTTTTTTGTGAAAACCCCCTTTTTAAAACTCATCGTTATAAAAAGTTCCACGGCCTTTCAAAAAAGTGTCTTGGCCAGAATTATCCTTTTTATCCTCACTTTACAAAAACTTGTCCGCTTGGGACCGTTTTCAAAAATTGAATTAAAATTAAATTTATAAAAAAAAATGGAAACATTTTTTATTTTTTGAAAAACTCACTTTTAAAAACTCATCGTTATAGAAAGTTTCACGCCCTTTCAAAAAACTCTCTGGGCCAGAATTATACTTTTTATCCTTACTTTACAAAAACCTGCCCGGTTGTGCATGTTTTCAAGACTGGAATTGAAAAAAAATTTATAAAGAAATTGATTTTTTTTTTTTGAAAACCCTCTTTTAAAAACTCATTGTTATCAAAAGCTTCACGCCCTTTCAAAAAACTGTCTGGGCCAGAATTATCCTTTCTATACATGCTTCCAAAAAAGTTGCCTGCTTGTGCCCATTTTCTAAAATAGAATGGAAATAAAATTTATGAAAAAAAATTGGAAATTAAAAAATGTTTTTATGTGAAAACCCTCTTTTGTAAGTCATGGTTATCAAAAGTTCCACACCCTTTCAAAAAATTAACTGGGCCAGAATAATCCTTTTAATCCACACTTTCTAAAAAAGTTGCCTGCATGTGCCCGTTTTAAAAAATTGAATATAAAAAAGAGTTTTTAAAAAATTGGAAAAAACTCGTTTTTTTTTTAAACCCCCTTTTTAAACTCAAAAGTTCCACGCCCTTTCAAAACATTGTCTTGGCCAGAATTATCCTTTCTATCTACACTTTCCAAAAAAGTTGCCCGTTTGTGTCCGTTTTCAAAAATTGAATTGAAATAAAATTTATAAGGAAATTGCAAAAAAAAATATTTTTTTTGAAAACCCCCTCATCGTTATCAAAAGTTCCAAGCCCTTTCAAAAAACTGATTGGCCAGAATTATCCTTTCTATCTACACTTTCCAAAAAAGTTGCCCGTTGTGCCCGTTTTCAAAAATGGAATTAAAATAAAATTTTAAAAAATTGTAAAAATTATTTTTTTTTTTGAAAACCCCCTTTTAAAAACTCACCGTTATCAAAAGTTCCACGCCCTTTCAAAAAAGTGTCTTGGCCAGAATTATCCTTTCTATCTACACTTCCAAAAAAATGGCCTAAAATTTATAAAAATTTGAAATTTTTTTTTGTAAAAACCCGCTTTTTAAACTCATCGTTATCAAAAGTTCTACGCCCATTCAAAAAACGGTCTGGGCCAGAATTATCATTTCTATCTACACTTTCCAGAAAAGTCGCTTGTTCCCGTTTCCAAAAATGGAATTGAAATAAAATTTATAAAAAAAATTGAAAATTTTTTTTTTTTTTTTGAAAACCCCCTTTTAAAAACTCATCGTTATCAAAAGTTCCACGCCCTTTAAAAAACTGTCAGGGCAAGAATAATCCTTTCTTTCCACACTTCCCAAAAAATTTGGGAAAATTTCTACCCGTTTTCGAAAATGGAATTGAAATAAAATTTATAAAAAAATTGAAAAAAAATATTTTTTTGAAAACCCCCCTTTAAAAACTCATCGTTCCACGCCCTTTCAAAAAACTCTCTGGGCCAGAATTATCCCTACTTTACCAAAAACTTTCCCGTTTGTGCCCGTTTACACATATGGAAATGAAATACCAAAAATTAAAAAAAAAAAATCAAAAATTTCACACCCTTTCAAAAAAATTGTCTGGGCTCCCTCACTGGGTATTTCTTTTTTTTTCAAGTATGAAAGCAAATTTTATACGATTACTGGGTATTTTTCATGTAACCGGGTTTTCTCGTAACCGGTATTTTGAGTATTCGGGTTTTTGTTTAACCGGGTTTCATTTTATCTGGTAAAAATAGAGAAAAACAATTTGTTTGTGCTTTCGTAAAAAAATTAAAAATTGGTAATTCATAAAATTAATTCAATTAAAAAAGGCTCATTTTACTCATTTGTACTTCCTTTTGTCAAATAAATTAATCCAAAAAACAAGGTCCCGCCTTAATAATGTATAAATTTGATAGCCTTTTTGATAACGGTATATGGAGATTTAAACATATGAACAAATCCATGGGAAATTTAACTGACGGATCACCGATTTTGGTTATTTTATAGAGCTTCGTAAATGAATAAAACCCATATTTTTTTTGGATCAATACTTTGGGAGATATGGCGTTTAAAAAAGCGCTTTTTTTGCAATATTGACTTTTAGCCAGTTTTTTAACAATTTTGTACTTGGAAACAGTAAGTCATACAAAAAAAAAAAACAACTGATAAAAACAATATTGTAGATAAAACTATGAAGATTTAAGATTTTGGAAAAAAAAAACTTTAAACAAAAAATTTTGAAAACAATATTTGAATGTCCTTTTTTCCTTAGAAAGACACCATGGATTTCCAAAAGCAAAATTTTGTTTTAAAGTTTAGAATGCCCTTGTAACGCTGTAAAAATTTCAGAGAGGTGTTTTTTAGTATTGTTGAGCAATAAATTTTCAAAGTTTGTTAGAGAGCCAAATATTTAAATTTTTTCATAATTTTGGCAAAAAATCAAATAGTTGGTTTTAGACAGATTTTTGTGCTATTTTACTCGGAAACCGTAAGATGTACGAAAAAACTTTCTGTGACAATATTGTTGATAAAGTTATGGAGATTTTAAATTTAGAAACCAAAAAAAAAATTAACAAAAATTTTTTAAAACAATTTGGAATGTCCAATTATTCTACCAAGGGTACCAAGAATTTCCAAAACCAAAATTTTTTATTAAAGTTTAGAATATCCTTTTAACGCTATTAAAATTTCAGGGAGGTGGTTTTTCGCATTGTCGAGCGATAAATTTTTAAAGTTGGTGACAAAGCTAAATTTTTGATTTTTTGCCAAAATTTTGAAAAAAATCAAATATTTGGCGACCTAAAAAAACTTTAAAAATTAATTGCTCAACAATAAATTAGACCACCTCTCTGAAATTTTAACTGCGTTAAAAAGGCATTCCAAACTTAAATACAAAATTTTGATTTTGGAAATCCATGGTGTACTTTCCAGGAAAAAGGGCATTCAAATATGGTTTTCAACATTTTTTTTGAAATTTAAAAAAAAGTTTTTGTTTCTAAATTTTAAATCTTCATTATTATATATGGGGCATTCCAGGCCAAATCACTCACTTTTAAACCCGACCCCTTTCGATTTATTTTATTTTTGGATATGTTTTAGTACTTATTAAATGCAACTCGGATACCAATTTTCAACCTTTTATTCCAAGATGATGTTGAGTAATCAACAACAAAATGGGGATTTTTTTCAAAAAAATTAACAAATTAAAATTTTCAATTAATTTTGACCAGTTAAAAATATAGATATCTTAAAAAAAATTTGGACAACGTTTTGTTGGCATTTAAATGTAGTTTTAGAAAAAAATTTTAAAAAAGTTATTCGAAGTAATTATCACTTATTTTTTAACGTTTAAAAAGTAAAATCCACTTTTTGAAAAAGTCCGAGAACTTCTATTTTCTTTTAAAACGTCAAAAAGTTGTACTGTAAATTACGCAACTTTTAAGCCATAATTCTAGATGTAATCGCAATTTGTTCTATTTTTTTTTTTTAAATTTTGAAAATTGCACCTTTTATTTTTTAACTCTTGTTTATTTTATATGGTACTCCAAAAAAATTAAATTGGTAGATACTGACCCTAACTTACACTAGATATATTCATTTCGAGGTAAAAATATGGCATCATGAAATAACCCCCCAGGAAATAAATCCCCAAAATGAAAATGAAACAAGCCCCCAAAAATGGGGACTTATTTCATAATGAAATAAACCCCCAATTTTAAAAATGAAATAAATCCCCATCGGAATGCAAAAACACCCCAAAATAACACCCCAATTTTGGGGTTTTGTTTCATATGAAAATTCGCGCGAATTTTTCATTTCCAACCGACTAACACTTAAATAAAATGTTTGCTCCAAAAACTAGTACTCATTGTCAGTTAGATCGTTATAAATTGGTGAAATCGAAAAAAAAAATTTCATACATAAAGGTTAATCGAGGAAATTTGTACTAAAATGAATTATAATTGCAGCACATTAAACTACAACTACTACGGGTATTATATAATAAGTTTCCCAAGCTATATCAGTCCAGAACCCAAAACCTTGAAGGGAGCCTAAAGATACTCTCCTTAACACTGATCAGTATCCTCATAATTTGTTTGTCTCATTGCTTGGGTGTACCACAACATAATAAAATCAAGCATTCCTTCTATGTCCAGAAATAATTTCAAAATTTATTATCTTTATTTGAGAAAAAATGAAATAAGTCCCCAAAAATAATAATTGGGGGTTTATTTCATTTGTATTTTTGGGGACCTATTTCGTAATGAAATAAGTCCCCAAATAAAAAATGAATTAAGCCCCCAAAAAACGAAATAAATCCCCAATTATCGTTGTTGTTTTTTTCTGTACAAATTTTTGGGGACTTATTTCATTTTCATTTTGGGGACTTATTTCCTGGTGGGTTATTTCGTGCTGCCAAAAATATGCCTCACAAAAATTAAGAACGATCGGACATGGGTAAGGCATTCCGCAGGGGCCTTGAAGTTTATTATTATTATTATTATTTCTTTATTTAGAAAATGGAGTACAAGGAAAAGTATGAATTTTTTTCTGTGTTCTCAAGTTTTTTGGTATTTTAAGTTAAGTTTAAATTCAAGTGGTTACATCCCAGAAAAAACTAGGTAATGTGTTGTGAAAAGTAATGACTGCCAATTACATTACTTATAACAACTACTCATTACCCACTGCATTACTTTAGTCCAAAAAGCAACTAGGTGCTTATATTGTAATCTTTAAGTACTTATTTGCAATAATATAAATAATAAGTTATTGAGAATGTAAAAAATAAATACTTATTTGCAAGTTCACTTGGGAATTATGTCCAATCAGAAAAAAACAATATTTGTTTTACCTTTTTAGCTTAAAGTTTCGCGAAAACAAATAATCCAATGATAAATAGTTATTTCAAACTCTGTAATTATTTATTTTATTCCTTATAAGTAACTACTTATTTTACTCATTATAGGTAAGTAGGTATTTATCTCCCTACTAGTAAGCTTGTAGCTAATTAAGCTTATTTTTGTCTCACGGTCTTTATAAAATAAGTAGTGTTTCATGCAATGAGTAAGTACATACCAATAATTATTACTAATTACTATACTTATTACTAGTAATGCAAAAATTTTCTGGGAGCATTATAATACGGAGTAAAATGCCTCTCTTATAAGGTACCAAAAACTAAAATCGGTTTAAAATCAGACAAGTTATTACAACTTCCCCAGGCATCTAACTTGTGGCAGACCACTTGATTAAGCAATACAATCCGATGTTTGAAATTCATTGAAATTTTCTACTGTAATAACATTTTTTTGTTCTTCAAGTTCAAATGAATTTAGATGACAAGTATTTTTCATATTGTGTTTTGCTAACATGTTTTAAATTAATGCTAAAAATGCCTGGACCCTTTTGAAATCTCTATTTAAAAAAATTTTGTTTTTTTGTTTTAAAATTTGGAAAAACCAAAAAAATATTACACTGAAACGTAAATAATAAAAAAAAAATGTTATGACAGTAGAAAATTTCAATAAATTTAAAAAAAGGGACTTGTATTCTTTAATCAAGTGGTATGACACACGCTAGATGCCTGGGGCAGTTGTAATAACTTGGATGATTTTCAAACGATTTTAGTTTTTAGTACCTTATTAGAAAGGCATTTTACTCCACATCATATTTCTGTAATCACTTGAATTAAAACTTAATTTAAAATTCCAAAAAAATTGCGAAAACAGAAAAAATTCACATTTTTTCTTGTAATCCGTTTTTTTAAAAATTCAAGGACCATTCTAAACGCCTTACCCATTTCCGATCGTCCTAAATTTTTTTGAGAAGTATTTTGACCTCAAAATGAATATATGTAAGGTAAGTTAGGGTCAATATCTACCAATTTATTTTTTTTTGGAGCACATATAAAATAAATCAGAGCCAAAAAATTAAAGGTGCAATTTTAAAAATTAAAAAAAAGAAAGAATTGTGGAAACATCTCGAATTATGGCTTAAAAGTTGCATAATTTAAAGTAGAATTTTGAAGGTTTCAGACTTTTTCAAAAAGTCGATTTTAATTTTTAAACGTCAAAAAATAAGTGATAATTACTTCAAATAATTTTTTCACATTTTTTTTTCTAAAACTACATTTAAATACCAACAAAACGTTGTCTAAACTTTTTTTAAAATATCTGTATCTTTTGATGGTCAAAATTAAATAAAAATTTAAATTTTTTAATTTTTTTTTATAAAATTGCCATCTTGAAAAATTGATTACTCAGTACCATCTTGAAATAAAATGCTGAAAATTGGTATCCAAGTTGCATTTAATAAGTACTAAAACATATCCAAAAATAAAATAAATCGAAAGGGGTCGGGTCTAAAAGTGAGTGATTTGGCTTGGAATGCCCCATATACATTATTGTTTTTATAAGTTTTTTTTTGTACAACTTACGGTTTCCGAGCACAGAAATGTTAAAAAACTTTCGAAAAGTCAATATCTTCCAAAGTATTGATCTAAACAAAACAAAAAAAATATGTTTTTTAATCATTTACGAAGCTTTATCAAATAACCAAAAATAAACAAAATCGGTGATCCATCAGTTAAATTTCTTATGGATTTTATCTTTGATTGACCATTCTAAGAGAACGGTTGTACCTATTTTTACACAAATTACAGACAAGGTACAGCAAGTCATACTCAATACAAAACTGCATTCACTTTTTTAATTTAATAATTTTTTGTTAGTTTTGGTAAAAAAAACTACCATTTCGGCCCAGTGTGCGTGCACTGGAGAGAAATGGAAAAAAATAACTTTTATTATTTTTTTCCATTTATGTAAAACTTGGGTTTTATTGCAAGACAATTCGGGATTATTAAACGTAGAAATGCAGAAAAATTGTATTCAACTGAATGGCGCCCAAGCAGGGACCAAATACAAAACCATCAAAACCAAAATTCTCTTCTCGGAAAAATGTCTAAGAAGCTGAGATTTTTTCGAACACCATTTAATATCTGAACACAAAAAATCTATCTAAATCTTTTTTTTTTAGGAACAATGTTTCAGGATTTTTCTATAGGAAAAAAGTCTTTAAACTTTTCTGCAGAAAAAGGTCTCAAAATATTTTAAGTTTTCTATAGGAAGAATACGATCATTCATTTTTCCTTATTATAATCTGCGAATCTTTCAAAAGGAAAATTCTGAAAATCTTTTATATGAAAAATCTGAAAATGTTTCTATAGAAAAAATTAGATAATTTTTCTATAGAAAATGTACCTTAGAATCTCAGATTTTTTTATAAAGGAATAACTTGACTTCTTCTGTAGGGGAGATGTTTCAGAACCTGAAACTTTTATATAGGAGAATGTCTCAGAATTTCGGAAATGCCTTAAAAAAGCAAATAAGCTTTAATGTAAGAGAAAATAGTCTTAATTTTTTGTTAAGATTTTTTTTTTATCTTTT
Organism: Pegoplata infirma; assembly: GCA_963921195.1. Lineage (NCBI taxonomy): Eukaryota > Metazoa > Arthropoda > Insecta > Diptera > Anthomyiidae > Pegoplata > Pegoplata infirma. Next base: position 191,515,404 of record OY992537.1, on the reverse strand, counting down.
AAGATAAAACTATTTGTTGATAATAAAAAATATACAAAAGAATGCAGCGCCGAAAAGACACATGATATCAGTGCATCTTATGAGCGCTTTTTCAGTGCTACCAACAAGAGCTCTAAACTGTAACATCGCATAAGTAAATAATGAATGAATTCAGCTGGTTTGGATGGGCTCCTTGGATTTATTTTCGAAAGCTGCTGCCAGTTCAGCAACATTTTTGCTGGTATTCGTGAAGTGTTAAATTAAAAAAAATAAAAAATCACTTTACAAAATAAAAAAATTGCAGCAATTCCGTTATGCTCAAACTTACCACCTTAGTGGGTTAAACAACTGAATAAATATTAAATAAAGTTTGTAAAGATTTTGCCTCCCTTCCATTACGTATATTCAATTTGAAATATTTTCATGTTGCCAATTATACGTTTTGACACCACCAACCAGCAAATACCAGACATAATAACTACCAGCTTTAGTATGGGTTGAACTCTATATAACCGCCTTCAAATAAGAATTCCAAAGATGTGTATGCGTCTAATGTCAATGGGTGGCAATTGGATATTCCAGGGGATATTATTCGTTGATGTTGATGCTAACAAATAATGACATGGCAATTTGCAGATTTCACAGAATTCTTCTAAAACAACAATTTCTCTAACACACTGAGGCGTTTACGGCTACAGCAACAAAAACCTCATCATCGCACTACGCACATTTTTAGAGGAGTTTGAACTAGCAAAGAAGAGCCATCATGTTGTATGGAATTGGACGTACAACAACAGCAAGAACAGAAATGTTAAAAATGAAAAGGTTTCCTGTCGTGTCAGCAAAGTTAAACTCTAATTCTCTTGTTGCTGTTATTTGTGGTATTAAGATTGTTAAATCAGTCGACAGAAGAGTAGATGAAAAAAAAGACCTATCACTGTCAAGGTGGTGCCTCCCTGCTGTTGCCCATGTCAGTTAAATCAAACAAAATTCTAAAGAGATTTCAGTACCAAATAAAGCGGCATGATTGTTTTTTGAACTCCTGCTGTCTTAAAAATCAGTATTATATTTTTATATATGTATATTTATTTTAAAGTAATCGTTTAATTTTGTTGTGTGTGTGTGATTATTAAGAAGGGTCCGTCCGTCTCTCTCTCTTTACTTTTAAACATCTCGGTCGGCTGTCTTCCATACCTGGTTGCACGTATTTATGCGTGTTGCAGAAACATATAATTTATCATATTAATTCATTTTTACTACGTTGTTAATAACAAATTCATTGGCTACGTATCTACTTACTTAAAATCATATATTTTACCACTCAGGGTTAAAATGCAGCACACATATACATATAGAGGAACTTCATAAGGAACAAAAAAATATAATATATTACTGCAAAATGGTATTTATCTAGTTTCAAGCTGTGATTTTAACAGGATTGAAAATTGAAGACGAGGTACAAGTTTAGGAAAGGAAAAAAAGATCACCCGCTGTAAAGTGAGATTTATTTAATTTTGTTCATTGTCAAAATGATATACTGGGAATATTTTTTTTTTTTTTTTTGTAAAAGTTCAGGGAATTTCAATTATTGAAGGGTAAAAAAATCTTAATAGATTTTACTTCAATGAATACAGAAGGGTAAAACCAAAATCATAAATAGTCATAAAATAATTTAGAGTGAGAAAAAGTTATCATGTATACGAAAAAAAATCTTGATGCGACTGAAACGCGACTTTACACAGTTAATTGCAATTGTCCTAGTGAAATCAAAATCACATAAGGATTTTGAGAAAATTGAAGTCAATGTTTAAAAATATCGCCGTTTTGGGCGTTTTTGAAAACTCATAGTGGATGAACCCGATGACTTTAAAATAAGTCGAGTATTAAGCTTAAACATTGGTTTTAAAGATGCAGAACTCATTTGGTCAGTCGCCTTAACCCAGAGAGAACCGATTGTCTTTCAATGATGTCTCACTTATTCCCCAAGCACGAGTTTTTTCTCACCTAATACTTTATGCGAATGATACACCACCTTACACACATGATTACAATTATTCTCCTGGTCACATATGCGATCTCCAAACTTGTCCATTACATCAAAATTTTTGAGAAATTAAAAAAATTCACGATTTTATATCTCAGCATTTTTTTATTCTTTCCAAGCAGGATATCTCGTATTTGTTTTCAATTTTGGAGCAAAGAATTTCCATAAAAATTATTAAAAAAGGTTATAATTGTTTTTGCTTTTAAAAATTACACTATAAGTACACTCAAAAAAATAAAACTGTAAAGTTAACAAATTTATTTTTGATAACTCGAGTTTACTGGCTTTTTAGCAAATTTTTAGTTAAAATCAGCGTTTTAACTACTTTTTTGAGCTAAGTTCAATTTACGGAAATACTAGTTTTGAACAAAATTTGAATTAATTTTTTTTGTTGAATTTTAAACTGAGTTTACGAATTTTTACTAAATAATTTTATGATTTCTCGTAACATATTTGTTAAGTGAAAATTTTTTATATATTTCTTGTGTAGCCTCCTATGCAAATCTCATAAGTTCTACTTAAGCTGAACTTAATGCAGTGAAAAAAAAGAAAAAAATAAGTGAAGTGTTAGTGTTTAAAACTAATATTTAACAAACTTAAAATTTTTAACAAAAAAGTAACAAAAAGTTTAGCTGAATTCAATTAATTTTTTTTGTTAATATGTACATAAAAATGTTACAAAATTTTCAGCTGAATTTTTAGTTAAAGTTACGGATTTTTTTGCTACATTCATTCTACGAAATATTAGCTAAATATTTTTAGTTACATTAACTAAAAATTTAGTAGGTTCAAAATCAGGTGCTTTTTTAGTTAAATTTAACTAAATTTTTGCGAACTTTACAGTTTTTTTTTTTTTGAGTGTACGTGAAATTGACACACCAAAACGCCGAGACACGTAAACTAAATTTTGGGTCGTAGAACACAATGGCATTCTCCGTTTTGACATATCAGGTCAATATTAGGAGAAATTTAATTTTTAAGTTTGTGATTTTCAATCGTTTTTGTATTGTTTTTTAAGAAAATTGAAAAATTGAAGAAAAATATTTTATTTTGCTCGCCTTATTTGATCGGTCATCATTGTTAGAGTAAAGTTGCGACTAAAAAATACTAAATAAAGTAATTATAAAAGAGGTTTTGATGGATACTCCTAGGAAAATTAAATAAAAACTCGTTGAAAATCGCAAAATTTTAAAACGAAATATCTCTTGATTTGGACCTGGCAAAATCACTGGATTCTACGACCAAACATTAAGTTTACGTGTCACGGCGTTTTCATGTGTCATTTCAAAAGTTAAAATTATACTTACAGTGTTATTGAATTATAGTCCACGTAGTCCTCTTTCCCAAATTCTTCTTTCACATAAATTTCTAAAGATGCTGTTTTGAATGGACACTTTTTAAACAATTTAACAATTTTTCTGGTACAATATATTAAAAGTTAGTTTTAATTAAATTTTTATGTATGTTTTTATGTAAAAAGCTTAATGTTATACAATTTCCGGATTCTCCGGGAAAATTAAAAAAAATCCTCGGAATTCCCGACAGAATTTTCCCAAGAACTCCCGGAAAATCCGAAACGGGAATTCCCCGACCCCAAACACTACTCGTATATCAAAATATAAAAATTAAAATTCTTCAACAATAACAAGTTATTGACTGTGTTCGGCTGTGCTGAATCTTTAAATACCCTGTGTTTAATTGTTAAAAAAAGTACGAAGATATAATATAGTCCATTGTACAGTACAAAAAAAGTCAGTTGAAAAAAAGGTCACAGTTGGAAAGCTGAGAAAATTGAAAGCTTGTAGAGAAAGTGAGGATGCTAAAATATTCTTGCTAATACTTTTTCAGATCCCATTCCATATTTGAAAACTATATTCAAAAAAAAAATCATGGACTACGTCGATTGATAGAATATCATATCTCAAAATCAATATTCCACATGATCAACCTGTTATTATGCCAATAAGACAGTAGGGTGGTTCTTAAAACACAAAAGTTCGATTTCTGCATTGGACGCCTCCTTAGTTTATTAAGGTTCATGACAAAATATATAGTAAGACTTAAAAACTGTGCGATAAAGGTCAAATGGAACAAAATTCAATAGTACTCAAGTTAGTTTTTCCCAAAATTTTGCTAAAAGCAAAAAAATAAACAATAATGTTCGAAAAACGCATATCGCTAAAAATAAATAGCTACATGTGCTAAATGTAAAATTTATTACCCAAGATGCATTCAATAAAATTGAGCAATAAAACTTGGATGATTTTGAAATTGTGTCTTTGGGCACGATCTCCAAAAATTTACATTTTTTTGACAATACGTAGTAAATTTTCAAAAAATCTATAAATTTTTAAAAAATATTTAGGGTTAATTGTTTAAGATTTTTTTTTTTTTTTACAAATTTTTATACCCTCCAACTACAGTATGGGGGTATACTTACTTTGTCATTCCGTGTGTAACGCATCGAAATATCGATCTAGGACCCCATAAAGTATGTCCGTCCGTCCGTCTGTGGAAGACACGTACAGCCCAAAATAAAAGTGCTAGACTAATGAAGTTTCACACATATATGTCTTATGTTCATAGGCTGGTTAAGTTCGGAGATGGGCAAAATCGGACTAGGGGGGGAAAAGTTCCCCCTTGACGAAGTAAACCAACCCATTAAAAAAGGTAACTTTTTATAGGTTTTTGTATATTTGTTAAACAAATGAAACATTTTTATGACACCCAGAAAAATGGCCCCAATGCAAAATGGCCCCAACGCCAAAAATTAAAAAGGCTCCAGTTTTGGGGTCTTTTTGAAAATGAAATTTCACCCCACTTTGAAATATGAAATATGGCCCCAATTTTGTGTAAAAAAATGCCCAAAAAATTAGAACCATTTTTCTGAAAATGAAAAAAGGCCCCAAATTGCAATATGAAAAATGACCCCACAAAAAATATGTATTTTCCCAAACCATTATAAATAAAATTTTTAAAACTTTTGGGTTGTATTAGCGACCTGAAAGATATTATTAACGCTTTCGGGCTTCTGCTTATGGTGGGTTTACATCATTGGATTTTCGGTATGATTTTCTTTTGGCACCCATTATAGTTCTCATGAATATTCATATCTTAAAAGCACTCGTGTAAGTAGTTCCATATAATTAAGTGAAATTAAAGGTTAAAAATATATTCTATTTTATCAACCCACTCGAAGAAGTTGTAATCAATTATATTCTTTGACGATTTATCGTTTCTCGGATTCTGTAAATTTGCAGTAGCAATAATACATATTTCTTATGAAAAACTTAAAAAGCATATAGGTGTGAAGAAAGCGCCGCAGGCGAAAAATTTTTAGAAGAGATTTAAAAAAAAAATATTTTTTGTATTTATAATAAATAATTAACTTAAATAACGCGGAAATAAAATTTATGTAGGTTCTTATAACATCGAAAGACCAACGGACCTCAGAGTCCATGTGTGCTGACGTAAAGCGTAACCAACCACTTAAAACCTATACCAAAATTTTCAAATAATCTATCCAGGTTCCTTCCTACTTTTTGTTTTGTCACTTTAGATTTTTGTTTTGTTGTATAAGAAATCACATAAAAAAATATTAAAACATAAAGTACTGCTGCCCAAAAAAACTTTATTTTGCGGAGAGGGTTGGTTTAATGTTTGTTATCCCTAAGTCCGACCTAAGCCCGGCTACGCAGAAAAACTTTAAAGCAAAAAAAAATTTTTCACAGTGATTTTGTACACATATTAATAAATGCGTGCCAATGGTTAAAAGTCTTAATTTAAATACGACGGGGATTATGAGGAAATATTTTTACTATTTCAAATCAAGAAATTAAAAATGGCCCTAATAATTTTGGGGTCATATTAAAATGAAAAATGGCCCCAAAATTAATAGGAAAAATTACCCCAAATAACTTGGAAACATGATCCCAAATTTTCGTGTTGTTGTACTCCATATAAAAATTTGGGCAATTTTTCATTTTCGTTTTGGGGCCATTTTGCATTGGGGTCATTTTTCATGGTGCCAATTTTTATGTTTGAAAAAGTTCAAAGTCTTGGACTGGGACCCAGTGGATTTGAAAAATTTTTTTTTTTTTGTTAAATACTTTATTATCTGGATTATTGAATCTGCCTATTCTTGGCCTAACAATAAGTGTATAAATCTTACAAAACTAACTTAAATACTAGTTACTCCCTAGGAGCCATTTTGAAGAACGGGCCTCTAAATTAAATGGGCGGTAAGTCAGCACGTTGCAGTCTGGTGTGCGTTTGGGTTCGAGTAAGGGCTCTCGCCAATGTATTTGGGTGGTACCTGAGCTTTTCAACGTATTTCGTTCTGATGTCCATAAACTCTTCTCTTACAAACGGAATATTTAAGTCCTGGTGAATGTTGATATTTCTGACGTACCAGGGAGCTCCCGTAATGATCCTCAGAATTTTGGATTGTGCCTTCTGTATAAGCTCAATATTAGACATACTGGCTGTACCCCACAGTTGGATACCATAAGTCCATATTGGTTTTATAATACAATTATACAGGATGACTTTAGAGCAGGGTTGGCAACCGATACGCACCTATAATAACGGTATTTGGCTATTATACCGCAACCAATAAAGATATGGACATTTTCACAAGCAATTATGAAAGCTGATGAAATTTCTAGAATTTTAAATGTGTCACTTCGTGTTTCTTCCGGTTCGTTATCGAAATATAGGTCAATACCTTTATAATACCGTTTGAAACGGTATTATAACGGTATTGGCCTATATAACTAAATCGAACCGGCAGAAACACAAAGTGACACATTTAAAATTCTAGAAATTTCATCAGCTTTCATAATCGCTTTTGAAAATGTCCATATCTTTATTGGTTGCGGTATAATAGCCAAATACCGTTATTATAGGTGCGTATCGGTTGCCAACCCTGCTTTAGAGTCAAGGCTTAGCTTTGATTGCTTATTAGTTAGCCAATGTAGTTGGCAGGCTTTTAGCTTCATATGAAGCCTCTTGGCTTCTAAGTGTTTTCGCCATGTAAGACGTCTGTCCAAGTGAATTCCAAGGTATGTAACACTCTCAGACTGTGGGATAATTACACCATTTAATGAGACAGGGGAACAAGACTTTTTTTTTTGGTCCGTTCCCTTTTGTGGGCGTGGATATTAGCAAATAATTTATATAATGATGAAATTGTATATCTTTTGTACAAAAAGCATAGTAATTAAATTTGTTAACATTTTTGACCAGAGAGAAGGTGTCCCCAAGGACCCCCGACAAGCATTCCCCCCCCCCAAAAAAAAACGCCCCGCAATTTTTTTTTTAAACGTTGGAGGGTATACAAGATTCGGCACAGCTGAATTTAACACTCTCACTTGTTTTTTTTTAAAACGTCTATTTTGCCCCAGGGTTCAAACTTCAAGAGCCCGGTGCGACCTTAAGAACTTTTCGAAAAGGTATAACTTTTTCATGAATCTTAATAAACTGAGGGGCGTCCCGTGCGGCAATCCAACTTTTTGTTTTTAAGAACCACCCTACTGCGATAGTCCTTCTATTCTGGTCTGCATATAAGCCACAACTTAAGAGTTGTAGATGATCAGAATTGACATATGCGATTTTTTTAAGGATTCTAATGGGTGTGGTTTACCTCCAGTGGGGGGGGAGTTGCTGGTTTTCCTTCTAAACACCTATTTTCCGTGAAATTCCATGATGCCGTTTCAAGCTTTGGAACGCTTTGACGCCCAAGCATCTAAAATTGCATCGGAAAAACAAATTATGCCAACATTAATCTGGGCGACTCAAAGCTTCAGGCCCTATAAATCCCTTGGACCTGATGGTACAATTCCGGCTGAAGTACAGCAAGTGTCGGACTAAGTAAATGGGCCCTTGGTTGTATAATCTCTACACGCCATGAATAAAGTGGTCGTATATTCCTTCAAATGAAGGTATACCATAGTCGTTTTTATCCAGTTGGGGAAAATTCCTACACAACTCTGAACAATTTTAGACCAATAAGTCCGTCTTCTTTTTTTTTTTAAAACAATGAAATGAATAACAGACTCATATTTGCGTTGAGTAATTGACCCGACCCAGCAAAACTTAGATTACCAAATCTATATATATAAAAGAGTGTGGTGACTGACTGACTGACTGACTGACTGACTGATTGGCAATAATCATCGCCCAGCCCAAACCGCTGAAGCTAAAGACTTGAAATTTGGAATGTAGGTTCGGCTCCCGACAAAACCACCCACTAAGAAGGGATTTTTGGAAATTACGATTCTAAGGGGGCAAAAGGGGGAAAATAGGCCCCTTTGGGGGATTTTGTATCTTTTGAACTAATAGTCCTAGAAACTTCAAATTTGAACTCTAGGATCCTCTCGCGGAAATAAAATTTCGAAAAAAATATATTTGGAAAATTTCGCCTCCAAGGGGGGAAAAAGGGGAAAATAGGGCAAATTGGTACATTTTTTATATTCTAAACAAATGGTCCCAGAAACATGAAATTTTAAGTCTAGGACCCTCTCGCGGAAATAACATTTTGGAAAAAGTAATATTTTGAAAATTCTGTTTCTAAGGTGGGGGGGGAGGGGGAAAATAGGGCAAGTTGGTACATATTGTATCTTCTGAACTAATGGTCCTACAATCTTGAAATTTTGAATATAGGATGCTCTCGCGGAAATAACATTTTGAAAAAAGTTCTTTTTTTCAAAATTCCGGTTTTAAGGGGGGGAAAAAGGGGGCAAATAGGGCAATTTGGTGAATTTTGAACTAATGGTCCTAGAAACTAGATATTTGAACTATAGTACCCTCTCGGGGAAAAAAAATTTTTTTACTAAAATTTTTTCACTCAAAATTTTTTTTCACTCAAAATTTTTTTTTACTCTAAATTTTTTTTCACTCAAAATTTTTTTTTCACTAAAAATTTTTTTTTTTTTTACAAATTTTTTTTCACTCAAAATTTTTTTTCACTCAAAATTTTTTTTTACTCAAATTTTTTTTTCACTCAAAATTTTTTTTTTTACAAATTTTTTTTCACTCAAATTTTTTTTTCACTCAAAATTTTTTTTCACTCAAAATTTTTTTTTACTCAAAATTTTTTTTTTTACAAATTTTTTTTTTCACTCAAATTTTTTTTTCATTCAAAAATTTTTTTTTTACATTTTTTTTTATTCAAAATTTTTTTCACTCAATTTTTTTTACTAAAAATTTTTTTCACTCAATTGTATTTTATTCTTCAGTTTTTTTACTCTATTTTTTTTACTTAAATTTTTTACTTAGAAGGTGTTTTCACCCAAATTTTTTTTAGTCAATTTTTTTTACTCAAAATTTTTTTCGCTTATTTTTTTGACTCAAATTTTTTACTCAATTTTTTTCTCATTTATTTTTTTATTTTTGGAAATTTATTGATTTAATCACTTAAATTTAGGGGGAAATAGGACAATTTTGAACATTTCGATCTTCTGAACTCAGTAACCTAAAATTTGGACAATTATGTTACTGACTATAGGATCCTCTCGCGGAAATAATACTCTAAAGAAAGTATTTAAAAAAAAATAAGAAGGGGAAATGGGGAAAAAGAGCAATTTGGTACATGTTCTATCTTTTGACCTAATGGTCCTAGAAACTTAAAGTTTGGACTATTAGATCCTCTAACGGAAAAAACTTTCTGAAACAAAGTTTTTTTTAATTCTGATTTTAGGGGGTTGAAAGGGGGAAAGTATGATAATTTGGTACATTTTGTATCTTCTGAACTAATGGTCCTAGAAACTTAAAAATTTGGACTATATGATCCTCTCGCGGAAATTATGTTCTGAAGAAAGTATTTTTTAAAAATTTTCCATTCAAATTTGGGGGGGAAATAGGACGATTTTGAACATTTTCTATATTGTGAACTATTTTTGGACTATAAATTTGGACTATAGGATCCTCTCGCGGAAATAATATTCTGAAGAAAGTACTTTTTTAAAAAGGCACTTCTAAGAAGGGGAAAATGGGGAAAATTGGTACATTTTCTTTTTTCTGACCTAATGGTCCTAGAAACTTAAAGTTTGGACTATAAGATCCTCTCGCGGAAAAAAAATTCCGAAACAAAGTTTTTTTTTCAATTCCGCTTCTAGGGTGGTAAAAAGGGTAATAGGACAATTTTGTATGTTCTGAACTAATTTTCCCAGAAACTTAAAAATTTTGACTGTGGGATCCTTCGCGGAAATAACATTGTGAAGAAAGTTCTATTTTGAAAATTTTGCTTCTAAGGGGGAAAAAGGGGGAAAGTAGGGTAATTTTGTGTCTGCTGAACTAATGGTCGTAGACCCTTGAAATTTGGGCTGTACGATCCTCTCGCGGAAATAACTTTCTGAAAGAAGTGCTTTTTGAAAATTCCGGTTTGTATCTGTTGAACAAATAGGACTGCACGATCCTCTCGCGTGGACTGCACGATCCTCTCGCGGAAATAACCTTCTGAAAAAAAATACTTTTTTGAAAATTCCGCTTTAAAGGGGGAAAAAGAGGAAGGCAGGGCAATTTTGTATCTGCTGAAAATATGGTCCTAGATACTTGAAATTTGGAGTGAACGATCCTCTCGCGGAAATAACATTCTAAAGGAAGTACTTTTTCAAAAATCTGGGGGAAAATCGGTAAAGTAGGGCAATTTTGAATCTGCTGAACTTATGGTCCTTAATAATTGAAATTTAAACTGTACGATCCTTTCGCGAAAAAAAACATTCTTAAAGAAGAACTTTTTCAAAAATTTCGCTTCTACGGGGAAAAAGGGGGGAAAGTAGGGCAATTTTATATCTGCTGAACTAAAGGTCCTAGATACTTGAAATTTGAACTGTGCAATCCTCTCGCGGAAATAATATTCTAAAGGAAGTACTTTTTGAAAATTCCAGGGGAAAAAGGGGGTGAGTGGGGTAATTTTGAATCTGCAGAACTCATGGTCCTAGATACTTCAAATTTCAACTGCACGATCCTCTCGCGGAAATAACATTGTTAAATAAAAACTTTTTTTAAAAATTACGCTTCTACGGGGAAAAAGGGGGAAAGTAGGGCAATTTTGTATCTGCTGAACTAACATTGTTAAAGAAAAACTTTTTTAAAAATTCCGCTTCTACGGCAAACAAGGGGGAAAGTAGAGCAATTTGGTATCTGCTGAACTAATAGTCCTAGATACTTACTTAAAATTTGAACTGTACAATTCTATCGCGAAAATAACATTCTAAAAGAAGTACTTTTTGAAAATTCGTTTTTAAATGGGGGAAAATGGGGAAAGAAGGGCAATTTCGTATCTGCTAAACGAATGGTCCCAGAAACTTGAAATTTTAACTCTATGATCCTCTCGCGCAAAAAACATTTTGTAAAAAGTAATATTTTGAAAAATCCTTTTATAAGGGTGGTGGTGGGGGGTAGAAGGGGTTTAATAGGGCAATTTTGTATCTTCTGAACAAACTTGAAATTTTGAATCTGGATGCTCTCGCGGAAATTATTTTTTTTAAAATATGCTTTTTTGAGAATTTTGGTTTTAAGGAGGCCCAAAAGGGGGAAAATAGGGCAATTTGCTAAACTTTAAACTAACGGCAATAACATTCTAAAAGAAGTACTTTTTTGAAAATTTCGCTTTTAAGGGGGAGAAAAGGGGAAGTAGTGCAGTTTTGTATATGCTAAAGTAATGGTCCTAGATACTTGAAAATTGGACTGTATTTCCTCCCGCGGAAATAACATTCGGAAAGGAATACTTTTTTAAAAATTCCTCTTTTAAGGGGGAAAAGAGGGGAAAATAGAGCAATTTGAATCTGCTGAACTAATGGTCCTAGATACTTGAAAATTGGACTGTACGATCCTCCCGCGGAAATAACATTCGGAAAGAAATACTTTTTAAAAAATTCTTCTTTTAAGGGGGAAAAGGGGGAAAGTAGGCCAATTTTGTATCTGCTGAACAAATAGTCCTAAATACTTGAAAATTGGACTGCACGATTCTCTCGCGGAAATAAAATTCGAATGGAGGACTTTTTGGAAAATCCCGTCTCTAAGAGGGAAAAGGGGGAAAGTAGGCAATTTTGTATCTGCTGAACTAATGGTCCGGGAGACTTGAAATTTGGACTGTACGATCTTTTCGCGAAAATAACATTCTGAAAGAAGTACTTTTTTAAATATTCCGGTTTTGAGTGAGAAAAAGGGGAAAAGTAGGGCTATTTTCTATCTGCTGAAATAATGGTCCTATATACTTGAAATTTGGTCTGTACGATCCTCACGCGGTAATAACATTCTCAAGGAAGTACTTTTTTGAAAACTCTACTTTTTAGGGGGGAAAAGGGGAAGGTAGGGCAATTTTGTATCTGCTGAACTAATGGTCCTCGATACTTAAAATTTAACTGTACGATCGTCTCGCGGATATAACATTCTAAAAGAATTTTTAAATTCTGCTGCTTTAAATTCTGCTTTTTTAAATTCTGCTTCTACGGGGGGAAAAGGAGAAAGTAGGGCAATTTTGAATCTGATGAACTAATAGTCCTACATACTTGAAGTTTGGACTGTACTATCCTCTCGCGGAAAGAACATTCTAGAAGAAGTACTTTTTTGAAAGTTCTCCTTCTAAAGGGGGAAAAGGTGGAAAGTAGGGCAATTCTGTATCTGCTGAACTAATGATCCTAGACACTTGAAATTTGAACTGTACGATCCTCTTGCGGAAATTACATTCTAAAATAAGTACTTTTTGTGGAAAGTTCCGCTTCTAAGGGGGAAAAGACGGAAAGTAGGCAATTTTGTATCTGCTGAACTAATGGTCCTAGATATTTGAAATTTAGACTGCACGATCCTCACTCTTGGAATTAACATTCTGAAAGAAGTACTTTTTTTTAAATTCCGATTTCAAGGGGGAAAACGGGGAAGGTAGGGCAACTTTGTATCTGCTGAACTAATGGTTCTAGATACTTGAAATTTGGATGAACGATCCTCTCACGGAAATAACATTCTTAAGAAAGTACTTTTCAAAATTCTGGGGGAAAAAGGGGGAATGAAGGGCAATTTTGAATCTGCTGAACTAATGGTCCTAGATTCTTGAAATTTGAACTAAACAATCCTTTCGCGAAAATAACATACTTAAAGAACTTTTTTAAAAATTCCACTTCTTTGGGGAAAAAGGGGAAAGTAGGGCCCTTTGGGGGATTTTATATGTTTTGAACTAATAAATAAACTAAAAAAATATTTTTTTGAAAATTTTGCCTCCAAGGTGGGGAAAATAGAGCAAATTGGTACATTTTTTATCTTCTGGAGAAATGGTCCCAGAAACTTGAAATTTGGACTCTAGGATCCTCTCTCGGAATTAACATGCGGAAAACAAAATTCCGCCTTCAAGGGTTGGAAAAGGGGAAAATAGGGAAAATCGGTGAATTTTTTATTTTCTGAACAAATGGTCCCATAAACGTGAAGTTTGGTCTTTAGGATCCTCTCGCAGAATCAACATTCCGAAAAAAAATTGTTTGAAAAATTCCTCCTCCACGGTGGGAAGGGGGGGAAATAGGGAAAATCGGTACATTATTTATCTTTTAAACAAATGGTTCCAGAAACTTGAAATTTGAACTCTAGGATCATCTTGCAAAAAAAACATCTTGAAAAAAGAAGAAGGGGGAAAATAGGGCAATTTTGTATCTTCTAAACTACAACTTTAAGTTTTGATCCTCTCGCGGAAATAATTTTTTGAAAAATACACTTTTTGAAAATTTTGGTTTTAAGGAGGGCCAAGAGGGGGAAAATAGGGCATTTGGTAAATTTTAAACTAATGGTCTTAAAAACATGACATTTACAATATAGGATCATCTCGCGGAAATAACATATTGAAAGAAGTACTTTTTTAATTTTTTTTTTTTTTAAAGGGGAAAGAAGGGCAATTTTGTATCAGCTGAACTAATGGTCCTAGATATTGAAGTTTGGACTGTACGATCCTCTCGCGGAAATAACATTCTGGAAGAAGTACTTTTTTGGAAAAATCTGCTTCTATGGAGGAAAAAGAGGGAAGTAGGGCAAATTTGAATTCTCTCGCGGAAATTACAGAAATGGAAATGGAAGTACTTTTTTGAAAATTTCGCTTCTACGGGGAAAAAGGGCGAAAGTAGGACAATTTTGTATCTGGTGAACTAACTGTCCTAGATACTTGAAATTTGGACTGTACGATCCTCTCGCGGAAAAAACATTCTGAAAGAAGTACTTTTTTGAAAATTTCGTTTAAAAGGTGGAAAAGAGGGAAAGTAGGTCAATTTTATATCTGCTGAACTAATGGTACTAGATACTTGAATTTTGAACTGTTTTGTATCTGAAGCACTTTTTTAGAAAATTCTGCCTCTAAGGGGGAAAATGAGGAAAGTAGGGCAATTTTGTATCTGCTGAATTAATGGTCCTAGATACTTGAAATTTGGATTGTACGATCCTTTCGCGGAAATAACATTCTAAAATAAGTACTTTTATGAAAATTCTGCTTCTAATGGGGAAAAAGGAAGAAAGTAGAGATACTTGAAATTGGTACTTTACGATCCACTCGCGAAAATTACATTCTGGGAAAATTATTTTTTTTTTAATTTCGCTTCAATTTGATACATTGTTCCTTATGCACTAATGTTCCTTGAAACTTAAAGTTTGAACTATGAGATCCTTTCGCGAAAATAAAATTTTTTGCTACTGTAAATCTTCTCAAAATATAATATTTTACAGGTCGAAACTAACAATTTTTATGTTTAATAAAAAATTAATTAGAATTTGAAGTAATAAAGTTGTTGTTTTTTGTTACAGCTAACCGGTAACGAAGTACCGGGCGAGTTAGCTAGTAAGGTATAAAATAAGGTATAGGATCTCTTATTTTATACATTGCAGCATTGATGATTTTAACAGGCGATGAGACTCAAAGTAATGCATCCACATTATCACAAAGAATACCAGTAAGGTATAAAATAAGTCATAAATTTATAACGAAGAATACGAGTAAGGTGTAAAATATATGATATTTTATAGGTTACGAGAAATGAAATAATATAGCATACCAGAAGATAATATATAAGGTGTTACGAATAGTGAAAAAGTAATTTTGTATTAAATTTACTCACGTGATTGTAAGTGAGTGTAAGTAGATAAAATATGCTCGTGAGTGTGTGTCGTTAGAAATTTCCTGTCGTGAGCCCATCTCTAGTTTAAACTTATGCATTTTTTTATAAAATAATTATTTTTTATGTTATTGTAATGCATTATGCATCCAATTATAAATAATGCATTATTTCAAACTTTCAAATAATACATAATGTAACCAAATATAAGTCATCCATGATTTAATGTTTAGAAATAATAAATATGAAATACAGTTTTTCCAATAATCATGCATTACGTAGCAAATTATTAATACTGCATTGTTTTTTACTTGAAAATAATACGTTGTGGAACAAATGTTTGGTAAGACATCCTAAAATAATGCTACAAATATGGTATATGGGGCATTCCATGCCAAATCACTCACTTTTAGGCCCGACTCCCTTCGATTAATTTTATTTTTGGATATGTTTTAGTACGTATTAAATGCAACTTGTAGCCAAATTTTCAGCCTTTTATACCAAGGTGGTGTTGAGTAATCAATTTTTCAAAATGGCGATTTTTTCCAAAAAATGAAAAAATTTAAATTTTCAATCAATTTTGACCATTAAAAAATATAGATATATTAAAAAAAGATGGACAACATTTTGTTGGTAGTTAAATGTAGTTTTAGAAAAAAAATATGAAAAATTATTCGAAGTAATTATCACTTGTTTTTTATCGTATAAAAATTAAAATCGACTTTTTGAAAAAGTCCGAAACCTTCGATTTTTTTTTTAAAAATGTCAAAAAATTCTACTCTAAATTTCGCAACTTTTAAGTCATAATTCGAGATGTGATCGTAATTCGTTCTATTTTTATTCAAATTTTGAAAATTGCACTTTTTTTTTTTTTGAGTCTGGTTTATTTTATATGGTGCTCCAAAAAAAATAATTTGGTAAATATTGACCGTAACTTCCCCTAGATATATTAACTTGGGTGTAAAAATACGTCTCAGAAAATTTTAGGATGATCGGACATGGGTAAGGCGTGCCGCATCGGCTTTGAAGTTTGAAAATCGGATTACAAGGGAAAATATGCATTTTTTTCTGTTTTCTTAATTTTTTTGGTATTTTAAGTTAATTTTGAATTCAAATGGTTACAGAATTGAAATGTAGAGTAAATTGTCTCTCTATTAAGGTCATAAAAACCGAAATCGGTTTAAAATCAGCCAAGTTATTACAACTTCCCCAGGCATCTAACGTGTGGCAGACAACTTAATTAATCAATACAATCCGATTTTTGAAATTCATTGAAATTTTCTACTGTAATAATATTTTTTTATTCTTCAAGTTCAAATGTTATTAGATGACAAGTCTTTTTCATATTGTGTTTTGCTAACATTTTGTAAATTAGTGCTAAAGATGCCTGCATTTTCCACACCCTTTTGAAATCTCTATTTTAAAAAAAAAATATTTTTTTTGTTTTAAAATTTGGAAAAGTCAAAAAAATATTACACTGAAACATGAATAATGAAAAAATGTTATTACAGTAGAAAATTTCAATAAATTTAAAAAAAGGGCCTCGTATTTTTTAATCAAGTTGTATGGCACACGCTAGATGCCTGGGGAAGTTGTAATAACTTGGCTGATTTTCAACCGATTTTAGTTTTTAGTACCTTATTAGAAAGGCATTTTACTCCACATCATAATTCTGTAATCATTTGAATTAAAACTTAACTTAAAATACCAAAGAAATTGCGAAAACAGAAAAAAATTCATATTTTTCCTTGTAATCCGTTTTTTAAACTTCAAGGACCATGCTAAGCGCCTTACACATGTCCGATCGTCCCAAATTTTTGTGAGACGTATATTTACCTCCAAATGAATATATTTGGGTAAGTTAGGGTCAGTATCTACCATTTTTTTTTTTTTTTTGGAGCTCCATATAAAATAAATCAGAGCCAAAACATAAAAGGTGCAATTTTAAAAATTAAAAAAAAAATAGAAAGAATTGTGATCACATCTCGAGTTATGGCTTAAAAGTTGCATAATTTATAGTAGAATTCTTATAGTTTTTTACAAAAAAATCGAAGGTTTCGGACTTTTTCAAAAAGTCGATTTTAATTTTTAAACGTCAATAAATAAGTGATAATTACTTCGAATAATTTTTTCACATTTTTTTTCTAAAACTACATTTAAATACCAACAAAACGTTGTCCAACTTTTTTTGAAATATCTATATTTTTTACTGGTCAAAATTGATTGAAAATTTAAATTTTTTCATTTTTTGGAAAAAATCGCCAAATTGATTACTCAATACCACCTTGGTATAAATGGCTGAAAATTTGGCTGCGACTTGCATTTAATACGTACTAAAACATATCCAAAAATAAAATTAATCGAAGGGGGTCGGGCCTAAAAGTGAGTGATTTGGCATGGAATGCCCCATATACATTACCTGGTAATGTGTTATATAATCACTACCCATTACGAAAGTTTTGCTGGGGAGGTTTCTTTTGATTAGGACATGCATACATCAAAGGTTGATCAACTTAAACTGCTATTCCTTCATGAGCTTGTTGGTACCATCGCACATTGGGTTCAACTGATGCCAAAGTGGCGATTAATTGAAATTTATAAATGAAGTTTTTGTTATAAAATTTGGTATGGGGTAAAAGTAGATAAAATTCTGCAACACTAGTTATCAAAATCAATCAACTAAGTTGTTTACTTTTTTTTCGGTGAGCTGTCAAAGTTAACAAATTATTGCAGTTTTTGAAAAAAGTAAAAAAATTGAAATTTTTTACAATTTAAGCGATTATTAGTGGTATTAAGTCTTTTAAAAGAAAATCTTTTATAATGGAACCTTAAACACTAGCGATTAAGCTAAATTTTTAAATTTTTTTTGTTTATAAAAATTGTGTCTCAATGTTTTTAATAATTTTTTTAAAAAGGGTCCAAAATTGGGATATTTCCATATTTAATGGGCCACACATATTAAGTTAGTAATAGTTGGATTTAGTTTTGTGGATTTCAAAAAAGTATAGGATATCAGCTTTTATTTAAAAGAAAAAAAAGTACGGACAATGCCCGGCCCTTTTTTTTTATTCCCGTTTTTGTGTAAAAAGTCTGGGTATCGTTTATTAAACAAGGCCATTATATCGTCGGTGCGCCGACCAGAACACCTATGTGTTTTTTATGAATTGTTCAGGAGAGCAAAAAAACCGTTTTATTTTGCCAATTCGCAACATTTTTTTAAAGTAATTTTTTTTTATTTTTCCTAAACCCATTTAAAAATATTACGCGTTGAAAAACATAAAAAATCTTTTTTTGTTCTGAAGTGGTACAAGATTTTAACAAAAAACTACACATAGGTGATTTTGTTTCGGACTTTTTACATGTTTATAAAAAAAATATAATACACATAGGTGTTTTTGTTCTTAAATTTATTTTAAATAAATTTTTATTTGTTGTTCAAAAGTAAAAATTTTGCAAGTTATATATCCGCAAGGACTTGTAGCGAAATATTGATGGTATTCACGTCAGAATTTTTATCCTTGCAATGTGCAAAATGCAACATTTAGTACAACAAACACACGTAAAATTATTTTGATGTTTTTTTTCATCCCATGTGTTTGTTGTAAAAAGTTTTTCATTTCGTACTTTGCAAGGCTAAAAACTCCTGACGTGAATTTTATTATCACAAAGAGGCGGAAAAACTTTACCAATGCAGAAAGTGATTATCAGGAAAACCAAAATAATAATAAAAAGTAATAAGTCAAAAAAAGTATTAAATATAATTCTGATGCAAAAAATGGCAAAATGTATCGTCAGTGAAATTTAATGGCGAATCTTTTCGTAGAACATATTAACCCTCTATCTCCCATTTTTAGGGGTCATTTTTGTCCTTTTTTTAAATACCCTCATACAACACCACCTGCACCACAAAAACGTACATTAACGGGTTAAAATCTTCTACAAAGATTTTCTGCATCAAATTTTACTATGGGTTGTCAAAGTCCAAAAGTTCCTGCAAAGTGCAAAATGGTTAAAAAAGTAAAATTGTAAATTATCAAATACTGTTAAATTTTTTTTTGCAAAAGTCGAGTGAAATAAGTCGAAAAAAATATAAATCTGCTTCTGAGCTAAATAAATTTAGTGAAAATTGATGGCTGTTCTTTTCTTAGAACATTTTAACCCTTTATCCTCATTTTGGTGCTTTTTTTAAATATCATCATAGACCACTACTAAGGCATACGTTTAAAGGGTTAAACAATTTTACAAACATTTTCTGCATCAAATTTTACTAGGGGTTGTCAAACTTTTCGCACGAACTTTTGGCCTTTGAGAACCCCTAGTAAAATTTGCTGCAGAACTTTTTTGTAGAACATTTTGACCCTTTTAACGCAGGTTTAAGTGAAGTTCTATGAGGGTATTTGGCAAATGGACCAAGATTACCCCCAAAAATGAAAGATAATGTGTTCCAAGAAAAGAACCGCCATCAAATTTCACTGAATGATGATGTCATTTAGCTAAGAAGAAGATTTATATTTTTTTTTTACTTATTTTACACGACTTTGGTGGAAAACAATTTAACAGTTTGTGATAATTTACAATTAAATTTATTTAAGCATTTTGCACTTTTCGCACAAAATTTTGACCTGTGACAACCCCTAGTAAAATTTGATGTAAAACTATTTTTTTGTAGGACATTTTAACCCTTTAACCGCACGTTTTAATGGTGTTCTACGAGGATATTTAAAAAAAGTACCAAAACGACACGTAAAAATGGGACACACAGGGTTAATGTATGTATGTTTTTAGAAAAGAACCGCCTTAAAATTTAACTAAAGACATCTTTTGATATTATTTACCTCAGAATTATACTTTATACTTTTTTAAGCTTATTCAAAACGCATTTAAAAAAAAATAAAAATTATTTTTTTTTTAAATCGTGTTGCACAGTGTTACGCAATAAAGTTTCGGAATATTACAAAAAAAATGTTCAGAAAACTTTTAAAATGTCAATTTATAAAACAACCAATGGCAGACGCAATGTTTTTACGTTTAAATCAAAAACAGTTATGTGTACTAATAACACATAAGTGTTTTTGCCGGAGAATTTCTATTATAGGTAACACATAGGAGTTTAAGCTAACTTTGAAACCATTTGCGATAACGGGAAACGCTTTGGGGGATAAATGCATTACCTGATAGGCTTCCTAATGGGCCAATTAAAAAAAAATCAAAAAATTACACATAGGTGTTCTGGTCGGCGCACCGACGATATGTGTGTTTATACCCTTCAACTACGGTATGGGCTTACACTCACTTTGTCATTCCGTAAGTAACGCATCGAAATATGGGTTTAGGACCCCATAAAGTGTATATTATTGATCACTGATCGGTTCTAAGACATTCTGTGACTAACAGTGTGTCCGTCCGTCCGTCTGTTGTTGAGAACACCATAAAGTACATAAAACAAGAGCAAGAATCCTGAAGTTTGTCACAAATATGTATAATGGTCATAGGCTGGTTAAGTTCTTGAACGAGCAAAATCGGACCAGGGGGGAAAAAGTTCGTCCTTGAAGAACTAAAACTACCCCAGAAAAATATTTTTTTTCCAAGTTTTATTTGTATATATGTTCAATAAATGAAACATTTTAATGCCATATGAAGTTCATCGACCTGAATTTGAACCAAGGGGGATCAGGAAAGCGAATTTTTTCGGTCCGCCCCTTTGTGGGGGCGTGTATAGAAAAAATAATTTAAATAATGATAAATTTTTATTAATTAGGTGCAAAAAATGACATCAATTTTTTTGGCAAGGTTTATCGCGAGAGGAAGGTGTCCCCCATAGTCTCCCGATAAACCCCCCACCCCCCTACGCCAAAAAACGTCCCTCCATTTGTTTTTTGTAGCTTTATTACATGTTTAAGGATTTCGTATTTTTTTCCAAAAACAAAGAAACGACTAAAAGATTAAAAAAAAAAACATTTTGTTAAATTTTTTTTCTCAAATGCTGTGTTTTTATGTATTTTTGATAATTCGTTAATAAAAAACTACAATATTCCCATAAATCACTTTTTTCAGATAAATTTGTACATTTATGAGATTTTGTGAAAAACAAAATTTGGATTATAAATAAAATTTAAAATAATATAAATACATATTGTGCGCTCTTTCTTTGATTACTTTGATAGCACATTATGTACACTTTAATTTCCATTTTTTTTTTATTAATTTATCGCTTTTCATTCCAAAGTTACAGCAAAAATTGTGAACTATAACCCTTTTTTCCGAAAAACAAAAAAACGCCTAACAGGTTAAAAAAATTTTTTTTTCCAAATTTTTTTTTTCCAAAATTTGTATTTTTACGTGTTTTTATTAGTTCATCAATAAAAAAATATAATATTCTAAAACTACTGCTTATCTGAATTAATCGCCATTTTGGGTACCATCGAACCCAATGTGCATCGATAGATCGCTTTCGGTAAAGGAAAACACTATTTTGTTCTTTATTGATAAAGAGTGGGCTTTCAATAATGTCACCTCGGGCTCAACAATTGTGGCATTGTCTGGTCTATGAGTAAAGCATGGGATCGTTTTAATGGTGGAAAATCTTCTTTCCAATAGACGTATAACAACTAAATTGGGAGCGTCTGCCATATCTCGATGTGGCAATAGGGGCACACCACAGGGATGTGTTGTCTCGCCGCGTCTTTGGAACATGCCACTGAATGCAATGCTGCATTCTCTGGAAGCACGTGGTTGTCATGTGGACTCATATGTTGACGATGTCGCTAAAGCCGTAAAGGGAAAGCAGTTAACGACATTAAGAAACATTCTTCAGAGTTATGTGCAAAATCTGTCTAAATAATAATAATTCAAGTAAAATAGAGCTTGTTTAGTTTACAAGAAAAAATAAGATTCCTGCTTTTGAAACTATTTATCTGGACGGCACTGAAATCGCCTTTTCATATGGACCGAAGTATTTTATAGTATTTCTAGATAGGAAGTTGAATTTCCGGCATAACATTGAGGAACGGGCTAGAGAAGCAACGATTGCTTTATATTCCTGTAAGAGGGTTGTTGCAGAAAATATTAATTTACACAACCGTTTGCCTAATTAAAATATCTAAAAACAAAATTTATTGTAACGCCGTTATATTATAATTATTATAAATTTATTAATATAAACTTATTATAATTAATATTTCCTATTTTATTTTGTATTTATATTATCTTTAATGTATTGTAATACTTATCTATATTATTAATAATATCATGTATTGCATTACATTATATTATTAATAATTAGTTTATAACACATAAACGCCACCCTAATTATTAAATTTTTAAAGATAATTATCATAGTTAATAATGATCATTTACTAAAACCATCATTAACCACAATCATCATTAACAAGAACATTATAATTTTTCTTAATAGTCGTTGTAGGGTTAATAACTGAGATTTTGTTAATTTTGTCTTATGCTCTTCGTTTCATTAGCTCACTATTTTTATTAATAACGACTTAATAGCAACCTAATGCAACGCTAGTAAGATGAGACAACAAATTAACTGTATCCCAATTATTCTCACTTGCTAAACAACTTATTTTTATTATTGTAATTTGCATTACTTTTGTTCTTTTTAAAATGATCAGTGGTTTGTACATTTTAAATTTTCATAATATCGTTCAATTCTATTTTGGACATCAAACGGAGTTAAGCTATTGTTTTCTTAAAAGAAATATAATAAACAGAGCCGTACAACGCAAAATCTAAAAGGGGCCTTTCATTTTAATATTGGTAATATTAATGGTAATATAAAATAAAAATATAATTTTCAAGAGATATAATTTTTTAAAAATCTAAAATCATAAACATTGGTGCCGAAACCCGGGAATTTCGTTCCCCTTTTCATATTTTTTTTATATATAAAATTCCGTCAAATTTAAATAAACCTGAAAAAAAAAAAGAAGTAAAAGCTATTGAAAGTTACATAAATTATTTAAATACATATATTGTGGTGTGATTTTTATTTCAATAAAGAACGAGTGTGGGTGTGTATAAAAGTTTATTGAAAATCAGAAAAAGTGAATTGTAATTAAATATTAATTAATTATTAAATTATCATAAACATTTTATACAAATCTTCGCAAGTTTTTCTTGAAATTATAATTATTAAAAAATTAAAATTTACAATAGTTTTGAAAGTTGGTTCGGAATTTTACTCGTGCTTTTAATTTAGCTCACAAAAACGTGCTCGTGAAAATTGTATATATCTGCCATTGAAATTACGTAAGCCATTTTGCAATTGTACAATAGGGCTTAATGTTTGTGTCCAATTAAAATATTGAACAAATTATTTTCATTCCTTTATTGGAAAAATTAATTCAATTAACTCAATTGACTAATTCAATATTTTTAAATTTAATTATAATTACTTATTACTTAATAAGTAATTAGAGCTTTTCTATTCAATTTTAATTGAAGTATTTCTATGTACGTCTGTACTTTCAATACGTTTTTTGGTCAAAAACGATATACATTTCAATTAAAAATTCGTTTTTTCTTTTTTCTAGTACATCTGTACAACTAACCGGTTAATTCAGGTGATATTTTCACCACTCTAAAAACGTCATATTTCAGTTTTAGTACTTCTGTACATTGAAATCGTAATCTAACAACAGATTCGTTTTCTAAATTTCTTTTATACATCAAAGCTTTGTAAGTTTGCACATAATCACGTGTGTGTAAACATTTTTACACTCGAAAAACATTCATTACACTCGAAAAACATTCTCAGTACATCTGTACAATTAGTAACATAACCTAAATTGCTAAAATTTGAATTTATATACAAAATCTAGTACATCTGTATTACGGAAATTCTCAGGGCTGTGTACATCTGTACAAAATTTAACGCTGCTGTTTCTAAGCGTTTGAAATTTCCATTTTTTGTGCGATTTTTAGCAATATTTATGTGCTATTTTTGGAGCGCTTTACCATAATCGTTAAATCGTTTTTAAATCCCCTCAATAAATTTGAGGTTTTGTACTTCTGTACAATCGAAAAACTAAATTCTTTTTCGTCTTTTTTCTTTAACACACTTTTATAGATAAACCTAAATTTTTTATAATCTTTTGACCCTTAACTACAAATCATGAGTGAATTGCAATCATTAATTGCTATACAACGCAATTTGTTGTGTACATTAAAGAAACTAGACTATAAATTCATGCAAAAAAGTGACTCCGATAAGACCCCCGGTTATATCGAGAGTCATACATTGGAACTTGATTTATTGTTTCAACAATTCAAGTTTCAACACGAGGATATTTTAAAAATCATTCGTGAAAGCTCTTTAAATGAGGAGGATGTTCCATATATGGATGAGGATATCTTTTTTGAATTTTCTGATAGATATTTCACGTTTAGAGGGAAATTACTTGACAGTGTACATAGGGATGATAATACACGTTCACCTCTTTGTAGTACCTTTGCTATGACGAGTAATCGCTCAGAAATGAACACAAGTGTAGACGCGCGTTTACCAAGGATTTCCCTTCCTAAATTCTCTGGTTTGTATTTAGATTGGATCCCATTTCGAGACATTTTTGTATCTATGGTACATTCCAATAATTCTCTGTCCAAAATTCAAAAATTTTATTATTTGAAGGGAACCCTGTTGGGAGAAGCAGCTTCTCTTATTAAATCTATATCAGTCACAGAGGCTAACTACGATTCGGCTTGGCGAATGTTAGAGGCAAGATACCACAATAGGCGCAAAATAGTGGATAATCTTGCAATTAAGCTGTATAATGTTCCAAAATCAGATGGATCTTTTCAAAGTATAAAAACTCTACTGGACATTACACAAGAATGTCTAAACTCTTTTGAGAATTTGGGTATTAAAACATCTGAATGGGATCCATTGCTTATTCCGATACTTTGTCAAAAGCTTGATCAGCAAACCCGAAGAGAATGGGAGCAATCTCTAAAATCCTCAACGGATGTTCCAAATAGATCTGATTGGTTCTCTTTTCTCGAAAATACATTCAGAACTTTAGAATCATTAAATGAGTCTGTTTCCACAACAATTAAATCAAATCCGAAGAATAACTTCAAAAACAGAAAACAGACACATGTGCACAATAGCAATATCGCAAAATCAAAATCGATTTCCTGTTTGTTTTGTGAAAGAAACCACTACTTGTCACAATGTTATAAATTTTTAGCACTCCCTCTTAAAGCTAAAGATGATTTTTTAAATAATAGAAAAATTTGTAGAAATTGCTTCTCGGTTGGTCATAAACATGACAACTGCAAATCTTTGCATAGATGTGGGACTTGTAAGCAACCCCATCACACTGTACTGCATGTAGAAAATGCAGTTTCAGTTCAAAATACTAACATTGCTTTCTCGTCTGACTCTCGGGTCACGATTCAAAATTCCCATGCATTTCATGACGTGTTGTTGTATACTATTAGACTTTTTGTAAATACTAGTCACGGTCAGTTTCCTCTTAGAGCTCTATTAGATCCAGCAGCTCAAGGGAGCTTAATAACTGAAGCTGCAGTTCAGCTGCTACGTCTACCTAAACAAAAGTCGAAAACTCAGGTATCTGGTGTAGGTAATAGTGACCAACTATCAAAAAGTACAGTCAGTGTTGATCTGCTGTCAATGGATTTAGAAAAGAGTTTGTCTTGCACAGCTCTTGTTCTACCTAATATTTCGTCATATAGACCAAGTTCTAGTGCAGCACGTTTGTCTTTACCAAAATTAGAGCATGGTGATTTAGCAGACCCATTCTATTACAAAAAAGACCCTATTGACATACTTCTTGGCTCGGATATATGCCCTAAAATTAAAATTCCTACAGAGTCTTTTCTACACAACAATTTGTTCTTCCAGAACACCATTTTTGGATGGGTATTTTCGGGTTCATCTGAATCATCTGATTCAAATACTATATATTTTCATAATGTTAACATTGAAAATCTTTTGCGTTCCTTTTGGGAACAGGAGGAAGTCACTGTGAAGCGTGACTTTACTAATGAAGAACTCGCATGCGAGAACTTTTTTAAATCCACTACTATGCGTTCGCCATCTGGCCGTTACATAGTTAATCTGCCCTTCAAATCACTTTTAATTGATAATACTTTTCCAAATTTTCACAATAATATGATTGGGGCTTTAAAACGGTTCAAAAATTTGGAAAGCTCATTTTTAAATCGTCCATCTTTTTCTAATACATATAAAGAATTTATGCGAGAATACGAGTCACTGGGTCATATGACCAGGATCGGCACATATCCGGCAGATGTGCAGAAAAATTCCTATTTTTTGCCTCATCATGGCGTTCTAAAGGAAGATAGTACAACCACCAAATTAAGGGTTGTTTTTGACGGCAGTAGTCATGCAAATGGTCAAAATTCTCTGAATGAAGAGCTTTCTCCTGGCCCTGCATTGCAAAATGATTTGCCCCAAATTATAACAAGATGGCGCACTCATAAAATTGCCTTCAGTGCTGACATCGAAAAAATGTTCAGGCAAATTGAAGTCGTTTCTCAGCATCGCCCGTTTCAACAAATTTTATGGCGATATAGTCCTCTTCATGAAATTTCTGTTTACCAGTTAAACACGGTAACTTATGGAACAACGTCTGCTCCATATTTATCCATACGTGTCCTTCAGCAAATGGCAGAAGATTACAAAAAAGAGTTCCCCAATGAATCAACTATTTTGATATCAGATTCATATGTCGACGACATTATTTCTGGCACTGAAACAATTGAAAAGGCAATAATTTTGCAGAAAAATCTGTGTAGTCTTTTGGAAAAAGGTGGATGTAATCTGCGAAAGTGGGTCTCCAATTCACCTGAATTACTTAACGAAATTCCCGAGGAATTTAGGGAAAAATCTTTGACCTTAAATTTTGAAGGTGACAGTGTCGTAAAAACACTTGGTATCCAGTGGAATACCACTGATGACACATTTTCCTATAAGATAAATATAGACGAGTCTCGTCCTGTTTCTAAAAGGACTATTTTGTCTGATACAGCACGGATATATGACCCATTGGGGTGGCTTACTCCGTGTACAGTTATTGCCAAATCCCTTTTCAAGAAATTATGGGAACACGGCGTTGATTGGGATAGTCCAGTTCCGTCTGAGATAAACGAAAAATGGTTGGAATATAAATCCACACTTTCTAAATTTTCTAATATTAAAATTCCACGATGGATTAATTTTTCTAATAATTCTAGACTTGAATTACATTGTTTTTGCGATGCCTCTACTGTAGCCTATGCTGCAGCAGTTTACTCTAGAATTATTACCGATGACGGAATTTTCGTCAATTTATTACAAGCTAAATCCAAAATTTCACCAATGAAAACGGTTTCAATACCGCGACTTGAGCTCTGCGCTGCAACATTATTAGTAAAATTGGCTAAAAAAGTTCAAAATTCCTTTATAAACATAAATATCGAACACATTTTTTATTGGAGTGATAGCTCCACAGTATTGAGCTGGATCCGCAAACCACCTTCAAGATGGACGGTCTATGTCGCTAATAGAGTTGCTGAAATTCAGCGACATAGTAATCCACTTCAATGGAAATATGTACCGTCTTTACTTAATCCCGCTGATTGTGCTTCCAGGGGAATTTTCCCTCATCAGCTTATAGGGTGTGATATATGGTGGAATGGACCAGCATTTTTATACGAACCAGAATCTTTATGGCCAAAGCCTCTTTCAAATTTGGAGACCTCTGAGGAAAAATCGAAAAAATGTTCTTC
This sequence comes from Pegoplata infirma, assembly GCA_963921195.1. Taxonomy (NCBI): domain Eukaryota; kingdom Metazoa; phylum Arthropoda; class Insecta; order Diptera; family Anthomyiidae; genus Pegoplata; species Pegoplata infirma. The sequence goes on along the minus strand of OY992537.1, from coordinate 191,487,522 downwards.
TACAGAATCTGCCTCAAAAGCAAACATTTCTATAAATATTTTATCTGGGACTTTAGTACCCAAAGACTCTTTTGAAATTGAAAAAGATTCTTCATACCCGTATTTTTTGCTAAAATTTTCGAAATTAAACATGCTTTTAAGGGCAATATCGATATGCTATAGATTTTTCAATAATGTTAAAAATCTCCGTAATGGTGAAAATTTTAAGGAAACTGGTCCTCTTAAAATAACCTTTTTGAACCAAACTCTTCTAAAATTAATAAAATTAACCCAATCCATTGATTTTTTCGATGATATAAAATTGCTTGAACGCAAGGATGAAGTTAAACAAACTTCATTGCGAAAACTTATGCCCTTCTTAGACGACGAGGGTATTATAAGGGTTGGTGGACGTCTTCAAAATTCAAATTTACCGTTTAACGTTAAACATCCCATTCTATTGTCCAATAAGAATCCCCTAGCGAAACTTATAATTCAAGATTCCCATGAAAAAACCCTACATGGTGGTGTAACTTTGACCATGTCATACGTTAACAGAAAATATTGGATAGTTTCTGGGAATCAATTGGCCAAAACTGTTATAAATAATTGCATGAGATGTTTTACTTATTCTGCTAAAGCAGCTGCTCAAATAATGGGTAATTTGCCGTCCGTGCGTTTAAACGTGACGAGGCCATTTAAACACAGCGGCGTCGATTACGCTGGCCCTACAACTATTAAAAATTCTACTTTAAGGTCCGCTGTTGTGTCAAAAGGATATATTTGCCTTTTTGTATGTATGGTTACAAAAGCCATACATTTAGAGGCTGTCTCTGATTTGACTACTAATTCGTTTTTGGCTGCCTTTCGGCGGTTTATTTCTCGCAGAGGTGCGTGCACGGACATTTATTCCGATTGCGGGACAAACTTTGTCGGCGCATCAAAAGAACTACAGGTTCTTCTCAATAAAAATAAAAAATCTTTACCTCAAGATTTAGTTCAAACGTTGACTTCAATTGGTACTGAATGGCACTTCATCCCTCCTGGCTCCCCAAATTTCGGTGGTTTGTGGGAGGCAGGAGTAAAATCTGTGAAGTACCATTTGAAAAGAATAATGCACGACAGAATCTTGAGTTTTGAAGAGTTATCAACCTTACTCTGTCAAATCGAGAGTGTTTTAAATTCACGTCCTTTGTGCCCGTTGTCTTCAGACCCATCTAATTTAGATGCCTTGACGCCAGCACATTTTTTAATAGGTGAGCCCACAAACTGCCTGCAAGAAGAAAATCTTTTAGATCTCAACATTAACCATTTAAATCGATGGAAGTCTATCGAAAAGCTTAAGCAACATTTTTGGAAGCGATGGTACTTAGAGTACTTAAATCGATTGCAAGCGCGTCCAAAATGGCTTAAGCCAAAATCTAATGCCAAAATTGGAGATTTAGTGCTGGTTGTTGACGACAGATGTGGTCCTGGTCAATGGTTATTAGGTCGTATTCAAGAGGTACATCCTGGCCTTGACGGTCGGGTGCGGGTAGTATCCATACTAACTAAAAATAAAATTATAAAAAGGCCAATATCTAAAATATGTTTTTTACCAACAGATTCCACCGAAGAAACTACAACAATAAAGTACAACGCTACAGATCTGGACGAAGGGATGGAGCCTAATTAAAGCGCTGTGAGTCGGAGCATAGCATAGTCAAATGACTAAATTAAATTACTCCCAACGATAGGCCATCCTTTCCAACAACAAAAACTGTCGTTCTTCGGGGGGAGCATGTTGCAGAAAATATTAATTTACACAACCGTTTGCCTAATTAAAATATCTAAAAACAAAATTTATTGTAACGCCGTTATATTATAATTATTATAAATTTATTAATATAAACTTATTATAATTAATATTTCCTATTTTATTTTGTATTTATATTATCTTTAATGTATTGTAATACTTATCTATATTATTAATAATATCATGTATTGCATTACATTATATTATTAATAATTAGTTTATAACACATAAACGCCACCCTAATTATTAAATTTTTAAAGATAATTATCATAGTTAATAATGATCATTTACTAAAACCATCATTAACCACAATCATCATTAACAAGAACATTATAATTTTTCTTAATAGTCGTTGTAGGGTTAATAACTGAGATTTTGTTAATTTTGTCTTATGCTCTTCGTTTCATTAGCTCACTATTTTTATTAATAACGACTTAATAGCAACCTAATGCAACGCTAGTAAGATGAGACAACAAATTAACTGTATCCCAATTATTCTCACTTGCTAAACAACTTATTTTTATTATTGTAATTTGCATTACTTTTGTTCTTTTTAAAATGATCAGTGGTTTGTACATTTTAAATTTTCATAATATCGTTCAATTCTATTTTGGACATCAAACGGAGTTAAGCTATTGTTTTCTTAAAAGAAATATAATAAACAGAGCCGTACAACGCAAAATCTAAAAGGGGCCTTTCATTTTAATATTGGTAATATTAATGGTAATATAAAATAAAAATATAATTTTCAAGAGATATAATTTTTTAAAAATCTAAAATCATAAACAAGGGTCATTTATAAATGATTTAGATCAAAAATCGATCATTGGATTTATACAGTAGTAAAGCGTTTAATTGTGCTGTATAGATTCGTAGTGTGGTGGTCTGCTTTAGAGTCAAAGGAAAACTGTGTCTTTATCACGAGAGTACTGAGAATGAGGTTGATGGTACTGGTGCTCTTCGTACTACACCTACGGCTGCATTAGAAATCCTCCTTCACCTAATACCATTGGACGTTTTTGGTAGGCAGTATGCGGTTATGTCGGAAATACGACTGAAAAGTGCTGACTTTAAAGGTCAGTAGCCAATTACAACCTAACCTAGCATCTTGAACACTTTTTGAATGACAAAAAAAATTTTTTGGATAAAATGCAAGATTTTCGTGAATTTTTATTGTGCCAAAATAACGCTATATAGAGTGCTTAAATCCTCGCTGATACAGAGTGCTTAAATCAGCGCTGTTTCGCTACGTATTACTAGCGTTTTATTAGTACATTGCTCTTAAGTGTGACATCGCCCACCGAAATCATACATGAACTCATATTAAAAGCTGTTTCCAGTTCAGAAACTTTCTGATGACATATGGCGTTAAGATTTGACAGCCTCTTTAAGCTATGGTATGGCTCCATAAAAATTAACAATCGAATTTGTAAATTTGACTGAGATCTGTCTGATGCATTTGAACTTTTGCTACGTTAAACGATTTGGTATAAAAAATAATTCTTTGCAAAGCCATGCCATGGCGTTTAAAACTTGTTAAATTCAACTTGAGTTAGCATGTTTTGGAATTGCTACCATTCCTTGAGACAAGGGTTCTAAAATATGAAACACAATACGCATAATCCTTTCAAATTTATTATTAAGAAATTTAATACTACTTTCCGCATAGTAATTTATTTATAAAACCATTTCAATATATAATTTTCAAACATGCACTCAAACACATCGACACTTCACTTAAATCTCTTTAAAACGTTAACTAAGAAAACAATTTAAACAAATGATTTCATTAATCTATAGCTTCCTTAAATCGTATAGTTTATATTTATTTCCATTCAGCAGTAAATAATGAAAATACATAAACTACTAGACAACACACTTTTCGAAGAAGAAGAAGTCAAAGAAGAAACAAAAGGATGCAGTGGAAACTAAAATACTTGTACACGATTAAAAACATGTCGATTAGACATCAATTTTACAAATGAAAGCAAAAGAGACACATGCCCGACATCAACCATTAATGAATGTAATTTGATGCCAAGAAAGGAAGGAACGAAGGGTAAGGCAACGATGATGAAAAATTTAAATGAGAAATCTTAAAGTATAACATACACTAAGATGAAAAAGTTGAAGATGAGTCGTACTTCTAAGTAAGAGGAAAACGAAGTGAATCTGTCGTGAAGAATACTAAGAAGGGAACTGTCTTAAACCTTATGAACCGATTTGCCTGAAACTTAAAAAATATATTAAATATACGATTTTAAGTTTGGGTTGTCTCGGCCATATCAATGTTTAAAAATTTCGTTGTCCCCTTATGAAACAATGTGGACCTTCGGGAAAATTTTGATAGCTTCCAAACTAACAGGAATATTGTCTAGACCAAAAATATACCTCTACTTAAATTTAGTAAAGAATATCATAGTTCTATGTCTTCACATAAATACCCACCAAAATTTACACATTTTCATGAAAATTTTTTTTAACGTAGCCGAATTTTTACAAGGTTATGCCACCGTTGGATAGGCATTAAAAAAGCCTTTCTTCTCATATGGAAACATCATATAGTTTCTTAGAAAAAAACTGCTGAAAAATCCAAAAAAAAATATTTTTTCACCATTTTTTGAAACCCTAAATTCCCGATATGGCCGATAAGCCGAAACACCGCAACCCTAAAATTGTCTATTCTCAGGCAAATCGGTTCGTTAGGGATGAGATTCTTCCCTTGTAAGATCTCATTGCAAATGAACGATTGAAGAATGTAAATGGAAAGGGCTGGGAGCTTACTCAGAGGAACCAGATGTTCCGGGTTTTCTAAGACATTCGGACGAATGTAGTATCTTCCAGGCCGAAATTCAAATGATAAAAAAGTAACAGATGGTTATTTTTTGTAAGCGAAGACTGTGTCTCAAAATCAGTCTTAAACAAAACTTAGATCTCTTTGTAAATAAACGGTAAAAGAATGCAAATGAGACGGGCTTACCCTGAGAAGCAAGATATTCTGGTTTTTCTGAGACATTCGGACGAACGTAGTATCTTTTATGCAGAAATTCAAATGATGAAATATTATCAGATGAGTCTTACCACTTAGTAAGTCAAGACTGGGTCTCAGAATCTGTCCTAAATAAAACTGAGATTTCATTGCAAATGGACGGTTGAAGAATGCAAATGGGACGGCCTGGGAACTTACTCAGAGGAACCAGATGTTCGGGTTTTTCTGAGACATTCGGACGAATGTAGTATGTTCCAGCCAGAAATTCAAATGATAAAAAAGTAACAGATGAGTCTTTCTAATTAGTAAGCGAAGACTGGGTATCAGAATCAGCTCTAAATCTAAAATCGAATTGTAAATATATGGTTGAAGAATGCAAATAGGACGGACTGGGAGCTTACTCTGAGGAACCAGATGTTCGGATTTTTCGGAGACATTCGGATGAATGTAGTATCTTTCAGGCAGAAATTCCAATAATAAAAAAGTAACAGATGAGTCTTTCTAATTAGAAAGTGAAGACTGGGTCTCAGAGTCTGTCCTAAATAAAACTGAGATCTCATTGTGAATGGATGGTTGAAGAATTCAAATGGGACGGCCTGGGAACTTACTCTAAGGAACCTGATGTTCGGGTTTTTCAGGCAAAAATTCAAATGAAGAAAGAGTAGCAGATGAGTCTTACTACTTAGTAAGCGATGACTGGGTATTAGAATCCGACGTAAATAAAACTGCGATCTCATTGTAAATGGATTGTTAAAGAATGCAAATGGGACGGGCTGGGAGCTTACTCTGAGAAACCAGATGCTTCGGTTTCTCTGAGATATTCGTACGCATGCGGTATCTTTCAGGCAGAAATTCAAATGATGGAAAAGTAGCAGATGAGTCTTACTACTTAGTAATTGAAGACCGAGTCTCAGAATCTCTCGTAAATAAAACTAAGATATCATTGCAAATGGACGATTGAGAAATGCAAATGGGACGGGCTGGGAGCTTTCTCTGAGGAACCAGATATTCAGGTTTTTCTGAGACATTCGGACGAATGTAGTATCTTCCAGGCCGAAATTCAAATGATGAAAAACTAGCAGATGAGTCTTACTACTTAGTAAGTCAAGACGGGGTTTTAGAATCAGTCTAAAATAAAACTGAGATTTCATTGCAAATGGATGGTTTAAGAATTCAAATGAAACAACCAGGGAGCAACCAGATGCTCAGGTTTTTCTGAGACATTCGGGCGAATGTAAAATCTTTCAGACAGAAATTTAAATTATGAAAAAGTTTCAGATGAGTCTCACTATTTAGTAAGCGAAAGGAGTATCTCAGAATCTGTCGTAAATAAAACTGATATCTCATTTTAAATGGACGATGAAGAATGCAAATGGGACGGGCTGTAGCTTAATCTGAGAAACTAGACGTTCGAGTTTTTCGGAGATATGCGGACGAATGTATTACGTTCCAGGCAAAAATGCAAGTGATGAAAAAGTAGCAGATGAGTCTTACTAAGTACTTAGTAAGCGAAGATTCGGTCTCAGAACCTGTCGTTAATAAAACTGGGATCTCATTTTAAATGGAGTATTGAAGAATGTAAATGTAACTGGCTAAGAGCTACTCTGAGAAACCAGAAGTTCGTGTTTTCGGATACATTCGACTGACAAAGAAAATCACCCAAAAAATTTTATAAAAAATCGCCCAAATGCAAAATCGCCCAAAAAATATGAAAAATTACCCAAAAATAATACGAAACTTTGCCCAAAATTAAATTCAAGGCCAAAAAAGAAATGAAAAATGGCCCAAAATAAAAAAAGATTTTTTCTAACACATTTTTTCGAAAACACATACTACACAGAAAAGCTTTATTTTGCGGAGAGGGTGGGTCTAAGTCATGGAGTTTGTAATCCCTACGCCCGGACGAAGGCCGGCTATGCAGAATAACTTTAAGACAAAGACAAAAACTTTTAAGATAAGACCATAGGTTAAGTGGTTATTATTTATTTTTATAGATCGTTGTTTTGAGAATACAGCCCGTAAAATGCATAAGTAATTGATGTAAAAGTTTTAAGTGTGAAATTTAAATTTTAACGAAATAAAAGAAATTGGAATTAGCACCGATCAAAGCGTAGCAGGCGAAAAATTTTACCAACAAAAATTTGTTGGTAAAATTTTTCGCATGCGGAGCTTTCATAGGAGTTGCATGCTGTTTTTAAATTCATTACTTTTGATTTTCTACCGCGCTGCGATATATTAATATATAGCGTGGTAATCTGCATGTAAGAGCAGGGGTTTTGGGTTCGATTCCCACCAAAGCCTTTGTATGTTAGCAACAATGGAGCAGGTTTGCTTCAGCTTATTCTTGGTTAGTTAAATATATAATTTATAAAAAAACACGATATAAGTTTACTGTTTCCAAAAATTCTGATTAATTTTTATTAAAAAATAAAAATTGTTTTATTCGACCTTTAGGTTAGGTTAGGTTGGATGGGCGTCCGCCGATTTGGCGAATTCACTCGGAGGCCATAAGGCCCATTGTGATTCCCCTAAAGTTGTTTCCCTACTCCCATGATATACAAAAAATTCTACCTCTCAAACCACCCCGATTCCCTAAGGTATTCTGCTAGAGACGTCAATGGTACATTGTTTAGGCAATCCAAGTCATCAAAAAATCGTTGCCCCAAATACTTAAGACGACGTTTCATCAGACCCGGACATTCACACAACAAGTGCCTCACTGACTCCTCCTCCTCCACTTCCCCACAACTTCTGCAAAAGTCCCTGTCAGAAATTCCCATACGAACGGCCATTTGGCCGATTATACAGTGTCCCGTCAGTACTCCTACTAATAGGCTAACCGTCCGTTTGCCAAAGGTAAGAAGGCTTTCTGTCCTCTTATGATCCGGCAGTGGCCACATGGTCCGCGATATCCTGCACGTGGTCAGCGATATCCACCTATCCCTCATCATATTCCCCGATATCCTATCAATTTCGTTCATCAACTCCACTATAGGAACCGAGATATCCGGTTCGACACGTTCCCCCACCGACTCGGAGCCACCTCTTGCACACTCATCAGCTAATTCGTTACCAGCGACCCCACTATGTCCAGGGACCCAAATTAGCTCGACTGTGTGCTGACCGATTCGATGAAGGGATTGTATACAATTACTAACAATTCTCGATTTCACAGTGTGTGACCCTAAGGCCTTCAGAGCTGCGAGACTGTCCACAAAAATGTTGATGGCGCAAGGACTTAGGTCCTTTGCCATAATCATCTGCGCGGCCCTGTCAATCGCAAAAACCTCGGCCTGGAAAACGCTACACTTGTCCGGGAGCCTCACTGAGGCCCTGATTCCGAGGCATTCAGAGTATACCCCCGAACCCGTACCCATCTCCATCTTCGATCCGTCCGTGAAAATTGAGATCGCATTCCCCCTTATAACAGAGTTTGCCGCCCAGTCCTCCCTAGTTGGTATTTTGATTTCGAAGTTCCTATTAAAGTTCGTCTGCGGTGAGATATAGTCGGTTTTCCCTTCCAATTCCGACCCGCCCACCGTACCTAATATGGTCGAGTGTCCCCAAGAGCGTTGCTTAAGCATTTGTGACTCTCTTAACCTAAGAGCCGATTTTGCTGCTGTGCTCTTGATGTAGATATCTACGGGCTGAATGTTTAGTATCACTTCCAGGCCGGCCTGGGGTGCTGATCTAATAGCACCAGTGATACCCACGCACGCCAGTCGCTGTACCTTCTGTAGGTTGCAGAGATATGATTTCTTATCCGCTGCTTTCCACCACACAAGGGCTCCATAGGTAAGTATTGGTCTAATTATCGCACCATACATCCAGTGGATAATATACGGTTTTAGACCCCACCTTCTTCCGAAAGTTCTTCTGCAGGTGTAAAAAGCACATAACGACTTTTTCATCCTTTCCTCCGTATTCCTTTTCCAGGAAAGCTTTGAGTCCAGGATTACACCCAGGTATTTCGCCTCATTAGATAGTTCTAGGGTGATTCCATCTAGTTTGGGAAGAACAAACCTGTCTATCTTAGTCTTTTTCGTGAACAAGACTAGTTCGGTTTTTGAGGGGTTGACTCCCAGACCGTTATTCCTTGCCCACGTCAAGAGTATCTTAAGTGCTGATTCCATGAGTTCACTAATCGTTGGCAAAAACTTACCTCTGATTAGGATCACAACGTCATCAGCATAGGCAACCACCTTGATACCCATTTCGTTGAGTGACTCGAGGATTTCATTTATTACAAGATTCCACAGAAGAGGAGAGATTACCCCCCCTTGTGGTGTGCCCCTTGTAACTACTTTCCTCGCTTCACCATCACCTATCTTCGAGTTAATCGCCCTGCTTTTCAGCATGTTGCCCGTCCATAGAGTAATCTGTGTGTCCGTGCCCGTCTTCCGTAGGGCATTAAGAATTGACGATATTTTGACATTGTTGAACGCGCCTTCCACGTCCAGAAATGATGCCAAAACGTACTCTTTTTTGTGAAGAGTATCCTCAATCAAACCGACAACATCACTCAAAGCCGTCTCAACAGACCTACCCTTAAGATAGGCGTGTTGGGCCTCGCTGAAGTTGTCTGATGTGAGGATACTTCTCACATATACATCTACCAGTCTTTCCAGAGTTTTCAATAGAAACGATGACAGACTGATAGGTCTGTAATCCTTTGCGGTATTGTGGTTTATTTTTCCCGCCTTGGGAATAAAGACCACCCTAACCTCCCTCCATTCGGAGGGTATATATCCCGATGCCAGGCTCCCCGTAAAGATACGAAGTAGCCATGGCATGATTATCCCGAGGGACTCCTGCAAGAGTGCCGGAAAAATACCATCAGGCCCTGCCGATTTGTAGGGCTTGAAGGAACGTACCGCCCACGTTATCTTGCGTTCGTCCACCATCGTTTTGATGAATTCATTAGTCGGAATTGCAGCTGGTGAAAGTGTACCCAAGGGAGTTTCTCCCTTCACCTCGTCTCTGCAACCCGGAATATTCGACCTTTAAAATATTATATTTTGAGGATGTTTATTCTGGCTCGAGGTCATTATTTTCTTTACTAATTAAAACCATGATATTCTCATATCATAATTTTCAAGAAAATTATTTTTTTGTTTTAAATTTATTTATGTTGGCCATTTTTGCAAGACTTAATCGACACGTGTTTCGGAATTTGTCAAGATTCCATTGTCAAGATTATTTAGCAAAAAATAGAAACGATTTACTACAAAGTAGCAAACGAGTCTAATGACAAATCGTTTGTGCACAATCTAAAGTATAAGAACATATTCGACTCTATCCACAATGTGAATTAGAAAGACGAAGAAATTATACTATACTAGTAAGGCAACGATTGTCAATAACCAACAAAAATATTTAAAACATTTTACATATTATAGTCAAATGGACTACAACAATATGTTATTTGTTGTTGTGAATGTAGTAACCACATTAGGGTTATTCATCACTATGGCGTGCCAACCATTATTTTCAAATTCTGATTAATTTTTATTAAAAAATAAAAATTGTTTTATTCGACCTATAAAATATTATATTTTGAGGATGTTTATTCTGGCTCGAGGTCATTATTTTTTTTACTAATTAAAACCATGATATTCTCATAGCATAATTTTCATGAAAATTATTCCAAAAATAATAATATACTGATTTATTGTGACATACATATTTCCGTTTTGACATTTTAAGATTTTGACAAAAAATAAAGCCAAAATAAAATTGGGCAATTTTTCATATTAATTTTTTGCCCAAAAACTATGAAAATTTGCCCAAAAATGTTGGGTAACTTTTCACATGAAATGTGACCCAAATTTTTATGAAAAATTTTTGGGCGAATTTTCGTTTTCTTTTTTGGGCCATTTTTCTTTGGGCGATTTTGCCTACAGCCGACTGTAGTATCTTCCCGGCAGAAATTTAAATGCATTTCAAAAATGTATTTGAAAGATATGTCTCATTATCTAAATTTCTCTACACCTCCAAAACTTTGCTCAGACAAAGCAAGCACTCTCTCTTATTTTTCCAGAATATTTCCGATCATATTGTTATTCTTCCTAGTCACACAACTATACATTTACTGTCACTATATGGCAAACATTAAATAATTTTTTTTTTCACTCTTTAGTAAAAAGAAGATACAAAACAACATTAAGTTGATATCCTGCTGTTGGTTGGTAAATTTCGTTCGCCATGGTGTTCAGGTATGTGTCCCATGTCAAGATGACCAAACAGCAACAACATTTACAACAACATCTTTCAAACTAAACTAAATAGCCTGACTGCGGATGGACAGTGTGTGTGTTGTGTGTAGTGCCATGAAGTTTATAACTAAAAACCACCAAGTATGCAGCCATCTAATTTATGACTTAATTATCGGGCTATATTTAATGTGTCAAATAAACTATAGAGTATAAAACTTTACACAGCCAACACACACACACACATACTTTTATGAGCTGAGATTTTTGTACCAGTTAACTTCTATCCCAGCAGAAATAAATCGAGATTTTGGCGACACAGCATCTGTTTATAGCATACCGTAGCGCATCCAAAGAGCGCTCTTAGGGATGCAGTAAAAGGAAGGGGAAAAATTTTTAATTTTTTTTTAAGATTTTTTATATAAAACTTATAATGTGTAATTATTTTTTGATAAAATTTCACACTTGCTTTCCTTTTTAATATTTTTAACACTTTTTGAATAAAAAAACATGAGTTTTAGACAAAGACACATGATTTGACTGCATCATTATTGCGCATTAATCAGCGCTGCAAAGAGCGCTTCAATCATAGCATCTTTGACCGCTGTTCCCAAAAAAAATCCCATAAAAAATGTGAAAATGAAAATTTCCGATATTTTTTTGATGTTCACTTCCGATTTTTTTTTTTCATTTTGTTTCACATAAATAAAGTTTTGTAAAGTAAAACGAATGAATTTTTTTGTTATATTTTTTTAAATTTTAGTTATTTGATTTAAACTTTAAAAAGACAAGGAAAAAATTCGAATTTTATTTAAAATTCAGAAGGTATTTGAAATAAAATTTTTGTTTAAATAAAATTCTCAAAAACATTTGAATTTTATTATTTCCAAAAATAAAATTCTCCAAAAAAAAAAGAATTTTATTTTTGGTTTGAATTTTATTTTTGAATTTTATTTTTGGTTTAATTTTATTTTACTTTTGGTTTGAATATTTATTTGTTCAAAATATATTTGTTATTATGGAAATAAAATTCTTTTTTTTATTAATAAAATTCTTTAAAGAATTTTAAATAAAATTTTTTTGAATTTTATTTCTTCTAAGAATTTAAAATAAAATTTTTAAGAATTACCCAGCAAAACTTGCATGACTTCCAGAACTAGTGCTGGAGTACTTCTTTTTTGCTCGACTAGTTCTCTATCTCGTTCTCAGAGTCATGATTTTTGTTTGAAATTGTCACCCTCAGAACTAGTTCTAGGGAAGTAGTCTAGGAACAATAACCCCTCCTATGGAACGGTTCCATCACTACTTCTAGAACCAGTTCTTTATCCCATTCTTTAACCCATGATTTTTCTTTGAAATTGTCACGACAGGAACTACTTCCAAGAAGCTATTGTGGCACTAGTTCTATATCTCGTTCTCAGAGTCATGATTTTTGTTTGAAATTGTCACCATCAGAACTAGTTCTAGGAAAGTAGTCTAGGAACCCATGTATGGAACGGTTCTTTAAGTCATTCTAGAACCAATCCTTTATCCCATTCTTTAACCCATGATTTTTGTTTGAAATTGTCACCATCAGAACTAGTTCTAGGGAAGCAGTCTAGGAACATTTTGCAAAAAAAAACATTTTTGAATTATTTTTTGTTGAAAATATAACGCAATATCAGCACTTTACTGAACAAAATTAGTAGTATTTTTTGTTTTTTAGTCATTAATGCAATTAGAAATTATGTAGAAGGAGAATAAGGGATTTAAAAAAAAAAAAAAAAATATTGTAGGGACCAAAAAATATACGATTATATGCTTAGTTGGATTACTCAAATTGCTTACTATTTTTGCTACAATTGGAAAGTTTTGTTTACTTTTTGTAAAAAAAATTCCAGCTGTAGTAAATAAAGTAGTTTATTTCAGATTGTAGTAAGGTAATTGAATGGATCTATAAAAACCTATTTGCACTAATGCCCCAATACTTAATAATACCAAACAAATTACCCAATACTTAATAATATTTTTAGCCCCTCTGTACATATTTCAAAAGGTTTGACTTTTTCCAAATAGAAGATGCAACAGAGAAATACGTAATCAAATATATATTTTTTTCTTTTTTGAAAAAAATTATAAGTTTTTGAAACAGCTTCTAAGATGTTATTTGAGAACTAGTATTTGTTTCATGGAAGTGGTGCAGAAGTCATGTACGACTAGTTCCAAATCACTAGTTCCCAAACTACTCCAAAAAAGCTCTTTGGAATCAAAATATTACCCTTTTGGATAACTTCTAGAACTAGTTGTGACATCACTAGTTCCAGGATGCTCTTTGAGAACCTATCATGACAAGCTTTGAAGTACTTCTAGAACTAGTTATTTTTGAATGACTCCGAAAAGTTTTGCTGGGTATATTTAAAATTCTTTCTTGAATTTTTTGAAAAATTCAAAATTGAATTTTATCAATAACGAATTTTAAATTTTATTGTTTTTCCTTGTCTGACTTTGAATGAACCCGTAAACAAACACCAAACTCGATTTCATGTGATTCGAAAAATATCATGTGATTTGAAAAGTTTTGAAAGACATAACAGAGGCCTTTAACACATTTTAAATGATGATAAATAGGCCAACCAAAAAACAGCCAATGCTTATTTGTTATTTCGATGTATAAACCGATTTGGATTAAACACAAACTCTAATCACGAAAAAACAGAAAAACTAAGATACATTTGTTATAACTTCTTTTGAATATTTTTTCATTTATTGGTCAATTTTTTGTTTTTTATCTCATTTTTACATTTTAATTTTAGAACTTTAATTTTAGAAAATACAAATTTTATTACAAAATCAGCGCTAAAAAGATACATGAATTTACAGCATCTTTATTCTGCTTAAATCAGCTCTACAAAGATACATGAATTCACTGCATCTTTAATCTGCTTAAATCAGCGCTAAAAAGATACATGAATTTACAGCATCTTTATTCTGCTTAAATCAGCGCTCTAAAGACACGTGATTTCAGTGCATCTAAAGAGCGCTGTTTCTGTGTATCCAACTAGCGCTCTAAAGTGGGACATCGCCTTAGAGAATCATGCATGAATTCAGCGCAATTGGATGCGCTCCTTTACTCAAGTCCCCCTTCCAAAAGCTGCTGAACGTTCAGCAAAATTTCTGCTGGGATGGGTGTCTGTGTATTTTTTCTGTCTGTCCTTTGGTGTTATCTGGACTTATTAAGCATTGGTTTTATTGTTAATGTTGTTGCTGTTGTTATTAAATAAGCTACAAGTCAAATTGCCTTGTTGGGGTCCATTTGTTGGAACATATATAATACATGCATGTGTGTTTGTTGGACTGACTGTTGGTCTGTCTTTGAGTCATTGGTGTGTATGATGATGGCAACGACAACGTTATGGAGTTACAGTGGTTTATCTTGTAAGATCTACGCACTTTTCTTTTGATCACAGAGACAAGGATATAATACCCAGTGCATATCGAAGGTTTTATTCTAAAATATTCTAAGTCAACAAACCAGGCTTGAAATAAATGACTTCAAAGTTTATTAACGATATAAGATAGACCCTTGAGACCTTTTCTGTTCATATCATAATTGTAATAGATTTTTTTTTTAGTTTATTTGAATTTAATGATTTGTAGTAGATTCAAAAGTAGTAGATCATAGGTAAAAGTGACTTAGAGTTCTTTAGCAAGTACACAAACATATTACCTAGTCGTCTAAGTGAACTCATCATCTTTTTGGTGGTCCTTTCTGCCTTACATTGGTCATCTAATTGTAAGTACAGTTAGCATGTTTTAGTTTGGCAAAAAGTAAAAAATATTTTTTTTATTACTTAGAACAAAAATTATTTTAAAATGCTCCCCTGGGTCTAGGTGCAAGACTTCGAACTTCTTTAAATATAAAAATGTTTTATTTGTCTATAAAAGTATTAAAAACTCCTGTAAAAATTGAGTTTTTAGAGTTTGGTTTAGTTCTTAAAGGGGAAACCTTTTTTACCGGATCCTATGTTACTCATTTTCGAACATAACCAGCCTTCAAATATTAGTGACAAACTTAAGAAGCTCAGTTCTCTTATCTTGGACTATATATCACTGATCTATAGTGTGTATGCTTTATATGGTCGTATACTGATATTTCGATGTGTTACAAACGGCATAAAATAGTGAGTATACCTATGGACGGTACAAAAAAGCATAAAATAAGCCTTTTTATACATTGAAAAAAAGACGTAACTAAAATAGAGTACTGCAAGATTATATTTACCTGTCACTTGTATACTCACAAATGTTTTTTTTTTATACCCTCCACTCTAGTGATAGAGGGTATATATAAGTTTGTCATTCCGTTTGTAACACCTCGAAATATTGGTCCAGGACCCCATAAAGTATATATATTTATGATCCTCGATCGATTTTAAGTCGATCTAGCGATGTCCGTCCGTCCGTCCGTCCGTCCGTCCGTCTGTCTGTCTATCCGTAGAAAACACGCTAACTTTTGAAAGACTTTACAGAGGCTACTGAAGTTTGGCATATATGTTTTTCATTTACCTGGTCAGGTTGGTATTGCAATCCAGCCAAATCGGTCCAGTGGTTCAAAAGTTATGAGCAAAAGAGTAAATTTCGGCAAGGGTGTTTCGCGAATTTACGAGATAAAAAACACGATAACTTTCGAAAGACAATAATGAGACTACTGAAGCTTGGCATGTATCTTTGTCGTTCCCCGGGTCTATTTGGTTTTAAATTTCAGCTCAATCGGTCCAGTGGTTCAAAAGTTATAAGCAAAACCCTGAATTTCAAATTAGTTTCATATAAAATGCCACGTGTTTTAACAAGTTTTAAAAGCATTGGTGGTAACTAAACAATGCTTTTCAAACTTGTTTAAATTTTAAGCAATGCTTTTTAAACTTAATTAGTTTTAAAACCATTGGTAACTTAAAAACCACACTAGAAAAAAATTTTACACTTAAAAAAAAATTTTACACTCAAAAAAAAAAAATGTACACAAAATTTTTTATACCCTCCACTCTAGTGATAGAGGGTATATATAAGTTTGTCATTCCGTTTGTAACACCTCGAAATATTGGTCTAGGACCCCATAAAGTATATATATTCATCATCCTCTATCGATTTTAAGACGATCTAGCGATGTCCGTCCGTCCGTCTGTCCGTCTGTCTGTCTGTCTGTTGAAAACACGCTAACTTTTGAAAGACTTTACGGAGGCTCCTGAAGTTTGGCATATATGTTGGGCATTTACCTGGTCAGGTTGGTATTGCAATCCAGCGAAATCGGTCCAGTGGTTCAAAAGTTATGAGCAAAAGGCTGAATTTCGGCAAGGGTTTTTCGTGAATTTATGAGATAAAAAGCACTATAACTTTCGAAAGTCAATTCTGAGGGTGCTGAAGCTTGGCATATATATTTTTCGTTCCTCCAGCCCAGTTCATATTGAATTTCACCCAAATCGGTCCAGTGGTTCAAAAGTTATTAGCAAAACCGTGAATATCAGATTAGCTTCACCTTAAATTCATGTGGTGAAAACCCGTTAAACCTGTTTTAAAACCATTGGTAAGTCACAAAAATATTTTAAAACGTATTTTTGTCACTCAAAAATATTTTTTTACCAAAACAAAAAAAAAAATACACTCGAAAAAAATTTTACACTCAAAAAAAAAAATTAGTAAATTTTTTTTTTTAGTGTAAAATTCGAAAAAATTTTACACTCAAAAAAAATTTTGCACTCAAAAAAAAATTAGTAAATTTTTTTTTTAATGTAAAATTCGAAAAAATTTTACACTCAAAAAAAAAAATAAGTATTTTTTTTTTTCAAAAATTACTAAACAAAATTTTTTTTACACAAAATAAAATATTTCTAATCATAACTGTTATTTATTTCACGTTAGAAAATTTACTATCACTTAAAATGGGCATTGTGGAGGGTATTCATAGATTCGGCCTAGTCGAATTTAACTTTTCTACTTGTTTTTTTTTTTTTTTTAAATTACAATATTTTGTGTACGTACGTTCGTGCATTCACTCAGAAATATTTTTACAGTAAAAACAACATTACACTCGAAAAAAAATTTACACTCAAAAAAAAAATAGTATTTTTTTATTTTTTCCTTTAAATGACAAAAAAAAGAGTTTTCTACTCAAAATAAAATATTTCTAAACAAAATTGTTAATTTTTTCACGTTAAAAATGTACTACCCTTTAAAAAAATGCATTGTGGAGGGTATTTATAGATTCGGCAAAGTCGAATTTAACTTTTCTACTTGTTATTTCACTGTATTTTTTATGGTATCGCGTAAATATTCGGTTTTGATATTTTTACCGAAAAAACCCAGCGTTGTTAAAATTTCTGTGTAATTTGTTTATATTACAACAATAAATTGAGTACAAAATTTTAACAACGCGACACGTTGCGTTAAAAAAATTGGGGCATAAATAATTAAGACGAATGAGTAATATTAATTTTACTTAAAATTAATGTTGATCATACGCAGTGTACGCAGTTACAAAAGCGACTGCGTATTACGCACATACTTATGGGGGTTTTCTTTTCAAGTGACACAACTTTTGAAACCGATGTCTTGCCATCGGGATGAAATTTGCACCAAGGTTAGTCCTACTGGATAGAAGTTTAGACACAATCTAGCAACGAGATTGGTCAAGGTCTCTCTGAGTTTGAGGGGTGGGGGGGGGGAATCGAAGTTTGACATTTTGATCAAACAGGTGTTTCTTCGCACCGATTACACCGATTGCGATTACATCGCGATGTAACTTATTACCTATTGTTGTTTGCAAAATGTGTGTTAAAGGTGTCAGATAGCAATTTCTTCAATCTTTTTTTTTAATCCAAAACTTTTTTCAATTATTTTGTCAAAATGGACCTTTTTTGATTCAAAAGAAAGCTAATGTCTCTAATGTCTATGGGGTCGCTTTTGTAACTTTGTAATTAACAAAAAAAAAACGGTTTTACAATTTTTAGCATATGCAGCATTAGGCGTGGGAAAGTGCACCAGTTTTTGATTTCGATCTGCTACACTCTCCAATTTTGTTAGGGCCGAAAAAATTGCATGAGCCAAAAAGCCTAACAGCTGCCATAGAAACGCTCCTGGAAGGGTGCAATGTGAGACATTTATTATGAACATACCTAACCCCTATCTCCACTTACAAAGGGGCACTCATACAAAATGTAATTTTTATACAATTTGCTTCTACCACTCCAAAATTATGATAAAAAAAACAAATTTGATGAAAACAAAACTTTTGGTTAAAAAAAATTTGATGTAAAAAAAATTTGATGAAAAAAAAAATGTTATACAACAATTTTGAGGAAAAAAGATTTTTTTTATAAAAAAAAATTTTGGATGAAAAAAAAAATTATGAAACAATTTTTTTTTGATGAAAACAAAATTTTTTTTGATGAAAAAATAAATGCTGAAAAAAAAATTTTGGTGAAAAATAATTATGTTATGTTTTATTCACAAACAGGTGAATTGTTATCCAAGTACCAAATCGAAATTACAACCCTTTTAAAGAGCATCTCTTCATAACCTTGAGTAACTTAAATTTGTTGGTATCAATTTGTGTCACTGTATGTCGACATATCTCCATCTGCATGATTTTTTTTTCATGAAAAACAAAATTATGATAACAAAAAAAAACAAATTTGATGAAAACAAAACTTTTGGTTAAAAAATTTTGATGTAAAAAAATAATTGATGAAAAAAAAATTCTTATAAAACAATTTTGATGAACATTTTTTTTATAAAAAAAAGTTTGGATGAAAAAAAAAATTATGAAACAAAAATTTATGAAGAAAAAAATTCATAAAAAAATTTGATGTAATAAAAAATTTTATGAACAAAAAATTAATGAAAAAAAAAATTATGGAAAAAAATTGATGCAAAAAAATATGTTTTTTATGAAAAAAAAAAAATTATGAAAATAAAAATTGATGAAAAAAAAAATTATGAAAAAAAATTTGATGAAAAAAAATTTGTTGAAAAATAAGTATGTTACGTTTTATTTACGAACGGTTTTATTCACCAGCAGGTGAATTGTTATCCAAGTTACAAATCGAAATTACAACCCATTTAAAGTGAATCTTGAATATCATAAATTTGTTGGTATCTATTTGTATCATCGTATCTCGATCTATCTACAATCTCTATATTCTCCTTCATAAGTAAAATACCACTGTGCAACTTTGCATTCAACGTTTATAAACCTTTTTATATATGACAATCCTTTAGTTGTTGGAATTAAGTCGCACCTTAAGTTGTAGTTGAATGTTGTTGTGTGTTAGTTATTTTTTTTTGTCTTCAATACGACAAGGCGTCATTGCTTGTATATGAGTATGTATGGACATGCCTTTAAGCTCTCTAAGCGTTAAACTTATAACAGCCAACTTAAAAAAAACGGATGGACAGACAGACATTCAGACGGACAAACAGACATATATTATTGTTACTTTAGCCATGTTGTTTTTTTTTTCATTGTGGCGTTGTTGTTGCAATAAAATTCCATTTAAAGTGGCAGCGATTATATCTCAACAGACCATTAAAGTCACTCAAATGACAACTACTATTCTACCCACCACCACCGTCATCAGCATCATCATCATCATAAGCAGCAGCAGGAATCTCAATATCACCAACATCATCTCCATCAGCCCATAATACCTTCTTTACCAAGTTAGGTTTCGTTTATTTTTTTTTTATTTCTTAAATGCATGTAAATTTCTTTAGTTTAAAGAATACATTAAACAATTTATTTTGAGTCTTAAATTTTTTATGAACGTCGAGATTTTTTTTTTCTGTAGTCTTAAACAACTTATTATAAATTACACATTTTCAGTGAATGCATTTTGTATGTGTGAATCAGTTTTAAAACCTTTTGATGAAAATGTGTTGATATGTTATTTACAAAATCAGTCGTTAAATTAATGAAACTTGATATGTTATGATACGACAAATATCTCGATGAGAATTTTAATTTTAGTCAACTTATCATTCAACTAGGATAAACAGTTCGAAGAATTGATTACAAATTTTAGGGCACCCTACAGCGTCATATTTAAATGATTAAGTGAATTATTTAACAATAAACTTTATTATTCCTCTAAAATTTTATAATTTTATAAAAATACAAATATTACCAGCCTTAAGATGTGAACGTTTTTTCATCTCGAAAATGCTTTGTGCAAGATAAATTTGGAAATGATCCCAAGATCTATAAAAATTAGTCAAATGTTTTAGAGGGAGGTTTTTGGTGTACTGATACAGTGGGGGGTAAAGCTTTTGAGCTTGGGGGGAGGGGGGCGTAAGAATATCAAATATCATCAATTCACATCGAACAATTAAAAATAGCTTTCTTTTTCGCAAAAAAAAAAATTGTGGGAAAGCTATAAAATCATAAAATTTTGTAGATTTTGCCGATCCACTGCAGCCGATAAAAAAAAAAATCAGAGCCCTCTTTAAATGGAACATTGTTTTTTATTATAATATTTCTGTGATCAATTTTTTTAATTTGTTTTAAAAAGAATTTTACATTTTCTGGAAAATATCAGATTCTGAGACTGAAGAAATGCTTTTTTCGCAGAAAAAGTTTCAGATTCTTAAACTATTTGCTATAGAAAAAGTCTCATACTCAAAAGCATTTTTGGAATATTTTCCTATAGAAAAGGTCTCAGATTCTTAGATTTGTTTCGTATAGAAACACTTTTAGATTCTGAGAACTTTTTTCAATAGAAATAGTCTCAGACTCTGAGGGGTTTTTCCTATAGAAAAGGTGAGTTTCTGAGACCCTTTCCAATAGAAAGTCTAAGATTCTGGCACTTTTTCCTAAAGAAAAAGTCTCAGATTCTGAGACCTTTTTCCTAAAGAAAAAGTCTCTGAGACTTTTTTCCTATAGAACATGTCTCAAATCCTGAGATTCTGGGATCTTGTTCCTATAGAAAAAGTCTATGATTCTAAGCAGTGTTGGCTACCGTTACCCTTTCAATACCGTTACCGATTAAAAACCCTTTAAGATTGACTACCGTTGCCGTTACCAATACCGAAATTTTTCAATACCGTTACCGATAAAAAAACCGTTACCTTTATTCGGATTTTTACCTGTATTATATCGGTTTTGTTTCGGTTGTATTAATATTACATGTTTTATTTTTTTGGTGGATTTAAAACATATTAAAATATTTTTTAAATATTGAAAATAAAAAAAAAAAAAATGGTTGCTCATTGCCAATCCAACCAATGATCTTATTCGCAATTAACTAAATTCGAATATCGGTCTTGGACCTCAATTAAGATTTTATATTATTTTGATCAGTTATTGATTGTAAACGATGTTCGTCTTTCCGTCTTTAGAAGACACAATACGATCCAAAATAAATGTGCTACTCTGCTGGTACGAATACGTCTTATGGTCATAGGCTGGTTAAGTTCCGAAATGGGAAAATCGGACCAAATGAAAAAAGTTCCCCCCTGAAAAACTTAGAAAACCCCAGAAAAACATACTTTATTTAATTTTTTTGCCTATTTGTTTAGAAAATGAAACATTTTTATGCAGTGTGAAGTTCGTTGACCAAGATGATGGGACCGTTCGAAAAAAAATGCGATTTTTTTCTTTCCGAACCTTTTGGGGGCTTGGCTATAGCAAATAAAATTAAATATTGATAAAATTGTGTTATTTATGCGTAAATATAAATAAAATTAATTTCTGAACATCTATGGCGAGCATTTCTGGGGGGGGGGGGGGGGCTAAAGCCCCACCTAGATTTTTTTTACTTTTTTGGTATTTTTTTTTTTAATAGAAAAACCCAGACCTATTCCTGAAGCGTTCCCTTTAACATGGGTCTAGATGTCCTAGAAACGAATGAAATTTTTTAAGAAAAAGTTCTGATGATTGCAAAAGTTGATGATTATTAGTTAAAATTCTTAGATTCTTTCTTTCAATAACTTTTGTCTATAAAAAAACTCCTTAGAATTTAGAAACTTTTTTAAATCAAAGAAGTTAAAATGTTTTCCTGAAGGTAAAACCCTAAGATTCGGTAAAGTTTTTATTACTGAAAAAAACATCAGATTCATATAAAAACTTTTTTCAATAATTCAGACTATTTTTCAATGGGAAAAACTACTAGATCTTATATAGTAATCATTACGAGTCCTTAAGACTCATTGAATAATCATAACGAGTCCTAAAGACTCATTTCATATTATTATTTATTGTTGCAAAAATTAATGAAATCATTAAATTATTAAAAAAAAAAATTGTGTATGATTAAAATTCTGGGGGGCTAAAATTATTCTGGGGGGGCTAAGCCCCCAGACAGGGCTATCTACGCCAATGATGGCGAGAGGAAAGGTGTCCCTCCGATACCTCCCGCCCCCTTAAAACAAACAACCCCTGAAAAATACTTGCGAAGTTTTTTTATCCCTGCCGATTTTTTTTAACAACAGGACAAACAATTTTGGTCATTTTAACAGAGAAATCTTGCTGATTTCAAATAAACAGTTCAGGCTTTTTATTTGAAATTAGCAGATTTCTCTATTAAAATCAGCAGATTTCTCTATTAAAATCAGCTATAATCAGCAGATTTTTCAAATGGCTTCAAATGCAGATTTCATTTATGGCTTAAAATGCAGACTTTTTTGCCTATTGGACAAAGGTGTCTATCTATACGAACATAAGTTCGTATGTGTTGAATTACAATATTGCGTGAATACCTATTTTAATTTATTTCAGAGTTAATTCATAGTATTTAATACTAGTACAATTATAAATATGTATAGAAAATGTACAGAATTTAACAGTTTTTTAATTTTTTTAAACAATTTTTTTATTTTTTACGCGTTTTTAACAAATTTGTGACTTGTTAACATTTTATTTATAATACCGGTACGTACCGGTATTGATGTTTCGGTAACGGTTCACCATTACCGAAAGAATCGAAAATACCGTTACCTTTACCGTTACCGATATAAAAAATATGTAATACCAATACCGTTACCGACACCGTTATTCGTTTCGGTTGTCAACCCTGATTCTAAGACCTTTTACCCATCGCAAAAAGGAAAAACGTCGTAGATTCTGCGATATTTTTCCTATAGTAAACTCTCAGTTTCTGAGAAATTTTTCTTATAACAAAAATTTCAGATTCTGAGACATTTTTTCTATAGAAGAAATCTCAGATTCTGAGACATTTTTCCTATAGAAAAGGTCTCTGACTCTGAGGATTTTTTTTTTCTATAGAAATACTGAGATTATAATACATTTTTACTAGAGTAAAGTCTAATTGTTCTCAAAGAAAATTTCTCATCATAATAAGAACTTCTATTCAAGATTGACAGATATTTTTTCACAAAAAAAATTCAGATTTAGTCATATTTTTCCATTAAAAATGTTTTTTCAATGAAAAATTTTCGGATTCGAACATTTTTTTCCTATGGAAAATTTTTTATAAATTTTTATTCTTCTTCTTTCCTTTTTTCTTCTTTTTCTTTCTTTTCCTTATTTTTCTTTTCAATATTTGGTCTGGGGGGGATAATTTCCCCTTTTTCCCCCTTGTTCACGCGCATGGCTGATATTAAAGATATTTTAAATTTTCTTTCGTCCCTATCGATAGAAGTTTAATATAAAGCATAAGTTAATATTTGCAAGAGTAACACACGACATGACAAAGCGTTTGGTTGGAAGAGTCGCAGAATTTTCTAACAGAAGTGTCCTACATTCCAAATTTCAAGTTTCTAGAACAATTTTATCAGGAAATATAAGATGTACAAAAAGTTTACTTTATTACACCCGAAAAAAAAGGAATTTCGAAAACGTATTTTTTTTTCAAATGTTTTTTCCGCTGGAGAATTCTACATTCGAAATTTCAAGTCCCAAGACAATTTGTTCAAGAAATATAAAAACGTACCTAATCTACACTTTTTACCTTACACTTTTACCCATAAATCTATAGTGGAACTATCTTTCGGGTGGTGAACGTTCATTCCGAATTTTAAGTTTCTAGGACCATTAGTTTAGGAAATTAAAAAAGTACAGTCGCGACGGTACACTCCACAAGTATTCGAAAAACCATCACTAAACAAAGATTGACAGTTTGTAGGGGGAGGAGTTAAAAAAACGTTTGGGGTGTTTTAAACTTAATTTGGCATCCGTAGAGCATTGATGATGCTTGAAACTCACTCATGAGCATATTTTTCAACTCACTCACAATCACGCCAGTAAATTTAACACAAACCACACTCTGCACTCACACAAGCTTCATTCACAATATCTTACTCACGCACACTCACTCACACATTTTTCACTCACAATTACGTGAGTAAAATAGTTATGCAAATGTTTTATTATACAGTTTTAAAAATATGTATAACAATAATTTATCTTTCAAATAAATTTTTATACCCTACACCGCTCTGTGGTACAGGGTATAATGAGTTTGTGCTGATGTTTGTAACTACCCGAAATATTGGTCCTAGACCTACCTTCAAGTATACCGATCGACTCAGAATTACTTTTTAAGTCGATTTACCGATGTCCGTCTGTCCATCTAGGGGGTTTAAGCATGATAAAGGTCGCAATTTTCAATCAATTGACATGAAATTTGAAACTTAAGCAGCTTTTAGCCCAAGGACGAAGGCTTTTGAGAAAGTCGGTCCATAATAAGACCTAGCCCCCATACAAACGCCCCCTTTGGATTCGGCTAAAATGACTCGAATAACCGTATTATAAAAGATATCGCTTCGAAATTTAGCAGGTAATCAAATTTTATATGCAAGAATCAACATTCCAAACCTCAAAGGAATCGGGTAAGTCTTCTGGTAGTCCCCATACAAACCACCCTGGCGATATTTACATAATTCCCTCAAAATTCCAGGGTTGGCCATTTTTGGACGTAATCCAAAAATGGTCCAATTATATTCCGTTTTGATAAGGTTACTTTAGTACACGTTTAAAACCTAAAAATAAAATTGTTATCAAATATTTCCATTTTTTTTTAATTTTGCAGGGTTGGCAACCGATACCCACCTAGAATAACGGTATTTAGTTATTGTACCGCAACCAATAAAGATATGGACATTTTCAAAAGCGATTATAAAAGCTGATGAAATTTCTAGTATTTTAAATGTTTCACTTCGTGTTTCTACCGGTTCGTTTTCGAAATATAGGTCAATACCTTTATAATATCTTTTGAAACGGTATTATAACGGTATTGGCCTATATAACTAAAACGAACCGGTAAAAAACACGAAGTGACACATTTAAAATACTAGAAATTTCATCAGCTTTCATAATCGCTTTTGAAAATGACCATATCTTTATTGGTTGCGGTACAATAACCAAATACCGTTATTCTAGGTGGGTATCGGTTGCCAACCCTGCAAAATTAAAAAAAAAATGGAAATATTTGATAACAATTTTATTTTTAGGTTTTAAACGTGCACTAAAGTAACCTTATCAAAACGGAATATAATTGGACCATTTTTGGATTACGTCCAAAAAATGGCCAACCCTGGAATTTTGAGGGAATTATGTAAATATCGCCAGGGTGGTTTGTATGGGTGGTTATAATTATTCTTTTAGGGTGTTTTGAGTGAAAGTTAATTATTCGACTAGAGGCGTTCGGTTTTTGAACACCCTAAAAGAATAATTATCAACACGGCGAACAATTTAATAAGAAGAGTGTTGACCATCAGTGATTGTAGATTTTCACCGAAACAATTTCAAAAAGATTAAAATGATTCTTAATGACAACAATTTTCCGGCTAACCTTATTAATAAATTAATCTTCGATTATGAAAAATACAAAACAAAGGATTTCGATAGGGAACAACAACCGAAAATATATAAATCTCTTATATTTGTTCCAGAATTATCTGAGAGATTTGAAAAATCAAAATTATTTAACAATGAGATATATTTAATGGCCTACAAATCCAACAACACGCTAGCCAAATTGTATAGTAAAACGAAAGACAAAATACATAAATTAGATAAATCTAATGTTATTTATAAAATTCCATGTAATGGCAACGAATTTGGGATATGTGACAAAGTTTATATAGGTACAACTAAAAACAAACTAAAGACAAGAATTTCAGCGCACAAATCAGACCAAAAACTAAGACAAAATATTTCTATACAAAAAACTGCATTAGTAAACCACTGTGCACAAACAAAACACACTCCTGATTTTGACAACGTACGAATATTACAGAGTGAAAACAACTATAAACGACGATTCATATTAGAAATGTTACACATTATTAAAACAACAACAAGGATGAATTTTAAAGCCGACGTCGATGAGAACTCTGCAAAATTATACAGACATCTCGTTAACAAACGATCATAGTGCAATATTTATTTTAAGCTTAGTTGGTAATTAGACGTTGATGAAACAACTCATCATTGTTTTTTAAGTTTTGTGCTTGATAACACTGTGCAACAAGAAAAATGAGCCTTAATGGCTTCAACGCCATTTGAAAGTAGACAATCAAATGGACAAAATCACCAAAGGGTTTTGCAAAGTCAGTTCGGATTTCTTTTTTATAGCCCACTGAAGTTTTTATTTTTTTATCAAAGGTGTTTGGAAAACGTCAAAAACACTATAATAAAAACTCATCTGAGCTTCAAAATATGATTTGATGTCTTCAGTGAAATTGTATGGCGGTTCTTTTCTTAGAATATTTTAATCCTATAACTGCCATTTTAAGGGGACATTTTAGTCCTTTTTCAAAAGCTAAGCACAGAAGTCTAATAAAGCGTCCATTTAGAGGGTTGAAATGTTCTACAAATATTTTCCCCATAAAATTTCACTAGGGGTTGTCAAATGTTCAAAGTTTGTGCCACATGCGCAAAATGCTTAAAAAGGGTTAAGTATAAATAATCAATGTTTGATATTCGGGGCTATTCCTGTTGTCATAAACGCGTTTAAAACGCGACGAAGGTAATTTTTGGTATTCCTGAATACGTTGGAGATGATACAGAAGAAAAACATATATTTTTTCGTTATCGTCGACATTCGACGTATTCCTCAATTCGTCTTCGACGCCAGATTTATACAATTTTGTTCGACATATTTTTTGGCGCGTTTTTATAGAAAATTGTGTTTTTTTTAACTAAATCATTCAAACTCATAGAATTTTCTTTTAAATATCAATTAAGTGTCTTATTTTTGTATAAATTATGTAATAAAAATGTCTCCGGCAGAATAAAAACCATGAAAATGCAAACTGCATTTGTTCCCGGACTGTGCCACACAGGAACGGATTTTTGTTTATGGCGATTTTTTGTTTAATTTCTGAAGTTTAAAATACTTATTCTTAATTTTTTTATTATATATATTATAGTAAGATTGAAAATAAATATAAAATATGACCCGCAATATAATTTTAATTAATTTACAATTCATGTTTATTTATATGTTTTGTTGTTTTTTTGTGTTTTGCTAGTGATGGCAAAAATTAATCGATATTCCTTCACCGATACCACTGAAGTATTGTAGAATGTGGTGAAGCTCGGTCGTCGAAAGTGAAACTCATTCGACGTCGAAGTGATGAGCGTATTTAGAAATAAGGATGATTGTTTTTGCCAAAGCAGTGTTAAAATATATCGACAAAAAAAGTGCAAATATACTTCTGAGCTAAAAATTAAGATCTGATGTATTTTATATAATTTTAAGATGATTATTTTCTTTGACCAAATTAACCCTCTAGCTCCCGTTAAACGGGGTCATTTTTGTCCTTTTTTAAAAGAAATACAAAAAAGTCTATAAAAAAAGACTGTTAGAGAATTAAAATGTTCTACAAATATTTTCTGCATCAAATTTTACTAGGGATCGTCAAGGCCAAAAAATACATTTGGACTATGTAAAATGCTAAAAAAAAGTATAGTTGTAAAATTTGCACATACAATTTTTGCACATACTTTTTTTAGCATTTTACATAGTCCAAATGTCTTTTTTGGCTTTGACGACGAAATGTCGAAATTTGACATTTTGGCCAAAGAGGTGTTTATTCTCATCCATGTAACTTCTTACCTATTGTTTTTAGCAAAATGTGTCCCAAAGAGTTTAGATAGCTATTTCTTCAGTCTTTCGAAAAAAAATTATAAAAAAAATAAAAAAAAAAATTTTGATTTTTTTTCTTAAAAATCTAAAATTTTTTGACTTTTTCCTCAAATTGGGCCCTTTCTTTTTTTTTTTTTTTTTGATTCAAAAGAAAGCTTAGGTCTTTTCCTTTAAGAGCTATGGGGTCGCTTAGTGGGATGCGAGTGGGATATCTATGAAAAAATTATTTTTTTAACTTTGGAACACAAAAAACAGTTCTTCAATTTGCACTATTAGGCGTGGGAAAGCTAACCAGTTTTCGATTTCGATCCGCGATACCCTCTAATTTTTATAGGTTCGAAAAAGAAAGCACGAGCCAAAAATGAGGGCGGTGGGGTTGGGCCACATGGCTCCTCATCGGGGTCAAAATTGGGCGAAAAGAGGTTACAATCCTCAAAAAGCCCCACAACTGCCCTAGAACTGCCCACGGAGGGGTGCAATGTGAGACCGACCTCTATTAATTTTCTGCCCCCAACATTTTTCTTGAATATACCTAACCTCTATTTCCACTTCCTAAGGGGGCTCCTATACAAAATGACATTTTAATATAATTTGCTCCTACCGCTCTAACTGTCCATAGGGTGCCCCTAGAGAAGTAAAATATATGACCGACTCCAAATATTTTTTCATCTCCAACATTTTCTCAGAATGTACCTACCCTTTATTTTCAACTCTTAAGGGGGTCCCCATACATTTTTTTTTATTTTTTTATTAGTTTTTAAAAATACATGTTTTTATAACGTATGGGAGCCCCTTAAGGAGTGGAGATAGGGTGTTATTATGTTCGGACAAAATGTTGGTAACTAAAAAATAATGGGGGTTGGTCATAAATTTTGCCTCTCTAGGAGGCACGGTAGGGGCGGTAGGAGCTGGTTTAATAAAACAAATTTATAAAAAATAAAAGAAATGTATGGGGACCACCTTAAGGGTTTAAGATACATTGTAGGTGTGTTCGCAAAAAATGTTGGAATTAATAAAATAATGGGGGTCGGTCATACATTTGGCTCCACTTGGGGCACTTTAGGGTAAGTTAGAATGGTAGGATCAAATTTTTTAAAAATGTTTTGTATGGGAGCCCCCATAGGAAGTGGAAATAGGGGTAAGGTATGTTCAAGAAAAATGTTGGGGGCAGAAAATTATTGGAGGTTCATCTCACATTGCACCCCTCCAGGGGCGTTTCTAGGGCAGTTTTGGGGCTTTTTGAGGATTTTACCTCTTTACGCCCAACTTTGACCCCTATGAGGGGCCATATGGCCCCACCCCACCGCCCTTATTTTTTGGCTCGTGCTTTCTTTTTCGAACCTATAAAAATTAGAGGGTATCGCGGATCGAAATCGAAAACTGGTTAGCTTTCCCACGCCTAAAAGTGCAAATTGAAGAACCGTTTTTTGTGTTCCAAAGTTAAAAAAATAATTTTTTCATAGATATCCCACTCGCATCCCACTAAGCGACCCCATAGCTCTTAAAGGAAAAGACCTAAGCTTTCTTTTGAATCAAAAAAAAAAAAAAAAAAAAGGGCCCAATTTAAGGAAAAAGTCAAAAAAGTTTTAGATTTTTAAGAAAAAAAATCAAAATTTTTTTTTTTATTTTTTTTATAATTTTTTTTCGAAAGACTGAAGAAATAGCTATCTAAACTCTTTGGGACACATTTTGCTAAAAACAATAGGTAAGAAGTTACATGGATGAGAATAAACATCTCTTTGGCCAAAATGTCAAATTTCGACCCCCTCTAACTCAGAGAGTCCTTGACCGATCTCGCTGAAAAATTGTGTCTGAACTACTATCCAATAGGACTAACCTTGGTGCAAATTTCAAATTTCATCCCGATCGGAAGACATCGGTTTCAAAAGTTGTGTCAGTTGACACGAAAACCCCCATATATATGTTTTTTGTTGTTATTTGTAGATTAAAAGCCCAGATGATGTCTTTCAAAGAAAGACGAAATATTGGCAACAAATAAATAAAAATTATTATTTAAAACTAATAAAACAAGGCCTAGAGCTCGAACATTTTCATTTCTAAATATTTGATAACAATTTTATTTTTAGGTTTTAAACGTGCACTAAAGTAACCTTATCAAAACGTAATATAATTGGACCATTTTTGGATTACGTCCCCCAAATAAAAATTTGGACCGATATTCAGTTAAATGGGTCAATTGACAAAAAAATTAACCAATTCCACTAAAATTTGACCTGTGTGTATTTTCTACACTAAATAAAGATATAACAACGACAGATCCAATCGGTCCATGTTTGGACTTGGGACCCATTTTCCGGGAAACACTGGTGTAGGGTATCATATGGTCGGTCTTGACCGACTATAACTTTCTTTTTTGTTTAAATTTTATAACACAAAATTTGATCAACGAGAATTGCCACTCAATTGTAGATTGATTTTTTTAAAATTCAAAATCGGCTGTTATTGTACCACAAAAACTACTGAACCGATTTTGACGATTTTTTTTTTTGATTTGTAGATTATTAAATTCTCTAGTACTTACCGTGGCCATTTTTTGAAATTTTAACCTGATTATGTTTTTAATGAAAGAAGAAAAGTAATTTTTTTAATTTTTAAGAAAAATAAATATTTTTTTAAAAATTGGCCATGGTAATTACTACAGAATCTAAAAATCTACAAATCAGAGAATATTTAATCAAAATCGGTTTATAAGTTTTTGGGGTAAAACTGCAACCGATTTAGTGCCAGTCCAGGAAATTCTACTTGAGCAAATTTTGTGTTATAAAATTTTTAAAATATTTAAATAAAAATTCTGTTTTAATTTTTAAATTAATAAAAAATTGCACCGCTCAACACTCACTTTGAGTTTGAATTCTGATGATCAATTTAAGTGGTCTTTGATCTCCTGATTCCAAATCTGTTCTCCAAATTTTCCCATCACAACTTGATTTTTAATTATTCACGGTTGAAAATGCGAAAAATGGTGATTTGTGCATTATTTGAAAACCTGCACAGCAGCCATTTAGTGGAATACAAATCTGGTATAAACCGCAATTGTAGAATTGGTCTATGGTCTCCAACATTGGAAACAATTTTTTTCAAATTATTGCATTTGGTTAGGGTTCACTTGCATTTTAAAATGATGGTGTTAAAATTATCATTTTTGTAAAATTTTCCTTTAATTTTTGATATTTTTTACATAAAAACTAAAAAAAAAAAAATTACAATTTTAAGTTTTCTGTGTTATTTTTCATATAAACCGGAAGTTATTTTTAATGGTTTTAAAATTCTAAAAGAAAGAATGAACTTTTTCCTAAATTGATCATCCGGTTTTTGTTTTAGAGGCTTCTAAAAATGGTCCCTTTTCTAATTTTTTTCATAGTGTTTTTTTTTTTAAATACATGTTTGACCAATAATAGTGCAACAACTTCAAATTTTTGTTATCATATTTTTGAGATCATAGTTAAATTCTACTCTAACGCTTTATACCAGATTTTTATTCCACCTAACGGCTGCTGTGCAGGCTTTCGAAAAAGGCAAAAATCGCGTTTTTTCACATTTTTAACTGCGAATAATTAAAATTCTAAACGTGATGGAAAAATTAGAAGCACAGATTTGAAATCAGCGAGTCAAAATCTTAAAAAATTTCTATCAAACTTCAAACTGGAACCAAAAATCTTCGATTTGTTGAGCGGTGGTATTTATTATTCGACCTATAAATACTATTGAGATAGATTACTTCAGCTCGCGGTCACGTTTCTTTACTAATTATTACGATGATATTGTCAAAGCAACACTTTTCAAGAAACTATTTATAAAGTTTGTTTGTTTTAAATTGATTGGTAAGTTCACTTTGAAAGACTTATTCGACACGTGTTTCGGAATTCGCCAAATTCCATTGTCTAGAGTATTTAGCAAATAAATGCTATTGACAAATCATACTTCAGGTCGAGAACACATTTCTTTACTAATTATTACGATGATATTGTCATAGTACATGAATTCTCATTATGTCTATTTAATTACTAATATAAGACTTTATGTTTTGCAAATAACGATTGTCAATTTGCTAAATACTCTTGACAATGGAATTTGACGAATTCCGAAATACGTGTCGAGTAAGTCTTGCAAAATGACCGTACCAATCAATTTAAAACTCACATTTTTAATAAATAGTTTCTTGAAAAATGTTACTTAGACAATATCATCGTAATAATTAGTAAAGAAACGTGACCTCGAGCTGGAGCAATCTTTTTTATTTATAGATGTTTAAAAATTGCACACATGAAGGCTGTATTATGTTTAAACCCCCCTTAAGTGGAGTAAAAACTTTCTTTTTTTATTACACATAAACCTCCTGCCAGTTTATAGTTCCATAAGAAAAGTCTTCACTTTTACAAATTTATGACACAAACTTTTAATTTCTCGCTATTGCAAATTAAATTTCAAAACCAATTAAAAAACTCATATTTACCATTAAATTAATTCATCACAATTTCCAAACAATCATAATGTCACAACTGATGTTGTAACTCTTCACTGACTTGAATGACAGTAAGAAGAACTAACAACGAAACATAAAAAAAAAACGAAAGGATAATAACAAAAAAATGACAATGATACTATACCCCAACAAGGATGAGGGTTGTCAAGTTTTCAAGAGAATTTCATTTTTTTTTTTTTGCTTTTTTTTGTTATTGATAGACAACACAACACAGCAGTAGCTTGGCAGATTGCAATAGCTATATAACATCAGCAACACGTAGTAGTTGCGAAGGCAACAACAACAACAACAACTGAGTAAAACTGATGTTGATTTGGATGATAGTGATGGGTTTTGATGTGATGTGATGCGGCATTAAGTGACAATGATATAAATGGACAGTAGCAGCTGCTGTAAACTGTCAAATCAAATCTCAGCATTATTATTATATGAATGACTATGTATTATGATGTTTGTGCACTCAAAATAATAAATTAGTAAAATGAATTTTTAAAACATATTTTTGGCAATTTTTTTTTTTAAATTTTTAGTGGAATTTAAGTTTTAACAAAATAATTTAACAAATTAGATTTTTTACAAAATTATTACTAGTGTAATTGGTATTATCTTAAAGATAGGAACAGATCCAGCTTTTGAGTTCGGGGGAATTTTTTTTTTTTTCTTAAGATCCATTTTTTTAGAACTACTTTTGTAGATCAGGTTAGATATGAGGCATTCCACACCAAATGTCCAGCGAAAAAAAACACATGTACCGTAAACTTCTGAATAGGTTGTATGGATAGCCCTATATAGAGCTTAGAAAATTGCGTTTTTGGGTTTTTAAATTTTTCAAAAACTGGGCTTAGGAGGCGTGGTCAAATATTGGAAAAAATGATAAAATTTGTGGCGAGTTGTCTTGATTAAATATTTATCACATTAAAACGGAATGCACCACAATCTTAAAAATTTACATTTTTATATAGTTTTGTATGGGCTATCGATTCAAATTTTTTTTAAAATTTTCAGAACCCGTTCTGATATTTTTCATTTTTAAAAAAAATCAATTTCTCAAAAATCCGGCCACTTTTTTATACCCTCCACTCTAGTGATAGAGGGTATATATAATTTTGTCATTCCGTTTGTAACACCTCGAAATATTGGTCTAGAATCCCATAAAGTATATATATTCATGATCCTCGATCGATTTTAAGACGATCTAGCGATGTCAGTCCGTCAGTCTGTCCGTCTGTCTGTTGAAAACACGCTAACTTTTGAAAGACTTTACGAAAGCTCCTGAGGTTTGGCATATATGTTGGACATTTACCTGGTCAGGTCGGTATTGCAATCCAGCAAAATCGGTCCAGTGGTTCAAAAGTTATAAGCAAATGAGTGAATTTCGGCAAGGGTTTTTCTGGAATTTACGAGATAAAACACACGGTAACTTTCGAACGGCAAATCTGAGGGTGCTGAAGTGTGGCATATATATTTGCCGTTCCTCTGGTCCAGTTCGTTTTAAATTTCAGCCAAATCGGTCCAGATTAGTTTCACCTTAAATTCACGTGTTGAAAACCCATTAAACATGTTTTAAAAACATTTGTAAGTCAGAAAAATATTTTACAAGGTATTTTGGTCGCACAAAAATATTCTTACACTAAAACAAAAAAAAAAATACACTCAAAAAAAAATTACACTCAAAAAAAATTTTACACTCAAAAAAAAAAATTAGTAATTTTTTTTCAAAAATTAATAAAAAAAAGTTTTTTTACAGAAAATAAAATATTTCTAACCAAAAATTTTATTTTTTTCACGTTAGAAATTTACTATCACTTAAAAAGGGCATTGTGGTGGGTATTCATAGATTCGGCCAAGTCGAATTTAACTTTTCTACTTGTTATTTTATTTTTTTTTTTTAAAAGTTTAGATGTTTTTCCATCCACACAAAGAAACACGTTCTTCCTTTTTTTTCGAGAAAATCGCATTTGAATTTTAAATTTCATAAAAATTTTTTAATTTGCTTGTATTTTCTTATTTAACGTTGCGAATGAGTAATATTAATTGCATAAATTTTTCTCATTCGCAACGTTAAAACAAGAAAATACAAGCAAATTACAAAATTTTTATAAAATTTAAAATTCAAATGCGATTTTCTCAAAAAAAAACAAAAAACAAAAAACGCGTGTCTGAATTTTTTTGTGAGAATGGACAAACATCAAAACTTAAAAAAAAAATTAAAAAAAAGTAGCCCGATTTTGTATAAATTGACTTTCTTAAAAAATCGAAAATTTCAGAATGGGTTCTGAAAATTTTCCAAAAAAAAATTTTACTCGATAGCCCATACAAAACTATATAAGAATGTAAATTTTTGGGATTGTGCTGAATTCCGTTTTAATGTGATGAATATTCAATCAAGGCAACTCGCCACACATTTTTCCATTTTTCCAGTTTTTGATAATTTGAAAAACCAAACACGCAATTTTCTTCAAACAATATATTCAGAAATTTACGGGACACATGTTTTTCTGTAGCGGGACATTTGGTGTGGAATGCCTCATATATGTCTTTACATAAATACCCTCCAAAATTTGCACATTTCCGTGAAAAAAAAATATGTAAAGAAACCAAATTTTTACATGGTTATGACACCATTTGATACGTATTACAAAAAGTGTCTTCTTATATAAAAACATCATATAGTTTCGTTAGAAGAAATGCCTGAAAAATCCAAAAAGAAATATTTTAAGTTCCAGGCAAATCGGTTGATATGGGTTAGAAAAGTTTACCTGGAAGCGAAAAGCATAAAAAATGTGAAAGTATATTTTTTTCGGTGCCGTGACATAGCCCCCACGGACATTATCCCAATTTCCGGTTTGGGGATTAAGTCCGAAATCAATTCGGTCGTAACTCCCATAATAGTGGATGGGACTATGACCGAAAAAATTTGGACATAGTCCCAATAAAAAATTCCTCGAATTTTGTACTTTTGCGCAAAACATTAAATCATGTTAATATTTTGCTGAAGATTTGGGTGAACTGGCCAAAGCTTAGTTTTTTTTAGAAAAAATAATGTTATATTCACCTGCCATTTCATGCAAAATGAATCGAAATAACGGTCGAGGACACCAATAATTTTATATATTATTGATCCAATTCTAAGACACTCTAGCTATATACATCCGCCCATCTGTCTGTGGAAAGCAAGATGCATTCCGAACCAAAGTGCAAAAAAGTTTTTTTACATTTTGAAGAGTATAAAAGATTCGGCACCGAAGAACTTAACACTCTCGCTTGTTTTTTGTACATTTGTTAAACAAATGGAAAATTTTTATGTCAAAAGCTAATACTTGGTGAAAAAGTAGTTTTGGTAAAAAACTGGAAAAAAAAAATTGTTTACGAAAAACAAAATTATGATTAAAAAAAATTTTATGAAAACGAAATTTTGGGTGAAAAAAAAATGTTTGATGAAAGTTTTTGATGAAAAAAAAATAATTTTGATGGAAAAACAAAATTGGTGGAAAAAAATTTAGATGAAAATATTAATTTTTCAATATTTCCTTTTTTTATGACATCAGTTTTATTGAGAAAATTAAACCTGTCTTCGTTTGAAAATGTGAGTAATTTTTCATTAAGCTTATGTCAATTTTCATTACTTCCACGCAGCTTTCTTTTCATTGCTTTTTTAATCATATTTAGACTGATTGTTTAAAAACGAAAATTTGCTAAAGATTTTTTTTATATATGTATTTACTACTAAAATATTTTTTTAGTGTATAAGTCTATAGTTTATGTTTAATTTACACTTTTCTTGTTTATTCTGTATTCGTTTTTATGAAATATTTGCTTATTATCATCTTGTGTCATCTTGATGAACAACTCTGTGTATGTGTGTAATTGAAAAATTGACAAGATACGACAATGACAGTTTTTTTTTTGGTTTTTGAAATGAAAATGAAAACAATTCATCATTTTTTCTTGTCTATTTTTTTTATTGTTAAGAATACATATTTTTTTTTTATATTTTTAAAGATGTTTTCTTTTGTTTGTCATGAGAGAAATTAAATATTCAGCAATGCTCATGATGAAATGTCTTAAAATTTTATATTTCTATGGTGTGTGACAACTTGACAAACTTGACATTTTGTTGAAGTTTCTATAAAAGACAGATTGAATGTTATTGCTATAACAAAGGGGTTTCTAGAAGAGATTTTGGGTAAGTGATAAACAAGTTCAAGGTTTTAAGGAAAATTGAGTAAAATAAAATACATAAATGTAAAATTCTGATTAATTTTTATTAAAAAATAAAAATATTTTTTTTAGACCTTTAAATATTATCTTGTGAGTACACTCAAAAAATTATGTAGGTAAATTCCAGTGAATATTCACTTAAAACAAATGAAATTTTATTTAAAAACCATTCCACTGTTTTTTCCATTTAAAATAAAGACACATTACAGTCAATTTTAAATGTTAATTTAATGACTAACCAAAACATTAAAAAACTACTGAATATTCACTTATTTTGTATTGAAAAACAGTAAAACTATAGAAGAAATTTTTTACTGCCGAAAATAAATGTAACAGAAAATTCATTTTTAAGATAGTAAATTTTGTTTTTTAAACTACAGAAATAGTAAAAAAATTAAATCCTTTATAAAATAAGTGATTTTTCTTTTAAAATAACTTTACTGATTACTTTTTAAAATAACCTACACACAGTTAATGACATAATTTTCTTAGTGTAGTTTTAATCAAGCTAGAGGTCATTATTTCCTTTACTAATTAAAATTATAATATTCTCATAGAATGTATTTATATTTTTGTTTGAACTTAAACGATTTGTCATTAAAATTCCCTTTGCTACCTGTGGTATATTGTCTTTATATTTGCTTAATGAAATCCGATAAATTCCGAAAAACGTGTCGACTAAGTTTTAAAAAAATTACCAACATAAATAAATTTAAAACAGAAAATTTTCTTGAAAATTATAATAATTATTAAATTATTTTATGAGAATATCATAGTATTAATTGATAAAGGAAATAATGACCTTGAGCTAGAATAAACCTACTCAAAACACATAAATGGAAAATATTTTGAGTGAAAGGCCGAGAACGAGTAACAAAGGGTAAAATGACCACTGTTTCTTCGTAGCGAAACAGAGCAACCTTTGGTTGAAACCCAAAGCCCCCACACTAGGCTGGCATTTTTATACCCTACAACACACTGTGGTACAGGGTATAATGAGTTTGTGGTGATATTTGTAACTACCCGAAATATTGGTCCTAGACCCACTTTTAAGCATACCAATCGGCTTAGAATCACTTTTTGAGTCGATTTAGCGATGTCCGTCCGTCCGTCTGTCCATGTTAACGGTGTAAACACGATACAGGTCGCAATTTTTAATCAATTGACTTGAAATTTGAAACTTAAGCCTATTTGGCTTAAGTTTGGCCCAAGGACGAAGCCTATTGAAATTGGACAAAATCGGTTCATATTTAGACCTAGCCCCCATCCAAAGGTCCTCTTAAGTTTTGGCTCAAATTTCATGAACATAGAAAATATTTAATTAAAATTATGTATGTGTGTGTTAAACGCGTACTTTAATAACCTTATCAAATCTGATTATCATCGGACCATTTTTGGACTTAGGTCCAATGTGAAAACTTCGCCCGATATTCAGTTGAAACGGTTTATTGTCAACAAAAAGAAGCCTATTCCACTCAAATTTGATTTGTGAGTGCTTTTTACACTTATTAAAGAGTTGACAAAATATAGATCTAATCAGTCCATGTTCGAACTTGGACCCTTTTTCCGGGAAACTCTGGTGTAGGGTATTGTATGGTCGGTCTTGACCGACTATAATGTTTTTATTTGTTTTTTAAAGCTGTGTCCTACATTTTGGATCCGCCTATTTTATTTTAAAAAATCTGAGTTCGTATGTGTGGTTAACGTTGCGCGATCATTTCCAAGTGATATTTTGAAACATTAATCAATATTTGTTTTTTACTTTGAGCTAACACTCAGGGGATACCTCCTACTTATGCAATGCATTGTGTTGGTATTAGGAACATATGTAGTAGGGCGTCCCAAAAAAAACCTTTATTCGATTTTCTTGGGTGCTCAAGCATAATTTGAAAGCTTATTGGGTAAAGTATTTTTGAGATTTTTTTCAGACTTTTCGGAAAAGTTTTTAGGACCGCGCAAATCGATTTTGTGCTTAAAATCGGCTTTGACGACAATTTTTTTAAATTTCTTTATAAGTTCGCCAATAAACACGATATTCTTTACTATTGAGTTAACATTTTTAAAGAAAAATGTCCAAACTTTATTTTTGTGTGCATAAATTAAACGTTTTGGCTATGCTTTTGCTCATTTGGGTACCCTACAAAAGGTTTTTTTTTCGTAAATTTTCCACAAATTTTGAAAGTAACGTTTAGTAACTTTTAAAATTTCTATGAAAGTCAAAAAAATTAATAATGCAGTTAGAAAGATCAAATAATTCAAAATAATTTTGAAAAAAAAAAATTTGAATTTGCTCTTACGGTTCCAGAGTAATACCATTTTAAAGATTTCTATCCATTGTACAAAACTAATAGTAAAATAATAAACTTCTTATAAAGACCTGGAAAATTCGAGTTTTGGTCAGTAACAGAAATGTGAGAAGTTGGATCCTTAAGATTTTTTGTGCTGAACACAAAACTGCTTTTAGCAACTCCCTAACAAGTCACGTTTGGTGGTAATTTAGGATAGTAGGTCAAAATGTCCGTCTGTCCGGCTGTATAAAACACGATGGAGTCAAAAATAAAAGAGATAGACTCCTGATGTTAGGCACGAATATGTCTTATCGTCATTGGAAGGTCACCTTCACAAATGGGTAAAATCGGTCAAGGGGGGAAAAAGTTGCCACTTGAAGAATCAACAAATAACGTATTTTTTTACATTATATTTTGTATTTTTGTTAAAAAAGTAAAACTTTTTTGTAAAAGAAGATGTATAAAGTCATGTACCTGCGCATAGGAAATAAGAAAATGCTTATTTTCGGCCCGCCCTATTTTGTGGGCGCGGATTTATTCAAATAATGATGAAAATTTGATTACTTCAGTGGAAAAAGCACAATGAATGTATTGGCAATATTTATCGCCAGGGGGAAGGTCTCCCCTTACGGCCGCCGTTTGGGACCACCACGACTGCCTTGTCAAAAAACATTTTTATAAATATTTGTTTTATTTTTTTTACATATTGCAGGGCATAAAATATTCTGCACAACCGAATTTAACACTCTTGTTTGTTATTTCTGAAAGCTGCATCTCAAAGTCCCGGTATTCAGCTTTTAAACCCATCATATATAGCCTATTTACAAGTTTTTACCCTAAGATATTAAATAGTGGAAGACAATATCTTTTTTAAATTCAATATTTTATTTTATTATTAGTTTTATACAATGGGTTGAAAGCTTTAAAATGGTATTACTTTGGAACGGTAAGAGCGAATTCAAAAATTATTGTTGCTAAATTATAAAGAATTAATTTATCTTTTAAACTGCATTATTACTTTTTTTGACTTTCGTAGAAATTTTAAAAGTTACAAAGCGTTATTTTCAAAATTTATGGAAAATTTACGAAAAAATCTAATGTAGGGTACCCAAATGAGCAAAAGAGTTGCCAAAACTTATAGTTTATGCACACAAAAATAAAGTTTGGACATATTTCTTTAAAAATGTTTCCTCAGGAGTGAAGAAACTTGTGGTAATTTATGATTTTATAAAGAAAGTTAAAAAAACGGTCGGCAAAGCCGATTTTTAGCAAAAAATCGATTTGCGCGACCTTAAAACCTTTTCCGAAAAATCCTAAAAAAAATCTCAAAAATACTTTACCCTATAGGCTTTCAAATTATGCTTGAGCCCGGACAACTTTTTTTTTGTGGGACACCCTAATATGTAGGTTATCTTTTTAAATATCTTGACTGCCATATTGAATTTTCTATTTTGAATTTTTAGTATTTGATTCTAAAATCGGAGTTGGCATCCGAAAAACCATAAAAATCAAAGTTTTTGTTCAAACCAGACAACATAACATAGAAAAAAATTTATATTTTATTTGTCACCATATTGGATCCAAAATTTTGAATTCAAAAAAACAATTAGCTAAGAATTACAAAAGCTTATCCGTCATATTAAATCCGCCATTTTGAATTTCAAATCTTTAATTCAAAAATCAGTTTTAGCATCCGAAAAACCATTAAAATAGAAGTTTTGGCCAAAACAGGCGACGTAAAAAAATCAAAAATTTAAATTTGTCGCCATATTGGATCAGACATTTTGAATTTTAACAATCTGAACTCTTATTTGTTATTAACGATCCCAAATACAATGACAATGATTATATTAAATACAATAAGCAAAGAATTAAAAAATCATGTCCGCCATTTTGAACTTTGAAATTTTTGTCCAGAATCGTGGGAAGCGATCCTTTACCACCCATATGTAATAATTTTTTAACATATATGTTCAGCGGTCTATAATTCAGGAATTCTGGTCCACAGTGCAAAGCTGGGAAACCTTTACGTCTCTAAGGTGAAATTCCGATGTGATC
This sequence comes from Pegoplata infirma, assembly GCA_963921195.1. Taxonomy (NCBI): domain Eukaryota; kingdom Metazoa; phylum Arthropoda; class Insecta; order Diptera; family Anthomyiidae; genus Pegoplata; species Pegoplata infirma. The sequence continues at coordinate 191,446,395 of OY992537.1, read as the reverse complement.
TTTTAAAACGGCGAGACATGTACACTTTTTTTGTCTTCTCTACCAGAATAAGGCAATATACTACAAAACAATTTTTTTTTAATCGGGATATTTTATTTGTCAGATCGCGATATTCGTCTGATGAGATATATGCAGATATGAGCATTTCATGGACCTGTGACTGTAAATGATTATAAAATTATTTTCAAGGCCCATCAACTTACAAAAATCTTAAACCTGTTAATAGCTCAAAAAATTCCTTATTCTCTTTTAAAACGATCTCCATAATTGACAAGTCTCGCCACCAATTTACGTAGCACCTTCATAAATCATCTATATTATTATAAGAAACATTTTTAATTGCTTAACTTGTCAAGACGCTTTTAAAGAGTTTCAACAACATGAATAAAAATTTTATAATATAATCCAGCCCCACAAACTCCCTTCCTTACCGACTCAATCACCCTGCTTATGTGTTTTTATCATCAACATAAAGTTGCATAAAATTAATTTACATTAAAAACTAAGTGGAGGACTTTAATGAAGAGCTGCCACCAGCCTGCATACAACACGAAAAAAAAAGAAAAATGAAAAGAGTTGTTGCACTACTTGCAACAACAATTATAGCGACAGCAACAACGACAGCAGTGTATATAAATATTTCAACTTAAAATCAATTAAACTTGTGAAAATATCATATAGTGGTGAAACATTAACATGAATAACAAGAAGAAGAAAAAAAATCACACACACACAAAACATCAACAACAATCCTCATGCTGTCGGTGGTTGTTGCTGCTACATATTATGTAGTGTTGTTGCAAGTTTAGTGGCGTTGAAGACTAGAATTCATAGCAATTATTTTAGTATTTTAATACTTAAGTTATCATAGTCAATGTATTGAAAGTATGTTTCTTTCAATGTATGAGTATTAGTAAAATACGAGGGTTGTTTGGGATTTATTACAGACTGAATTTTGTGATGTTTGTTGGGAAGAAATTTTACCGGTTCTTGGAAAGAGTGTTACTCGGAATCAAGACAAACTTATTTCAAATGTGTTGAGCCTGACTTGAAGATTGTCATAACTTTACACTTTTTATCAGCATAGATACAATAAAGGAAATGGCCGTCCTTCTTTAAATCAGATGGCCAAGCGTGCTTGACTTTTGACTTATATGGGTTCTAGGGTACATGAACATTCCAGAGATTTGCAAAGACCGAATGAGATCCACACAGCGTATTCCTTTAGAAACTTTTCAAGCAAAAGCAACGAATTTGTTATTTTCGAGCATACTAATCAAAGATAGTCATATGGATATCACTGCGAAACTACACCACGAATTCAACCTTATCCTAATCAAAAGCGCGCGAATGGGCTTGAATGGGGCCCAAGATGAGAAATTTAAGGACAGTTGTTGCGTATATTTCCAGACACTGTCTAATGGGCAACACACTTAGCGGCTAATGGGACCGTCAAGTGACTTCTGCCGGATGCAATGTCTTGGGTATAACCGCAGTCAAAATTTTGTTTGACCGTCAGCACGCAGTCTGGCCCCTGTTGTCAATACTGTTGAACACAGGATCTGTTCCTGAACTTCGGAATCTTCCAAATCTGTCATGTAGTCTTACTGGTCCATCCATATTTCTATGTCTGTATCTCTGTCCATCGCGAAACAAAGCTGCAAGTTTTGCTTGAAAGTTAGGTAGTTCTCAGTCAATCCAGCTCATCGGATTTGCAAATTCCCTGGAATATGCTTTTCCCATTTAACCCTTTTGATTCATATGTAAATTTTTTTGTCATTTCAGTTTAAGACGTGCGGTAGTTAATGGCTGATCTTGTTTTCAGAACCATTAATTCCAGTGACTTAACGTGACTTGACTTTTACAATACAGGTTAGGTGCTATTAAAGACAAGACTTTATTTTTTTACCTGACATCAATTTTATTTCCAGCATCTCTGCCAAATAAACACTTCAATTGTCTAGCAATCTTAGAGCTAGGATCATACCAAGTTCTCCTTGATGGACTTCAAAGCCCGACCACCTGTTCATGTAGCTTCGATCCGATCCAACCCAGTCAGCAAAAAAAATCACACCTGACATACTGCTGACTCTCCCTTTATAAAATTTCTGATATCTTCATAAAATTTTTCAAAATGTCGTCAAAGACATGTCAGCAGTTGGTCAGCGGTTGTTTAAAAGAATTGTTGGTGGCCACCGATACTGGTGGACATTGCTGACCAACTGATGACATGTCATTGGGGACATTTTGAAAAATTGTATGAAAATGTCAGCGATTTCATAACGGGAGAGTCAGCAGTATGTCAGGGGTGCTTTATTTTGCCAAGTGGGAAGACATCCTGGATGATGTTTTTGTGGTACAGTGATGATCACATTTTTTGATACTATAATCCATTCAAAGATCTCAGCATGGTCACAATTTTCGCAGTGGAATTAATGGAATTGCCAAAGTAGCCAAAAACTGCAAATCCAATATGTGACAGCGCACAGAGAAAGGGACCTAAGGAAAAAAAATCAATTTTTACTTTTTTTTTTGTTTGATGTGGTCAATATATGAGCATCGAATGAGACCGATCCCATGCAACAAAAGTGTTCCCTCCCAGAGATATGCGCGTTTTATAAAAGTGAAGTCGACGATTCTAAGCGCAAATCGAATCTTTTAAACGGCTCTCCTGAACAAAACCGGTTTTTACCCTTAGGTCCCTTTCTAATTTGCGCGTCACATATGTCTTCTACACTCAAAAAAAAAAAAACTGTAATGTTAGCAAAAAAAGCTTGTAAACCTACAAGAAAATTTGCTGATTTTGAACCCACAATTTTTTTGCTAAAGTTAGCAAAAATGTTTTGCCAATAATTAGTTAACAAAAAATTTTTTTTTTTGACACATTTGAGGACCCCATTGGGTTCGGACCCGATAGGTCCAGATCCCGATGGGCCCAGACCTAGTTGGGTTCCTTAAAAATCGTCATAGTTTTTGATCCAAAATTTGTGTCCGTTTCGCTCTACCTTGCTTAGTTTTTGAGATACGTGATTATAGGGGACCACTGGGGTCTTGAGAATTAAAAAACTCGATAACTTCAAAAATATTACTCGGAGAGCTTTTGACTATTTTGCGGTCTTGTTCTACGTATTGAGGGCTACAAAAATGCTTTTGGACTTTTTGTTGTATTTACCGAGATATGAGCATTTTAAAATTTTCGTGAATGCTAACTTTTTGTATCCAAAGTTAGGGCCCATTAGGGTCCACACATGTGAAGAGGACCCGCAAAAGTATGGAGATTCTAAGAACCAAAAATGCCCTCCATTTTGCTCTATCTGGCTTAGTTTCCGAGATAGAGCCATTTTAAGTTTTCTGAAAATAAAAAAAAAATTACCATTATTTTTGCTAATGTTAGCAAAAAATCTTGTAAAAATGTTGTCAACTCAATTTCAAATCTTAGCAAAAGAAATTAGTTCAACGTTTGTTTAAAATTGCTAATGTGCTAAATGAAGTTTACAAGAATTTTTTGCTAACATGCTAATCTCAACTAAAAATTTGCTAAAAGTTAGCTAACTAGCATTAGCAAAAAAAAATTAGTAAATCTACTAACGTATTTTTTTGAGTGTAAAAGTTTTATGTGAAGAATAATTTCTAATGCAGCCGTTGGTCAATATTGATATTCTCCTTGTCTTCGTATTAAAGCAGTGACGGTCCGTGAAGTTGTCACTGGGTGTTCTCTAATTTATAAAAACAGAAAATTTAAGTATAAAATTCATGTTTTCATGGACCTCACGCATTCCCGAGATAGGTAAAGATGGGATGTTACTAGTTTTGTACATTTTTTAATGAGATGCAGCCTAAATTCTATTTTATTGTCATTTTGTTGCCTCACCACATCGACAATTAACAAAAAGCATTATTTCGGAAATAAATGGAGTACAAAAATTAATTTTGGATGCATGTCAATAAAAAAAATTAAAACTGAGGCTTTGCCTATCACGGGAACGTGTTACGTCCAGAAAAACATATTTTATATACATAAATTTTATATTTTAAATAAGTAGAGAACACCCAGTGACAACTTCACGGACCGTCACTGTATTAAAGGCACTACTCCCTTTCGTCTCTAAACAGGCTCCACACAATGCAGAATTGAACCCCTACTGTTATATCCAGTAAACTAATCTCGGGTTAAAACCCAATCGTTTCCCAATGGTACTTTTGCAGAAACATAAGTCGATCATATTTAAAATAGTCCAAATTCATTGTCTCCATCACAGAAGACGATTTCAGTTCCATCAAGACCACAGTCTCTTGCTCATTTAGACAGCTCTTCAGAAGAATGTCCCTAAATGTTGGCAGGATATTACACTTTACCGCTGTCGCCACGTGGTAGTTCCCAAAGAAGCGTCGAAATAACTCCTTCCTGTGGTGTGACCCTATTGACAAATCGATATTTGTATTGGCAAGTGATTTTTTACCACCAACATTCAATGCTTCACATAACAGTATTTGAGCCAGGGATGACATTATTAAAAGCTTCCTCTATATCAAGAAAGAGCACCACATTTTACTCTTATCTATAGTCACACTCTCGAAGAAGAGAGAGCACGCTTATTGCCTTAAGCAAAACTGATGATAAACTTTTTGGTCAGAAATCAAAAGGCTAAGAAACTCTCCAACAATAGGGTTTCTAAACTTTCTGAGGAAAAAAAACTCTTATATTTCAAAGGAATATGCGTAGAGACTGTACAACCAAACGGCTAAATGGTCGAAACCTGCTACATCTCAGGAACAGGAGTTTTGTTCTTCCTAAAGTTTTAAGTGATCAGAGTAATGTTGGCTTATTTATTATCTCCAAAGAAATATCAGTCTGCTTATCAATATGTTGCATCTCAGGTACAGGAGTTTTGTTCTGCCTGTAGTTTTAAGCGCTCAGAGTAATGTTGGCATAATTTAATATCTCCAAAGCAATATCAGATCAAGGATCAATATCAAGGAATTGACCAGATAATGCTTTTTGGGAAGAAAATACAGTGACTCCCAACAGAAGGTACCAAACCTTAGTAGGGGACTTCAAGTACCCCAGAGAGAAAGAAGAAGAAGTCAGAACTATGCGCAGCCTTGTGCCATATAAACGTCTTATGTATTTCCACGGAAGTTTTTTCAAGAATCACATTTGGCAGTCCTAATCGTCTTGCTATAATACTTCGTTTGCAGCCTGGACATACACTGACTACTAAGGCTGTGTTTACATCAAAGGATTTTCGATTAAATTACGCGAACTATCGTCGAAGTTTTGCATGTGTACCGAGAGAAAATCATTCCGAAAATCCAATGATGTAAACACAGCTTAACTGACAATTTCTACTACCTAACGACTGATTTCATAATAAAAAAAAATCTGACACAAATTAAGTGTGTGGCAATCGAAGGAATGCTGATGATGGAACGGTGTCATCTTCTAATATGGACTCAAACCGAACTAAATAAAAATTTAGTTATAAAAAAAGTTCACCTTACAATTGCCAAACAACTTACGTATTAAATAAGGCCAGTACTGCAGCAGAAAATCTATTCGTTTAAGAGTTCTACAATGTAAAGTTTCTCTTCTTAATAGATTTTTATTTCTTGCTCTTGTCCCTGTTCAAAATTATACGTATGTATATCTGCATTATTATTATTGCCACTAAAACTATGTATTTAATGTGATACTCATGGTCTGGTTATTATAAAGTTAATTTATACTCGAACTATTTTGTGCATGTACAATCTGACAGCATTTTAAAATTATGGTTTTTAGTGAGCATATAATTTAAAAAATTAAGTAGAAACTGATATGTTTGCATATGATATTGCCATAAATGAATTGAATTGCTGAATGGTAATATAATATTAAATTTAACTCGTTTTGCTTATTACTTAAATCTTTGATAATAATGAGTGTTATCGCCAGCACATTTATCATGTTTTAAATGAAATATTACCTAAAATGAAATGTATGTCAATGAATTGAATGCACTTTCACTGATAAAATGTGTCGAATCTGTTTAGTTATTTATTGTATTTTAATATAATATGCCAGTTAGGTTAAAAAAGTAATATCAGTTGGATTTTCAAATGTTTCGATTATCCCAAATCCAAGTTTTAGGCCTCTGTTCTGTCTTTCACAACTTTTCAATTCATGTGAAAATTTCCGAATCACATGAAATCAAGTTTAGTGTCTTTTTGATCACGTTTTCATTCGAAGTTAAAATCGAATAATTAAAATTTAAAAAATGATAAGGAAAAAAGTGCATTTGTTTTAATTTCACCAAATTTTATTTATGTGAAACAAACGAAAAAAAAAGATTCGGATGTAAATTCTAGCCTTAAAATCTGAAAAATCTAGCAAGAGCTAAGTGAGCAACATTGTGAATTGATTTTGGCGGACAGGAAGAGAGAGGATGAATATCTACAGGTCTCCACTGTCCATTATCATAATAAAACTATATTATCTATTCGTAAAACTTGCCTACATAGAAAGTTCCATACAGAGCAATAATTCTACGAAGTAGAAACAAACTCGATAACAAGCAGTCGTGCCAAGTCGATATTGATGTCATAAATATTATCTGTGTTAGTTTCATTAAAATCAGATGAAGGAATTATCCTTTAATGTATTAACTTAATACTTTTAAATCAGAAATACTACTTGCAACGCTTGGTTAGGTTGTAAGTGGCTGCTGATGTTCTACATCAGCACAATTTCACTCTGAGGTCCGATGTGATACCACGCGACTGTAATAGGTGTCCCTACTACACCATTTACAGATGTAATTCGTAAAAGATCAATTGTTATTCGAAGATTCTACTTGTAATTGGAGGATTCCATTTGTAATTCAAAGATTCCATTTGTAATTCGAAAATTCTACTTGTAATTCAAAGATTCTATTTGTAATTCGAAGATTCCATTTGTAATTCGAAGATTCCATTTGTAATTCGAAAAATATCAACTGAATTTCCATTGATATATTACGAATTACAATTGGAATCTTCGAACTACAAATGGAATCTTCGAATTACAATTAGAATCTTCGAATTACAATTAGAATATTCGAATTACAAGTAGAATTTTCGAATTACAAATAGAATCTTTGAATTACAAATGGAATCTTCGAATTACAATTGATATTTTTCGAATTTCATCAGTAAATGGTGTAGTCCCTGCCGTTGATTTAATGATATTGAATTTTGACATCCGACAAATCAGAAAAATCGTGCAGCTCCCTAGATCCCAGTGAAGCAAGTCTCTTACCAGATAGTGTGAGCAATAACAGATAAAGTGCTCGATAGTTTCCAACTCCTCTGCATGCATGCAACTACGGAAAAATCCATTTGACGGTACATTGAACCGCTGTAATTGTTTCCTAATAAGACAGTGCCCCATAATTATAGCAAACCACCGTCGAAATCTCTCCTGTGGGAAGCGATACCAGCTCATTTGTGCGCTTCTGATTAAGAGAATGCCAAATCTATCGTGTTATCTCACACGTCCATCCATTTGACCATCTCTGATCAGTCTCCGTCGCGGAACAAAGCCGTAGATTTTGTTTGCAAGTTTCTACACCATTTACAGATGTAATTCGTGAAAGATCAATTGTAATTCGAAGATTCTACTTGTAATTCGAAGATTCCATTTGTAATTCGAAGACTCCATATGTAATTCGAAGATTCTACTTGTAATTCGAAGATTCTATTTGTAATTCGAAGATTCTATTTGTAATTCGAAGATACCATTTGTAATTTGAAGATTTCAATTGTAATTCGAAAAATATCAATGAAAATTAAGTTCACTAAGAAAAAAAAATTCTCAAATCAAACATAAACAACCTCATATTGAAAATAAAACAGTGACAAAAGTCAACAAACTTTGTTTTTTCTCAATTTGAAAATATTCGTGGACACTTTTAATATGACTTGAGAAACAAAGAACATTTTAAAAATGAAGTGAAAGAACTGTGATTTGAATATGTTTCATGTTTAAATCAAAGGTGCCCATAATCAAATTAAAGTGATAGTCGTTTTCAATTTAAAATTGACCATTATAAATATATATTTTTTTATATTTATCTCCTAAATTTTTTTTTGAAATAAAACAACTAAATTTTTGTTATACATATGGACATTTCCATTTAACTTTTCATTTCTTTGAAATTTTGGTTTTTTGTCAAAAACTTTTTTGATTTGCATTAAAATGACTATCTACTGATAGAAATGCATAAAGGACTTCTAATGCAATTAGCTTGCAAACACATAAGGCCAAAAATCATAAATTGCGGTAGTTAGCGACAACCAAACTTCCGAAATGTGGAAAAGTCGATTGAAATTTCATAAAAATTATGTACTCTTTGGCCAATTGTACTTGCGCCGTCCAACGTATTCTCCGAAGATTCAAAATATATGGTCCCTATACTTGTTCAAAAAAGATGTATTTATGAATTTGATGTGCCATCAATAATAAAAAAGGTATTTGGTGGTAACGGTTTGAAATTAAAATTTCTTCATTTTCAATTTTTCGTCGTTTTTTTATCAGGAAATTTGCGCCGCTTCATACTTTTCAAAAGCTAATACGAAGAATGATAGATGTCGTAATTGGCTACAGTTTAAAACCAGTCTCATGAATGTGCCCTCAATAGGAGCGGAGTACTAGCTAGACAAAGGTTGAGAGACAAAACGTGAAAGTCATCAAAAATCCACTTTTTTGCGAGGCACATTCGCAATATTACTTAAAAGTGGCCAGCACATCGCGTGATCCAATTATTTTTTGATTTTTTATAATAAAATCGATACAGCGTGTTAAAATTTTGATTAGCAAAAATTTTGTAAAAATCTGACATTTCACGATTTTAAACTTTTGCTTGTATTTTCACGTGAAAAGAACTTAGATTTAAAATATACCCGTCAGACGATTGCTTGTAATGCGTATTATTGATCGTGTGCAAAAATTGGGACTTAATGTAACTGTACGCTGAAAACGCGCCAATTTTGTCTCCAGATAAACCGCCAGGGCACACCCAAACCGCTAATAGAAATTAATTTCTGTAAATGGCAATTGCTAGTACTTATGAAGCTTTATCCCAAAACTGAACGGCATTCAAAAATTTTGAAGATTGTGGGTTTAATGCATCTCTCAAAATTTCATTATTCAGAAACTGCATCACTTTTAAAAATTCACAATTTAGCATAATGCACAAGTTTCTTAACTAATTTTAAGGTGCTAAACACGAATATGGCCTTTAATTTGATCCATCATCTTTAGATTTCGCGTAAATTGCATAACAAGCTTTAAAATAACAACTTTTAAAAACTAACTTTTAACAGGAAAATATCTTTATAAATCCACGTTAAAGGATATAATGTAAACAATTTGTGTTGGGGATAGTATGAAACATTAATTCACGTTCATTTTGTTAAATTCTAATAATAATTGTAATTTTCAGACTTTTGGTTTTCAAATAAAATCTTTAAACCACCATAACTTTCGCGCCGTCAGCTGAAAGTTCTTCACGCGAACGGATTTTAACTAACTAAATGCATGTTTAAACGCGTACTAAACGATTTTGATGTGCCTTCAAAAAAAATTTTGATATTTTTTAAACCTTAAAATCAAAAGTTAAATGGAAATGTTCATATGTATATTTTTTATTTTTCTTCAAAATAATTAAAAGGGTACATTTGTGTTATAAAATTTGTTAATCGTCGCTGCTTTAAAGAAAACACCACCCTTTCAAGCATTTTTCAAGATGCCCACAAATTTGCAATTTTACCGTTTCGTGGTGCTTGAATGTAATATATATTTTACAAATATTTTAATAATATTGCAATAGCCTATTTCCATTAAGTTGACTTATAAAAAACACCCAACAGTTCACAATTAAGCTTTTCTTTAAGTTTCTTTAAAAAAAAATTAAATACACACAAGTGTTTTCGAAAGAGCAGCGACGGTATTGAATAAAAGAACATATTCCTAGTAGTCATTTCAAGTTGATGATCCCGTCCTAGACTCCATATAACATTCGACTTCATAAAAATCTTTATCTTTTTTCTTTTCACTGTTTTGAACTTTATCTTGACACTTTACTTTTTACTCAATTTTTGCTATTCTTTTTATTTAATTACTTATTTATTAACTTTTTAAAATTTAACATTTTATATTGAAATTTGTTTTTTTTAATGGCACACCACGATAATTTTTAATTATAATTGATTATTTTCGTAGCGTCATTGTTAAAATTGTTTAAAACTCATATTTAAAATGTTTATAATCAAAATGACGATGGCGATACCATGAAATGAAAATGAGTACTCGAATACTTAATTCAATCAAGCAAAATTTTAAAATTAAAGCCAAAACATTTTAAATTTTAAAAAGTTCATCTTCATTATTAAAATTTTTTTAAAAATTTTGAGGATTTTAAAAATGAGTATGAAAATTTTTGATTTGACTACGATTTTTTCCCTCAGTGTTGAAATTTTTCGAATTACAATTGGAATCTTCGAATTACAATTGGAATTTTCGAAATACAAATAGAATCTTCGAATTACAAGTAGAATCTTTGAATTACAAATAGAATCTTCGAATTACAAATTAAATCTTCGAACTACAAATGGAATTTTCGAATTACAAGTAAAATCTTCGAATTACAATTGATCTTTTACGAATTACATTCGTAAATGGTGTAGAGGCATACCATCACATTCGAATTCTGTTGGAACCAGCAAGGTAGCTTCCAGTCATGCAAGCTCATTGGATTTCAAATTCATTGGAATGCCTATGTACCCTGGAAGCCATATGAGTCGTATATCAAGCTGCTATGCCATCTCATTTAAAGACGTGTGGCAGTTACGGGCTTGACCGCGGTTTGACTGTCAGAATATATTTTTACTGCAGTTGTAGACAATACATTGCAACTCAACCAGTCAACCAGTCAGTCCTTTAGTGCCAGAGATGCTGGCACTAAACTGCAATGATCTATAAATCTTCGAACCATTCTCAACCTAAACTCCTCCTGATTGGAGTCTATCAGGAGGAGCTTAGGTTTCACTTGTTCATGCAACCTCGATCATCAGTGTAAAAATTTATGGGGGCTCAACATCCGGAATGCCCCTCATCCAAGACTCCCGGGATGGTATCTTAACGGTAATGTGGGTCTCAAAAAGGCTCATAGAGGGAGCACAGTCCACATTTTGTGGCATTGTTATCTTCTTCAATAGCGTGCTATAGCCACAACCGCTGCTCCTCCATTTCAGTATGCTATAAAGTCGCCTGGCCTACGTAGCCGCGTACTGTCTTCCCAATATGTCCAATGGCATCAGGTGAAGGAGGATTTCTAATGCAGCCGTAGGTGTAGTACGAAGAGCACCAGTGATGCACATCGACGCCATCCTCTGCACATTCGCGATAATGACGCAGTTCTCTTTTGTCTCTACAGCAGGCAACCAGACAATGATTCTATAAATCAGAAAAAAAATCAACTTCTTATCTTGAAATACTCCAAGATACTTAGCTCCATCTGAGAAAGCAATTTCACTTCTGTTCAAAAAAAAGCCGCAGAGTTTTGTACTCTTGCCCAAAATATTAAATCATGATAATATTTTATTTAATAAAAACTTTTTACGAATAACACTCACATATTTGCAAAAAAAAATATGTAAGGGTTAAAAAAATATTCAGAAAAAAATAACTCCAAGAAATTTCTAAAATTTATTCAAAATTTACAAAAAATTTGGAAACTAAGAACAAATCAAGAAAATACAAAAAATGAGTCAGAAAAATGCAGATATATTCAGAAAAAATCACAAAATTAAGAAATAAAAACAACTAGAAAATTTTAGGAAAATCTGAATATAGGTAACACTTTTTTTTTTTTTTAATTAAATAAAAAAGTGTAAAGAATTAATGCAAACAAATTTTGCCCTAACAAAATGTACAAGCTAAAAAAACTAAATAAAAAAAAAAAAAAAGTTGACAGATCACGGATTCGATCACCGGACCTTCTGTTTTCCAGTCTGGATCACTTCAGCAAGACCACAGTAGCTTATATAAATACTGATTTCAATTTTGTTATGTTTCTCTTGTTTGTTGATATTCGATTTTCAAATATACTGGTTAGTGTTGCCATGTGGTAATATTTTATTGGAAAAAATTGGCGACGATGGTAACTAATCTAATTGGAAATGCGATATTTGGTATGGCAATACTGCGTTAATCGAGTGACACCTAGCGCCGCTAGGTGTCACTACCAGAACAATGTGTTTTTTATTTTATTTATTAATTTTAAATTATTGTCGAAGTTTAAGATTGTAATAAAATGAAAACTGTAATTCTCATTTTCTTTTTTTTAATCGTTAGCTTATATAGTCAAACTGAGGTGGCGTCCTGCAACTTTTTTAAAATTAGACACCAGGCTAAAAACATTATCATGTTAAAAATAAAATCAAAAGCAGGAATCTAATTTTTCCTTGTAAATAAACAATCTCTATTTTACTTGCACTCAAAAAAATAAAACTGTAAAGTTAACAAACTTTTTTTTGTTAACTCGAGTTTACTGGCTTTTTAGCAAATTTTTAGTTAAAATCAGCGTTTTAACTACTTTTTTTAGTTAAGTTCGATTTACGAAAATACTAATTTTGTACAAATTTGGAATTAATTTTTTTTGTTGACTTTAAAACTGAGTTTACGAATTTTTACTAATTAATTTGCTGATTTTTTGTAACATTTTTGTCAAGTCGAAAATTTTAAACATTTCTTGTGTAGCCTCCTATGCAAATCTCATTAGTCCTACTTAAGCTGAACTTAACGCTGTGAAAAATATTTTTTTTTTTTTATTTAAAAAAAAAGGTTAGCTGAATTCACCTAATAAAAAATGTTACGAAATTTTCAGCTGAATTTTTAGTTAAAATTACTGTTTTTTTGCTACATTCATTCTACGAAAAGGTAACTAAATATTTTTTGTTAAATTAACTAGAAATTTAGTAGGTTCAAAATCAGGTGTTTTTTTAGTTAAATTTAGGCCGCTGTTCCAAAAAAAGTAATTCACATAAAAAATGTGAAAGTGAAAATTTTCGAATTTTTTTGGTGTTCTAGATTTCACATCCGAATTATTTTTTCGTTTTGTTTCACATAATTAAAGTTTGGTGAAAGTAAAACGAATGCACTTTTTTCCTTAAAATTTTTAAAATTTTAGTTATTTGATTTCAACTTCGAATGAAAACGTAAACAACAAAACACCAAACTCGATTTCATGTCATTCGGAAATTTTCATGTGAATTGAAAAGTTGTGAAAGACAGAACAGAGGCCTTAACTAAATTTTTTGCCAACTTTACAGTTTTTTTTTTTTGAGTGTGGATTAGCTACCAGACTACAGTCTCTTGCCCATTTAAACAGATCTTTCAGAGAACCCCGAAGAAAGTCCCTTAATGCTGCACTCAAAAAAATAAAACTGTAAAGTTAACAAAATTTTTTTTGTTAACTCGAGTTTACTGGCTTTTTAGCAAATTTTTAGTTAAAATCAGCGTTTTAACTACTTTTTTTAGTTAAGTTCTATTTACAAAAATACTAGTTTTGTACAAAATTTGAATTAATTTTTTTTGTTGACTTTAAAACTGAGTTTACAAATTTTTACTAATTAATTTGCTGATTTTTTGTAACATTTTTGTCAAGTGAAAAATTTTAAACGTTTTTTGTGTAGCCTCCTATGCAAATCTCATAAGTCCTACTTAAGCTGAACTCAATGCTGTGAAAAAAATAAGAAAAAATAAGTGAAGTGTTAGTGTTTAAAACCAATATTCAAATAATAAAAAATGTTACGAAATTTTCAGCTGAATTTTTAGTTAAAATTACGGTTTTTTTGCTACATTCATTCTACGAAAAGTTAACTAAATATTTTTTGTTAAATTAACTAGAAATTTAGTAGGTTCAAAATCAGGTGTTTTTTTAGTTAATATTAACTAAATTTTTTGCTAACTTTACAGTTTTTTTTTTTTTAGTGTGACAAATGCTTTCCCTTTACCGCTTCTGCGACAACATGACAACCAATTTCTTCTAGAGAGAGCAGTATTGAATTTAGTGCACTCAAAAAAATAAAACTGTAAAGTTAACAAATTTTTTTTTGTAAACTCGAGTTTACTGGCTTTTTAGCAAATTTTTAGTTAAAATCAGCGTTTTAACTACTTTTTTTAGTTAAGTTCAATTTACGAAAATACTAGTTTTGAACAAATTTTTAATTAGTTTTTTTTGTTGAAATCAAAACTGAGTTTACGAATTTTTACTAATTAATTTGCTGATTTTTCGTAACAAATTTGTTATGTGAAATTTCTTATGTAGCCTCCTATGCAAATCTCATAAGTTCTACTTAAGCTGATGAAAAAACAGAAAAAATAAACTTACAATTTTTTACAAAATATTTTGTAAATTTTAGTTTACGAAAAGTAACAAAAAGTTTAGCTAAATTCAACTAACGTTACGAAATTTCAGCTAAATTTTTAGTTAAAGTTACGTTTTTTTTTGCTACATTCATTCTACGAAAAGTTAGCTAAATATTTTTAGTTAAATTAACTAAAAATTTAGTAGGCCCAAAATCAGGTGCTTTTTTAGTTAAATTTAACTAAATTTTTTGCTAACTTTACAGTTTTTTTTTTTTAGTGTGCCAAATTCCAAGGAAGTGGCGAAAGAATACCATCTCAGCAATCTTTAAGCCAGACAAACCAAGCTCCTCAAAATAGACTCCAAATCCCGCTTGTTCGTGCAGCCTCGATCCATCCGTGAGAAAGTTTATGTAGGCTCAACTACCCGGAATGCCATTAAACCAAAACTCCCTGGACTTTTACTGGAATCATTGCTTTTCTCACTCAATTTTACGCCTGAAATTGAACTTGCTACCTAGAAATACTCCATGATACTGGCTCTATCTGAGATGGTGATTTCAGTTCCTCCCAGAGAAATAGCATCAAAAGCAGGAATCTTATATTTCTCTGTTAATACAAAAGCTCTGTTTGGCATGAATTTACTACCAGACCACAGTTTCTTGCCCATTTAGATAGATTTTTCAGAGAACCCTTAAGAATATCCCTATATGTTACCAAATGCTTTCCCTTTACCGATATCGCGACATCGCAGGCTTATGAGCAAACTTAACAACCACGTATTTGTAGAGAGAGCAGCATTGAATTAAATGCCAAAAAAAAAGAAGTGGCGAAAGAACACCCTGTATTGATAAATAGAGATATGATAGACGTCTATTAGCAAGTAAATTTTCCATCATTTAAACGATCCCACGCTTCACTCCCAACCCTTGTAATGCCACTTTTATCGAGTCTGGGATGACATTATTAAAAGCCCTCTCTACATCAAGAAAGGCCACCAAAGTGTACTCTTTTACCAAAAGCGATTCCTCGATGGTACCAAAGAGCTCATTAAGAGCTGTTTCCGTTGATCTACCCTTGCTGTATGCATGTTGCCTTGTCGAAAGCAACCTAGGTTCAATCACTCTGTGCAAATATGTGTCTATCATTCGTTCCATTGTCTATAACTGAAAATAAAACAGATTAATCGGTGTGAAAACCTTTGGAACTGTTTGGGAGTTTTTACCAGACTTCTGGAAAATAACTGCTCTGCTATCCCTCCATTTTAAAGGAATATATACCCAGTTTATGCATGCTGTGTAGAGATTGTATTTGCTGCAACTATGCCAGGATTATACCATCAGCTCCAGGGAATTGATAAGGCCTGAAATATTTAATCGCCCAGATTAATGTTGGCATATTTATTATTTCCGAAGAAATTTCTGATGCTTGGGTGTCAGAATGTTCCAAAGCCTGAAACGGCGTCATGGAATTGAACGGAAAATGCAACGTTACAAATATAATATTTGCTGGAATATTTGAATTTGACGTTGTTCTTTAATTTTTAAAAAATTACTGATATCAATCACATTCAAACTAAAACTCATCACTCTTGCAACTTCATTGCATCTAAATAAGAAAAGTACTTTTAATCTACCTTCTCTTCTGCAATATAAAACACACATACTGTATATTTAATTACATTTCTACCACGTATAATCAAATTGTACTTTATTCATGCGAAATTTATTTCCTTTTCGCGTCATTTACATCCTGTAGAAATGACTGATGGAGTGAATATTTCAAAATTAATGTATGACGACTACTATAGCACAGTGATGAACGTGTATATTTAACGTGTGATGTCGTTGTCACTCGTTTGTAGTTGCTGTTGTTCATTTGTTGATAAATATGTAGATTTTTGCACAAATATGTTTATGTTCTTGTTAAAGCGTGATGTGTGATAGCTGCTTCTGCTGCTGCCTATTTAAGTTTTTGTTGCATGTGCTTCTCTTTCAATTTTTATCCTCTTTTTGCCAACAACTTGTATTGTGTTTGAGCGAAATACACACAAGGGATACGCGCGTGAAGCAACAATACGCTGCTAAACAATTCCCATCAAGCAACTTCACTGTCACTTGTCACATCTCACATGTCAACATGTTGGCATTGAGGTGACAGACAGGAACAGAGGGAACCAAAAATTGCGAATAGTATGTTTGTATAGTGTGTAAGCGAAGTGAGTTGAGTTTTAGCGAAGGAATGACTCTGAATGAATGTGCGAGTAAAGCAAACACATTTACATTTTTACACACATGTGCATATGTTTTGCGTGAGTGTTTGTGTGCAACAGAGCTTTGAGGGAATCAAGTCATTTATAAGTGAAGTTTTGGTCAGAAAAATAAATCTGACTTAAGTGCTAAAAATATTATTTATACACCAGGAACAAGGTTTCTGGACCATAATAAGAATCTTATTATAATCCGAAAAATATAATTCTGCTCGTTAAAGTAGATGGCATGGGCGACGATTTGCTATCTCAACTCTTTAAGTATTTCTTGAATTTCCGTCGAATGGAGTTAAGAGATCGGTCGGGTGACGACGGATAACCCACCCAACAGAATACTAAAGACAAGCTCTCGCAAGGCTTTGCTGGCCGGGAGCACAGCCAATATGCTTTCTGCCATAAATTTCATGGACGTACTGACCATATGTGAATTCTAAAATCCTGGAACCATTGTTCAGCAGCGAACACTGACTATTACACCAAAAATCCTTCTTCAGAACCGTTTTTAATATAAAGATTCTGTAGAGATTCGTTTGATCAGAGGGACTCGACATACCTAGGGTGGCACTTATGGTTTTCACATTATCATCCAAAATGGATGAGTGGAAAGTGGCGCTGTGGTGAGTCAACTGGATAACAGACTTCTTATTGGAACTCCATACCAGTGTATGGTATTTAAGCCAAGATTACCTAGGAACATTTTTGTAAGCAGATTGCGATAGATTCTGGGGTATATTTTACGGAATCACAACAACATTAAAGTTTTTTTTTTTTTTTTAAATCTACTTGCTCTGTAAAAACAACTGATTCCACAATGTTAAGAAGAGTCAATGAACTGAGAATTTTGCTGAGCAAGTGGCCCTCTTGGGGCACTTTAACTCCTTAGATATTGAATTTTCACATCTGACAAATCAGAAAGATCGTGCAGCTCCCTAGATCCCCGTGAAGCAAGTCTTTGGCCAGGAAGGGCCGGGCAATGGCAGATGAAGTGTTCGATAGTTTCCAACTCCTCTTCATCTATGAAACTCCGACAAAAGTCATTTGATGGCACATTTAACCACCCTGAATGCTTCCCTAGAAGATAGTGTTCGCTAATTACAGCAACCAGATTCGAATTCTCTCCTCTTGGAAGCGATATCATCTCACTTGTGCGCTTCTGATTAAGGGAAGGCCATTTATGTCATGTTGTCTCACACGTCCATCCATTTGCCCATCCCTGATTACTCTCCGTCGCGGAACAAAGCCGTAGATTTTCCTTGCAAGCATCTCTGCCTGGCAAACACTGCACTGATCTGGCAATCTTCGAGCCAGGCTCAATCCAAGCTCTTCCGAATAGACTCCAAAGCCCACTTGTTTGTGTATTACTCCTGAAATTCAACTTTCTATCTAGAAATACACTAGCATACTTGCCTCCATCTAAGAAGGTGACTTCAGTGCCGTCCAGAGAAATACGATAAAAAGCAGCAATCATATTATTCCTTGTAAATAAGACTAGCTCTGTCTTATCTCCCATACCACAGCCTCTTGCCCATTAAAAAAGATCTTTCAGAGAACTCTGAAGAATGCCCCTCAATATTGGCGGATGCTTTCCGTTTACGGCTATCGCGACATCGTCAGCACATGCGACAAGATGACATCCACGAGCTTCTACACGCAGAGAAAAAATATGGTTGTGACATGATCACGGCAATTATACTATGATCTCTAAACCCAGTTATGATTGCAGCAATCAAGTTATTGTTTTTAAAATTGTATTTAAACATTTATATGGTTGTTTTAGACATTTAGTAGTCGCTGCAATCACGATAAAATAATTGCTACATCCAAAAGTACAATATGGTTGTTGTAACAATGTTATAGTTAATTATATTCTCGACACACCAAACAATTTGAACATAATATGATTATAACAATCATTAGATAATCACAACTTAATAAAAATTGATTTTTGCAAACATTGTCAGGTTTATTCATCAGTTTAGTGTTTTGCCAGCAAGCAGTTAGTCGCAAAGACGCCACTTACAATTAGTTCTTTAAAAAATTTAAGGCAATTTTAGTTAACAAATTGGATCAACGCAAATGGAAATGAAATACAAAAATAAACTTTATATAATTTTTTTATTGTGCGGTTTAAAATAACTTTCTATTTTAAATAAAAACTTCATTTCGAAAATATTAAAGTGTTTTTTGTGCATTTTTTCCTTACTGAATCTATATCATAGATGGGAATTTTTCATTACCATTGAAATTTAATTACCATTGGTTGATATCAATGGTAATGAAAAAATTTTCATTACCATTTAATGGTAATTAAATTTTTTTAATTGAAAAAATAATTACTAATGATAATGAAATGTACCAATTGTTGAAAAACACCAATTATAATTGGTTTCAAAACCATTGGTTTGCACATTTTTGTTTTTTTTGAAAAGTTAAAAATTTAAACATCAAAGTATGTTTTTCAAAAAAATATGAAAATGTCAAAGACAAAAAACAAAACGCAAATAAATATTTCAAATATTGTGTTATACAAAGGCAATCAACGTGTGTTTGGTTTATAAAATGTGAAAAACTAAAACACCATATAACAAAAAACAACAGATATTTCCAAATACTAACGATTTTGACAATATTGTGACGATTTTTATTAATGGTATTTATTTTTTTTAAGTGATGCCATACCAATGGTAATTATTTTTTTTTTAATTTCATTAGTAATTAAATTGATTAGTAATTTGATTGGTACAATTGATACAACCAATGGTAATGAAAAAAAATTTCATTACAATTGACATCAATTAAATGGTAATTAAACCATCAATTAATTGGTCCCTTTAATTAATTAGTCCCATCTATGATCTATATATATAAAAATGGATGTGTGTATGTATGTGGGTATGTATGTATGTTCCATATGGACTAGAAAACGGCTGGGCCGATCTTGATGAAATTTTCAGGGAATATTCAGAATAGCCTGGGGAGTAACACTGTGCGGTCAGATTTTCAATTTTCTGCCTGTGGGTGGAGGGGCGTGGCAAAATCGAATTTTCACATTGCACCACTAATGACATCTATATATAAAAAACAGATGGACCGATTGTGATGAAATTTAAACCAAAGATAGTACTAACCGAGTACTAACTATATGCCAAATTAGAGCGTGATCGGACAAATGGGCGTAAAATGCCATGCTTTTTTGCCTGTGGGCGGAGGTGTGGGCCAAATCGAATTTTTACATCGCCACCACTAATGACATCTACATATAAAAAACGGATAGACCGATTTTAATGAAATTTAAACCAACGATAGTTCTAACCAAGTACTAACTATGTGCCAAATCGGACAAATGGGCGAAAAATGCCATGCCCCTTTGTATTTAATTGAATGTTATTTCTGCATTCTTCGCAATAACACAAAAACTGTTGATTCGATTTTAATTAAATTTTCAGCACTGATACTGTTAACCGAGTGCAGAACTATAGGCCATGTTATACTACACTGGAAGTTGTCTGCCTATTTCGCAATCACGCAAAAACAGCTGAACCGATTCTATTGACATTTTCACTACATACAGTGCTAACCAAGTGCATATGTAGGTCATACAAGATCGTTATTGGAAAGGGTACCTTTGTACCTTTGTACTATACTGACCACGATTGAACAAAGAGGCGTAAATTGCCACTCCCCTTTGTTTTATATTGAACGTTATATCGCCTGTTTTGAAATCACGCAAAAAGGGATAAGCCGAATCAGTCACTGCTAGATAGAACTAACCGAGCGGGAACTGTAGGTCATATGTAGAGCGCGATTCGGCAAAAGGGTATAAAATGTCACTCCCGTTTTTCATAAATAAAATGTTATTTCCTCCTCTTTCGCAACCACACAAAAACGGCAAAACTGATGTCAATGAAATTTGCAGCACAGATAGTACTAATCGAGGATGCAGCATGGAATTTTATACTATCACGATTCGATAAAAATGAGTTAAATGACACGCCCCTTTGTACTATACTTAACGATATGTCTGTCTGTTTCGAAATCACGCAAAAACGGCTGAACCGATTTTGTTGAGATTTCCTATAGATAGTGCTAACCGAGGGTGGAACCAAAGGTTACTTGCTGGACCCGGACCCGTGCTTTAATTTTGTCCGACACTATATTTAAATTAAGATGCAATATAAAACAGTTTTTTTCTTAGGGCCAGCAACGCGGACCGGGTATAGCTAGTGTGTTATAATTGCTGACAATAATTTTAATTTTGTAACAAATATATTATGATAGCAGCAAATATGTTATGATTTTGTCAATAACTTAATGGTTTATACAATCATTCAATGTTAGCTGACAAAAATGTTATCGTTGATGATTTTTTTTAGAAAAATGCCATAAGTTTATTGCACATCATTGATGTAAAACGGAGGTTGCCACTAAATTAAACCAAAAATTAATAAAAATGGTCTCATATTTATAAAAAAAACATTCAAAAACAAAAACTAAATTATTGGTGTGAACATTATCAAAAAAAAAAGTAATGAAGAATTTCTATAAACGTGTGGTATTAAAGCATAATTAATTTTCTCAATTTAAACAAAAAAATATATCGTGAACCTATATTCAAAATATGCCAACTCAAATTTGACGGAAATGAGTTTCCGATGGCAAATAGCTCCCCTATGTAATACCTATCTGCCATAAAAATTTCAGACCAAAAAAATAATTTGTTGTCGTTTTACATCCATTTTTGTTATTCTGCTAACTCAAAGTACATATTTTTTTGTTGGAAATAAATGCCAACTCCCATTGTAAATTTCCAAAAATTTTTCAAAAAATAAAAAAAAAAAAAATAGACCACATATCTTATTGCATTTGCCATGCTAAACACGAATCTGGTAAAGATTTTGATATCTAATGACTGGTTCTCGAGATATTGCCATTTTGAAAATATCGGTAAATAGTGTTTGCAAAAACAAAATTGCTTATATTTATGTAACTTTCAAACTATTTATCAGATTGAAACATTATGAATGGGGCAAATAAAGTCAATGATATAAGCTTTCAAAATAGCTAGTTTGGAGTGACCCTATTGCAATACAGCGTGAGTTACAGAGTGCCAAAGTTGACCACCCTGAGATTAAAAGGCTTTCGGAGCTAGTAACTTTTAAAAATATGCAAAAATATTTTTATTTTCCGACAAAATATGCCAACTCTAAAAAAATATTTGTTTTTTGATATAGTAATAAATGCCATCTCTGAAAAATACGCAAACAAGTGCAAAATATGAAAATTTTTGCATAGGTAAAAATTGTTTAGAATATTTAAACCATCTTGTGGAAGGTACATTGTTTATTTTTGCAATAATATGCGAAATAACTAGTTTTTTAGCTCTCCTGAACAGTAAGCTTTTTCGAGTTGGCATTTATTGAATATAGTTCGACGATATATTAAACTGGAATCATATTATGATAATTATATGTATAACATTTTGCCCATTACTGCCGCAATCATATAATGATTAACATTCCTTGTTGCCTTCAATCATATTAACATTATTGTTACAATCATATTCCCAATCATAATATGACGCTCTTAAATCATGATCACCGCAACCATGTTTTTTTTCTGCGTGTAGAGAGAGCACCATTGAATTCAATGTCAGGTTCCAAAGAAGCAGCGAAATACCACCTCTCTGACAGCCTCTCCCAATTCAGATGTTATATGTCTATTGGCAAGTAAGTTTTCCACCATTTAAACGATACCAGGCTTCACTACCAGACCAGGCAATGCCACAGTTATCGCGTCTGGAATGACATTAATTTTTTGCCCCTCTATATCAAGAAAGGCCACCATAGTGTACTCCTTTACTCAGCTGGGGTTATACCATCAGGTCCAGGTGGTTAACAGGGACTGAAGCTTTAAATCGATCAGATTAAAGTTGGCATATTTATTATTTCCAAAGAAATTTCAGAATCTTGGTCGTCAGAGCGTTCCAAAGCTCAAAACGGCGTCATGGATGAAGGTGTGGCTCTCGTATGATCGTCGGCATTCTGGTAAGATCATTCGACAGCCATGGAACCTGCCATGCAACCTGAATGCGGCCGTTGTGTGGCACACTTCGGCGCACACTTCTATAAAATGGAAATGCCCCACATCGATTACGCTATGCTAGTCGCAAAAATTAACAAACTTGGCACCCTGCTGGTAAAGTTTATTCGGGTACGCTGAATTCAATGGTGCTAGCCGTTTTTCGAAGTTGGCGCTCGTATTCGCGATATTCGCGATTTAAAATTGTAAAGCCACTTCAAAAAATTATTTTTTTGTGCTTTTGGGATAGTTTTTAAATATAAATTTACAAAATCCATTGTTTATTTTCGCGAAAAAAAAAAATTTACGCAAAAAAAAAATAAAATTCCGCGAGAAAAAAAAAATCCGCGAAATTTTTTTTTTTTTTTTTAATTTTGTGTCTAAATGTATCGTATTTTACTCATTTTCATAAATTAATAGCACAATAAAAAAATTTCGCGAAAAAAAATTGCGAAAAAAAATTTCCGCTAATAATTTTTTTTTGTATATTTAATAGAGTTTAGATGATAAAAATTCAGCAATTGTCTAAATAATATATAATACAGTGGGATTTAGTGCACACGAACTAGCTTTACCAGATGGCTGTCGTAAATTCAAATTAAACTAAAAATGCAATTCCAGATCATGTTGGTAACCCTTGCTAAAATAATGTAAGAGACAAACAAAAAAAGTTGAAAGAAAGTATGAAGTGTGGTTGAGATTGCTAGAAATAGAATTGTAGTGTTGGAAACTGTCAAAATTTATTCTGTAGAAACTATAAATATTCACATATATAAAAAAACAGTTTTCATTGACAAGACAAACCGACATTTAAAATCCTACTGATGATGACACTAACTGGGGTGTTTGAAACCAGCATAGGAAATACCAGAAATGTCTATAATTTTTAGAAATTCAATTTTTCTTCTGCATTTTTTCAACTTGAAGCCTTATAAAAATAGTTGTACTGAACCATTTTTTTTCACGAAAATAAAGATTTTTCGTGAACAAAATTTTTTTTTCGCTAAAAAATTTACGGTATTATGGTTTGTTGTGTTAGTTTAACAGACTTGAATGGTTTTAAATTTAAAAATTATAGCAAGAGTTTAAAAATATCGTTTTTATTGTGCTAAAGCATCAATATTTTAAATCGCTATTACTAGCGCTAACTTCGAAAAACGGCTAGCACCATTGAATTCAGCGTACCCAAATAAACTTTACCAGTAGGGTGCCCAGTTTGGTAAAAAAAAGTATCAAATTCGAGCACAGTGTTATGAGGTGGAAGATATGGCTTTAAATGTCCGTCATCCGCCTAATGGCAGTTTTGACATGTTTATCTGGTATGAATATAATAATGGTAAACTCATACAATCTGAATTCCGACCGGTTCAGTGTGGATGTCACTAAATCTTCTCGAGCATTCTTTCCTATCTCTTCCTCTTTTCCCTTCTTGTATTTTCCTTTCTCTTCTCCTATGAGTAACTTAACGGGACGACGTACTTCGTATTACCCATGTGATCTGGTCACAAGGCAGCTGACTGCTTACCGTACCTATACTTTCAATCCAATTAACTTAATCCCAACTTGAAGAGGCACGTGCTCTGAAACTTTTTATTTTCACATAAATTTTAACCAGAAATTGTAAAACCTGTTGCTGGAAAATTTAAATTTATTAAAGACAAACCCTTACCAAGTAACAAATCCATTTAAATCCCTGCTTGTATGAATATGTATTAAGCTTTTGGCATTGTTTGCCTTCACTACATTTACGTTGATCCTGGTATTGTTGGAAATGCCTGACTGCCGTCTTTTTTTTTTATTGTAATTTTTTTTCTCCATCACATGACACAAAATGAATTACTCGCGTGAATAACAAAACTGTCAGGGCGCTGTCAGTTGAAGAGGCGTGTTGCATTCATGTTGCGTGCTTATGTTGAGGTGTCAGCGAGAGCTGTTTGAATATTTTTATTTTTTTATATTTTAAACAGAAAAACAGATGACAAGCAACAGCCGTAATAGTAGCAGCTATATTGCCAAATATGAACACATACATCCACCCGTATCACCATCACCACACTACTACCACCATTATTATCATCATCATCATCATTCTCCTCCTTGACATGTTTGTAGAATGAAATAACAAAACAGTGGCATCAAGGAATTTATAAATGCACTGACAGAAGCTGTTATACAGTTTCTTTATTGTCTCTTCTTTTCATAGACTTACAATCAGTTTAAGAATTTTTCCTGACACAATACATAAGATAAATTATTTTAATTTTTTTTTTTTGCTTTTTGTGTGTTATGTACGTATGATTTTTGTTTTTAAGGAACTCACTCACGTATGAATATATTTTTTTGCATACATATATCAAGAGTAAAAGAAGAAACATCTTAGGCAACGCCTCAGGTATTTTGTTAAATTGCTGAAAATTTTTTCGCTAGGCTTGAGAAATTTAATTTTGAAACAATATCATAAAAGAACAACAAATTGTTTTCTTCTTTCGAAATTGTTTCTCGGAAACGGATATGGAGTGAGTTGTGGTTATTTACGTGTGTGGTTTTTCATATGTCTTTCTTTCTTTTATTCAATCTCCTTCCCATCTACTTTAAATATGTGTGTACGTACCCTCCTCCTGATTATGCTGATGGGATTTTGTTTTTCATGTCGTTTTATTTTTAAGTGATTTGTTTGGTGTTGTATTATTTAATATGTTTCATTTTTTTTTTCTTCGCTCGCATCAGTTATTTTCTTGGCATCTTCTTTTGTTGTTTACTTTTTAGCATATGTCTGTCGTGTCAGTCAGTATCTTTATTTCTAGGAGTTTTTGTTGTTTTTGCTACCATATGTGACAGTTGTTAAGTGATTGATATCTGACAGCACAATAATTCAAAATTATTTTGCATATAAGATAGGAAGTTTTTTTGTTTTTTTGTTTCGTGTGATAATTCACTTTTAAGAAGAATTGGAAGTGATAAATTTTGTGAATTTTAAAATGAAATGAAATGAAGTTAAGTTAAGTACTCCTTAAAAGTGTTAGAAATAAATTTCAAATTAATAATCTTTAAATGAGGTCTTGATTGGAAACAGTTCATCAATCAGATGTATATGACAAATGGCGTTTCAAATAGTAGTAAACCAAAACCGCACAGAAAAAAATAAAAAAAAATATTTGAGTAAATTTTTAATACTATTGAGTAAAAAATTACTTAATTTTGCAAAAGTAAACGATTTAATAGTATAGAGTAAATTTATTAAATTTTTGAAAAAAATGTAAGTAAATTTTTAATTGACACAATTAAAAATTTACTCAAAATTTATCTCTTTATTTTTTTTAAAGTTTAAAAAAGTTTTAAATTTTTTTACAAAAAAAAAAAAAACAAAAAAAAAATGTTTTTCAAACTTTACCAAACATACTATTTATGTCTCACAAACATAGGAACATTTTATAAAGACGATTACAAACTTTCGTATACATATGGACAATTGTCATTAACTTTTAACACTTATGATATTCTGTTAATTTTGCAATAACTTTTTAATTTGTAAATTAGGTGGTACCTGTGAATGAAGATATGTAAATGGAACCATAATGAGTATTTCTGCAAAGGCACAGCGCAAATAGTCTCATTATCTGATGGTAAGGAAAGTGCAAAGTTGAAAAATGTAAAAAAATCGCTTGATACTCTCATGAAATTTTTCGTTCAAAGTTCCATATTGTTGGGTGCGTTAAAGCGATTGCTCCAAATTTAATATCGTTTAATCAGTAGACTTGGGCAATTATTTGGTGTAGGTTCAGTGGATGTGCCATCAATAAGAAAAAAGTTACATGGACCTAAACTTTGATACCAATTTTTTTCAATTTTCAATTTTTCGAGGTTTTTTGATTGTAGCTTTTGGTGCAAACTGTAATTTTAAAATTCAAATACACATGGTAAAAGCCCTTGTAAATATGCACAATCTGAGACTGATTCGAGTGATGTGCTCGCAATGGTTACGAAGCTGCAGCTCTCCAAAGATGGGAAGAAAAAACGTGAATTTTTTAAAAAGTCTGTTTTTTGCGAGGCACACTCCCAGTTTTATTCCGAATGGTTCCGAATGCTTTGTGAACTTTATAATTTACCATTTCCCACTTGATTTACAAACGCACCCAAAAAATATTCAATTGCAAAAATTTTATGAACTTTTTAAATTTTTTGCAAAATTTCGATATATTTGTTTTGCATTATTTGACAGCCAAATGTGCATGGCTGAAAGTTGAACATGTAGAAACAATGGTAAGTATGTGCAAATATAATTAATCATGGAAAGCAGCATTGATCAAAAGTTAATATTGGCGAATTCCGCGGTGTTTTTCAGTTTTCACTTTTTTGTAAGGCACATCCAGGCCGCTCTTTTTAATGCTCTATCTTCAATTAATTCGCACCCGAAAAAAATTTAACGTTTAAGCGGTTTTTCGGTGGTTTTAAATTTTTGATACTTTTAAATTTAATGGTTATATAAAATCTTAAATTACCTAAAAAAAGTAGAAAAGAAATGTGTTTTGATAAATTTTGACATGTCTTATTAAATTTTTTATAACCTTAGTAAAATTAGCAATAACGTTAAAATATTTCGTAATAACCTTAATATTGTCATTATTAATTATACTTTAAATAGTTTCAATATTCAGTAAAGGACAACACTGTAAAATCAGACTTTAAATATTAAAAAAAAAAATAAATCAAAAATTAATAAATTCTTTTTTTTCAAAAATGTTCCCTTTAAACCCCCAGTCGGCAAAAAAAATCACACCTGACATACTGCTGACTCTCCCTTTATAAAATTGCTGACATCTTCATACAATTTTTCAAAATGTCATCAATGACATGTCAGCAGTTGGTCAGCACATGTTTAAACGAATTGTTAGTGCCCACCGGTACTGGTGGACACCGCTGACCAACTGCTGACATGTCATTGATGACATTTTGAAAAATTGTATGAAGATGTCAGCGATTTCATAAAGGGAGAGTCAACTATATGTCAGGCGTGGTTCTATTTTGCCAACTGGGCCACTGCTGTTTCTTATCTATTAGAGATAGAATAATAGTGCTAACCAAGAATTTGTTGAGATTTTTTTAATGCAATTGGTAATATTTTTCTAAAAAAAATTAAACCGCGGGGAACATTTTTATTTTCAAAATATTGGAAAATGTGCCGAAAAAAATTGGTTTAATGCAAATATCTCGATATTTAGCAAAGATTTTATGCATGTTTGAATGTGTATTTTAGCTCTAGGTAAGCATAATACAAAATGGTACGTTTGGTAAACATCGGATAAAAAATGTACACAGAAAAAAATAAAAAAAATATTTGAGTAAATTTTTAATACTATTGAGTAAAAAATTACTCAATTTTGCACCAGTAAACGATTTAATAGTATTGAGTAAATTTTTAATAAAAATTTATTAAATGTTTGAAAAAAAAAATTGAGTAAATTTTGAATTGACACAATTAAAAATTTACTCAAAATTTATCTATTGTTTTTAAGTTTAAGAAAGTTTTAAATTTTTTTACAAAAAAAAAAACAAAAAACTTGTTTCTTAAAACATTACCAAACATATTTATGTCTCAAAAACATAGGAAAATTTTATAAAGACGATTACAAACTTTCATATACATACACAAAAAACAATAAACTAAACGAGAATTCAAAAAACTATGAGATTTTATTAAAAATTAAAAAAACTATTAAATTTTTATTAAATTATTTACTTATTTTTTTTTTAATTTTTGAGTAAATTTTTAATTGCGTCAATTAAAAAATTACTCAATTTTTGTTTTTAAATTTAAACAAGTGAATACTCAAATTTGTTTCCTTCATATTTTTTTCTGTGTATTTTTGACAATTTTTTTTAAAAATGTTAACTTTAAACCGCCATAGTTTTGGGTGCGATCGGTCAAATTAATGCACGCGGACGGATTTGAATTACTTATTTATAATGTTGTTTACCTACAAAGACTTATCAATGTGCCACAAAAAAAAATCGCAATTTTTATACCTCCAACTACAGTATGAGGGTATACTCACTTTGTCATTCCGTGTGTAACGCATCAAAATATCGGTCTAGGACCCCATAAAGTATATATATTTATGATCAGTGATCGATTCTAAGACATTCTAGCGATGTCCGTCCGTCCGTCCGTCTGTCCGTCTGTAGTTAACACGATGCAGTCCAAAATAAAAGAGCTAGACTCCCTACATTTGGCACGAATATGTCTTATGTTCCTAGGCAGGTTAAGTTCGTAAAGGAGCAAAATCGGACCAGGGGGAAAAAAGTTCCCCCTTGAAGAACTAAACCAACCTCTGAAAAATACCATATTTTTACATGATTTTCTTTGTTTTTGTTTAACAAATACAACATTTTTATGCTGCAAGAAGTTCAAAGTCCTGCATTTGGACCCACAGAATTAGAAAATTTCGTTTTTTCGGTCCGCCCCCCTTTTATGGGCGTGGAAATTTTTTTTTTTTAAATAATGATAAACTTGTATTTCTTTACAGCAAAAAGTATAAGAATGAATTCTTAAACACATATTCGAGAAGAAATGCCCCCCCCCCCCAATTACCACTACCGACCCCCCCCCAAAAAAAAAAAAAAAACGCCCCTGCAATTTTTTTTTTTTTATTTATTTGCATGTTGGAGGGTATAACAGATTCGGCACGGCCGAATTTAACACTCTCACTTGTTTTTTCTTAAATATTAAAAGTTAATGACAATTGCTCATATACAAAAAACTATAAACAAAACGAGAATTCAAAAAACTATGAGAGTTTAAAAAAAATTAAAAAACTATTAAATTTTTACTAAATTATTTACTTAAATTGTTTTTAAAATTTTTAAGTAAATTTTTAATTGCGTTAATTAAAAAATTACTCAATTTTTGTTTTTAAATTTAAACACAAACAATTTCATTCGTGTGCTATGAAAGAAGCAGATTTTTTTCTTGCTTCACTGCTTGTGTGTGAGAAATAATTTTCACTCACTCGCCGAATTTAGAATATTAAAATTTAATATGCTTATATCTCGAAAACTAAGCACCCCATTTGGTCATTACTTTGATTTTCGTGGAATTTTAAAATGCTAATATCTCGGTAACTACCGGCGATACGACAAAAAGATTACCTAACACCCAAAAGCAATTCGAGCAATAGTTTTTGAATTATTTACGTTTCAAATGTGTTGAACCTATTGGGTCCTAAAATGAAGGTCCCACAACTAAAATGCTGATATCTCGAAAACTAAGCAAGATAGAGCAAAACGGAGCAAAAATTGCAAAACAATTTTGTAGCTTTTGGATCGTAAAACAAGACCACCGAACACACAGCAATAGTTTTTGAGTTATTTACGTTTCAATTGTGTTGAACCTATTGGGTCCAAAAATAACGTAAATAACTCAAAAACTATATATCGCCGGTAGTTACCTAGATATTAGCATTTTAAAATTTCCCGAAAATCTAATTTTTTGAATCAAAGTTAGGATCCAATTGGGTCCACACATGTTTCGTTTTGTTCTATCTTGCTTAGTTTTCGAGATATCAGAATTTTAGATTTGACCTTATTTTTAGGATCCAATAGGTTCAACACATTTGAAACGTAAATAACTCAAAAACTATTGCTCGAATTGCTTTCGGGTGTTCGGTAATTTTTTTGTCGCATCGCCGGTAGTTACCGAGATAGTTTTCTCCCCGGAAACTGTCAAATATTTGTAAAATGGGATTTCGAAACATTTTCCTAGTTTTCAGTGTTAGAATGTATTTAATGGTAACTTTTTTGACATTTTAAGATTTTTACAAAAATTTAAAAAATATTCGGGCAATTTGTCAACAGTAATTTTGGTTAAGTTATGTCACAAAATTACCCGATTTTATAATTAAAAAATTTTATTAAGACATGGCATTAAGGTATGACATACAAGGCAAATCCGTCAGGAGTAAACTACTGAGTTGGAATCGTATTTATTTCTATACAATCATATTTTTAAAAAAAAAAACTTATATAAAGAACCTTCTAATTGTTTGCTTTAAGCCCATAATTAGTTTTTAATAGATGGTGTTCGTTAGAAAAAAAAGTTCATTAAAAAAAATTTATTCATAAGACATCTGAAACTTGAGCTAATTTTCCACCATACCTTTACTATTGTCTTGTTTTTAGCCTTCAATACGTATCTTTTCATCTCATTTCTATAATTATGATCACATTTTAGTGCATTAAACCCCAATTATATTCAATTTACATTCATTCTATTCTTTATAAAAAAAAGTCTCATATATCATGATTGTTGTATACTACTTGAGAAGATCATATTACACCAACACCTTAATTTAATATACATCATAATAAGCATCAACACATTGTCAATCACAATTACCGACAGTTTGTATATTTCATATTTTAACAAAAGAATGAATTTTATACTAAAACAAGTAAGAGGTTATTAAGGTAGAACCGAATCATTAAACACCCTCTAAAACGTTAAAGAATATTTTTTAAATTTTTTTGAATATTTTTTTTTTTCAGTATAAATAATATTTCACAAATGTTTAAGTTTAGTAATAATAGTGAAAAATCGGGTAATTCCTCTTTATTTCGAACTTTAAAAATCAGTAACACAAAAATCCTAGCTGATCGTGTTTTCGAGTAATTGTGACACTGTTCTACACCATAAAAATAAATAAATGTTTTTCACCAGCTGGTGAATAAAATGTAACATAATTATTTTTCGACAAAATTTATTTATTTTTTTCATAAAAATTTTTTATCAATTTTTTTTTTATCATAAATTTTTTTTTCATAATTTTTTTTTTCATTAAAATTTTTTTTTTTTCATCAAGTTTTTTTTTTTACATTAATTTTTTTTTGTTTTTGTCAATTTTTTTTTTTTATCATCAATATTTTTTTTGTCATACATTTTTTTTGCATCAAAAATTTTTTTACAAGAAATTTATTTTTCCATCAAAAATTTTTTTTAATAAATTTTTTTTTCATCAAAAACTTTTTTGTCAACAAATTTGCTTTCATAAAATGTAAAAATACTTTTTCTCACTTAAGTAATATACTTACAAATTACCTAAATTTACAGCTCTTTTGGTTTGGACTGCATCTTGGTTTTTACGGACAGATGGACGAATTTATAAAGCTAGAGAGCTAAAACACCTCAATTCAACCGAGGAGTTGACCGCACCCCCTCAAAATTTAATGAAATTAAGTACTGATTTTTACTTTAACAAAAAAGAGACTTTGCCAATTTTTCAGGCTTCTGGTCATTCCAGTATTCGAGATATGGGGTCTTGAAAATTGGCAAAATCGTATATATTTGAGAAAAGTGTTCTGAGATAAAGATAACTCGAAAAGTAATTACAATACACGTATCAGCCAGGTCGCAAATAATAGATAATAAGACAGCCTTTAAAATGGCGTTCCCCAAGATTTTTTTTGAAAAAGGTCAAAGGTCATTGGTTTTAACCTTAATTTTTGGAGAGCTATATCTCAAAAAACGGTATTTTTAAAATCTTGGAAAAAATATATGTGATTAAGAATCATCTATACTACTTAAGTTTAAATTTTCAGGATGGAGACTTCATTGGAACTTTTTTATATTAATAGAAACGTTGTGACAGGAAAGAAAAAGCGGTGTAATTTCCCTTAAAAAAAATATTTTTTTTTTGTCTTTGAAATTCTGGTACCAAAGTTCATTTTTCTGAAAGTTTTTGACGTGCTGAGTCCACATATGACCTTTGAACTGGCCTATCGCTATTACTTTTCAAGATATATGCACCTAAATTTTCAAAAATAACACAGCAATAGCATTTTAGCAATTTTCACATATTTATGTGCAGATATCTCGAAAACTAATAGCGAGAGGCCAGTTCAAAGGTCATATTTGGACTCAGCACGTCAAAAAGATTCAGAAAAATAAAATTTTGTACCAGAATTTCAAAGACAAAAAAAAAATATTTTTTTTCTAAGGGAAATTACACCGCTTTTTCTTTCCTGTCACAACGTTTCTATTAATATAAAAAGTTCCAATGAAGTCTCCATCCTGAAAATTTAAACTTAAGTAGTATAGATGATTCTTAATCACATATATTTTTTCCAAAATTTTAAAAATATCGTTTTTTGAGATATAGCTCTCCAAAAATTAAGGTTAAAACCAATGACCTTTGACCTTTTTCAAAAAAAATCTTGGGGAATGCCATTTTAAAGGCTGTCTTATTACCTATTATATGCGACCTGACTGAGACGTATATTGTAATTACTTTTCGAGTTATCTTTATTTATCTCAGAACACTTTTCTCAAATATATACGATTTTGCCAATTTTCAAGACCCCATATCTCGGGAAGAAAAAGTACCAGAAGTCCAAAATTTTGGCACTATGATTTTTTTGTAAGGGCCCAACAATATTCCAAGTTTCATCAAATTCGAAAGGGGTAAGGTCATAAATTCTACTTTTTTCGGTTGAATTGAGGTGTTTTAACTCTAGAGTGTCGTAAAAATTAATTAATAATATACAAACCGAATAGGGTCCTCGACCAATATTTCAATTCGCTTTTTACTGAATGGCAAATGGATACAACAATTTTTTTTTTTTCTAAAAAATCTTGGCTTTGGCAAAATTAAAAAATTCGTGAATCGAACCCAACACACCCACGTTCATAGGCTAGCACGCCGCACATTGGTTGAAGAGTGTACGAAATTAATTTTTTTCATGTTCGCCGATTTGGATAATTTTTTGGTATTTTGTCAGATATCTGAATATTATGATTCTGTAATATTAGGCTGATATATTTATTATTTGTTTGGACAGACACGCTCAAAGTTCATATATGCTCGCTTGTTTAAAATGGCATGCAAATTTATTGTATATTAAATATTTTGTTACAATCATAGTAAACTTATCATTTGACTTTATTGTATATTTTCGTAAATGACAATTGTCATAGATGAGATTTGCATTAAAAAAAGTTGTAAAAAGTGCCATACAGTGACTCAAAGTAATAATGGAACAGCATATATTTGTTAGCAGTTCTTTAAATGCAAAGTTATCAATACTACCCCTGATTATTATCAATCGACTATTTTTGAAAAAAGTGCTATATAGGAAATTTTCCAAGCTTGAATTTAAGCTTGATAGCGTCCAGATTGAGCAAATATTAAATGAGATACGAGGGTCGCAATGGAAAATGAAATTATTTGTAGATACATTTTTGAAATTTTTTTAAAAATATTTCTAAGTCGATTTTTTCCAAGTTCAAACATTAAAAATTTAAAAAATTATATAATAATTTTTATTTAGTCATCAGCTTGTTTTTCTAACAATCCAAACAAAAAATGTAATTTTTTAAATACAATAGAAGAAATCCGCATTTTTTGACCTCCAAATCTTTCGACCACCAATTAGTTGTAAACAAAGAAAATATTTTATTGTTTATTAATTTGAGTACATCTATGTGTATAGTAATGAGATATAAGAATGATTAAAATTTTTATTTGTTTACAAAAAATTGGTGGTCGAAAGATTTGGAGGTCAAAAAATGCGGATTTCTCCCACTTTATTTAAAAAATTTCATTTTTTGTTTGGGTTGTTGGAAAAACTAGCTGATAACTAAATAAAAATTATTAGATAATTTTTTAAATTTCTAATGTTTGAACATGGAAAAAATCGACTTAGAAATATTTTTAAAAAAATTTCAAAAAACATCTACAAATAATTTAATTTTCCAGTGCGACCCTCGTATCTTATTTAATATTTGCTCAATCTGAACGCTATCAAGCTTAATTTAATGCTTGGAAAATTTCCTATATAGCACTTTTTTCAAAAATAGTCGATTGATAATAATCAGGTTTGGTATTGACAACTTTTCCTTAAATGAACTGCTAACAAATATATGCTGTTCCATTATTACTTTGAGTCACTGTATATAAAATTTCGTATAACAAAATATAGACAACATCAAAATTTCAATGTTCATCAACTTCAATGGACTGCATCTTCTTAGCGCTGTGGAGCGCTGTTTAACAAAAGATGTCAAATTACAGCTTGAAGTCCCAGCTAAAAGTTAAAAAAAAATTCAGCTGCTCCTACCTGCTCCTTTCCAAAAAAACAGTAAATAATAAAGTAACAAAACATGAATTTTGGTTCATGCTTCAGAAACTCTGATTTTTATACCCTTCAAGCACAGTATGGGGGTATACTCACTTTGTCATTCCGTGTGTAACACATCGAAATATCGGTTGGGGACCCCACAAAGGATATGTGGAATTCCAAGTCAAATCAGACACTTTGAAATTTTTTTTTTTAGATTTTCCCATTTTGTTAACAGTTTTTAGTACCCTTTGAAAATTTCTTAGAGGTAAATTTTCAGATTTTTTTGATGACCTGTTCAACAGATATCGAATTTTTAAAAATTGCTAGTTTGTTCCCTTACTCAAACTTCTTTTACTCATAACTTCTTCAATAATGGTCCAAGTTTCAATTTTTTTTTTTAAAAATTTTTGTTTTTTTTACGTACTTTAAAAAAAAAAATCCAAAAATTCTTAAATGCGCTCTAGTATGCGATTTTTAAGTTTTAAAATTTAATTTTCATTTTTAAAAATGGAGCATACTT
Organism: Pegoplata infirma; assembly: GCA_963921195.1. Classification (NCBI taxonomy): domain Eukaryota; kingdom Metazoa; phylum Arthropoda; class Insecta; order Diptera; family Anthomyiidae; genus Pegoplata; species Pegoplata infirma. The sequence goes on along the minus strand of OY992537.1, from coordinate 191,411,031 downwards.
AGGGAGTGGAGATAGGGCGTAGGTATGTTTTGAAAAAATGTTGTAGGGTAAAAATAAATGGGGGTCGGTCTCACTAATGACACCTCTCGGACGCACCATTGGACCGGTAGAAGCTGATAAAATAAAACAAATTTACAAAAAATAAAAAAATGTATGGGGACGGCCTTAACAGTTAAAGATAGTGGGTAGTTCTGTTCAGAGAAAATGTTTGGACTTAAAAAAATATTGTGGGTCGGTCATACATTTTGTTGCTCTAAGAGCACTATTAGGGCAGTTAGAACGGTTCTAGCAAATTTTAAAAAATGTCGTTTTGTGTGGGAGCCCCCTTAGAAATTGGAGATAGGGTATCAGTTTGTTCCAAAGAAATGTTAAGACAAAAAAATTAATGGGGGTCGGTCTTTTAAAGGACCCCCTGCGACGCACCATTCGAGCAGTAGAAATGATTTTAAGATCGGAAAATTACAATAAAATTTTTTCAAAAAATTTAAGAAAATAGTAATAATCGTTATCCCACGATCCCCCTGGTCAAAAAATTTGTAGAATCGATAGAAGTTTTACACAAAAAAATTTCAAAAAAATCGAAGAGTACAAACATTTTCAAAAATGAGATTTAAATTTTTTTAAAGCGCTTTTAAGAATTTTTTTTTTAAAGTACGTCAAAAAAAAAATTTTGACAAAAAAAAAATTGAAATTTGGACCATTATTGAAGAAGTTATGATAAAAGAAGTTTAAGTAAAGGAACAAACTACCAATTTTTAAAAATATCTTTTGAACGGGTCATCAAAAAAATCTGAAAATTTACCACGAAGGAGTTTTCGAAGGGTACTAAAAACTGTAAACAAATTGGGAAAATCTAAAAAAAAAATTTTCAAAGTGCCCGATTTGACATGGAATGCACCATTTATAATAATGTAACATTTGTATCCCATATTATGTTCATAGACCTGCGCTTAGACCAAGGGGGTTAGAAAATTCGATTTTTTTCAGGCTGCCCTCTTTTGGGGGCTTGGTTATAGAAATTAATTAAAAATAACGATAAAAATTTATTATTAAAGCATAAATATCATAAACAAATAATTTGTTAACATATATAGCAAGGATACAGGTGTCCCCCACCCACTCCGCTGACCCCCCACCAAAAAAAAGGACTCCCCTGCAATTATTTTTTTTATTTTAAATATGTTGGAGGGTATAAAAGATTTGGCACAGGTTGGCGTAAAAGTGTGCGGATCTGGTATATATTTTCAGGAGCCCATTCTACAATTATAATATTTATTTTTTGTGAAAATTGAGTTGATGCATTAAAAATCAAGGGAGTTATGCCACTTTTTCAATACAAGTTGTATGGGAAGTGGGCGAAAAAGTGGGCGGACATTTTTGAAATTTCACACAAATGTTTCTGAGTGTTTAGAAATGATATGTGCCAAAAAAAATGCCGTAGGTCAAAATTTAATTTTCACTTTGTATGGGAGGTGGGCGTAAAAGTGGGTGGATCTTTTTTTTTTAGCATTTTTTTCTTTATTCAAACAAAAAATGCCTATGTGCCAAGTTTCATTGTTCTTCGACAACTTCTTCTATTTTTAGCCGCTCGTTCTATGAACATCAACCAATGTGCGCCGCCAACTAAGCTACAGGGGCCCCTATATGAACATGTTTGAGTGTATGTGTTACAAACTTTGTGATAAGTTTTTATATTACCCTAGATCACCCAGTGAAGGGTAGAAATAAAAATAAAAAAACAATACCAAACATGTTCATAGAATTTTTTTTATACAAAAGACTATCTACAAAATCAGTCAACATCGTCGTAACTCAACTCAATTCATTGCATGTGATATGAACAATGTTGATGATGATGATGTGGATGTGGATGATGTTGATGTGTGATGAATGAATGACAACTTGTATGCACAATCATCTTTTTGTCTGTCATTGTCATACCAACCTTCATTTTTACGTTTTGTGTTTTTCTTTTTTTTTTTGGATTTTCATTATATTAAATGCTTTTGTTCAAAACGTTTAAAATAGTTGTTATTTTTTACGTGTTTATACATACCGTGAATTTTTATGGTTCTTATGTTACGCCCTCATATACATAAATACTCCTTTTATTCTATTTTTTTCTTTATTTTTTTTTTTCTTTAAAAAGGAAGTAAGTTATTTTTTTTTTCTTAGACATTTTTTATATACTCTACATCTATTGTTGTATATTTCCGCTATTATTTCCAAGAAGGAGTGGAATATTTAAAGTATTATATCCGTTTTTAATGGTATTTGCAACTCAAAATTGGGCGGATTGGATTAACAAAAGTGTTAAAATTAAGAATTTAATAGGTAATTTGAAATCTTCGCGGGTAAAATGGAAAGGGGAATTTAAATCTGATGTGAAGATGTCACAGGATCAAAGCATGAGAAGATATCACAGAATCAAAGAAATTTTTATTATAGTATGTTTGGAGATGAAAAACTATTCAGAGTCGTTGAATATTTCAACAGGAAAATAAATGACCTCAAACTACAACACCTCCATATTATTTTAGAAAATACAAATTATATTTCACAAATTCATAGTAGTAATTATATTTAAGAAAATTTGATTGATAATTCAAAAATTTCTAATTAGATTTCAAAAATTCCCGTTTGCATTTCAGTAATTTCAATTAAACAAACATGTTTCAAAAATTTTAGTTTATATTTTAAAAATTTCAAATCGGACACTTTGAAAAATTTTTTTTTTAGATTTTCCCAAACTACTTTTAAAAATTTGTAGTTTGTTCCTTTACTCAAACTTCGTTTACTCATAACTTCTTCAATAATGGTCCAAATTACATTTTTTTTTGTTCAAAATTTTTGTATTTTTACGTTCTTTAAAAAAAAATCCAAAAAAAAAAAATCTTAAAAGTGTTCTAGAATGCTATTTTTAAGTTTTAAAATTTAAATCTCATTTTTGAACATCTATGTACTCTTTGGTTTTTTTTTAATTTTTTTGTGTAAAACTTCTATCGATTCTACAAATTGTTTGCCCAGTAGGACCGTGGGATAACGATCCTACTATTACTATTATTTAAAATTTTTTGAAAAAATGTTATTGTGATTTTCCAATCTTAAAATCATTTCTACTGCTCCAATGGTGCGTCATAGAGGGGTCATTTCCAAGACCGAGCCCCATTAGTTTTTACGTCTAAAAATTTTTTCGGAACAAACTAATACCCTATCTCCAATTTCTAAAGGTGCTCCCACGCAAAATTTTTTTTTTAATTTTTTGATAAAATTTTTTTCCAATGGTTCTTCATAGATATTTCTAAATATTTCTTCGGAACAAAATAATACCCTATCTCCAAAATATAAGGGGGCTCCCACAAAAAATGATAGTTTTTAAAATTTGTTTCAACCGCTCCAACTGCCCTAATATTGCCCATAGAGCAATTAGTTCAAACATTTTCTCTGAACACACCTACCCTTTATCTTTAACTATTAAGGCAGTCCCCATACATTTTTGCAAAACATACCTACGCTCTATCTCCACTCCCTAAGTATGCTTTCATTCAAAATTACATTTTTATAAAATTTGCTCTAACTGTAATTTGAATAGGAGCCTACTTGTGGAGTGGAGATAGGACGTAAGTATTTTTAAAAAAATGTTGGAGGGTAAAAATAAATAGGGGTCGGTCTCACTAATGACCCCTCTCGGCCGCATCATTGGCCCGGTAGAAGCTGATTAAATAAAACAAATTTACAAAAAATAAAAAAAACAAGCCTTTAAAAACTGTTTCACTGTTTACTTACATCATATGAAACTTAAAAAAGTCCAAAGTGTAAACAATTTAATAATTTTATTAAAAGCAGCACTATATTGCTAACAAAATTATGTTGCTATATTAAAAAAATAAATTCATAATTTTGAGACATATTTTTAATAAAAACCCTTAAACTAAAATAAAACTCATATTAACTAGCAACATGTTGCTAGCAACATTTTAAGATTTCACAAAATGTATTTCTTTTAGTTTTCATGTAAAAATTAACATCATATGAAACATAAAAAAGTAGAAAAGTTAAATTCGACTTGGCCGAATCTATGAATACCCTCCACAATGCCCTTTTTAAGTATAGTAAATTTTCTAACATGAAAAAAATAACATTTTTGGTTAAAAATATTTTACTTTCTGTAAAAAAACTTTTTTTTATTAATTTTTGAAAAAAAAAACAAAAATTACTAATTTTTTTTTGAGTGTAAAGTTTTTTTTGAGTGTATTTTTTTTTTTGTTTTAGTGTAAATAAACTTTTTTTTTTTAATTTTTGAAAAATAAAAAAAAATAATTTATCAATTTTTTTTTTGAGTGTAAAATTTTTTTTTAAGTGTAAACTTTTTTTTGGTTAGAAATATTTTATTTTCTGTAGAAAAACTTTTTTTTAGTAATTTTTGAAAAAAAAAAAAATACTAATTTTTTTTTTGAGTGTAAAATTTTTTTTGAGTGTATTTTTTTTTTTTTTTAGTGTAAAAAAACTTTTTTTGTTAATTTTTGAAAAAAAAAAAAAAATAATTTACCAATTTTTTTTTTGAGTGTAAAATTTTTTTTGAGTGTAAACTTTTTTTTTAAGTGTTTTTTTAAGTAAGTGGTTTAGTGTAAAAATATTTTTGTGTGACAAAAATACCTTTTAAAATATTTTTCTGACTTACAAATGTTTTTAAAACATGTTTAACGGGTTTCAACACGTGAATTTAAGGTGAACTAATCTGAAATTTACGGTTTTGCTAATAACTTTTGAACCGCCGGACCGATTTGGCTGAAATTTGAAACGAACCGGACCAAAGGAACGGTTAATATATCCGCCACACTTCAGCACCCTCAGAATTGCCGTTCGAAAGTTACAGTGTGTTTTATCTCGTAAATTCCAGAAAATCCCTTGCCGAAATTCACTCACTTGCTTATAACTTTTGAACCACTGGACCGATTTCGCTGGATTGCAATACCAACCTGACCAGGTAAATGTCCAACATATATGCCAAACTTCAGGAGCCTCCGTATAGTCTTTCAAAAGTTAGCGTGTTTTCAACAGACAGACAGACAGACAGACAGACAGACAGACGGACAGACGGACGGACGGACGGACGGACGGACGGACGGACGGACATCGCTAGATCGTCTTAAAATCGATCGAGGATCATGAATATATATACTTTGTGGGGTCCTAGACCAATATTTCGAGGTGTTACAAACGGAATGACAAACTTATATATACCCTCTATCACTAGAGTGGAGGGTATAAAAATGTATGGGGACCGCCTTAATGGTTAAAGATAGAGGGTAGCTGTGTTCGGAGAAAATGTTTGGACTAAAAAAAATGTTGTGAGTCGGTCATGCATTTATTGGCACTCTTAGCACGGTGCCCTGGATAGAATTTAAATAAAATTTTGGTGTTACTCCAATTTTTAAGTGGATTATGTTTTTAGAAGATAAAAGAAAGAAAATGAGCCAAAAAAGAAAAAAAAGTATTAGGCGCTTTTTTTTTGGCGGGCAAAAAGATGAATTTCAAAAAAAACAAAAAAGAATTTATTCTTTCAAATGCATTAAAATTTGTATATACGGATGTAAATTCATCACATATTTACTTATCAGTGAGATTTAGATATATATGTAACATATTTTTCCAGATATGAGACTTAAAAGAATAATTTCACTATTAATTGAAACTAAATGAAATATGTCCTTGTAAATTGTATTTAAAAATGTTAGTTCTTAAAAGTTTTCAGTGTACTACTCAGACGGACAGCAGAACACAAAGCTGCCGCAGTTTAGACCTTAGTGAGTCATATAAATTTAAAAGAATTAATACTTTTTTGTTAATTTTTTTTTTCAAATCTAAGAAAAATCAGAAAACGATAGTAAAAATCATTAAAAATGCGTTTGCAATGCCTAAGGAAGAGTAAAATAAAGTAAATAGTTTAAAAAGAGATACAGAAAGTGGTTTGGACTATTTGTTTATTGCGAAACTTATGGATGGACTTAATATCCTTTTTTAATTTTGTTTATTTCGCCAAAAATCCTTTGAAAATTTTGTTTGTATTGTTGGGGTAACTTCCCCCCTTCAAAATCTAGAAACAGGATCAATATTAAATGTGAAGTAGCTGCTAGAGTTAAAATTTTCATTAAATTAAAGAAGAAATTTGATTTAGTCTCACTAAATAGTTTTTTTTTTTTTTATAATATATCTTTATTTGCGATCTGTCTAACAAACAAAACAATAAGCAAATTTCTTAATTTAATAGCAATTGACATGTGGTGCAAAGTTCCAATAAACTTCACAACTTGATACAAAAAATTATAGTTTTATATAAAATACTTTTAATACAAAGAATTTCTAACTACTTATGCGTATAATTCATAAATATGGCAATATGTACAAAAAGAGAAAATGAGTTTTTTTTTTTTTTTTTTTTTTTTTTGATTTTTATGTTACATATTTACAGTTTAGGGTTTAGCTTCTAAATGGTAAATCTAATATATGGGTTCGTTTTAATCTTCTTATTTCGTTGCTGTCATCGAGGAGAGAAATTGCCAAAGGATTGGAGTGATCACTTAGTCTTTGTAAATACCTTTCACTAAAGTTGCGAATTTCTTGGGAAACTGATGGAATGTCAAGATCAAGAAGTATGTGCTTATTTGTAACAAACCATGGTGCATTTGTGATTAACCTTAGAGTTTTTGATTGGTATCTTTCTAGTATACTTCTGTTTGATTTGCTTGTAGTACCCCAGAGTTGTATCCCATACGTCCAAACTGGTTTAAGGATTGCTTTATATATTCTAATTTTGTTGTTTAAGTTGAGCTGGGATTTTGGTCCCAAGAGCCAATAAAGTCTCTTGTTTTTTATGTTAAGTTGATTTTGTTTAGCCTTAATGTGTGGTTTCCAGGTAAGGCGTCTATCAATTGTCATGCCAAGGTATTTGACGACTTCACGTTGTGGGATAACCTGTTGATTAATACTAACATCAGGGCAGTTTCCCCTACGTAATGTGAATGTAGCATGGTTTGACTTTTCGGAATTTACTTTTATATTCCATTTTAGGAACCATTTTTCGAGTAGGTTGAGAACATTTTGAACGAGAAGAGAGGCTTCCGCTTTACAAGGACTTGTTGAGATAATAGCAGTATCATCTGCGTAGGTGGCTACTGTAACATCTGGAGTTGTTGGCATATCAGCTGTAAATATTGTGTATAAAATTGGGCCGAGTACGCTGCCTTGTGGAATACCGGCATTAATTGAAAGTATATTCGATCTCTCGTCTTTTATTTTCACATAAAAATATCTATTGGATAAATAGCTTTGGAAAAAAAGGAAATATGGCGCCGGTAACATTTTCTTAATTTTGTAGAGTAGACCTTGATGCCACACCCTATCAAAAGCCTGCTGCACGTCAAGAAAAACAGCTGAGCAGTACTGTTTTTTCTCAAGTGAATCAGATATAACATTAACAACCCTGTGACACTGCTCTGGAGTTCCATGTTTATGTCTAAAGCCGAACTGGTGTTCCGGAATTATATTCCCTTTTTCCAGCACTGGTTGCAGTCTTTTTAAAAATATTTTTTCAAATACTTTGGAAAATGTTGCCAGTAAACTTATTGGTCTGTACGAAGACAAAATATTATTTGGTTTGTTTGGCTTTGAAATCATTATGATCTCGGCACACTTCCATTGGGACGGGAAGTGATTAAGTCTAAGTATAGAATTATAGATTAGAGCTAGGAAGATAATGCATTTCCAACTCAGATTTTTGGCTACATATCCATTGACCAAGTCATACCCAGGAGACTTTTTTCTGTTCAATTTTTTTATTTCATTTTGTACTTCATTAGGCGAAATGTGTCGAATTGGCAAGTCCATTTGACATGGCGAGACCAAAAAGTTTTGTATTTCAATCTGATCAGCAAGAGTATTCATGTGGAATGGCTGAAATATTTCCTCTAAATGATTAGCGAAAGCTTCCGATATATCTTTATCTGATCGACACCAAGATCCATTTGAATTTTTTACAAGAATATTGAGCTTAGTTGGTCTTTTAATGTACTTGGTTGCTTTCCATAAAAGATGATCATCATATTTGGAGTTATTAATTTCATTAATGAACTCTGCGGTTGAATTATTTTTTTGGTCATCAAGAACCTTTTTTAGGTGCCTGCAAGCATTATTAAATAATCGTTTATTAGTTGGATTTCTGTTTTGTTGCCACACTCTTCTCAGCCTTCTTTTTTCCCGAATAAGTTCTCTGATTTCTGTCGATATTTTGAATTGGTTTGTCTGAACTTTACTATTTGTAGGTGTTGAATAGTAGCCCGCTTCATGAATGAGTTGGGTAAAATTCTCTACCGCTTCATCAACTTCATCACCGTTTTTTAAACTTAAATTTAAATTTAATTTTTGATCGAGCCGGTGTTGAAATATTTTAATATTTGATTGTGTAGTTAATATATTTTGACTTTGTGTTTTATAGTTACAACCAATTTTGTAATTTATTAAGAGTGGCGAGTGGTCAGAATCTAGTTCATTGCAGTCATGTATTTCTAAAAGCTGATTTGAAATGCCAGAATAAACAGCAAAGTCCAAAACATCAGGAATTTTACGGGGATCGGAGGGCCAGTAGGTTGGTGTACCGGTAGAAAGAACTGAGTATTTATTGTTTGTAATACACTTGTAAAGTTGGCTACCTTTTGGGTTTGTTAGTCTCGAGCCCCACCATGGATGCTTCGCATTAAAGTCACCACCAACAACAAATTTATGGCCTAGCGATTTAAAAAACTCATCATATTGTGAAGCCGTAACACTATGGCGTGGAGGGAAGTATATAGCAGATATCAAACAGTCCCCTTCATTGCTTTTAATCTTAATATTTGTGGCCTGTAGATAAGGTTTTTGAACTGGAGGGCATACTTCATATTTAATTGTATTTTTGACTAAGATACATGAACCACCACGAGCTCTGTTACTTGGATGATTAGTACAAACGGAATCAAATCCTCTTATATTAAAATATGACCTACTCGAAAAGTGAGTCTCTGATACTAAAAGTATGTCGATGAAATGTTGGTTTAAGAACAACTCTATTTCTCTTTTGTGATTGGAGAGGCCGTTGGCATTCCATATTGCTAATCGTAGATTTATTTGCATAGTTTGGTTATAAGAATATTCATCATATTTACAAGATTTGCTAAAATTGTTTCAATTCTTTGGAGGGTAGTTGCATTTATATCTTGCGAACTTTGTTGATTATTGGTGTTTCTTAAAGCATCAGCATAAGAAAATTGATTTGAATTAGGGTTATTATTATTATTTTGATTATTGCTATGTGTATTGCGAGTATTAATGTTTGGAAAATTTGAATTATTTAAATTTGGTTGAACATTATTAGTTGTTGTTTGTCTTCTGGTAAGATTCTTTCTTTGTAATATTTGCTTGTACACACTACAGCCTTTATAACTTGCAGTATGGTTTTGCAAACAGTTGGAACATTGTGGGGGAACGTTAAGTGCCTTGGTGCATACAGTAGTGGAATGATTTAAACCACACTTTACACATTTATAATGGTTTCTGCAATAGGATTTCGTATGTCCAAACTGTTGACATCTAAAGCATTGCACAATATCATCTGATTTAAATGGAGCTTCAATTTTAACAACTGCATTATATAAAAATTTAATTTTGTATATTTCCATGTTATTCTTATCTGGCTCTAAATCAACGAAAAACATTGACAGAGGGTCTTTTGAGATTTTACTTTTTACATTCGTAATATTCCTAACTTTATGACCATTTTTTTCAATTTCATCTTTTAGTACACAAGTTGGTGTAGTAAAATGTAAATTTTTAACTACGACTCTGTAAGCTTTTTCCTGCTTTAATTGATAGGTATGGAAGTTTATGCCTTTATCGTCTAAATATTTGATTAATTTTCTGTATGTCTCAGTGGATTTTGCCATTACTCTTACGTTACCATCTCTCATTGATTTATAGGAGAACCCATCTGCGGTAATAGCTTTTGTAAATTTATGAACCATACTTTTAATATCAGAAACATTAGGAATGATAATAGGTGGGGGTTTTGGATCTGAACTAGATTCATTATTATCATCACTCATATTTTCATCACAGGGATCTTGATTACAGTCTTGATCATCATCATTGATTTCTTGAAGTTCAATAAAAGAATTTTTGCTAGTTGAGGGAATATTATCAGTAGCATGCCGTTTATGTCTATGCATTTTTGGAGATTCAGTTTGACGTCGTTTTGTTGGCACAACTACCTGCCAAGCAGTATCACTGTCGTCATCACCGTCTTTACTTATTTCGCTGTCACTACCCATTCTGCTATGATAGCAGAAGATCAATAGGAAAGCTAGTGTTTGTAATTGTTTTTTTTTTTTGTTTGTTGTTTTTTATTTTTTAAGATTAATTTATTTAAATAACAAAGGGATTAACTTTGTCATTTGTTTCAAAAACAAAGGGATTAGCTTTGTTGTATGTTTTAATACACAGTTTTTACATTACGCTTTGCCAAAAACAAAGAGTTAATGTTGTTTTAAATGTTTAAAAAAAAATAATTTTAAATCACTATTCACAATGCACTAAACGTCTTGATAGTATCACGGTTAATGTCACTAAATAGTGAAATTATTCTTTTAAGTCTCATATCTGAAAAAATATGTCACATATGTATTTAAATCTCACTGACAAATGAATATGTGATGAATTTACATCTGTATAAAAAAATTTTGATGCATTTGAAAGAATAAATTCTTTTTTGTTTTTTTGAAATTCATCTTTTTGCCCGCCAAAAAAAAAGCGCCTAGTACTTTTTTTTCTTTTTTGGCTCATTTTCTTTCTTTTATAGTCCAAAAACATAATCCGCTTAAAAATTGGAGTAACACCAAAATTTTATTTAAATCCTCTCCAGGGCACCGTGTTAGGGCAGTTAGAGCGGTTGAAACAAATTTTAAAAACTGTAATTTTGTGTGGGAGCCCCCTTATAAATTGGAGATATGGTATTAGTTTGTTCCGAAGAAATATTTAGACGTAAAAATTAATTTAGACGTAAAAATTAATTGGAAATGACTACTCTATGACGAACCATTGGAGCAGTAGAAATGATTTTAAGCTTGGAAAATTACAACAAAATTTTTCCAAAAAATTAAAAAAAATAGTAATAATCATTATCCCACGATCCAACTGGGCAAACAATTTGTAGAATCGATAGAAGTTTTACACAAAAAAATTAAAAAAAAAATCAAAGAGTACATACATGTTCAAAAATGAGATAAAGATATTCTAGGCAACGAGAAAGCAGATGAGCTGGCAGAAAAAGGTGCAAGCCTTCGTCGGAATCCGATGTTTAACCCCCCTTTGTTACTGAATTCACTTCTGATCAAGTGCAAAGCTAGAGATATCTGGATATGCAGATGGACAAATTCAGACAGATATATTCAGGCTAAATCATTATGGGATGAAAACTTGACAAAACACACCCAAATTCTCCTAGATATGAATAGAAGACAACTGAGAATGGTAATAAATCTTATAACTGGTCATAATACATTAGGCAAACATATGGTAAGAATATGTAGATTGAATGATAATACTTGTAGATGGTGTGGGGAAGCTGTCGAAGACAGCTAACACTTCTTATGTGAATGCCCTGCACTGCCTTTTAGAAGATTTAAACTATTTGGCTCTTATTTCTTTCAGAGCTTATTGGAAATTCGAAGCGAGAATCCTTAGACTCTACTGGTATTTATAAAAGCTTCAAAATGGAATGCATAACTGAAAACAATGCGAGTGATATAATTGAAGAGAGAATGTTTCGACCATTAAAGGAATCATTATAGGCCACATCAAGGCATCTTTGGACGTTGGTTTTTTTGTATAAACCGACGTCATCCTTCACAACCTAACCTATCCCACGATCCTACTGGGCAAAAAATTTGTAGAAACGATAGAAGATTTACACAAAAAAATTTCAAAAAATCAAAGAGTACATGCATTTTCAAAAATGAGATTTAAATTTTTCAAACTTAAAAATCGGATACTAGAGCACTTTAAAGATTTTTTAGATATTTTTTTTAAAGTACATAAAAAAAAAACTTTTTGAAAAAAAAAAAAAATTAATTTGGACCATTATTGAAGAAGTTATGAGTAAAAGAAGTTTGAGTGACCAACTTTTAAAAATTCGATAACTTTTGAACCAGTCATAAAAAAAATCTAAAAATATACCACGAAGGAGTTTTCTAAGGGTACTAAAAACTGTAAACAAATTAGGAAATTCTAAAAAAAAAAATTATTCAAAGTGTCCGATTTGACATGGAATGCCCCATATATTTTAGACATTTTTTTTATGCTTTTCAGAAAATTCAATTCCTATTTTAAAAATTCTATTTGTATTTTAAAATTTTCCACTTCCAAATTTTCTATGTAATTGCTTTTTTGAAAATTCTATTTGGGAATCAAAAATTTCCATATAGGAAATATGAGCAAATTTTGTAATTCAAATTTTTCAACACAGAAAATAAAAACAAAATTAAATACAGATGGAATTATTACAGTTTGAAATTTTTCTAATACAAATGAAATTTTTGGCGTACGGACATAGCGCCCAAGGTCTTATCGCCCAAAACCGTAAATGACATATCGCCCACGCTGCGACATATAGCCCAAAATGTTTTCTGCGTAGCCGGCCTTCGGCCGGGCTTAGGGATTACATACTCCATGCATTAAACCCACCCTCTCTGCAAACCAAGGCTATTTTGGTTATCAGGCCTTTTTGAGGCATAACAAATTTGAAAGCGCAAAGGACTGCTACCCTAGAAATCTTTACTTTGCGGAGAGGGTGGGTTTAATGCATGGATTTTGTAATCCCTAAGCCCGGCCGAAGGCCGTCTACGCATAAACACTTTAAAATATTGTGTTAAAAAAAAAAAACAATTTTGGTGAGTTTTATGATTATTTTTTTGGGTGCTATGACATTTTATAAATTAACATTTTGATATTTGGGTAATATGACATTTTTGATAATTTATATAAATTTAAAGAAAATTGTTAAAATACCCAAAAGTAATGGCCATATCGTCCAAAAAATTTTGCAACAACAACTAACACACATTTTTTTTTGGGTGGAATGACTTTTTTAAATTGGGCGATATGCACTTGGGCGCTATGTCCGTACGCCGAAATTTTTTCAAAACAAAAAAGAATTTTCTAAAATTCAAATACATTCTGAAATACAAAAGAGAGGCTTAAAGCACTGGAGGTCCTAGTAACTTTTGTTTAATAATGAGAAATAGGAGATTAATATGTAATAATTTGTCTGATTTTCAACCGATTTTGTTTTTATTGCCTTATCTGAGAGACATATTTGTGCAAATAACAATTATGTTATCATTTGAATTCAACTTTACTCAAAATATAGAAGAAATTAAGAAAATTAATAGAAAGTCAATTTTAGAAAAAAATGCCCCCCTTGTGCTTTAACACCCTCAAATGGAATTTTTTGAAAAACATTTAGAAAATTTTGAGATTCAAATGGAAATTTCTGAAATACAATTGGAAATTTCCATTTGAATCTCAAAATTTTCTAAATGTTTTTCAAAAAATTCCATTTGAGGCTCTTAAAGCACAAGGGGGGCATTTTTTTTTTTCTAAAATTGACTTTCTATTCATTTTCTTAATTTCTTCTATATTTTGAGTAAAGTTGAATTCAAATGATAACATAATTGTTATTTGCACAAATATGTCTCTCACATAAGGCAATAAAAACAAAATCGGTTGAAAATCAGACAAATTATTACATTTTAATCTCCTATTTCTCATTATTAAACAAAAGTTACTAGGAATGTATTTGAATCAGAATGTATTTGAATTTTAGAGAATTCTTTTTTATTTTGAAAAAATTTCGGCGTACGGACATAGCGCCCAAGTGCATATCGCCCAATTTAAAAAAGTCATTCCACAAAAAAAAATGTGTGTTAGTTGTTGTTGCAAAAATTTTTGGACAAATTTATGGCCATTACTTTTGGGTATTTTAACAATTTTCTTAAAATTAATATAAATTATCAAAAATGTCATATTACCCAAATATCAAAATGTTAATTTATAAAATGTCATAAAACTCACCAAAATTGTTTTTTTTTTTTTAACACAATATTTTAAAGTGTTTATGCGTAGCCGGCCTTCGGCCGGGCTTAGGGATTACAAAATCCATGCATTAAACCCACCCTCTCCGCAAAGTAAAGATTTCTAGGGTAGCAGTCCTTTGCGCTTTCAAATTTGTTATGCCTCAAAAAGGCCTGATAACCAAAATAGCCTTGGTTTGCAGAGAGGGTGGGTTTAATGCATGGAGTATGTTATCCCTAAGCCCGGCCGAAGGCCGGCTACGCAGAAAACCTTTATTTCAATAAAAGAAATCATAGAAGTCGCAATTTCGACATTTCGCCCAAAAAAAATATTTTGGATTTTTTGACAATTTTGTTTTGGAAGAAATATAATTTTTAGACCTATCATTTTGGGCTAAATGTCGCAGCGTGGGCGATATGTCATTTACCGTTTTGGGCGATAAGACCTTGGGCGCTATGTCCGTACGCCAAAAATTTCATTTGTATTACAAAAATATCAAACTGTAATAATTCCATCTGTATTTAATTTTTTTTTTATTTCCTCCCTTGTGCTTTAAGACCCTCAAATGGAATTTTTTGAAAAACATTTAGAAAATTTTGAGATTCAAATGGAAATTTCTGAAATGCAATTGGAAATTTCCGAAACATAATGGAAATTTCTAAATTATAATTGAACATTTTTAAATTATAAATGAAAATTTTTTAATATATAATTGCAAATATTTTGAGTAGGATTATTTTAGCTCGAGGAAATTTTTTTTTTATAATTATAGTTTACAGAGATATTGATCCATAACATTTTCAATTTATTTTCCAAATTAAATCTCACGCTGAATTTAAAACGAAATCCAAAGTTTCAAATGTAGAAAAGTTTCCAAGACATTGCAAACTTGTTCAAATGTTCAAATTTTTAAAAATTGGTTTTCCTTAAATAAAAATATCTCTGGACCAAACCGGTGGATTTCATTTAAAATGTTATTTATAGCCTTATCAATTTTTTAATCCACACTTATCAATTTGATTATCGCCATAAAAGCTTTAAATCGAATTTAGTAGAAAATGGTGTAGAATAAACTCTGTTTTGATTAGAAAAACTAGTTTTAAATATTTACTTTCTACCGGAAGTACCATAAAATTACATTACAATCTACACCTAATATTTAAGTTGCAGAAAATGTCATCATTTTTCACTCAAACTAGAAAAACATACAAGTATCGCTTAGTCCACATACTACACCCTCCCAAATATATATAAACTACAATGAACAAAATGTCAAGCGATGACTTGTGCAGTTAAGTGACCATCATGGAGCATATAACATGACACAGTGGCCATCATCAGTCATGTACAGTGACAGCTACAAAAACAGGCAGCAATCACAAGCATACACCCCACTCCCTGCTGCAAACTAAGAATATTCGCATAATGGAAAATGTTGAAAAACGAAATAGGAAAATGTAAAAAAAACTTGAAAAAAAAATCCATGGAAGTATAACAACTTTTTATGTGGAAAGCTTCGTTTACTTTAAAAATATAGTGAGCAAAATGTAATAGCAACAAATGTCAAAATGTCCACCCAATTTTCTCAAGCATTTTCTCTTTCTCACACTTTTAATGTCTACTACAAAACTACTGCAACTAGACGTAAATGTCTAAAGAGGACTTTATTCTTTTTTTTTGAGTTAAGGCATGCGAATATAAATTATGTCCTGTGACAGGCAGTCAGGCTGCAAGTCAAGCAAAATATAAAGTGTATACATGCATATGCGTTCCAATGCTGTTGCTACTACTTCTACTTCCATTAGGAATGAAAGTAGAAAATAACACACAAACTTACTACACCCGAAAAAGGACAGCAAAAGACTTTAAAGAAGATTTCATAGCAGACATGCTTATATTTTCTATAAAAAATTGTAGAGCTAGCAATAAATCGATAATACAAAATTTTCTAACGACAATTGTAAAAAAAATCGATAACACAAAATTTTTTATAGAAAATTGTAAAATTAACCAATTTTTTAAGTTAATATTATAGATCTATCGATAACACCAACGTTTCTTTAGGATAATGTTGTGTAATCAATATTTAGATAACAAAGTATTTTCTAAAGCAAATTGTAGAGTTATCGATATTTCAATATCATACAATTTTCTAAATAAACTTGTAGAGTTATCGATACATCTAAAGAAAGACTTATCGATTTATTGATATTCCAAGATTTACTAAAGAAAATTTTGGACTGATTGATAACACAAAGCTTTCCTAAAAATTGTAGAGTTATCGATAAACCGATAAGTCAAAATTTTCTATGGAAAATTATAGAGTTATCGAAAGCACAAATTTTTTTATGAAAAGTGTGGAGTTCCCGATATATCGACAACATAAAATTTCCTTTATCAGAAATGTTTGAGTTAAAAATCTATCGATAACCTAAAAAGTTTTTACAGAAAACTTAAGATTTATCGACATATCGATTAAACAAAATTTTCAATAAAAAATTGCGGATTTTTCGATTACGCAAAATTAAAAAAAAAAAAAAATTATAGATATGTATATAGTGAAAACGCAAAGTTTCTATAGAAAATTGTAGAGTTATCGATAATTCTACAAACTTCTTTTTAAATAGCTTTTATTTTTTGTGTTATCGATACATCGATAATTCAACAGTTTTCTATGCAAAATTTTGTATTATAGATATATCGATAATTCAACAATTTTCTATAAAAAATTTAGTGTTATCAATATATCGATAATTCAACAATTTTCTATAGAACATTTTATGTTATCAATATATCATTAATTCAACAATTTTCTATGAACAATTTTGTGTTATCGGTATATCGATAATTCAAAAATTTTCCATAGAATGTTTTGTATTATCGATAAATCGATAACAATTTAACAATCGATAGCACAACATTTTCTAAAGAAATTTGTTGAATTATCGATACATCGATAACACGAAATTGATGAATTATCGATATATCACTAACACAAAATTTTTTATATTAAATTGTTGAATTATCGATGTATCGATAACACAAAATTTTCTATAGATTTTTTTTTATTACCGATATATCGATAACAACAAATTTTCTATATTAAATTGCTGAGTTATCGATATACCGATAACACAAAATTTACTATTGAAAATTTTTGATTTATCGATATATCGATTATACAAAATATTCTATAAAAAATTGTTGAATTACACCACTCAACACTCATTTTCTGGTTTGAATTCTGATGATCAATTTTAGTAGATCTTGATCTCCTGATTCCAAATCTGTTCTCCAAATTTTCCCATCACGTCCAGATTTTTAGTTATTCACGGTTGAAAATGCGAAAAATGACGATTTTTGCGTTATTTAAAAGCCTGCACAGCAGCCATTCAGTGGAATACAAATCTGGTATAAAGCGTAAAAGTATTATTTGTCTATTGTCCAACATAGAAAACTATTTTTTTCAAATTATTACTTTTTGTTGGGTTACACTTGCGTTTTAAAATGATACTGTTAAAATTACCATTTTTGTAAAAAAGGTAAGGTAGATAGATACCTTAGTTTTTTTGACATTTTTCAAAGAAAAACTAAAAAAAAAAAAATATTTTACAAATTCAAGTTTTCTTTTTCGTATAAAGCGGCAGATATCTTTAATGGGTTTAAAAACCTATAAGAAAGAATTAACTTTTGCCTAAACTTTGAGCTCATCACAGTAAAGATTGATCATCTGGTTTTTGTTTTAGAGCCTTTTAAAAATGAAAAATGCTTTTTCTAATTTTTTCACAGTGTTTTTTTAAAATGCATGTTTGGCCAATAATAGTGCAACAACTTCAAATTTTTTTGATCATATATTTGAGATTATAGTTCAATTCTACTCTAACGCTTTATACCAGATTTTAATTCTACCCAGTGGCTGCTGTGCAGGCTTTCAAAAAAAGCAAAAATCTAATTTTTTCGCATTTTCAACCGCGGATAATTAAAATTCTAGACGTGATGGAAAAATTTCGAGCACAGATTTGGAATCAGCGAATCAAAATCTTTTAAAATTATATATGAAACTTCAAACCGGAGCCAAAAACCTTCGATTTGTTGAGCGGTGTAATTCAACAATTTTCTATTGAAAATTTTCTGTTATCGATATATTCATAATTCAAAAATTTTCTATAGATTATTTTGTGTTACCGATTTATCGATAATTCAACAATTTTCTCTACAAAGTTTTGTGTTCAACAATTTTCTATGCAAAATTTTGTGTTATCGATACATCGATAATTCAACAATTTTTTATGGAAAATTTTGTATTATCGATAATACAAAATTTTGTGTTATCGATACATCGATAATTCAACAATTTTCTATGCAAATTTTTGTATTATCGATGTATCGATAATGCAACAATTTTCTATAGAAAATTTAGTGTTATCAATATATCGATAATTCAACAATTTTCTATGAAAATATTTGTGTTGTCAATATATCGAGAATTAAATAATTTTCCATATAATGTTTTGTATTATCGATAAATCGATAAGTCAACAATTTGAACAATCGATATATCGATAACACAAAATTTTCTATAGAAATTTGTTGAATTATCGATACATCAATATCACAAAATTGTTGAATTATCGTTATATTAATTACACAAAATTGCTAATATTAAATTGTTGAATTATCGATATATCGATAACACAAAATTTTCTATAGAAATTTTTTTTATTATCGATATACCAATAACTAGAGTTTTTCTTTTCCCGGACTTTTTCATTTCCCGGGAAAGCGGGATTCATTTTTCAATTTCCCGGGATCCCGGGAATTCCCGCAATAACTAAAAACCCAAATTTTTTGTCAAAAAAATATATAAAAACCTTATGAATGCGATTACACTATTTATAATGTTTATTAACACCAATAAAATCTTATTTAGTACCTTTAAAACAGAAAAAAATAAGTTTCGAGAAAAAAAGAACAATTTTTGTTACCCAGTTTTTATAAAAAAAAACGGTGCAAATATATTAAAATCATTTAAAAGTATTTTTAAGGGAATATGTTATTTCACATCGCTTTATCTGTTTTAATAAAAAAATTCATCATTTATTCCAATTCATCTCAGTTCATTTTTATAATTGGCTCTCAACGCTTTGCCTCTAAAACACAATGAAACTGATTCACAGGAATTTCTCTATTATGTTTCTGAAACTGGATGTAACTGTTTCAGAGAAATGAAATTATAAGAAAATTTACCCCAAAAATTATTAAAAAAATTAAAAATCCTGGTTTCTAAAAAAAAACTGTCATCCTTTACGCAGATTATATATCTTATATCGATTTAAAAAGAATCATGTCCAGAGACATAAATATTTTGTAAAGAAACAATTATTCATACTCCAAATTTTTATAATGCAGTTCTCAGAAAGAAAATTTCTTAGCTTCTGAAAAAAAAGTATCAAGATCTGATAACAGAGCCCAACAAAAAGCAAATGAAAGCACAATAAACCCTCGACACTTTTTTTTTGGGTTTAGCGCTAGATTTTTTTACACGCATTTGAAGTTGGTGAACTTTTATTATAATTATAATAATAATTGCTTAAAAATTGTATACGGCGTATGATTAACTTTGTAATTGCCTTTAAATAACAATCATACGCAACGGTGAACAGTGGATTATTTTTATTAATTTGGCTATTCAGTAAATAGGTACAGGACCGATTGCAGCGAAATTCATACCGGTTGTAGCTAACGCAATTTCGAGCTTATGTTTAGACCAGGGGCCCCTATTGTAGGACAGGTTTAGTACACAGAAGCTTTAATTGCTTTAAAATATGTGTAAAAATAATCTAGCGCTGAATTAAAAAAACGTCTTGATGGCTTTGTTATGTAAAATGTAAACTTTAATTTGCTTTTGGTTTCATTCTATTCCGATTCGGAAATTTCGATTCCTTGTGTAATTATATCCTATCGAAATTTTGATACTGTGAGACTTTTTTCATTTCGTAAGTCTCAGATTTCATGAAATTTTTTAGTTATAACGTCTCCCTTTTTGGGCCCTCATGGTCCCTGCGTACGTTTCTGTCATCAATTATCAAGAATTTTAATAAAATCTCTAAAAAATCACATACTAAATAATCAATAGAAGTCGAAAATCAACAATTTCAAAGAAACTAAAATTCCCGGGAATTCCCGCTCTATTTCCCGGGATTTCGGGATCGAAAATTTACGGGAATTCCCGGGAATTCCCGTCCCGGGAATTCCCGTGAAAAACTCTACCAATAACACAAAATTTACTATAGAAAATTGTTAATTTATCGATATATGTCAGGAATTTCTTCATGGGGTTCTAGAGTATTTTCGGGTGAGAATATTTTCCGTCCTGGGGTTTCAACATTTGCACACAAAATGTGTACAATTATTAAACATTTTGTGTGTACACCTACATGCGAACTGCTTACTAAATTCGATAGCAGTACACACAAAGTGTGTAATTTTAAATTATGTGTGTCTAAAAATCGTCAGTATGTGTGTAAAAATGCATATAAAATGTTCAAAATTGCAAGTTTTTTATTCCTATAGAAAATAAATCCAACAAGTGCATTTTGTTTTTTTCATAGTTTTTATTTTTACATTAGTTAAAAAAATATAAATTGCTAAAATATATTAACAGGAACATTAATAGAATGCTTAATATTAAAAACTGCAACAAACTAGGAAAAAAAATAAATTAAAATATTATTAAACACGTTATCTAAAAGATAATAAAAATTTATTTTTTAAACATTATCAATTTTATATTTTTTTAAGGAAAGAA
Organism: Pegoplata infirma; assembly: GCA_963921195.1. NCBI lineage: Eukaryota > Metazoa > Arthropoda > Insecta > Diptera > Anthomyiidae > Pegoplata > Pegoplata infirma. The sequence continues at coordinate 191,390,063 of OY992537.1, read as the reverse complement.
TTTTAAAAATGAACAAAATCTTAACGAAAACTTCTAAGTTCGTGATCTTTTTGAAAGAAAGTCCTCTCTTTTAGAATAGGGATTTGGAATCTGAGTTTGGATTTTATGAATTGTTGTTTCATCTAAAAGTAAATAAAAATGTAAAAAAAGTTAATACTTAGTATTTTTTTCTATTGAATTCATATCACCTTTTCTATAGAAATATATTTTAGATTCCGAGAATTTTTCTATTAAAAAATTATCTCAGATTCTGAGATTTTTTTATAGATGTCACACTCATGTCACAGATTCTATAGAAAAATTGTCTCAGATTATAAAAATATTCCTATAGAAAAAATTTCTCAACTTCTGAAAATGTTTTTAAAGAAAAAATGTTTCAGATTCTAATAAATTTGTTTTATAAAAAAAATTCCCAAAATTTGAGACAATTTTTTATGGAAAAAATCTCAGAATCTGAGATAATTTTTTAATAGAAAAATTCTCGGAATCTGAAACATTTTACTATAGAAAAGGTGACATGAAATTCTCAGGATCTGAGACATTTTTTCAACACAAAACTTATCAGAATCTGAGACATTTTTTCTATAGAAAAATTCTCAGAATCTGAGACATTTTTTCTAAATTCTCAGAATTTGAGACATTTTTTCTATAGAAAAATTCACAGAATCTGAGACATTTTTTCTATAGAAAAATTCTCAGAATCTGAGACATATTTTCTATTGAAAAATTCTCAGAATCTGAGACATTTTTTCTATAGAAAAATTCTCAGAATCAGATACATTTTTTTTATAGAAAAATTCTCAGAATCTGAGACATTTTTTTTATAGAAAAATTCTCAGAATTTGAGACATATTTTCTATAGAAAAATTCTCAGAATCTAAGACATATTTTCTATTGAAAAATTCTCAGAATCTGAGACATTTTTTCTATAGAAAAATTCTCAGAATCTGAAAATTTTTTTCTATAGAAAAATTCCCAGAATCTGAAACATTTTTTCTATAGAAAAAATTCTCAGAATCTGAGACATTTTTTCTATAGAAAAATTTTTAGAATCTGAGACATTTTTTCTATAGAAAAATTTTCAGAGTCAGAGACATTTTTTCTATAGAAAAATTCTCAGAATCTGAGACAGAGACAAATTCTCAGAATCTGAGACATTTTTTCTATTGAAAAATTCTCAGAATCTGGTTCATTTTTTCTATAGAAAATTCTCAGAATCTGATACATTTTTTCTATAGAAAAATTCTCAGAATCTGAGACATTTTTTCTATAAAAAATTCTCAGAATCTGAGACTTTTTTTTTATAGAAAAAGTTTCAGAATCTGACACATTTTTTCTATAGAAAAATTTTTAAAATCTGAGACATTTTTTCTATAGAAAAATTCTCAGAATCTGAGACATTTTTCTATAGAAAAATTCTCAGAATCTGAAAATTTTTTTTATAGAAAAATTCTCAGAATCTGAGACATTTTTTCTATAGAAAAGTTCTCAGATTCTGAAAGCTTTTTTCTGTAGAAAATTTCTCAGAATCTTAGACATATTTTCTATAGAAAATTTCTCAGAATCTATGACATTTTTTTATAGAAAATTTTTCAGAATCTAAAGCATTTTTTGTATAGAAAATTTCTCAGAATCTGAGACTTTTTTCTATAGAAAATTTCTCAGAATCTGAAACATTTTTTCTATAGAATCTGAGACATTTTTTCTATAGAAAATTTCTCAGAATCTGAGACATTTTTTGTAAAACAAATTTCTCAGAATGTGAAACATTTTTTTTAATAAAAATTCTATAGAAAACTTTTCACGATTTGTTGGACTTACCTTTCTGGTGTAAAATTGCAAATTTATTTTGAAAGATCTTCACACAATAGATTCTTCTTAGGCATTACAAATATTCATATGTATACCATTTCGATTTTAATCTTGTTGATAAAAGTTTAAATGTTTTTGATACGGTTCTTCTATTTTTTTTTTATTTAATTTCTATATATTTAATTTCTATATATTTTAGTTTCTATATAAAATTTTCTGTTATTTTCGTTTTTATTTTATTGTATTTGACAAATTGAATTTATATTTTTAAATTTTGTACTATTACGCATTTAATGCTCAATACTATAAATCAAACACAAAATGTTTACTGCACCCAAAAAATTTCCCAGTTACTGGCTACTAAGAATTTAACTAAGTCCCAGTTAAAATACACCTAACTGAGCCCCAGTTGTTTTCACTCGGTTGATGGTAACTAATTTTATAAACAATTTTTAATTCAACTGAATTTCCAGTTACAGGCAACAGAATATTAGTTAAATTTGTGAAATCGTTGAAAATAGTTAATAATAACTGGTTAATAAATAAAAATTGTCAATGGGAACTGATGATTTTTCTTTTAGTTTCACCATTAAAAAAAAAAAGATTTTTTATTTTTAACACTGTTATTTTATTTAAGACATCATTACATTACAAAAACCATATAAAATCAGATTTTGAATTACCACATCTCAGATTTAGAATACCAAATTCTCTTCTTTACAGCCTCCTAACATATTTCTTCATACGTATTTATTCTCCATCTGAAATAAATATTAGTTTTTTATAACGGAAAGACAAATTTGCAAATAAAACTTACCATTTGAAAATAAAAATCCGTGAGGGATTTTTTTCCTTTTTTATTTATATATATTTTTATAAAAACTATGTTGGTTTTTGAAATATGTAAATAAATAAATGAAATATTATTAACAGGGTAACTGATAGATAGTTTTAATTAATTGAAAATCCAGTTGTTTGTCACTAACCCAGTTATTTTAAAATTATTTCAAATCAACTATGAATTTTCGTAACTATCTAACTGGGGAATTTTTTCGGTGTGTAAACATAATATGCGTATTTTAAATACCTTATGTTTATTTATTTATGAATATTTTTATTTAAACACAAAATACTATCTAATGTGTGTAAATTTAAAATATTTGTGCGCAAACAAAATTTTCAAACACTTTGTGTTTAATTTTAGGCGTTGTGTGTTATTTTACATAAAAATTTACCCACATTATAGTAGTAATTTTACAAGCATTTTTTAGAGTGTTGTCAGTATATCAATAATTCAAAATTTTTTAAAGAAAATTTTTCCAGAACTGTGATCATGTACAACGATAGTTGACTATCGTCGATTTTTGGAGCCTTGTTGCTCCTAAACTAATCAAAATGTTTCCAAATTTTTTAATTATTCTGGATAAGAAAACAATCTTTAATAATTTAATAAAAAAAAAACTTTCAAATTTCCCTTCAAAACGATATGTATTTTGATGTCGTTTATGCATCGTCTATCGTTTTCGTTTTACGTGATTAGCCTCCTGGACAATTTTTGTTATCGATGCATCGATAATTCGACAATTTTCTATGGAACATTTTCTGTTATCGATAATTCAACAATTTTCTATAGAAAATTGTTGAATTATCGATATTTTAACAGCACAAAATTTTCTAAAGAAAATTATTGAATTGTCATTGTATCGAAAACTCTACAATTTATTACAGAAAATTGTTGAATTCTCGACATTTCGATAACACAAATTTTCTGTTGAAAATTGAAGATTCATCAATAATGCTGAATTCACAATGACAGAGTACTATGTGCCAAAGAGTAGATTTTGTTTCTTTCTCTTTCGCACTTACACATTTTGTATGATGTCGTCTCTGTTTTTAGAGATGGTACTCTGTAGTACAGAGTACTCCGACCTTATGTCGGATCCTTAACACACAATTTTCGACAGAAAATTGTAGAGTTATCAATGTATTGATAACACAAAATTTTCTACAGATATATATTTCTAAAGAAAGTTGATGAGTTATCGGTATTTGGATAACACAAAATTCTCTGTTGAAAACTGTTGAATTATCGACAGCAGAAAATTTTATCTATATAAATAAAAATCAATTGTCGTTCGTTGGTAACAGCATCAGTTGAGAACGGATGGACCGATTTGGACAAATCTTTTTTTGAAATGTTCGTCATAGCCCAACTTAGGTTTTTACGTAAAGAAAAATTGACCACGCCCACTTTTACGCCCACTTTTTTCGATTTATCTAAAAACGGAAATCGGCTGCTCCGATTTGGGTAATTTTTTATTTAAATGTTCATAATAATCCAATTTAAGTTTGTACTGAAAGGAAAATCGACCATGCCAACTTTTACGCACACTTTTTCAATTTATCTAAAATCTGAGAATGGCTGGGCCAATTTGACAATTTTTTTTTTAATGCATTTTCATCATATTCCAACTTTGATTTTTACAAAAAAAATATTTTCCACTCCCACTTTGGCTAACTTTTGTTTAAAATGTTCGTCATAATTCAACTAAGGTTTTTATGGGCAGTAGAATTTTCCACGCCCACTTTTTGCTATGTATCGAAAGAACTAAGGCGGCTAGACCGATTTTTAAGGAAAGAAAAATTGTGCACACTGCTCACTTTTAACGATATATATCATTGGATGGGTGGATAAATTTATCTAATTTTGTTTTTAATGTTCCTCATAGTCCAGCAAAGGTTTTCGGAAAGAACAATTTTCCATTTCTATGCCCACTTTTGAATGGATGGACCGAGTTGGTTAAATTCAAATAAGGTTTTACGGTAAGATAAGTTATAAAAATATAAGTTATAATAAATAAAAAAAGGAGAGGGTGGACTCTCCTTTTTTCGATATATATAAAATTTATTCCATAGAAAAATAAAATATAGAATAATAAAATATAAATAAAAATCATATGTTGTTCGTTGGTAATCGCATCACTTGAGAACTGACCGATTTGGATAATATTTTTCTTTAAGTTCGTCTTATTTTTTTTAATGTTTTTCTTTGGGTTTTTTCGGAAAACAAATTAATCTCGCCCACTTTTACGCCTCCTTTTTTCGATATATCTAAAATCGGAGAACGGCTGGACTTAACTTTTTTTTTATTTTAATTTTCGTCATAGTCCAATTTAGGTTAAAACGAAAATAAAATTTGTTCACGCCACTTTTATTTCGATATATCTAAAATAGTAGAACGGCAGGGCTGATTTGGCTGTTTGTTGACGTTCGTGATAGTAGAACTAAGGTTTTTACGGAAAGATAAATTGTCCACTCCCACATCGAAGAAAGACTTGCCAGATTTGTTAAATTTTTTCTTTAATGATCGTTATAGTCCAAGTAAGGATTTTGAAATAATTATTTGCCTCCCCACTTAAAAGCCCACATTTTTCAACATCCTTAAAATTTGAAACACTTGAGAACGCCTGGGCCGATGTGGCTAATTGTTTTAAATGTTTGTAATGTTTCATATAATTGTTTGGAAAGAAAAATTGTCGTCGGCCACTCTTTTCGATACATTAAAAATTTGTTTTTACTCTAATTCGATCTATTAAAAAAAAATATTTCTTAATATATTACGCTTAAACTTGGTAAAAATGACTTTAAATCCTTTGGGATTTTTACCATATGTACAATTTTAACTTACCACACAAATTTAAACGCCCACTTTTGTCTAAATATGTCGACTACTAATGACCGGACTGATTTTTTTAAGTTGATTATAGGTTTTGTTTGAACTCAAGACAATAGCTCACGATAAGAACGAGGAATATGCGTAATTTATTTTTGTGTTGTTCGTAATGATATTAAAGAAGTTTTGAATTTGTACAGTACGAAAAGTCGAAGACATGGTTATTGTTATTTTTAGTTCCTAAAATATAATTTGAAGATGATACTCTCCCTAATCCGGTTTTTAAAACCACGCCTACAATTTTTTCTAAGCCAAGATATTCATTACCCTTTTTTGTAGGGCTATATATTTGAAGCGATACGAAATATAACACTGATCTTATATTTGGGCCAGGACCGGGCCAGCTAGTTTAAAATAAATTTTAAATTATCGATAACACAAAATTTTCTTTTAAAAATTGTTAAAATATCGATTGTTGAATTATCGATAGCAGAAAAATTTATTTTAAAAAAATTTAAATTATCGATAGCACAAAATTTTCTTTATAAAGTTGGTAAAATATTGATTGACAAAATTTTTGTATAAAATATTGATATTTTATAGTTATCGATATATCAATAACTCAAAAATAAAATTTTCTATTGAAAATTGTAGAGTTATCGATAACACAAAAATTTAAATTTTTATTAATAATGGTTACCTACACACTTTGGGAACAGATTTCTTTTGTAAAACATTCTATAGAAAATTGTTGAATTTTCACTGTATCAAAAACTATACAACTTTTTACAATTATCGACATATCGATAACACAAAATTTTCTGTAGAAAATTAAAGACTCATCAATAAATCTGAATTCACAATGACAGAGTACTCTATGCCAGAGAGTGGATTTTGTTTCTTTCTCTTTCGCACTTATACATTTTTTGTATGATATCGTCTCTATTTTTAGAGATGGTACTCTGAAGTACAGAGTACTCCGACATTATGTCGGAGCCTTAACACAAAATTTTCAACAGAAATATATTTTTATAGAAAGTTGTTGAGTTATCGGTATTTGGATAACACAAAATTCTCTGTAGAAAATTGTTGAATTATCGATAGCAGAAATTTTTATTTAAAATAAATTTTAAATTATCGATAACACAAAATTTTCTTTTTAAAATTGTTAAAATATCGATTGCTGAATTATCGATAGCAGAAAAATTTATTTAAAAAAAATTTTAAGTTATCGATAACACAACATTTTCTTTATAAAGTATTTAGAATATCGATTGACAAAACTTTTGTGTAAAATATCGATATTTTATAGTTATCGATAACACATTCAATTTTCAATTTTTATTAACAAAGGTTACCTACACACTTTAAAACAGATTTCTTATGTAACCCCCATTTTTTGTTAAGTGTACGTTGTGCATTCTAATGCTCTACAATAAATCAAAATGCAATGTCATGAAATACAACATGCAGTGCTGACATTTATGTCATATTCTACGATGAAAAGTCATCAGGGTGAGACAAGGAACACGTTGTTTGGTTTAATAGTTCAACTATGTTTTATACTCTCCTAGTCTTATGTTGTTTGAATGTTGTATATGTTCTTCAGTGTTTCTAATGTCATTTACAAAAGTGATATGACAGCTTGAGATGTATGATGGAATGAGAGGACAAAGGCAGTGCTAAGAAATAGAGAGGGTGTGTTGATAAAGTTAACATTTAACCAGCATTAGCTTAAGCATATTTGAAAAACAAAAGCAAAATTCATAGAATATTCATGCATTTTACTGTCACTCTGACAGTTTAAAGGACTAAAATTGTACAGAAAAAGTGTGTTTTGTTATGCAAGTGTCATTTCAAACTTAAAATGACAAATTTTATATGTATGTATTTATATTTAAATTTTTGTTAAGATAAAAGTTAACAAAAGAGATTTAATTTTATTTATATATAAGAATGCTAAAGAATTTCCAAAAAAGTATAAATGTAATTATTTACGTTTTGTAAAAATTATCTTTATTTCTGGATGTCCTCTTTTCGTACAAAATCTTAAAACAGCTGAAAAGACAAAAATTTTTTACTTTTGATTTCTAAATTTAGACGAACCATTTACATACATAAAAAACCATGCTCCTTTCTAAGCTGCCAGGCAAGGTCTGCTATTTTAACAATTAATCAAAATGTTTCGGAAACCCTGAAGTATAATCAATGCGTTCGACTATGATTAAATTATTATTTAAATTATAATTTAAATTTCAACAAAACTGACATTGATAATGTAAACCTTAATATTTAGCACCTGTCAAATGACTTGTGCATTAAACATTCAAATCAAATTTCAAAAAATTCTTTAAAATTGTCAACAATCTTTGATGCATGTAGTTAAGAATTTAATAGAAATAATGTGCCTAAACACATTTAAATTGACAAATGCATGCTACAAAAAACGTTCCATAACACAGAAACTTTTCAACAGATTTTAAATTGTTGAACTGTTTATGATAGATAAAGAATAGGTCTTTCCATGTGTGTGAATTAGTCTATACATATGAGACATTCCACACCAACTGTTTCACTACAGAAAAACCATAGTGGTAACAATAGGATATCATTTGCAAAATATTCGCACTTACAAGGGAAGTCTCCCTAGTGTCACCAGCGGATCTTTATGGAATTGGTTTTATTTTGTAGAGCAGAAAAAATAAAGGGACACCCATATTTTTTAGCGGCCCAAATTCATAATTAGGGGGAAAAAAGGAGGGGGGAAAGACAAGGTCATTTTTCAGTTTTTTTCGTTTTTCTTCTATGTTATGCAAAGAAACTAAGTCATTAGACTGGGTCGAAATCCTACAAAGTGTAAGGATCGATTGTCCTTAGTGCGGGAAAGTGGTAATGGGGTAATATAAGCATTTTATGAAAGACAACTTTTTAATCGGTCTATTACCGCATCGGTGGTCAAAATTAAGATTTTGGTCAAAATGTCCAAATTTTCCAAAAATTTAAAAAAATATCAGAAAATCACAAACAACAAATTTAATACACTTGGCTTACGCCGAAAAAATATAATAAATAGAAATACTGACAAAATGTCGCTCGTGTGAGCAATTCACTTTAACTATGCGTTACTGTAGTGTGAAGAACAAAAAATTCTCTGCTATAGTAAAGTTTGCATAAAATAAAGTAAATGAAAGATTAAGAAAATTGTTGTTGGTCTCTAGATTAAATGCATTACTTGAGTTAGAGAAAAAAAGCTTTTCTGCATACGTCACATACGAAACCTACTGTGAGTTAAAAACAAACGACGTTTAGTCACTGATGTTTATACACCGAGTATAGCCTAGTGGTTATAGCTTCGGCTTACAAATCATGAGTGATTTAACGACACAGGTTCGAAGCTCTTGTCAGGCTAGTCTGTTGATAAAAAAACATATAAAGAATTTTTCTAGCAAATATCAAATAATCAATTTAATGTAATTGCCTACTGATGACGTAGAAGTGGCTACAGAAACCATGGTCTAGGGTAAATCCACATTTAATTTAATCTTTAGAAGACACAATTTTCTTCTTCAATCAGAAAATCACAAACAACAAATTTAATACACTTGGCTTACGCCGAAAAAATATAATAAATAGAAATACTGACAAAATGTCGCTCGTGTGAGCAATTCACTTTAACTATGCGTTACTGTAGTGTGAAGAACAAAAAATTCTCTGCTATAGTAAAGTTTGCATAAAATAAAGTAAATGAAAGATTAAGAAAATTGTTGTTGGTCTCTAGATTAAATGCATTACTTGAGTTAGAGAAAAAAAGCTTTTCTGCATACGTCACATACGAAACCTACTGTGAGTTAAAAACAAACGACGTTTAGTCACTGATGTTTATACACCGAGTATAGCCTAGTGGTTATAGCTTCGGCTTACAAATCATGAGTGATTTAACGACACAGGTTCGAAGCTCTTGTCAGGCTAGTCTGTTGATAAAAAAACATATAAAGAATTTTTCTAGCAAATATCAAATAATCAATTTAATGTAATTGCCTACTGATGACGTAGAAGTGGCTACAGAAACCATGGTCTAGGGTAAATCCACATTTAATTTAATCTTTAGAAGACACAATTTTCTTCTTCAATCAGAAAATCACAAACAACAAATTTAATACACTTGGCTTACGCCGAAAAAAAATATAATAAATAGAAATACTGACAAAATGTCGCTCGTGTGAGCAATTCACTTTAACTATGCGTTACTGTAGTGTGAAGAACAAAAAATTCTCTGCTATAGTAAAGTTTGCATAAAATAAAGTAAATGAAAGATTAAGAAAATTGTTGTTGGTCTCTAGATTAAATGCATTACTTGAGTTAGAGAAAAAAAGCTTTTCTGCATACGTCACATACGAAACCTACTGTGAGTTAAAAACAAACGACGTTTAGTCACTGATGTTTATACACCGAGTATAGCCTAGTGGTTATAGCTTCGGCTTACAAATCATGAGTGATTTAACGACACAGGTTCGAAGCTCTTGTCAGGCTAGTCTGTTGATAAAAAAACATATAAAGAATTTTTCTAGCAAATATCAAATAATCAATTTAATGTAATTGCCTACTGATGACGTAGAAGTGGCTACAGAAACCATGGTCTAGGGTAAATCCACATTTAATTTAATCTTTAGAAGACACAATTTTCTTCTTCAATCAGAAAATCACAAACAACAAATTTAATACACTTGGCTTACGCCGAAAAAATATAATAAATAGAAATACTGACAAAATGTCGCTCGTGTGAGCAATTCACTTTAACTATGCGTTACTGTAGTGTGAAGAACAAAAAATTCTCTGCTATAGTAAAGTTTGCATAAAATAAAGTAAATGAAAGATTAAGAAAATTGTTGTTGGTCTCTAGATTAAATGCATTACTTGAGTTAGAGAAAAAAAGCTTTTCTGCATACGTCACATACGAAACCTACTGTGAGTTAAAAACAAACGACGTTTAGTCACTGATGTTTATACACCGAGTATAGCCTAGTGGTTATAGCTTCGGCTTACAAATCATGAGTGATTTAACGACACAGGTTCGAAGCTCTTGTCAGGCTAGTCTGTTGATAAAAAAACATATAAAGAATTTTTCTAGCAAATATCAAATAATCAATTTAATGTAATTGCCTACTGATGACGTAGAAGTGGCTACAGAAACCATGGTCTAGGGTAAATCCACATTTAATTTAATCTTTAGAAGACACAATTTTCTTCTTCAATCAGAAAATCACAAACAACAAATTTAATACACTTGGCTTACGCCGAAAAAATATAATAAATAGAAATACTGACAAAATGTCGCTCGTGTGAGCAATTCACTTTAACTATGCGTTACTGTAGTGTGAAGAACAAAAAATTCTCTGCTATAGTAAAGTTTGCATAAAATAAAGTAAATGAAAGATTAAGAAAATTGTTGTTGGTCTCTAGATTAAATGCATTACTTGAGTTAGAGAAAAAAAGCTTTTCTGCATACGTCACATACGAAACCTACTGTGAGTTAAAAACAAACGACGTTTAGTCACTGATGTTTATACACCGAGTATAGCCTAGTGGTTATAGCTTCGGCTTACAAATCATGAGTGATTTAACGACACAGGTTCGAAGCTCTTGTCAGGCTAGTCTGTTGATAAAAAAACATATAAAGAATTTTTCTAGCAAATATCAAATAATCAATTTAATGTAATTGCCTACTGATGACGTAGAAGTGGCTACAGAAACCATGGTCTAGGGTAAATCCACATTTAATTTAATCTTTAGAAGACACAATTTTCTTCTTCAATCAGAAAATCACAAACAACAAATTTAATACACTTGGCTTACGCCGAAAAAATATAATAAATTTTAATTTATTGTCTGGTACAAAAAAAATTTTTTATTGCATTTGATACTAATAACTTACGTATTAAATAATGGAATTTTATGTCATCATTAACATATTTTTATTTAAGATACAAAAAAAAATCATATTTTTGGCGTAGTTCTCAAAACCACTTTTTTTTAATTATTTTTTTTTTTTATTTATTAAAATTGTAAAATATTTTGATTTTATAATTCAATGTTATTAAAAACATCATAAAAGCTAAAGATTTCAATTTTTGTAAAAATCCGTTTGGAAGTTTTTTCTGGGGAGCGATTTCAATTGAGCGGATTTCAAGGAAATTGGATTTTTTGTCCTTTTTTTGAGTTTTTATTTTTTGTAAACTACATTATTGTCCAAATTGACCAATATTATGCTCTATCCATTTGATCATGGTAACTTAGTTTCGAAAGGATAGATTTATAGGGCATCTTTAACCCTAATCGGTCAGCGGCCAAATGTGTACCGTACTGAGTTTTTTTGGGTTTTAACTACTCTTTTATAAAATTAATGGTTGCAAAATCATGTTTGTGTTACGTATGGTGTTGTGTGGTCTTTTATTTCATCATATTGACTTAATTCTGAAACACACATCTTCTTTTTTTTGACATCTTTAACCCGTATGTGCATGCAACCAAAAATGTCCCCTACCAAAATTTTCATGTTGTTCAAAAACTAAAAAAAAACACACATCATAAATAGGGATGAGATTTTCATGCACTAAAAAACCGAACATATGAGCTTAAAATATGTGCGAAAAAATTCAAAATATGCACTAAAAAATCTTAAAATATGCACTAAAAAATAAAATGTGTGCAATAAAAATCTTGTTTTAATTCGAAAAACTTCTTTAAAATCAAACAAAAATAACGCCGGATTAAATAGTAACATTTTTAACTTCTTGTAAGCAATATTTGTTTTAGAAATAAAGGCAATCTAAAAATTAAAAAAACAAAAATATTTTTTCTAATTTTTAAAATAAATTTTTAAAAAAGTTTTTAAAACAAATAAATTACAATTTGTATTTTTGCTAATTTATGCGAAAATATGCACTTAAAAGGTTTAAAAATGCACAAAATATGCATTTAAAACCAAAATATGCAAAATATGCATTTTGACCAAAATATGCAAAAACAAATAGATGCCATTTTAACGCAAATTTCTAGAAAAAGCTATAAAACAAATGATGTCTAAGTCGAAATTTTAAGACTAGACTAAATGCTTTACCCCATTTAGTCTAGTCTTAAAATTTTGACTTAGAGATCATGTGTGAAAACTAATAGGTACCCAGCAAAAAAAGAGCTTACCATTCACTACAAAATTCACCACAACTTATGAACCAGATGTACTTCTTCTTCAGCTGAAACACTGATGAATTTTATATGGGCGTGACACACAATATCACTAGTGTTTAGTATGTACATATATATTAACATCTTTATCACAACTTCTGAAGTAGTGATCGGGATGTTAATATAACTTGACCTTTTGGAAGTGCTTTTTTCATCACTTCTTTAGAAGTATATATTTCCTGGCATTTTGGATGTGATTATGTAATTTTTATATGGTGATTTAGAAGTGATTTTTTCATCACTTCTTAATAAGTACATATTTCATGACTTTTTGGGATTGATTTTAAGAGTTTTTTTTAGTATTTACACTAATAATAATTAAAACCAAAACGATATGTTTAACAATGTATAATATTTATTATGTAATATTTAGACTTGAAATTGTTAAGATTAAATCGATGTTTTTAATAATTTAGTTTAGCTAATAGGAATTATTAATTAAATGTGGATGTATATATTTTTCTAATAGTTTTTCATGCGCTTAATCCGAATCTGGCCTTAGAAGTGATTTATCTTATTTTGAGATATTTAGATTTTCGATTGACAGTACTGCATAAACTCAGATATTCGCAATGTTCGGGACCTTATAAAACCGAGAATTATTTTATGATGTATAATTAGTTCAGCACATCTAAAAATACTTCACTTATTCTTCAAATTACTTTTGCAATCCTTAAGATATCTTTTTTCATTACGGAGATATCGACCGATAAAATTATTGCAATTTCGGCCCTAAAAAATAAAAGAAAACAAATTTGAAAACCAACCAATTTGTCTTGTTGATATATAATAGTACCGAATTCGAAACTCTATTAGAGGTGCATCTAAGCCCGGCATCAATTTGGGTATCAATTTTAGGGAAAATTTTCAGGGTGCCATACAAAAAATCTTTATTTGGGCTAACATTATAGAGCTTCGCCATATCGGATAAAGATTTATTTTAAATAAAATTAATAAAATTCTTAAAAGTACATAGAGTTTTTAGTTTTATATTCAATTAAAATTTTTATTATTCGGTTAACCGAATAATTCAAACTTATCCGATTATTAACCGATTAAATCTCAACCCCGCACTCAGAAAATTATGTCAGTTACTACATGTTAGTTATTTGTATATTTTACAGTAGTTAGTTGTTTTCAACTACAAAGTCAGTTGTTTTTGTATGGAAAATATCAAACAACTATTTCTGTTAGTTATTTTAAATCGTTTTTTTGAACTAATAAAAAAGTACTGTGATGTAGTAACAGTTATTTAAAGTAGTTAATTTTATTTATTTTATCTCTGAAAAGTTTTTAAGTTTTTTTTCCAAAAAAAAAAAAATTTGTTATTTTTATTTTTCACAACTTTTTTTTAAAAAAAAACTTGGAAAAAATTTGGTCTTCAATTTTTTTTTCTGAAAAATGTTTTGAAAAAAAAAATTATATATTGATTTTTTTATTTTACTACATTTTAGTTGTTTTGACTACAAATGTAAGTAGTTTTTACTACATAAGTCAGTTGTTTTTTTTGTCAGTTAAAATAACTAACATTGTTAGTTGATTTAACTGAAAAAGTAGTTGACCCCAAAACAACTTACAAAGTAGTTATTTTAACTGACATTTTCAGTTGATATTACTAACATAATTTTTTAAGTGCGATTAATTATTTGCCCGATTAGCCGATTAAACCAAAACCTCGATTAATTGAATACCCTAATGTTTAGAAGAGTTTTTATACCTTTCAACAGCGATACCAACTTAGTCATTTTGTGGCTATAATTCAGCCCTTTTTTTTAAAGGCTACCACCTTTTTTTTGTTATCTTTTTTTAGCCCTTAAAGCACTTTTTAAGTCATTTGATTTTTACCATAATCTGGAATCTTTTATTGTTTTTTTTGTACATAATTTACAAAACAACTCCAAAAATTATAAAAAAAAAATGTTTTTATACATGTAGTTAAAAAAAAAACATCCAATAAATAAAATGAAGAGATAAAAAAGTCATTCTCTCATTTTAAATCAGATATCGTATATTTTTAGAATAGTTTTTATACCTTTAAACGGCAATACCAACTTAGCTCTTTTTTGGTTATATTTAACCCTTGTCTTTTTTAAGGGCTAACAGTTTTTTTGTTATCTTTTTAGCACTTCTTGAGTCATTTGGTAATTTTAACAAAAATCTGGAAACTGTATTTTTTTTATAACATAATTTACATAACAAATTCGCTTTTGCGGCATATCAAGTTAATTCATTTATAAAATTTAACTTTTTATTAAATCAGAGAAAATTATAAAAAAAAATGTTCAACAAAACAAATCCAATACTTAACATAAGTGCCACAAATTTGTACTTTTCAATTGCATTTGTAAACACATATGAAAATGGTACTTATAAATCATTGAGGAAAGAACTGGTGAAAGTTGTTATTATTGGCATTTTTTAGCAGTTTTGGAAGTGCTTATAAAAGTACTTCTTATGGAATATGAAGATCGGCACATATAGCTACTATGTATGTAGTGAATCACTTATTCTTTTTGCACCACTTCGATTTTTTTTTGCTGGGTAAGTGTGAAAACTAATAGGCATTTAGTCTAGTTTTAAAATTTTAATTTAGAGATTATTTGATTTGATGAGCCGCAGAACAAAATGTACTTTTCGCAAATTTAAAATTGTTGGATTAATAAGTATTATCTATTCCGTATTTTAATAATAATAATAGAAAAAGTAAGAAATTTATTGTTAATTAAGTGTTAAGTAAAAAACTTGTTATTAACTCTAGATTTTTGCCGTGTTATAAGCGGACTAAACACATAACTCTTAATTTTACAGACAATTTTAAAATGCGAAAAAGTACGTTTTGTTCTGCGGCTCCACATTTATGACTTTTTTGACATTAAAATATATGAAATGAATGATTGCGTGTTATTTAATATCAAAAAATTTAAGTTTTATTAAAACAAAATTAATCCGCACGTAATCCTAATTCAATATTATCATTTTGGCTTAAAAATCTGTTAGTGGGCCACTTTTGACCTATAGTTCAGAAGGGTTAACGCTATCGGCAATATAAAAATTATTTAATTATTTATCTATGACTATTTTAAATACAAAAATGTATTTTTTTTTTAATTTTTGAAAAACATGAAAACTTTGGTAGGGGACATTTTTGGTTGCATGCAAATACGGGTTAAAGATGTCCAAAAAAATTAATGTTTCAGAATTAAGTTAAAATGATTAAATAAGAGAACAAAAGACACAATATTCATATCAAAACAGATTTTGCAACCATTTATTTCAAAGAACCGTAGTTAAAACCTAAAAAAACTCAGTACGGGACACATTTGGCAGCTGACCGATTAGGGTTAAAGATGTCCTATAAATCTATTGTTTCATAACTTTATTACCATGATCAAATGGAACAAGACAGAGCATAATATTGGTCAATTTGCACAATAATGTAGTTTACAAAAAATAAAAACTCAAAAAAAGAGCAAAAAATCCAATTTCCTTGAAATCCGCTCAATTGAAATCGCTCCCCAGAAAAAACTACCGAACGGATTTTCGCACAAATTTAAATCTTTAGTAATAATGGTGTTTTTAATAACATTGAGTAATAAAATCGATATATTTTGCAATTTTAATAAAAAAAAAAATTAAATAAAAAAATTGGTTTTGAGAACCGCGCCAAAAATACGATTTTTTTTGTACCGTAAATAAAAATATGTTAGTGATGGCGTAAAATTCCAATATTTAACACAAAAGTTATAATTATCAAATGCATTAAAAATTTTTTTCTAGCCAATAAAATAAAATTTTTATATTTAAAATTTTTTTGAAAATTTGGCCATTTTGACCAAAATCTCAATTTTGACCACCGATGCTCTAATAGAGTTTTTGATCGATTGAAAAGTTGTCTTCCATAAAATGCTTATATTACCCCATTACCACTTTCCCGCACTAAGGACAATTTCGACCTAGTCTACTGTGTAGTCAAATAACACATTTTTCTGTAATTTTACCATACGTGTATAAAAGTAGCATACAAAAATTGCATCTTTATGTATACCAAGAACATTACAGTTTTCTATCTAGATCTAGTAGTAGAAGTGGCAATAGTCATTGTAACAGACCGATAGAGTGTTGAGTTGTAACCGAAATTAATGGTAAATGTCAGAACGATATGTTTACTGTATATTTTTTTTGTGTTTGCTTGCATTTACACTACTATGGTGGAGTCAAGTTGTTGTTGATGTTGTCTGTTTTTAGGAGCATACGACTAAAAAATGCTACAACGATAAAGTTGATTTCTACTCAAAGAATTTACTACAGAATATAAAAAAAAAGTAGCAAACGTGATGTATGATATTCTGTTATATATTGTTGTTGACAATATACTACACAAACAGAAAGGAACAAAAAAATGACTCCTACTAAAGATATGTCATTTACCATCAAACGAATAACTACTACTGCTGGATATCATCGTTCCATCGTCCATACTCCCAATCATCATACTTATCTTCAGTAGCTGCTACAAAAGATTACTCCTTTCCTTAAGTTTGCATTTGTTAGTTTATGAGTGCATTTGTCATATGCACATCTACTGTTGAAAAATATATATCTACACATTTTTACTATACACTTATAGTAAGATCAAAAAATATTTGAGATTCTTCAAAGAATTCCTACAAAAAAATAGCGCTGGGTACAGCTTTTGAGTTTGGGCACATTTTTTTACTTCGAAAAAAAATCATCGATTCTCGTCGACTGGATGAGCAAAAACGGCATTTTTTTAAAAGTGATGGGAAACTTATAAAATAATCAAAATCGGTTTAGTAGTTTTCTTTAAGTCAATGTATTTCTACCTATAAAGAAATTTTTCGATCACAAAAATTTTCAAATCGTTTTTCAGAAATATGATCTGATGGGAAAATAATTTGTGTAGGATTTGTTTCAAATTTGATTAACTTTAATTTGGTTTATATGAAGAGTAGATCATAACTCAATATAAAAGAAAAATTATGATAAAAAGTATCCTCGAAAATTTTTTTCGATGATATTTTTGAGATTATTTAGTGCTCAGTTTGGTTGTAAACAAATCCAGTCTCTAAACTTTTTTATTAAAACAGGTTTTTGAGAAATCCCGAGTAAAAAAGTTCCTATATAATTGTATATAATTTTATAAACATCATATATGATTATATAAAATTATATAGAATTTGATGCGAAAAATGAGTCGATAAAACCATATAAAATTTTATCAATGTTACTTGTGTTTTGATAAATTTTTTATATAATTTTATGCGAAATTTGGACCCCTATTTTTATATAACAAAAGCCAATTTATATAATCAGATATAATTATATACAACTATATCAAATTATATAAAACAATATATAATTTTATAAAGTTATATAAAATTATATCAATTTTTATATAAATCATAAAATTTTCTTTTAATTATATATAATTATATATAATTTTATGTAACTTTATATAGTTTTATACAGTTTTATACAATTTTATATATTTTTATATAATTATATCTAATTATATAATTTTGCTATTTTTATATAAAAATAGGGGTCCAAATTTCGCATAAAATTATATAAAAAATTTATCAAAATATATGAAACATTGATCAAATTTTATAAAGTTTTATCGACTCATTTTTCGCATCAAATTCTATATAATTCTATTTAATCATATATGATGTTTATAAAATTATATACAATTATATAGGAACTTTTTTACTCGGGATTATAAATATACAAAGAATTTCGCGTTTTTAGACATATTTTTCAAAAGCCTTTGATAAAAAGTTAAAAACTTCATCGGGCCATAAAAATTAAGTTCAAGCTAACTTTGCAAAACGATTTGGAGGTTTTGTTTATCAAATGGTCTTCTTTCATTTCACATTGGAGCCATTGAAATTCAAAGTGATGACCTAAAATTTGTTGTTAAGTGTTATTAAGAACACAAAATTCCGGCACCCTCTTTTTTATGGAGGGGTTATAAATCCTCAATACTTTCTGATCACAGTATATTTATGTTTTAAAATACAACTATTTTGTGCTACTATTTCCAAGTAGTTTCTGTTCAGTTTTTTCTTGTTTTATTTTTTTCTTCTGAAAAAAAAAAATATCATGTTACTGACATAAATGGACATTGGACAGATGAAAACATTTTGCTAAGAATACATAAGAAGAAGAAAAAATTAATGACATCATAAGAATGACAAATTTAGATTGTTCGTACTGTTGGTAATATACATGCAAGTTGATATATTGCACACTTATAATTTGAGAGATGCACTAAAAGAATGTTTTTTTTTGTGCCATAGAAAATATGTCAGATTTAAAGTCATTAAAATAACTCGTTTGTAAACGAAATGTGTTATGATTCTGTGGGTTCTGTCATCAAATGTATATGAAAAACAGCAACAAAGATCTTATATTATGAATAAAGAATTGAAAATCAAAGACGTAAAGTATAATTTAAGGCTGTATGCAAAATCGCCCAAAGAAAAATGGCCCAAAAAAGAAAACGAAAATTTGGCCAAAAATTGTTCATACAAATTCGGGTCATATTTCATATGAAAAGTTACCCAACATTTTTGGGCAAATTTTCATAGTTTTTGGGCAAAATTTCGAAATTAAAAATTGGGTAATTTTTCATTACGAAAAATTACCCAAAAATTATATATGAAAAATTGCCCAATTTTATTTTGGTTTTATTTTTTTGTCAAAATCTTAAAATGTCAAAACTTAAATATGTATGTGAAAATAAATCAGTATATTTTTATTTTAAGAAACAATAAACGCATATCGTGTTTTTTTATAAATTATATATTTAACTAACGAAGATAAAGCTCAAGCAAAACCGTTCCGTTGTTGCTAACATACAAAGGCTCTGGTGGGAATCGAACCCAAAACCCCTGCTCTTACATGCAGATTACCACGCTATATATTAATCTATCGCAGCGCAGTAGAAAAACAAAAGTAATGTATTTAAAAACAGCATGCAACTCAGATGAAAGCTCCGCAGGTGAAAAATTTTACCAACAAATTTTAACAAAAAATCGCGCGATTTTTTGTTAAAATTTGTTGGTAAAATTTTTCGCCTCTGGCGCTTTCATTTATACTAGCTCCAATTTCTTAATTTCGTTAAAATTTCAGTTTCACACTTAAAACTTTTACATCAATTACTTATGCGATCTATAAAAATAAATAATAACCACGTAACCTATGGTCTTATCTTAAAAGTTTTTTTTTGTCTTAAATTACTCCTGCGTAGCCGGCCTTCGGCCGGGCTTAGGGATTACAAACTCCATGCCTTAGACCCACCCTCTCCGCAAAAGAAAGCTTTTCTGTGTAGCATGTGTTTTGGAAAAAATGTGTTAGAAAAAATATTTTTTTATTTTATTTTGGGCCATTTTTCATTTCTTTTTTGGGCTTTTTTTCGTTAATTTTGGGCGAAGTTTCGTATTTTTCTTTTTGGGTCATGTTTCATATTTTTAGGGCGATTTTGCATTTGGGCGATTTTTCATAAAACTTTTTGGGCAATTTTTCTTTGGGCGATTTTGCCTACAGCCATAATTTAAATTTTGGGAGAAAATTTATTCCAAAATAATTCATAAATTTTCTAACGAGAAGTCAAAATCTTAGAAAAAATGGCAAGTAATTTTAATTTTTAGTAAAATCGAATTGAAAAGCATCAAAAAACTGACATAAACATCTTGCTATTTCGAGTCTTTAAAATAATTTGATGCAGATTCGAAGAATTACAAAACCTCTTTTATATTTTGACATTCTTTCATCTTTCCCTTTCCGAAAGAAGCATCACGGTCAAATTAGTAATCTATAGATAGAACTGACTGATAGTTGCTTCTTAAAAAATAAAAACAAAATATCACAAACGAATTATCTTTAGTATAACTAAATATTGTAATAATAGTACAAAACTACGTTCACAGAAAATATAATTCAAAAATTCTGTTCAATGACTTTATTCGCTCGCAAGTAAAAAGTGTCAGATTCTGATATATTTTTTCCTTAGAAAAAGTTTCAGATTCTGGGACATTTTTCCTAGAGAAAATGTCTCAGATTCTGACACATTTTTCCTTTAGAAAAAGTCTCGGATTCTAAGACATTTTTCCTAAAGAAATAGTCTCAGATTCTGAGACATTTTTCCTATAGAAAAAATCTCAGATTCTGAGACATTTTTCCTATAGAAAAAATCTCAGATTCTGAGACATTTTTCCTATAGAAAAAATCTCAGATTCTGAGACATTTTTCCTATAGAAAAAATCTCAGATTCTGAGACATTTTTCCTATAGAAAAAATCTCAGATTCTGAGACATTTTTCCTATAGAAAAAATCTCAGATTCTGAGACATTTTTCCTATAGAAAAAATCTCAGATTCTGAGACATTTCTCCTATAGAAAAAATCTCAGATTCTGAGACAGTTTTCCTATAGAAAAAATCTCAGATTCTGAGACATTTTTCCTAAAGAAAAAATCTCAGATTCTGAGACATTTTTCCTATAGAAAAAGTCCCAGATTCTGAGACATTTTTTCTATAGAAAAAATCTCAGATTCTGAGACATTTTTCCTATAGAAAAAATCTCAGATTCTGAGACATTTTTCCTATAGAAAAAATCTCAGATTCTGAGACATTTTTCCTATAGAAAAAATCTCAGATTCTGAGACATTTTTCGTATAGAAAAAGTATCAGATTCTGAGAAATTTTTCCCAAAGAAAAAGTCTCAGATTCTGAGAAATTTTTCCCAAAGAAAAAGTCTCAGATTCTGAGAAATTTTTCCCAAAGAAAAAGTCTCAGATTCTGAGACATTTTTCCTATAGAAAAAGTCTCAGATTCTGATACATTTTTTCTATAGAAAAAGTCTCAGATTCTGAGACATTTTTTCTATAGAAAAAGTCTCAGATTCTGAGACATTTTTTCTATAGAAAAAGTCTCAGATTCTGAGACATTTTTTCTATAGAAAAAGTCTCAGATTCTGAGACATTTTTTCTATAGAAAAAGTCTCAGATTCTGAGGCATTTTTTCTATAGAAAAAGTCTCAGATTCTGAGACATTTTTTCTATAGAAAAAGTCTCAGCTTCTGAGACATTTTTTCTATAGAAAAAGTCTCAGATTCTGAGACATTTTTTCTATAGAAAAAGTCTCAGATTCTGAGACATTTTTCCTATAGAAAAAGTCTCAGATTCTGAGACATTTTTCCTATAGAAAAAGTCTGAGATTCTGAGACATTTTTCTTACAGAAAAAGTCTCAGATTCTGAGACATTTTTCCTATAGAAAAAGTCTCAGATTCTGAGACATTTTTCCTATAGAAAAAGTCTCAGGTTCTAAGACATTTTTCCTATAGAAAAAGTCTCAGATTCTGAGACATTTTTCCTATAGTAGAAGTTTCAGATTCATCTAAAATTTCCAAAAGTCTCAGATTATACCGTCCGACAAAACTGAAAAAAGTCGTTTAACAAGAACTGAATTATATGCGTTTGAAACTAGAGACAGAATGTAGTGAAACTGCATTTATAGTTTTTTTTTCTTGATTAAAGTTTTAGATGATTAATTTTTATAAAAATATTTTTTTAATATTTGTACTTGTCCTAGGAGGCCACTGGTGATAGCAAATTAAAGAGAAGGATCTCCCCTAATTTTCTTATTTTATTATTTTTGTATATCAGGCAATAGAAGATTAGTAACGTCCTTTCAAAAATGTATTCTTTAATATCATTTTCAACAAATTATTTTGATAACATTTTTAAATGACTTTATTCAGATGCTTTTATCCCGATATGTGACAGTAAAAAAAATGGAAAAATTGGGGGAAATCCTCGTCTTTCACTTGCCGCCACAATTGTCATCCTGGGACTAATGCAATTACTTTACAAAATGTATCCTTTAAAACTTTGAAGTCGTTTTAAAAGGAAACAGGATCACGAAATGAAAAACTGAAAATGCAGTTGTACTCCATTTGATCTCTACTTTCAGAAGTATATCATCCGGTTCATGTTTAATATTGGCTGTCGGACGGTGCTATAAGACATTTTTCATATAGATAAAGTCTAAAGATTTGATATTGTTTTCCTGTATAAATTATTCTGAGTATTTTTTTATGAAAAAATCCCATTTTCTGCGAGATTTTCACTTTTGAAAAAGTCTCAGTTTTTGAAAAAATTTTTCTTCTGAAAATGTCACAGTTTCTGAGACATATTTTTTATACATCGAGAAAGTCGCAGATTCTGATATATTTTTCCTATAGAAAAAGTCTCTGCGTCGAACAAGGGAAGTATCTCAATCCTTATGAACCGATTTGCCTGAAACATAAAATATATAAAAAAGAGACGATTTTAATGTTGGGGTGTCTCGGCTTATCGGCCATATCAGTGTTTAAAAATTTCGTTTCCCACTTATGAAACATTTTGGACCTTCGGGAAAATTTCGATAACTCCAGAATTAACAGGAATATCGTCTAGAGAAAAAATACATGTCGACTTAAATTTAATAAAGATTATTTCCTATTCATATCGATATCGTACATAAATACCCCCAAAATTTACACATTTTCATGAAACAATTATTTTACGAGGCCGAATTTTTACAAGGTTATGCCACCGTTAGATACCCATTGAAAAACTTTTCTTCTCATGTGGAAAGATCATATAGTTTTTTAGAAAAAAAACGCTAAAAAAATTCAAAAAATTATTTTTTCGCCAATTTTTTACCCATTTTTGAACCACTAAATCGCCGAGACACCCCAAGTTAGAATTGTCTCTTTTGTAAGTATTTTAAGTTTAAGGTAAATCGTTTCATAAGAGTTGAGATACTTCCCTCGTGAGTCGTTTTATTTGGGGCATTAAAAAATATCATCAACACACAAAAAATTATTGGCTAAAAATTTTCAATTAAATCTATTGATTAACAAATTTAAATGAGTCATTCAATATTTTAGTTAAAATTTTTGTTATTTTCTTTGACTGTCGAATTACAAAGTTTCAACACCTCAGATTTTTTCTCGTTTTAATTTAATTGAAAACATTAATTAAAAAATATACAAAATAATTGGGTTTTTCTTTTTTATTGTTGGCAACATATTGGAAAGTAAAAAAGATGAATTTTTCACAATTTTGACATAATTTTGTCATAAGCTTACAATTCATTTGTTAAATCAATCATTATTTTGATTGACTATAAACAAAAAATTAATCAAATTTGTGATCAAAATCGAAAAAATGTTTGATTGAAAAAATATTCAATTAATCACCTACAATTTGATGATTGGTATAAAAATTTTCTTTATTGGAGGAATTTAAATCAAAAAATTTATTAAATCCGCGTTTTTGTTGCTTGAAATTTGTTTCAAATTTTTTCTGTGAAGAATCGCAGGATTTTGCAACTTTACTTTCGCTGTTATTAAAATTAACAAATTTTAGTTATACGGAACATACAAAAAAAAGTATCCCCCAAGGATTAGCATTTCTCTTTGAATTTTTTACTTTGATGATTTTTTATTTTTTCAAATTATTAATAAAATATGACAATTTTTTTATATTTTAAACAACCCTCATATAAACATAAACACATACTTATTTGCATACCATTTATATGCAAAAAGGCAAGAAACAAATAAAAAAAAATATTAAAGTGAACTAAACCGAATAAATAAGGAACTACGCCAAGTCAAGATTGGAATTAAAATCGAATTTGTGTTTAGAACTAGAATGGATTTACAATGTTAGAAAGTCGAGTATTCAAATAATGCAAATTTTATAAGAATTTTTAGAATTTGTAGTTGTACAGAAGATTGATTGGACACAGGATGGATAACTCAACCGACTTTAACCTCAAGTTGCAAAAACTCAAAATGCGTTTCTTTATTATGAATCTATTTCGAAGAAAATCAAAATCTTCACCAGAGCCGTTTTTGAAAAAATCGCGCTTAAATGCCAAAATATTGACATTTCAAGGTTATCTCGAAAACAATATGAGAAATGAAAAAATAATTGAAGAAAAAATTCAGAAAAATGCAATAAAACTTTAAATTTACATTTTGGAATTGCAATGTTTTTGTTGCAAAAAACTGCACTTTTCAATTCCGAGTTAAAAATTTTGTAAATACCGCGATTGTAACTACTTCTTAATTTACTCTTTACCAAAACTATTCCTTGCAAAAAATGTAAGAAAATCGCTCACACACATTTTCCATTTTATTTCGAAGATTTGATATGCGTCAAAATATAGTAGTGGGGAATCCCAGATTCATTATCAAGAAAGAGTTTTAAAGTGTTCGCAACTTGAGGTTAACGTCGATCCCAAAGAAACGTGTGTAATAAGCTGCTAACGGTCGATTTAATGAATCTTAATTCCAACATTTTTATTAAAAATTAAAATTTAGCCGAGAGTTATTTTATAACGCAGCATTGAGTAATCCAGCTACCATTTCAAATATCATCATAAACTTATAATACCCATAATACCATTAAATTCTGTAGCATACATAAAGGAATAAAAGTATCTTTAAAGTACTTATCCTTTGTTGAACAAAAAATAAATAAAAAAAACTGAAATGAAATCTTGAGATGATATGGAAATGTTCATATTAATGCCATCTAACAAAATAAGAAAAAAGAAAAGTTAAAAATTTAGTACCACTTGAAAGTTCTTTTTGTAAAAGAACTTAAGTAGGTAGATCCACACATCCTAACGACATATAAAATAAATATATAAAAATTTTTTATCTAAACGATACAAGACGTTGTTATGGCGGTAAAGGAAGCTATAAGAGTTTTTTTACATCTTCCTTTTTTTTACTTTACATTTAAGTAATAAGTATGTGTATAAAATGAACATTACATATGATATGAAATGATATTACGACTTTGTGATAAAAATCATATTTTCAACAGTCCTTTTTTTTGTTAATATAATTTCTAAGAAGAAAATCCAATTTTCTTTAGGAAATTTAATATGGGAGAACATTTTAATAAAAAGTGGATTAAAAAGAAAGTGTTCGTACATATTTATTTAAGTGAAAAGAACTAAAGAAACTTTTTTCATATTATTGTGAATATGTAATTTTTTTAAAATAAGTGAGGACGATATTTTACTTACTTCTTATGTACACAAACTATTTTTCGTTTTAAAATTCTATAAAACTCAAGTTTTTTAATTCGACAAACTTGGAGGCATGATTTATTAATTCTATTACCTGCAATTTGGGTTTTCTTCTTCTTCTTCTTCTTCTTCTTTATTGGCTCGACAGTCCTAGTTGGACCTTGGCCTCTCTCAGTATCTGCTTCCAGTTGTCACGGTCTCTCGCTTTGATTGACCAATTAGTAATATTAAGCAATTTTGCATCTTCGTTTACGGTATTTTTCCATGTTCTTTTGGGACGTCCTTGTATTCGTGGGGTATATAGGTTTCCAGAAAATATTTTTTTTGCTATTTCTCCTTCGTCCATTCGCACAACGTGTCCTGCCCACTGTAATCTTTGTATTCTAATAACGTCTGCAGCTGCTAGATCTTTAAGTTCAGCTATACACTCGTCGTTATAACGACGTCTAAAGGTGCCATCATTCATTTTTATTGGGCCCAATATTCTTCGTAAGATTTTTCTTTCAAATATGTTGATTCTTTCTTCATCTTTTTTCCGCATCTCCCAAGTTTCGGCAGCGTATGTTATACATGGCCTGATGATGGTTTTATATAGTTTAAGTTTCGTTTTCTTTGTTAAAATAAAAAAATTCCTATAGTAATTTGGGCACAAGACATCCATTTCTCTACTCCAAAATATACAACAACCTTGCGGTTCTCTGCCTAGAGGTGGTCTTGCCTAGTAACGGACAAAAAAAATATGAAAATTACTTTATTTTTTTAACATGATAATGTTTTTAGGCTGGTGTCTTATTTTCAAAAAGTTGCAGGGCGCCACCTCAGTTTGACTGTATAAGGTAACAATTAACGAAAATGAAAACAAGAATTACTATTTTCATTTTCTTAAAACCAAAAATTTTAATAACTTCAGTTTGTAACTTGGATAATAATTCACCTCGTGGTGAATAAAACCGTTTTCACCAGCTGGTGAATAAAAAGTAACATAATTATTTTTCAACAAAAAAAAATATTTTTTTTTTTTCATAAATTTTTTTTTTTTTCATCAATTTTTTTTGTTCCATCAAATATTTTTTCCATTAATTTTTTTTTTTCATCAAACTTTTTTTTTTATCAAATTTTTTTTTCATCAAATTTTTTTTTTCATCAATTTTTTTTTTTCATCAATTTTTTTTTTTCATTTATTTTTTTCATAAAATTTTTTTTTTTTCATCATAAGGGTTCAAGTTGAAAAAATGCAGAAGAAAAATTGAATTTCAGACACAAATGAAGGAATTTGCATTTTCTGTTTCGGAGACGTGCCTAATGGCGACATATTTTGTCAGTAATTTTATTTGATTTTTTCTGTAAGTACAGATCGAGCACGGGCTCTAATTATATTTATTATAAGGGTTAAAGTTGAAAAAATGCAGAAGAAAAATTGAATTTCTAAAAATTATAGACATTTCTGGTATTTCCTATACCGGTTTCAAACACCGCAGTTAGTGTCATCATCAGTAGGATTTTAAATGTCGGTTTGTCTTGTTAATGAAAACTGTTTTTTTATATGGGGCAAAACGCGTCAACGGTCCACACCAAAAAACAAATGTTGCCCGATTCAAGTATAATTTTGGCAAAATATTAGGTTAATGATAGGTAGTATAAATTACAAATATAAAATTTTTTGATAAAATATTGGCAGAGTTACAGGGTTGGGAAGTTTTGATGTTTTTGAAAAGAATATATTTTGGTGAATTTTAATTAGCACTTTGATGAAACAAAAATTATAATTTAAAAAACGAATTGTAAAGTATTTTTGACGGCCTTTAAAATGGCATTTGTGGTTTTTTTGAAAAAAAATAAATTTGACCCCAAACTTCAAGGACAAAATATTAAATTGTAATTATCTTATAATGGTCGCACTTTTAAATTTATTTCACTAAGCCCATTAGAAACCTTGACATCTTTTTTAATTTCGGTTTTTTTAAAAAAAAAAAAAATGGTATGTATGATACTTTATGAGAAATCAATTTTTTAGGAGTATACAACACTCAAATTGTACTGAAATCGCTTTAATCTGTATATAATAACAACAACAAAAGTCAATGCTTAAATAAAGTGAGTGTTGTAAACACACACAACAAACGTTGCACGCATAAAAAATAAAGAAATTAGTACAGTTTGAGGGCTATGCACTTCTTAAAAAATTAATTTCTCATAAAGTATCATACATACCATTTTTTTTAAAAAAACCGAAATTAAAAAAAATGTCCATCTTTCTAGTGGGCTTAGTAAAAAATATCTAAAAGTGCGACCCTTATAAGATTATTACAATTTAATATTTTGACCTTGAATTTTAAGGTCAAATTTATTTTTTTCAAAAAAAACTCAGATGCCATTTTAAAGGCCGTCAAAATACTTTAAAAGTCTTTTTTAAAATTATAATTTTTGTTTCATCAAAATGTTAATTAAAATTCACCAAAATATGGTTTTTTCAAAAACATCAGAACTTTCCAACCCTGTAACTCTGCCAATATTTTATAAAAAAATTTTATATTTGTAATTTAGAATACTTATCATTAACCTACTATTTTACCAAAATTATACCTAAATCGGACAACATTTGTTTTTTGGTGTGGACCTTTGACGCGTTTTGCCCCATATGTGAATATTTATAGTTTCTACAGAATAAATTTTGACAGTTTCCAACACTGCAATTCTATTTCTAGCAATCTCAACCTCACTTCATACTTTCTTTCAACTTTTTTGTCTCTTACATTATTTCGCAAGGGTTACCAACATGATCTGGAATTGCAGACACAAATGAAGGAATTTCCATTTTCTGTTTCGGAGACGTGCCTAATGGCGACATATTTTGTCAGTAATTTTATTTGATTTTTTCTGTAAGTACAGATCGAGCACGGGCTCTAATTATATTTGTTATAAGGGTTCAAGTTGAAAAAATGCAGAAGAAAAATTGAATTTCTAAAAATTATAGACATTTCTGGTATTTCCTATACCGGTTTCAAACACCCCAGTTAGTGTCATCATCAGTAGAATTTGAAATGTCGGTTTGTCTTGTTAATGAAAACTGTTTTCATCATTTTTTTTTCCATCAATTTTTTTTTCTTTCATCAATTTTTTTTTTTTTCATCAAACTATTATTTCATAAATTTTTTTTTCTATCAAACTTTTTTTTTCATTATTTATCAAATTGTTTTTCATCAATTTTTTTTTATCAAATTTTTTTGCCTCAAAATTTTTTTTTCATCAATTTTTTTTTGTTTTCACAATTTTTTTTTTTATCAAAATTTTTTTTTTCATAAATTTTTTTTTGTCATATTTTTTTTTTCATCAAATCTTGTTTTCAAATTTTTTACTATCAATTTTTTTCTCACCAAAAAAATTTTTTTTTTTCCTAAATTTTTTTTTACATCAAAAAATTTTTGTTTTCATTAAAAAAAATTCATCAAAAACTTTTTTTCATCAAATTTTTTTTTTCACCAAAAATTTTGGGTTCATTAAATTTTTGTTTAATATAATTTTGTTTTTCGTGAAAAAAAAATATTTTTTTTTACCAAACTACTTTTTCACCAAGTCCAAGCTTTTCGCATAAACATTTTCCATTTGTTTATCAAATGTACATAAAACAAGTGAGAGTGTTATATTCTTTGGTGCCGAATCTTTTATACTCTACAAAATGTATAAACACTTTTTTGCACTTATTTTTGCACTCACTTACGAAATGTACAGCTCTTTTGATATTTTAATGGGCTCCTTGACTGATATTTCAATTCGTTTTGCATGGAATAGCAAAGTAATATAACATTATTTTTTCTAAAAAATCTTATCTTTGGCAAGTATACCCAAATCTTCCGCAAAACATTATCATGATTTAATGTTTTGGACAAGAGCACAAAATTCGCAGGCATTTTTTTGATAAAAAGTTAAAAAGCCGCAGGTTTGATGGACTAAATCTAAAATCCGTCATCTTAAAGTTTCTCCAAAATTTTTTCTTGTGTGTATTTCAAAGCTAAATCTTTCTGATAATTAAAAGAAAAGTTGCTATAAGCACTATTTTAGACAAAAGTGCACTTTTATGGCAGACACTTTCATCAAAAAAAAAAAATTAATAAATTTTTTTGTGCGATTCTTTTTCTCTCAAATTAAAACAAAAAAAACTGTTTACGGCCCACTGTAGTTTTCAATTTTTTTAAAGGCGTTGGAATGAGTAAAACAAAATGAATTAAATAAACTTCTAAGACAAATGATATTTCCACATGTCTTCAGTAAAATTTGGTGGCGGTTCTTTTCTTAGAATATATTAACCCGCTATCTCCTATTTTAAGGGGTAATT
Organism: Pegoplata infirma; assembly: GCA_963921195.1. Lineage (NCBI taxonomy): Eukaryota > Metazoa > Arthropoda > Insecta > Diptera > Anthomyiidae > Pegoplata > Pegoplata infirma. Next base: position 191,359,883 of record OY992537.1, on the reverse strand, counting down.
TTAGTCCTTTTTCTCAAATATCATCATTGCACATAACTAAAGCGTGCGTTTAAAGGATTAAAATGTTCCAAAATAATTTTTAGCATTGAGTTTCAATATAGTTGTAGTCCCAAACTGATCGCTTTTAAAAAGCTCTAGTAAAAATTTGAAGCAAAAAATATTTGTGGAATATTTTAACCCATTTAACGCAGGTTTTATTGGTTATCAATAAGAATATTTGAAAAAGGGAATTAAATGACCCCTTAAAATGGGAGATAGAAGGTTAATATATATGTTCTTAGAAAAGAACCGACATTAAATTTTATTTCAGACATGTATAAACAATATTTAGCTCAGATTTAGATTTTATAAATTTTTACGACTTCTTTACGCTGCTCTGGTAAAACACAATTTCACAATATATGGTGCTTTACAATTTCACATTTTTACGCATTTTGCTTAAATCGCATGAATTTTTGGCTTTTGGCAGCCCTTAGTGAAATTTGAAGCAAAACATTTTTGTAGAACATTTTAAGCCTTTAAACACACGTCTTAATTACGTTCTACGACGATATTTAAAAAATAGACTAAAATGACCCCCAAAAATAGGAGATATGGTGTTAATATGTTCTAAGAAAAAAACCGCCATCAAATTTCAATAAAGACATGTGGGAACTTTATTTAGCTTAGAAGTTTATTTTATTTCTTTTATTTTACTTATTCCAACGTCATTGAAAAAAAAATTGAAGACTACAGTGGGCCATAAAAAAACTTTAGCTATATTTTCAAAACTTTTTGGTGGTTTTGGGGTACTAATGGTATACTCTAAGTTTTTTGGTGCCATTCAAGATATAAAATCTTTTTGCACAGTGTTGTTTACCACATTGAACTTTTTGTTTAAATTCAAATTTTACTAAAGTTTAGGAATTTTTTTCTCAAATTTAATTTAATTTGTTATCTTTTGAACTACAAAAAGAAAAGTTGAGTATTTTTCACTCCTTACATTTTTAATAATTATTTGTGCAAAAGCATTTAATGTGTTTCAAACCCATTTTTCAATGAAGGATGTTTTTGTATTTTTAACATCAATAACCCGATTTTTACAAAATTTGGTATTAGTATAAACCTTATAAATATCAATCAACATACCAAGTTTTATAGCGATTGCATAATATTTGTAGGTTTTATAGCGTTTTTAAGAAAAAGGATATATGGCAGGACCTTTAATCCTTGCTCCGATTGGATTGGAAATTTACGCACACGTTGCTAGTTGTATGTGTATTAGCAATACCACTTTTTGTAATTTTGCGGACATTATAGTAGCTAAAATAAAATTTTTAAATTTCAGAACATATGGGAGGTAGGCGTGTCCTTGCACCGAATTTTCCAAAAAATCATGTTTTGCTTAACAAAAGTATTTTGTGCTAGTGTAATAATTTACAAAAATATCTGAGTACTCCTTCTATTTTTGTCCCTTCGTTATATGGGCTCAACCACTGTGGACCGGTTCCCTTCCGCACAAAAACGCCCCTGACAATTTTCTTTTATTTTTTTACATTTTGGAGGTTATACAAGATTCGGCACAGCCGAAATTAAATTTCACTTGTTTTTAGCACAATTAGACATAAATTAATAACGAATTTTGAATTAAAAAAAAAAGTTTTCCTAATTTTTCCTTCCTACCTCGAAATTCTTTCAGATGCTCGCAAAACATTCAAGTAATGACCTCAAAAATTTTAAATTCCTGAGTAGGAGCTAATATCCATTTAATATCTAAAACTTTTCTTAGTGTTCCGCTAAGCACACCAGAAGCATTAAAAAATTAAATCTAAACATATGCAAAAAACGAATTTGTAAAATAAACAATATAATTTATATTTTGTTTTTTTTTTTTTCTTTTAAAAGATTTTATTGTTTGCCTGACAAAAAACCATCACAAAAATAAACGAAACACACATTTTTTCATGATGGTTGTTGGTTTATTATATTTTTTTCACATTTCTTTGTTCATACATTTGACAGTTTTTATTTAGCTTGTCAGAGATTTTGATATGTTATTTGTCAAATGCACTTTTGAATATTACAAAGGCACAGACACAGATAAATTGAAATGTAACCCAATGATAGTTTTTTGCAGAATTTTTCTAACAAAAGGTTTATGAAAAAAATTAGCCATGTTTGACCTTGAAGAACTAAACCAACCTGCGAGAAACGCCATTTTATAAAGCCCTTGGGCTAAAGGGATAATAAAATAAAACCTTTTGCACTCCCCTCCCCCCTTTGTAGACGGTGGAAAAAAATATTTTAAGAATTAAAAATTTTTATTATTTAATTTTTATTCCTACCCTGCAGGAAAAAATACAGGTCCTTCATAAGTCAAGTGACATATCATCCGGACCCAAGAAACCTATCACAAACTTAACACCTTTTATACAAAAATACATGCCAATTTTGTTAGCCAATGTCTCTACCCTGGATATATCACAAGTGACATGTCACTGGACATGTCCCTAAGGATCACAACCGTTAAAAAGTGGCATGCCAATGAACACATCACATCTGTACCCACCTTGTGACATATACAACACTCAGAAAACTGAAAAAAACGTTTAAAAAAATTGTTTTTCCTTTAAAAAAACGGGCTACTTATATATCATTTGAAACAACATATTTTTTCAGTTATTATTAAATGATACCACTAATAAATTACTAGACATTCCGTTAAAACAAATGATATTTCGGCACCCTGAAAAATGGCCCCAATGCAAAATGGCCCCAACGCCAAAAATGAAAAATGGCCCCATTTTTGGGGTCTTTTTGAAAATGAAATTTCACCCCACTTTGAAATATGAAATATGGCCCCAATTCTGTGTGAAAAAATGCCCCAAAAAATTAGAACCATTTTTCTGAAAATGAAAAAAGGCCCCAAATTGCAATATGAAAAATGACCCCAAAAAAAGTATGTATTTTTCTTAAACCATTATAAATAAAATTTTCATTCAGTCAATTTCATTTAATTTCAGTCAATAATTATAAATTATAATTAATAATTATAAATTTAAAATAACTCCCAATGAAATAATTTTTTTTTTATTTAAAACTTTTGAGTTGTATTAACGACATGAAAGATATTATTAACGCTTTCGGGCTGCTACTTATGGTGGGTTTACATCATTGGATTTTCGGTATGATTTGATTTTGGCACCCATTATAGTTCTCATGATTATTCATATCTTAAAAGCAGCCGCGTAAGTTCTTCCATATAATTAAGTGAACTTAACAAAGGTAAAAAAATATTCTATTTTATTAACCCACTCGAAGAAGTTGAAATCAAATATATTCTTTGATGACTTATCGTTTCTAGGATTCTGTATAATGGCAGTAGCAATAATACATATGTATTTCTTTTGAAAAACTTTGAAAGCATATTGATGTGAAGAAAGCGCCGCAGGCGAAAAATTTTTACAAGAGATTTTAACAAAAAATTAAAAAAAAATCGCGCGATTTTTTTTTAATTTTTTGTTAAAATCTCTTGTAAAAATTTTTCGCCTGCGGCGCCTTCTTCACACCTATATGCTTTTAAAGTTAAAAAAAATAAAATAATTAACTTAAGTAACTCGGAAATAAAATTTAAGTAGGTTTTTATAATACCGAAAGACCAACGGACCTCAGAGTACATGTGTGCTGACATAAAGCGTAAGCAACCACTTAAAACCTATACCAAAATGAAATTAACATTTCAAATAATCTATCCAAGTTCCTTCCTACTTTTTGTTTTGTCACTTTAGATTTTTGTTTTGTTGTATTAAAATATTAAAACATAAAGTACTGCTGCCCAAAAAAACTTTATTTTGCGGAGAGGGTGAGTTTAATGTTTGTTATCCTTAAGTCCGACCTAAGGCCGGCTACGCAGAAAAACTTTAAAGCAAAAAAAAATTTTTCACACATATTTTGTACACATATTAATAAATGCATGCCAATTGTTAAAAGTCTTAATATAAATACTACAGGGATTGTGTGGAAATAATTTTATTATTTTTATTAAATTTGGGGCCATTATTCATTCTGCAAAATAACCCCAAATCAAAAAATGAAAAATGGCCCTATTAATTTTGGGGTCATATAAAAATGAAAAATGGGCCCAAAATTAAAAGGAAAAATTACCCCAAAAAACTAGGAAAAATGACCCCAAATTTTCGTGTTGTTGTACTCCATATAAAAATTTGGGGCCATTTTTCATTTTCGTTTTGGGGCCATTTTGCGTTGGGGTCATTTTTCATGGTGCCTGATATTTCAGTTATTTTAACTGTTTACAGTTTTTTATTTTGTGAAGTAAAAATAATTTCTTTTGAATAACAAACTACAAGAACCGTACTTCTGTAAAATTATACGGTATAATCAGTGACAATTTAATTTAACTGATAAAATATGTTTCCGTAAATTGTGTAGTTTATGTTTTTTAACAACTGTTTAAATCAGTTAATATTTTATTTGCATTGAAAACAAAACGATAAAACATTTAAAACAACTTTAACTAAAAACTTTTTGAATAACCGTAAATAGTTACTGTAAAACTTTTCTGGGTGCAGAACTACTCCCCGGAGACGTATCACAGACCCGACACCTTTCATACAAAAACAAATATTTCCTATTGAGAAAACATTTCAACCTCGGATACATCACTTGTGACATGTGACTGGATCTGTCATTGAGGTACACAACGCGGTCCGGTTCTATACACTCAAAATATTTTGTAGGCAAAAATAATTAAAAAACACATTTAAAACAAGTGATAAAACACTTGAAAACCATTCTAGTAATTAATTATTTGTTTTAACAAACATCAACATTTATTTTTACCTGTTTACAAAATTTTCTAAAATAAATAACATTGAACATTAAAAAATAACGTCTCTTTAATTTTTTTTACCAACAAATTTGAAAAAAATAACCTACGAAAACATTAAAAATGTATGATTGTTGTATTATTTTTACCAACAAATTACAAAAAAAAACTACCTACGAAAACATTAAAAATTAATGATTTCGTATGTTATATTTTACAATTTTTCTATTTTATTATTTTTTAAACATTTTTTAATAAAATTTTGGGGAATCGATCCCGCAATCAACTTTATTCTAGCCAGACACTCTACCCATCGTGCCAAAGTCACTTGATACAAACATGTTTTTATATTTCAATAAATAATTTTTTGAATTTTTTGTCTATAAAAAAATAACCAACACAAATAAGTGAAAACTAAAAATGCCAATAATTTAAAAAATATAACGTACACAAATCATTAAAATCTAAAGAAGAATCACTTATTTTTACTTACAGATCGAAAATAAATGACTTTAAAAATTTAATGGTAATGAAAGTCTTTATTTTTTATGTTGTTATTTTTGAAACAAAGAATAGAGTCATTTAATAAAACTGAACATTAAACAAATGGTTTTTCTTTTAAAAACGACAAAACGTAAAACTTTCTAAATAAACTACAAATAGCTAATGACATAATTTTTTGAGTGTAAGATTCCTACAGACAAATTTTGAGATTCTTAGACATTTTCCTAAATAAAAATTCAGAGTTTTACTATAGAAAAATTCTCGGATTTTTCCTATAGAAAATTTCTCATATTTTTTCTATCGAAAATTTCTTAGAGTTTTCTTATAGAAAAGTTGTCAGATTTCCAACAGATTCCCAAGATAAAAATTCTCAAATTTTCCTAAAAAATTCCCAAATTTTTTCTATAGATAACTTCTCAAATTTTGTATACCTCTCCTTTTCGGAGTTTTCCTATAAACATTTTTTTTAAAGATTTTTGTGATAGAAAATTTCACAGATGTTTCCTACAAAAAAATTCTCATATTTCTCCCAAAGAAAAATTCTAAATTTTTTTCTAATTTTTAAAATTTTTTGTAAAGAAAAATTTTGAAATTCTTCCGATAGAAAATTTCTTAGATTTTTCCTGTGGAGAAGTTGTCAGATTTCCAACAGATTTCCAATAGAAAAATTCTAAAATTTTTCCTATGGAGCAATTTTCAAATTTTTCCTATAAAAAATTGTCAAATTTTTTCTATAGATAAATTCTCAAGCTTTGTATCCCTTTCCTTCTCAGAGTTTTCCTATCTAAAAAATCTCAGATTTTTCTTATAGAAAATTTCTCAGATTTTCCTAAAGAACAATTTTAGAATTTTCCTATAGAAAAGTGTTTCCTACAAAAAAATTCTCATATTTCTCCGAAAGAAAAATTCTCAATTTTTTCCTATAAAATTTTTCCTATTGAAAACTTCTCAATTTTTTCTATAGAAAAATTCTAAAAATCTTTCTCATACAAAGTTTCTCTAATTTTTCTAATAGAAAATTTCTTAAATATTTCCTTTAGAAAAATTCTGAAATATTTCCTAAGCAAAATTCGCAAATTTTGTTTCTCTTGCCTTATAAGAGTTTTTTATATAAAAATGTTCAGATTTTTTTCTATAGAAATATTTTCAGATTTTTTCTATAGAAAATTTTTTTGATTTTTCAGTTTTCCTGTAGAAAAATATTCAGATTTTTCCTGTAGAAAAATTCTCGGATTTATTTCTACACTCATAAAAGTTTTAGAGTTACTGTTTCACAGTCAAACAAATAGTTTTCGTTTTAGTTAATATTAAAAGAAAATTCGTTTGTTTCACATACAAATATTCTAAACAACTTTTTGAACGTTTATTCAAATACATAACTGTCTTTTAAATAAAATTTTCCGTAACGTTTGTTTTTTTTCAGTTATTTAAAAAACAAACCACATTATTTTATTTGTCGTTTGTTATTTGTCAGTTATTTAAAAATTTCTAAAATTATTTTTTTTTTTTTTGAATTTGAAAATGAAATTTAGTTGCTGAAAATATAAGTAGCTTGTGGCACAGAGGGTAGCGTGCTGGGCTATTAGCCAGAAATTATGAGTTCGATTCTGCTCAGGTTCGAAGTTTTTTAAAATTATTTCTAAAAAAATAAATAAAAATAAATGTAAATTTCCGTTATTTTAACCGTTTTTTCCGTAAAATTTTGTCAGTCATTTTTTACGGATTTTTAAGTTATTTTTACGGATTTCAACAGTTATTAATTAACATTTAAAAATAACTGAGAAATGTTTTTGTTTTAAATGAAATGTAAGTAGTCCGTTTTTTAAATAAAGTTTCATTTGTTTCAAACGTATTTTCTGTTGAATTTACTTACATAATATTTTAAGTGTATATAAAAATTTTAAGATTCTGAAACTATTTTCGTACAGAAAAATTCAAAAACTCCAAGATATTTTTTTTTTTTTTTAAATTTTGAGTTTCTTTGACATTTTTCATAAAAAAAAAAAAAGATAGAAAATCAGATTATTTTCCTTTACCCTTTCTTTTTATACCCTCCAACCCCAGTAAGGGGTATACTCACTTTGTCATTTCGTTTGTAACGCATCAAAATATCGGTTGGGGACACCATAAAGTACCCGAGTAAAAATAAACATATATAACAATATATAACTTGATACAAACATAATAAATCTTATATGATTATACATCCCGTGAGGTATTTTCTAATTTTTTTTAATGCAGTCATATGTTGTAATATATAATTTAATCATGATTTGGATTAAAAGGTATACGGTTGATATAAATATATGAAATAATATTAGGGCCAATACAAAATCTGTTTTTCTGTATAATTTAATAAAAAATTATATATAGCTTATTCTGTTTCATATATAAATGTTTCCAATTAACCAAAAATGTTCTAAGTTTTTTAAGCAAAGTATAAGAAACTTTTAAAATGTTCCTAAACATTTCCTTGTTAGGGTTATGTATATCACCTATCTGGTTCGAAGCGTACCCAAACATTTTTTTTTGTTTTAGAAAATTATTTGTTTGGTGAATGTATCGTTGACCTGTGGTGTAACTCACCCAAACCAAAACACACCAAGATTTTTTATGTTTTTATGCAATTAGATCTAATTGGATCCAATGAAATATGGCAATGTCTGGTCAAAACTCGGATGAAATCGAATCATACTTTATACAAGTTGGTATTTTTTAATGTAAAAACATCCACCATTATTCGGATTAAATTGCGTATAAATATATATTGTGTTATATATCATTATGTATTGCATCATATAAAAATTTTTACTCGGGTATATATATTATTGATCCATGATCGATTCTAAGCCATTCTATGAATGTCCGTCTGTCCGTCCGTCCGTCTGTCTGTAGATAACACAATGCAGTCCAAAATAAAACAGCTAGACTCCTGAAGTTTGCCACAAATATGTCTCATGTTCATAGGTAGGTTAAGTTCGTGAATGGGCAAAATCGGGCCAGGGGGAAAAAAGTTCGCCCTTAAAGAACTGAACCAACATCTGAAAAAATACACTTTTTACATATTTTTTTGTTAAATAAATGAAATATTTGGTATATTTATCGCAATGGGAAGTGCTCTTAACGTCCCTCATTGACCCCCATCACCCCCCCCCCCCCCCCCAAAAAAAACGCCCCTGACAATTTTTTTTTTTTAATTTTTTTTTTACATTTTGGAGATTCGGCACAGCCGAATTTAACACTCTCACTTGTTTCTTTTATTTTTCCCTCTCTCCTCACCACTTCTTTCCTTTTTATCTTTTATTTTTATACCCTCCAACCACAGTATGGGGGTATACTCCCTTTGTCATTCCGTGTGTAACGCATCGAAATATATTTTATTGATCAGTGATCGATTCCAAGACATTCAAGCGATGTCCGTCCGTCCGTCTGTAGATACAGTTCAAAATAAAAGAGCTAGACTTCCGAAGTTTGGCACGAATATGTCTTATATTCCTAGGCAGGTTAAGTTCGGAAATGGGCAAAATCGGACAAAGGGGGAAGGTGCTCCTAACGTCTCCCACCAACCCTCCCCCCCCCCCAAAAAAAAAAGGTGCCCCTGAATTTTTTTGTTTTGTTTTTTACATTTTGGAGGGTATAAAAGATTCGGCACAGCCGAATGTAACACTCTCACTTGTCTTTTTAATCCTTCAATTTTTTTCCATTCACAATCATGAGAGTAAAATAGAGTTTCAGTCACAAACACTCATGAATCACGTGAATCACGCTAATCGGCTCATATGCCCATCTCTACTCTAAACCGCAAAAAATGGTTTTTGGGACGTGGAAAATTTTCAATTATTCGGTACTTGTAAAATTTTGATATGTCCTATTGCCTCCGGTCACGGAGTAGATTTAAGATAGTTAAGTAATAATAAAATTTTCACTTGTCACGTGGTAGGGATTTTAGCAATATGTCCCATTTTAAACAGTCATTGGATAGATGATTTCGAATCGGGGGACACACATTTCCTGCAGGGTAATGTTTCTCGTCTTAAGTTTTTACTTTTTGGAAAGTATAAAGACTCGTCCATAGAGAATACATAGAGGCGAAGGTGAAAGAAAAAATAATATTACTATCTTTTTAATTTCTCACTCGTACGTTGTCGATGTGAATTCAAAACACAATACATGTTTACAAGTCGTACTTTGTCATCAAATACATGTATACAAGTTGTACTTTGACAACTAAATTTTTGATGCCTTCGCCTCTATGTATACTCTATGGACTCGGCAATGACGAATTTAATACTCTCACTGTTTTTTTTTGCTGGGTTACCACTCTCTCATACAAAAATTATTACACAAACATTTTACGAAATGTGTGATATGTAAACAATTTAACAAAGTACAAAATTTTAAAGTACAAATTCTATGCGGGTGTAACTTTGTAATATCACACATACAACATTTTGTCAGTCTGTCTGGCTGTCTGTATGTATGTATGAGTGAAAGTGTAAATGTGTGTGTAAATGTAACATATGCCAAGTGGTGTGACAATATACCCTTAAGATGTCTACTTGTAAACACACATGTCATTTTGACATTTGTGTCATTTAGTGGATGATTATTATTATTATTTTGTGTTTTGTTAAAATGTTTATCTGACAATTAGTCACCCGCTGACCACATACGTACAAACAAAATAATATAGACATTCATTGTCGTGTTTATTTATTAGGGTAAAATTTATGATTGTTTTTATATTCATTTTTTATCTTGTTTTTGTTGCGGTAAAGAAAACACAAAAAAAAGTGAAGTAAAAACCGGAAATGTCAAAATTTCTTAATTTTTCTATGAATTCATCTTGAGTCTTCATCATCATATTTTTGAAAAAATTGTTCAAGTAGAAAAGAGCTGCAACAACATTTCGTTAAAATTATATACAAATAAATGAGAATGTTTATTTGACTGTGTTCGGTTCATAGAGTATTCATAGAGGCGAAGGTGTCAAAAATTGAATTGTCAAGGAACAACTTCTATACATGTATTTGTTGACAAACAACGACTTGCAAACATGTACTGTGTGGTGAATTCACATCGACAACGTACGTGGGAGAAATTAGAAAGAGTTAGTAATATTTTTTTTCTTTCACCTTCGCCTCTATTATACTCTATGGTCCGGTCACGCAATTTTTTTTTACTCACGCCCACACGCAATAAAATTTTCTTACAAAAAAAAAAAAAAAACTTAAAAAAATATTTTTTTTTACAAGAAATGAAAAGAAATTGGGCAAATCAAATAACGCAAACTCATGCAAAAAATTAATGACTCACTCAGACTTTTTTCAACTCACACTCACTCACAATCACGTTATTGAAATGAAAATCACTCACGCGTGATTCCCGTGAATCACGCAAATCACATTACCAGCGCTCATCTCTAGTTCCTGTCTTTTATACCCAGCAAAATGTTATAAAAATAATTTAACATTTGGATTTTTGGTAGTGGATCGTCGGGGGACACATTTCTCCTAGCGATAAATCAAAGCGAATTTGTTTATTAAGACTTTTTGACTAAAGAACATAAAATTTTATCCATAATTTATATTTTTTTATAACCTCGCCCCAAAAAGTTTGCGGTCCCAAAAAAATATATTTTCCAATCCCTTGGGTTAAGGTGCAGGACTATACAATTTTTCTGACTTAGGGGTTTCATTAGTTCAACAAAAGTACAAAAAAATGATGAAATAAAATTGCGTTCTGCAGATTTTCAATTTTGTCCATTTTCGAACTTAACTACACTCAAAAAAAAACCTTGTAAAGTTACCAAGAAATCTCGTGATAAATTAGGAGGTAGGTAGAATTCTCGTAAAATTACGAGGATTTCCTCGTAATTTTGAATGCGCCAAAAATTGGTAAAAATATTATTTTAAAACCGGAACAAGAAAAAATGGTAAATATGTTTAAAAAAAATGGTAAATTTACAAACCAAAATGGTAAATTTACAAAAAAAAAAAAAAATTTGTTAAAAAACATAAATCCTCTTAATAAACCCATTTTTGTAAAATAACTGTTTTTTTTTTTTGTAAATTAACTAGAATCCTCGTAATAAATTTTTAAAAATTTTATCAACTTTTTTTTTTAATATTTTTCAATAAAAAACAAGTATGAAAGCTATAGTCGGTCATGTTAGATCTTTATTTAGTGTAGAAAACACACACAGGTCAAATTTTAGTGGAATTGGCTTATTTTTTTGTCAATTGACCGATTTAACTGAATATCGGTCCAAATTTGTATATGGGGGACTAAGTACAAAAATGGTCCAATTATATTCCGATTTGATAATGTTACTTAAATACACGTTTAAAACATAAAAATAAAATGTTTATCAAATATTTCCATTTTTATGAATTTTGAAGAAATTATGTGAATATGGAGGTAGAAAAAAAAGTTACAAACTTTTCTTGTAATTTTACAAGGTTATTTTTCAGTGTAATTGTGAGACTTTTCTAAAGCTAAAAGTCCTTAATACCGAACACATGATTACTTTACAAAGCTTCTTACACATAAAACAAAAAACCTTGTCAAATTACTAGAAAAAGTCCCGTAATCCCATTTTTCCAAAATTTGACAATTCGCCTTGTTTTTTACAAAAAAATTTCGATTGAAATTTAAACTTTCTTTTGTTATTTTACAATTTTTTATCGTAAATGTACAAATTTCCAAGGTAATTTTACGAAAAAAAATCTATTTAAGTCACGAGAAATACTTGTAAGTATTATGGCGTCAAACAAATTTACAATCTTTTTGCTAAAAAACTTGTAAAATTACAAAAAAAGCTCGTAATTTTTGCAAGAAAATCTCGTCAAATATGGGGAAGCACAAAATCTAGTAAAGTCCTTGTATTTTTTTAAGTTGTTAATTTACACTTTTATGTAGTGTATAGTTTGTTAATTGTTTGTAATTTTACAAGTTTTTTACCAATAATATTGTAATTTTTACTCGAAACTATCGTAAAATAGTAGGTAGCAAAAAATCGTTTTACGTTGCTTTTATTTTGTAATTTTACAAGATTTTTTGAGGTTAGAATGTCTTAGAATATTGCGTGGATCAATAATGTATAGGTTCTGAGAAAGTGAGTTAACCACCAGTTTTTTGAGTGTTTAATATACACACTCAAAGAAAAAAAAGCTTGTAAAATGACAAGAAAAACTTGTAATTTTTAGTTTTTGTTACCTCACACTTTTTCATAACTTTTCCATGATACTTTTTTACTTTTATATAGTATTTATGAATAAATCATAATATGTGGAACTTAAGAAATATCTAACATTTTTCATAAAAACTATGTAAAAATTTAAAAAATTTAATAAAAAAGTTCATAATTTGTATGTATTTGTTCATAAATACTACGAATTTCGTTCATTGGAAATTTTTTTTATTTGACAAGAATTCCTAGTAATTTTACAAGTTTTTTACCAATAATTTTGCAATTTTACAAGCTTTTTACCAATAAAATTGTAAATTTAAAACTTTTTTGACGCCATAAAACTTACAAAGTGGTTTCGTTATTTTACCAGATTTTTTGCTACCTCATATTTAACGAGAATTTCCATTAAAAAATTTTTAATTTTTACAAGCTTCTTTGTTATTTTACAAGCTTTTTACCAAAAAATTGTAAAAATGTAAATTTTTTGGCGAAATAAAACTTGCAAGGAATTATCGGGAATTAAAAAAAAAATTGTTAAAAAGCCTTGGAAATTTGTAAAATTATAAAAACAACTGTAAAATTATAACAAAAATGTAAAATTACAAAAAAAATTTAATTTGTATCAAAAATGTTTTGTTAAAAAACAAGAAAAACTGCCAAATATTGGTAAAATTGGATTACGAGACTTTTTCTAGTAATTTGACAAAGTTTTTTTTTTTATTGCATATATTTTTTTTAATTTTTTAACATATCCTTTCAATTTGTATTTAAAATAAATATTTTTTTTTTTTTTCATTATTTTGGTTTTGCCAAAAACTTAAAACAAATGTGTAAATTGGCCACTGAGCCGTATTAAGTAATTTGTGTCTTTTGTTTATGAAACATTGCATTTGGCATATTTAATTATTTTTTCAGTGTGTGGTACATCAGACTCTCGTTTTACAATTTTAATTACACTATGTAACAAATTTTCAAAAAAAAATAAATTTTCAAATAAATTTATCAGTTTAATCAACTCAAAATTCGGATACTGCTACATTATTTTTGTTGGTAACTGGCAAGCATTTTTCTGTGTGCAGACTTGATGGTCTGCATTTTGCCAATAAACGAAATTCATAGTAATTATGAACAAATTCATAAAAATGTATTACCTTTTTCATAATAATTTTGAACTTTTACATAGTATTTCTGAATATATCATATTCCACATATATCATATATTCCACATATTGAATTTAAGAAATATTTAGCATTTATTCATAAAAAGTATGAAAAATTTCAAAAAATTAATGAAAAAATTCACAATTTTTTATGTATTTGTTTATAAACACTATGAATTTCTTTCGTTGGCAATTTTTTTTCTCTGTGTGTGCTGAAAGTAAGAGCATGTAGCTACTTCAAACCTCTCATTTCTATATGTTACAGTCTGTTCAGCGAGTACTAGGAGTCTGCTTCTAGATTTATTCATCAGTCTGTGTCAGTAGTCGGCCGCTGTCAGCGTATAAACAAGCTTTTAATTAGTTGTGCAACATTGTAGCCAAAATAAGAAAACAAATCAACATTTTTGTTTTACAAAGTTGTTAAGACGATTTCACACTTACATATTCTTAGACAATTTAATTCACAATCGCGAATACTATTTTGTATACCCCTCAAATACAGCACGGGGGTATACTCACTTTGTCAGTCCGTGTGTAACGCATCGAAATATCTGTCGGAAACTTCATAAAGTCTAATGGTTCATGGTCGATTTTAAGATATCCTATAAATGTCCGTCCGTATCAGTCTTGTCACTAAAGAAATTTGAAACAACATATGGATCCGTTCTAAACTACACATGAAACCTTAAAGTCTTTATTTAATATTAAGAAATCTTTCAAAGAAAGACGAAATATCGGCAACTAATAAATAAAAGAATTATTAAATAAAAATAATTTAAAAAAAGGCCTCGAGCTCGAGTATTTTAATTTCTTAATATTATATAAAAGGTCGAATAAAATTCAAAATTATATTTGTCTTTATTTAATCATAAAAAAGGGAATTTGGAACAAAAAATTAATTTTCTTAAAATATTTTCAGCACCAATCTTAAAAAAAATTAATAAGTGCCAAAATAGTACATTTTAAAAACAACTAACAACATTTTTGGTAGAAGAAGACAAAAAAGATTTTAATAAAAAGTACCAACATATTTATTTTTCTTTTTAAAAAAAGTGCATTTTCAAACAAGGCATTATTTTGGTAAAAATAATACTTTTTTAAAAGTACTATTTTGTTACTTTTTATAAAAGAGTACTTTTATTAATAATTACTATTGTGATACTTTTAAAAAACCATTTTTTAAAATTGCTATTTTGGTACTTTTTAAAGTACTATTAACTTATTTAAAAAATGCTATTTAGGTACTATTTAAAGTACTATTTTGTTACTTTCTATAAAAGAATACTTAAAAAAAAAACACTATTTTGGTACTTTTTTGATACCTTTTATAAAAAATTTATATTTTGGTACTTTTTAATACTTATTATAAAAAGTAATATTTTTAAGCTTTTAATAAAAAGTACTTTATTATCAAAAAAAAAAAATCCTTTCAACAAAAAAGTGTTTTTTTTAAGAAATACTGTTTTGGTACTTTTTTATAAAGTAACAATTTTATTAAAGTAAAAGTACCATTTTATTAAAAAGTACCATTTTATTTAAAAAAAAAGATACCATTTTGTTCATTCTTATTTAAAAGTACGATTTGGTACTTTTTATAAAAATGTTCTATTGCGGTACTTTTTATAAAAAAAATAATATGTTGGTATTTTTACTAAAAAAACACTATTTTGGTAATGTTTGTAACAATAATGATAAATTTTGATACGTTAGTGCAAATATCTAAATAAAGGAATTTTATTAACTATTATCGCGAAGGGTACAGTGTCCCACAAAAAACGTCTCTGTCAATTTTTTTAATTTTTTTTTTTACATTTTGAAAGGTAAAACAAATTCGGCACAGCCGAATTTAACACTCTCTGTTGTTTTAAATTAATTTCAGTAATCTTGAGTAATTGTTTGTCATTTCAAAAATGTAGAAAAAAAACGTTTTGCATAAAGGCACATTTTTTACACATAAATTACACATGGAAGAAATCACACATGAGCTACACAAGCAGTTAAAAATAACACGTGAAATGTGTAATTACACGTGAAGTACTTAGCAACTCTGCTCCGTATGTATATAAGGCGATGCCGTTCAAAATAAAAAAGCTAGACTCCTGAAGTTTGGCAAGAATATCTCTTACACTCAAAAAAAACATATTTCTGACCTAAATTACGATAAAAGATGTCATCAGTGAAATGTGATGGCGGTTCTTTTCATTGAACATATTGACCCTCTATCACCCATCTTTTTTTTTTTGACTTTGAAAAAAATTGAAACACTTCAATGGGCCTGGCGTGGTATTTTAATAATTAAATTTTAATTTTCGATGAAACGACAATAAGCTAGGTTCTCAAAACCCTTTTGAGGTTTTGCTCTACTCTTGGTATACTCTCATTATTTTTTTGTTCCCACACTCCAAAAAAAAAAACTGTAAAGTTGGCAAAAAATTTAGTTAAATTTAACTAAAAAAACACCTGATTTTGAACCTACTAAATTTCTAGTTAATTTAACAAAAAATATTTAATTAACTTTTCGTAGAATGAATGTAGCAAAAAAACAGTAATTTTAACTAAAAATTCAGCTGAAAATTTCGTAACATTTTTTATTAGGTGAATTCAGCTAACCTTTTTTTTTAAATAAAAAAAAAAAATATTTTTCACAGCGTTAAGTTCAGCTTAAGTAGGACTAATGAGATTTGCATAGGAGGCTACACAAGAAATGTTTAAAATTTTCGACTTGACAAAAATGTTACAAAAAATCAGCAAATTAATTAGTAAAAATTCATAAACTCAGTTTTAAAGTCAACAAAAAAAATTAATTCCAAATTTGTACAAAACTAGTATTTTCGTAAATCGAACTTAACTAAAAAAAGTAGTTAAAACGCTGATTTTAACTAAAAATTTGCTAAAAAGCCAGTAAACTCGAGTTAACAAAAAAAAGTTTGTTAACTTTACAGTTTTATTTTTTTGAGTGCATCCAAGATACAAAATCGTGTTGAACAGTGTAATTTATGAGAGCATGAATAAATACTTAAAGTATTATTTTTTTAACGCAATTTGAAAAATAGAAATGAAACAAATGAAGATAATAATATTTGCAAAAAGGGTCAGACTAAAAAAATGCAAATCACAAGGAAATTGTTTAAAAGAAAGTTTCTGACCTTTTTGCAAGACCCCCACCACACAAACTAAATGCTAACACACTGCTAATTACGTGACATGTCTCATAATTTATTACAATTTATAAAGAGGGGAACTTAATTTTGAGTAGAGTAAATGATATTTGAAAAACAAAAATACGGAGCAATAGAGTTAGCAAACAAATATGGAGACCCAACTTAAATAAAGTTAATATGAAATTTACTTAATAAAATGCCAAATTTAATGCTACACTCATAAAAAAAAAAACTGTAAAGTTAGCACAAAATTTAGTTAAATTTAACTAAAAAAGCACCTGATTTTGGGCCTACTAAATTTTTAGTTAATTTAACTAAAAATATTTAGCTAACTTTTCGTAGAATGAATGTAGCAAAAAAAACCGTAACTTTAACTAAAAATTTAGCTGAAATTTCGTAACGTTTTTATGTACATATATTAACAAAAAAATTAGTTGAATTCAGCTAAACTTTTTGTTACTTTTCGTAAACTAAAATTTACAAAATATTTTGTAAAAAATTGTAAGTTTATTTTTTCTGTTTTTTCATCAGCTTAAGTAGAACTTATGAGATTCGCATAGGAGGCTACACAAGAAATTTCACTTAACAAATTTGTTACGAAAAATCAGCAAATTAATTAGTGAAAATTCGTAAACTCAGTTTTGAAGTCAACAAAAAAAATTAATACAAAATTTGTTCAAAACTAGTATTTTCGTAAATTGAACTTAACTAAAAAAAGTAGTTAAAACGCTGATTTTAACTAAAAATTTGCTAAAAAGCCAGTAAACTCGAGTTAACAAAAAAAAATTTGTTAATTTTACAGTTTTATTTTTTTGAGTGTACTGTAGATCAAATTATATGCAATCAGATATTTTAAAAAAATATATAAAGATCAGATAAGATCTAATTCATGCATATTTACACGGGTTTTTCGAAATTTTTACGTTTTCTATAACACTGAATAAAAATGTTGAATTTTCCTTACTCACCGTATTTGTAAACTGTCATAGAATTGAAAAAAAGTGCTGTTACACGAAATATGGCTCAAATCAATATTTAAATAACAATTCATAACTCAATGTCATCACCGAACTTCAAAAATAATCTTTTATCATTAGAAACCTTTTTTTGTTGTATATTTCTCTTAGGGTTAACCACTCCTAATTTGGATTTATTAATTGCTGCTCATTAACGTTTGTATTTTCATTAGATGATCAATCAACCACTAAAATACAATATTAACTATAGTTTTTATTATCAAGATTTTAAAACACACACTTTTTTAACTAAATAAAATATTGACCATTAATTTTATTTTAGTAAAATATAAATTGCCTGATATTTTATTCTACCCTGTTTTTGTGCCACTGACAATCATTTATCAAAATCTATGATAAGTTTTACCTCCTGTTGTATTATTTAATGGCTTTATTATACCCTACTCGTGTAATGGCGGTCTTATTAAAAATACTGAATCTGTTCTATACAGAAAGAATTTGAACAAAAATAAATCGAGATTTTGGCAAACCGTAGCGCATTCAAAGATCGCTCTTTAGGATGCAGTAAAAGTAAGGAGAAAAATTTTTAATAATTTGTTAAGATTTTTTTTGTAAAACTTTTAATACTTTACCATGGTAAGTGCTCTACTGATATAAGTGAATTTATCCCCGAGACCCTATTTTTCTGATACTAACACAATGTCCTCCAGGGGCATCACATGAGTGTTGGCTTAGGTTAGGTTAAGTTAGGTTGTAAGTGGCTGCTGAAGTTTTACGTCAACACACGTAGACTCTGAAGTCGATTGTGATACCACGGGAGCGTAATAGGTTTCCCTACTAGTCCCTGTCGTTAAACCAGTTTGAGCTTCTTATGAAACTCCTAAGATGTTGAATTTTGACATCCGACAAATCAGAAAGATCGTACAGCTCCCTAGTTCCCAGTGAAGCAAGTCTCTGACCAGAAAGTACCGGGCAATGGCAAATAAAGTGTTCGATAGTTTCCGACTCCTCTTCGTCCATGCAACTTCGGCAAAAGTCATTCGACGGCACGTCTAACCGCTCTGCGTGCTTCCCTATAAGACAGTGTCCGGTAATTATAGAAACCACCGTTGAAATCTCTCCTCTTGGAAGCGATATCAGCTCACTTGTGCGCCCCTGATTAAGAGAAGGCCAAATCAGTCGTGTTGTCTCACACGTTCATCCATTTGCCCATCTTTGATTAGTCTCCGTCGCTGAACAAAGCCGTAGGTTTTGCTTGCAAGTTTCTAGAGGCATACCAACACATTCCAATTCTGTTGGAACCTGTAAGGTAGTTCCTAGTCTTGCAAGCTCATCGGCTTTGCAATTCCCTGGAATGTCTCTGTGCCCTGGGACCCATATGAGTCGTATGTTAAACTGCTTGTTCATTGAACAGCAATATGAAAAAAATTAAATTTTCTTAAAGCTCTTTGCGGAACCAAAATTTGAATTAAATGCATTTTGTGGTATTGTTATCTTCTTCAAGATCGCGCTATGGCCACAATCGCTGCTCCTCCATTGCAGCGTGCTATTAAGCAAATTGCCGACGAAGGCGCATACTGCCTACCCAATATGTCCAATGGTGTCAGGTGAAGGAGGATTTCTAATGCAGCCGTAGGTGTAGTACGAAGAGCACCAGTGATGCACATCGACGCCATTCTCTGTACCTTCGTAATAAAGACACAGTTCGCTTTTGTTTCTAAAGCAGGCCACCAGACAATGATTCCATACAGCAAAATTGGACGCACCACTGCTGTATAGATCCAATGAACGACTTGAGGGCTAAAACCCCATCGTTTTCCAATGGCCCTTTTACAGGAATATAAAGCAATCGCTGCTTTTCTCACCCGTTCCTCAATGTTACGCCTGAAATTCAACTTCCTATCTAGAAATACTCCAAGATACTTGGCTCCATCTGAGAAGGTGATTTCAGTGCCGTCCAGAGAAATAGGATCAAAAGCAGGAATCTTAGTTTTCCTTGTAAACAAAACAAGCTCTGTTTTACTTGGATTAACTCCTAGACCACAGTCTCTTGCTAATTTAGATAGATCTTTCAGAGAACCCTGAATAATGTCCCTCAATGTTGGCATATGCTTCCCCTTTACCGCTATCGCGACATCGTCAGCATATGCGACAACATGACAACCACGTGCTTCTAGAATTCAGTGCCAGGTTCCAAAGAAGCGGCGAAAGAACACCTCCTTGTGGTGTGCCCCTATTAACAAATCGAGATATGACGGACGCTCCCAATTCAGACGTTATACGTCTATTGGCAAGTAGGTTTTCCACCATTAAAACGATCCCACGCTTTACTCCTAGACCAGACAATTGCAAAATTATCGAGTCTGGGATGACATTATTAAAAGCCCCTCTATATCAAGAAAGGCCACCATAGTGTACTCCTTTACCGAAAGCGATCTCTCTATGGTACCAACGAGCTCATGCAGAGCTGTTTCCGTTGATCTACCCTTGCTGTATGCATGTTGCTTTGTCGAAAGCAACCTCGGGTCAATCACTCTACGCAAATATGAGTCTATCATTCGTTCCATTGTCTTTAACAAAAAAGAAGACAGACTAATTGGTCTGAAATCCTTCGGAGCTGTGTGGGAACTTTTCCCAGCCTTCGGGATAAATACGACTCTGGTATCCCTCCATTTTAAAGAAATATACGACCAGTTGATGCATGCTGTGTATAGATTATACAGCAACGGGGCTATATAGTCCGACACTTGCTGCAACTCAGCCGGGATTATACCATCAGGTCCCGGCGATTTATAGGGCCTGAAGCTTTTTATCGCCCAGATTAATGTTGGCATATTTATTATTTCCGAAGCAATTTCAGATGCTTGGGCGTCAGAACGTTCCAAAGCTTGAAACGGCGTCATGGAATTGCCCGGAAAATGCGTGTTTAAAAGGAGATCCAGCGACTCTCCACTGGAGGAAGACCACACCCCATTAGGATCTTTCAGGTATCCCAGGGTGCAAGGAGAAGAAGCCAGAACCTTGCGCAGCCTGGATGCCTCAGAAACGTCTTCTATGTTTCCGCAGAAGTTTTTCCAAGAATCACATTTTGCATTTCTGATCATCTTCTCTTAACTATTAAGTTGCAGCCTGTATGCTGACCAGTCCTCATCCGCTCTTGAAAATTTAGCCTTATTAAAGAGCTTTCTGCAGGATTCTCTGCTCGTCTGCAACTCATTTGACCACCAAGGTGGCTTTTTTTCCTCTAGGCTTTGCAGAAGGGGAAGACGCATCGAGGCACCTATTACAAACATTTGTTATATGGTCAACCAGACAGTCAATTTCCGCCAAACTATGCGGTTCAGATAAGGGTACTTCACCCAAAAGCAAAGAAAAAGTTTCCCTATATTTAACCTAGTTTGTTCTCCTCAGATTTCTAGAGACTGTCTCAACCGGGGCACGCTCCCTGAATTAAAACTCAATGTAGCGATGATCTGAGAAAGAATGGTCTTCCAAAACTCTCCAGTCATCAATTCTATCAGACAATGTATCTGATACAAGTGTTACGTCAAGAACCTCTTGCCGCGTACTTGTAACGAAAGTTCGTTCACTACCCTTGTTACAAATATACAGGTTAGTGCTTAACAAAAACTCCAAAAGTGATTCGACTTTATCATTTGTGTCTGTAATTTCCCATATCGAATGATGTGCATTAGCATCACAGCACACTAGTAACTGGTGTCCCCTAGATTCAGACTCCGGAATCAGACCGCCAACCTTCTCCGGGGGTATTGGCCCCGGATTAGGAAAATACGCAGAGGCGAGCCAAATAGACTTCCCATGAAGATCTAAGCTAGCCGCTGTAACATCCATATCACTAAAAGTTGATAAAAAGAATATATTTAAGCCATTTTTAGCCAAGATGCAGGCTCTTGGTGAGCCCTCACCTTTGGCAACCATCAACTTAAACCCAGGGGTCTTCAATCCCCAAACCCTGCCACCCCGCACCCAGGGCTCTTGGATAAAAACCAAGTCAACTGCTCCTGTCGTCAGGCGCAGCAAGAGTGCAACTGAGGCTGCCTTACAGTGATGGAGGTTTATTTGTCGGAACCGCAACATCTTGCTTTTTTTCCGCCATCCTTTCCACCAGCGTGTTATTGGCTTCATCCTCCGTGTTATCATAGAGGTCGCATTCGTCCCCAGATTCGGTTTCGAATATGCCAGATGTGTGTCTCATCTGTTCTGAATCGGAGGCAACAGAACTCTCCGAATTTCTCACTGCAAGGGCCTTGTCCTGAATGTCACCCATCGTGGCATCAGCTTATTCCTCCGTGCCATCACAGAGGTCGCATTCGCATTTTCGTTCAACTGTTGACAAGTGTGGACGTGTTTTAATTTATCTCCGTGCTATTAATTGAATTTTTTGAAATTGTTCGTAATAGGTATTTTTGTAATATTTTCATGACCACATCCAGGAAAATGAAAATATGGACACAAATGATACCGATTTAATTCGAGGCTCTGCCTCACCGACTGGTGCTGGTCCTAGCACTGGTCTTAGGGTTGCGACCTTGAAGTCCGACCTTGATTCTGGTAGGGGTGCCCAGCCTAATATTGGTGGTAAAAAGAAAAAGAAACTTAAACCATCAAAGGTCAGGCACAACCAGAGACGGTTTTGTTTGAAAATAATTAACAGACTATGCCAACTTGATGGAACGAAGCTCTCCGAACGTGAGAGGGCGTCGCTATCATGGGCGAAAGGAGTCATTGAAGAACAGGACAAACTTTCGGCAATGCGAGCATCTGACAAACAGAGCGCTGTTTCGGCCTAGTCATCGAAGTCTGGTAAAAGGTTGCGCTCGCCCGACGAGAAACCTTTACCTAAGAGATCTAAGGTGACCGGCAACGTCTGGACTCAGTCTTTTAGTGAAGTGGTTAAAGGTAATTTCGTTAGGGGTGTGATAAACAGGCAAAATGGGGATTGTAGTATTCCAAGGGACAAGTGAAGTTTAGTTGAAACTAAACTAAATGAAATCTACTATAGGCTCCTTGAGAGTATGCCTGATTTTCTCCCTACTACTGTCAACGCAGGTTGGTATCAGGGGCGAGTAAAACTCGTTGCTTTTGGGAACGAAAGATCCGCAGCCGTGTTTAAGGTTGCCATTAGCCAAGTGGGAGAGTTATGGCCTGGAGCCAGACTGGACGTTGTGGAAAAACATGATATCCCCTCGCAACCCAGAGCTCATGCATGGATCCCAATGGCTACAAATGACACTGCGGTGATTCTTAAGATGATAAAAGTCTGCAATCCTGACCTTCCAACTCAGAATTGGCAAATTGCCAGATTGGGTGAGATGGAGGGCGCTCGTCGTCAAGCAGTGGTCTTGGTTAATGAGGAATCGCTTCCGCTTTTAGCCAGGACTGACGGCATTATTAGATTCGGATTTTTTCATATAAGAGTCAATGTCTACAAGGGCGACCAGAAAACTTTTTTGGACGCAGACAAGCCAGTAGCAGAGTCGGCTGAGGAGGAGAATCGGGAAAAGGTTGATATTCAGCTGGCCGATTCTAGGCTGATGGGAGATGCATCTGGCATTTTTGAAACCGAATCTGGTAACGAATGCGACCTCTGTGATGGCATGGAGGATAAAGCTGATGCCACGATGGGTGACATTCAGGACGAGGCCCATGCAGTGAGGAATTCGGAGAGTTCTGTTGCCTCCGATTCAGAACAGATGGGATATATATCTGGCTTATTCGAAACCGAATCTGGGGACGAATGCGACCTCTTTGATAACACGGAGGATGAAGCCAATAACACGGTGGTGGAAAGGATGGTGGAAATAAAACAAGATGTTGCGGTTCCTACAAATAAACCTCCATCACTGTAAGGCAGCCTCAGTTGCACTCTTGCTGCGCCTGACGACAGGAGCAGTTGACTTGGTTTTTATCCAAGAGCCCTGGGTGCGGGGTGGCAGGGTTTGCGGATTGAAGACCCCTGGGTTTAAGTTGGTGGTTGCCAAAGGTGAGGGCTCACCAAAAGCCTGCATCTTGGCAAAAAATGGCTTAAATATATTCTTTTTATCTACTTTTAGTGATATGGATGTTACAGCGGCTAGCTTAGAGCTTCATGGGAAGTCTATTTGGCTCGCCTCTGCGTATTTTCCTAATCCGGGGTCAATACCCCCGGAGAAGGTTGTCGGTCTAATTCGGGAGTCTGAATCTAGGGGACACCAGTTAGTAGTGTGTTGTGATGCTAATGCACATCATTCGATATGGGGTAGTACAGACACAAATGATAGAGGCGAATCACTTTTGGAGTTTTTGTTAAGCACTAACCTGTATATTTGTAACAAGGGTGGTGAACCAACTTTCGTTACAAGTACGCGGCAAGAGGTTCTTGACGTAACACTTGTATCAGATACATTGTCTGATAGAATTGATGACTGGAGAGTTTTGGAAGAGCATTCTTTCGCAGATCATCGCTACATTGAGTTTTTACTCAGGGAGCGTGCCCCGGTTGAGACAGTCTCTAGAAATCTGAGGAGAACAAACTGGGTGAAATATAGGGAGACTTTTTCTTTGCTTTTGGATGAAGTACCCTTATCTGAACCGCATAGTTTGGCGGAAATTGACTGTCTGGTTGACCATATAACAAATGTTTGTAATAGGTGCCTGGAGGCGTCTTGCCCTTCTGCAAAGCCTAGAGGAAAAAAAAAGCCACCTTGGTGGTCAAATGAATTGCAGACGAGCAGAGATTCCTGCAGAAAGCTCTTTAATAAGGCTAAATTTTCAAGAGCGGACGAGGACTGGTCTGCATACAGGCTGCAACTTAAGAGTTATAAAAAGATGATCAGAAATGCAAAATGTGATTCTTGGAAAAACTTCTGTGGAAACATAGAAGACGTTTCTGAGGCATCCAGGCTGCGCAAGGTTCTGGCTTCTTCTCCTTGCACCCTGGGATACCTGAAAGATCCTAATGGGGTGTGGTCTTCCTCCAGTGGAGAGTCGCTGGATCTCCTTTTAAACACGCATTTTCCGGGCAATTCCATGACGCCGTTTCAAGCTTTGGAACGTTCTGACGCCCAAGCATCTGAAATTGCTTCGGAAATAATAAATATGCCAACATTAATCTGGGCGATAAAAAGCTTCAGGCCCTATAAATCGCCGGGACCTGATGGTATAATCCCGGCTGAGTTGCAGCAAGTGTCGGACTATATAGCCCCGTTGCTGTATAATCTATACACAGCATGCATCAACTGGTCGTATATTTCTTTAAAATGGAGGGATACCAGAGTCGTATTTATCCCGAAGGCTGGGAAAAGTTCCCACACAGCTCCGAAGGATTTCAGACCAATTAGACTGTCTTCTTTTTTGTTAAAGACAATGGAACGAATGATAGACTCATATTTGCGTAGAGTGATTGACCCGAAGTTGTTTCGACAAAGCAACATGCATACAGCAAGGGACGATCAACGGAAACAGCTCTTCATGAGCTCGTTGGTACCATCGAGAGATCGCTTTCGGTAAAGGAGTACACTATGGTGGCCTTTCTTGATATTGAGGGGGCTTTTAATAATGTCATCCCAGAATCGATAATATTGGCATTGTCTGGTCTGGGAGTAAAGCGTGAAATCGTTTTAATGGTGGAAAGCCTACTTGCCAGTAGACGTATAACGTCTGAATTGGGAGCGTCCGTCATATCTCGATTTGTCAATAGGGGCACACCACAAGGAGGTGTTCTTTCGCCGCTTCTTTGGAACCTGGCATTGAATTCAATGCTACTATCTCTAGAAGCACGTAGTTGTCATGTTGTCGCATATGCTGACGATGTCGCGATAGCGGTAAAGGGGAAGCATCTGCCAACATTGCGGGACATTCCTCAGGGTTCTCTGAAAGATCTGTCTAAATGGGCAAGAGACTGTGGTCTAGGAGTTAATCCTAGTAAAACAGAGCTTGTTTTATTTACATGGAAAATTAAGATTCCTGCTTTCGATCCTATTTCTCTGGACGGTACTGAAATCACCTTCTCAGATGGAGCCAAGTATCTTGGAGTATTTCTAGATAGGAAGATAGGATCTATACAGCAGTGGTGCGTCCAATTTTGCTGTATGGAATCATTGTCTGGTGGCCTGCTTTAGAAACAAAAGCGAACTGTGTCTTTATACGAAGGTACAGAGAATGGCGTCGATGTGCGTCACTGGTGCTCTTCGTACTACACCTACGGCTGCATTAGAAATCCTCCTTCACCTGATACCCTTGGACATATTGGGTAGGCAGTATGCAGCTGCGTCGGCAATTCGACTTAATAGCACGCTGCAATGGAGGAGCAGCGATTGTGGCCATAGCGCGATCTTGAAAAAGATAACAATACCACAAAATGTGGATTGTGCTCCCTCTTTGAGCCTTTTTGAGCGCCACTTTACCACTATGATACCATCCAGGGAGTCTTGGATTGGGGATTCTCCGGGAAGAGGAGCTACCATAAATTTTTACACAGATGGATCGAGGCTGCACGAACAAGTGGGCTTTGGGGTCTATTCGGAAGAGCTTGGATTGAGCCTGGCTCGTAGATTGCCAGATCATTGCAGTGTTTACCAGGCAGAGATGCTGGCAATAAAGGAAGTGGCTGACTGGTTGAGCTGCAATGTCTTGTCTACAACCGCAGTCAACATCTATACTGACAGTCAAGCCGCGGTCAAGTCCCTGGATTCAATGTTTCTGAAAACAAGATCTGCCCTTAACTGCCGCACGTCTTTAAATGAGATGGCCAAGCAGTTTAACATACGACTCATATGGGTCCCAGGGCACAGAGACATTCCAGGGAATTGCAAAGCCGATGAGCTTGCAAGACTAGGAACTACCTTACAGGTTCCAACAGAATTGGAATGTGTTGGTATGCCTCTAGAAACTTGCAAGCAAAACCTACGGCTTTGTTCAGCGACGGAGACTAATCAAAGATGGGCAAATGGATGAACGTGTGAGACAACACGACTGATTTGGCCTTCTCTTAATCAGGGGCGCACAAGTGAGCTGATATCGCTTCCAAGAGGAGAGATTTCGACGGTGGTTTCTATAATTACCGGACACTGTCTTATAGGGAAGCACGCAGAGCGGTTAAATGTGCCGTCGAATGACTTTTGCCGAAGTTGCATGGATGAAGAGGAGTTGGAAACTATCGAACACTTTATTTGCCATTGCCCGGCACTTTCTGGTCAGCGACTTGCTTCACTGGGATCTAGGGAGCTGTACGATCTTTCTGATTTGTCGGATGTCAAAATTCAACATCTAAGGAGTTTCATAAGAAGCTCAAACTGGTTTAACGACAGGGACTAGTAGAAAAACCTATTACGATCCCGTGGTATCACAATGGACCTCAGAGTCTACGTGTGTTGACGTAAAACGTCAGCAGCCACTTACAACCTAACCTACCTAACCTACCAGATTCGGTTTCGAAAATGCCAGATGCATCTCCCATCAGCCTAGAATCGGTCAGCTGAATATCAACCTTTTCCAGATTCTCCTGCATAGCCGACTCTGCCACTGGCTTGTCTGCGTCCAAAATAGGCTTCTGGTCGCCCTTGTAGACATCGACTCTTATGTGAAAAAAGCTAAATCTAATAATGCCGTCATTTCTGGTTAAAATGGGAAGCGATTCCTCATTAACCAAGACCACTGCTTAACGACGAGCGCCCTCCATCTCACCCAATCTGCCAATTTGCCAATTCTGAGTTGGAAGGTCAGGATTGCAGACTTTTATCATCTTTAGAATCACCGCAGTGTCACTTGTAGCCATTGGAATCCATGCATGAGCTCTGGGTTGCGAGGGGATATCATGTTTTTCCACAACGTCCAGACTGGCTCCAGGCCATAACTCTCCCACTTGGCTAATGGCAACCTTAAACTAGGCTGCAGATCTTTCGTTCCCAAAAGCAACGAGTTTTACTCGCCCCTGATACCAACCTGCGTTGACAGTAGTAGGGAGAAAATCAGGCATACTCTCAACGAGCCTAAAGTAGAATTCATTTAGTTTAGTTTTTATTTTCCTTGATGTGGTAATGAAAATATCACAAAAAATACCTATTACGAACAAACCTATAACGAACAATTTCAGTAATTCAATTAATAGCACGGAGTTAAATTAAAACACGTCCACACTTGTCAACAGTTGAAGTGGTTGCATTTCCCACACGTTCCTCAACTTTATGCCTGAAATCCTACCTCCTATCTAGAAATTCTTCAAGATACTTGGCTCCATCTAAGAACAAAATTTCAGAGACGTTCTGAGAAAAAGGATTAAAAGCAGGAATCTTGGTTTCCTTGTCAAAAAAATACACATTCAGTGTTACTGGGATTAACTCCCAGACCACACTCTCGCACCCATATAGACAGATTTTTCAGAAAGAGGTGGTCATCTTAATAGACTAACAAATGGGAATCCTGCACTTGTCTTGAAGTTTGAACAATTTGTGTTTATGGGAAATGCCTTGAAGAATCATAGGGAATTTTTTGGAAATGTTCTACAAACAAATATAGCTCAATTTACATTCGTTTTTGATCCTCCATAGTTTTCCAAATTGTTTAACAAAATATTTAGTATTTTATACATTTGTGGTAGTGTCTTGTTGTCATTGTATTGTCACAGTTTTGGGTATTATCGCTAATTTTAATCATCAGCTGCTCATTTAAACATAAATATACAATCACATACATACACTTGTAACTAATACTAATGGGCCTAATTTATTATAATTTGAATTTCATAAATACTAACATACAAACATTTCAATGTAGTATAAGAATTTCAATTTGAAATTTATCAACAAAACTTAAAGTCTTCCAAACAAATGATTATTATGGGATTTAGTATTATTTCGTTGTATTCATTTCCAACGACTCTCTTCATTTTTCGAGTGACAAATTGTCAAGTAGCCATGGCGCGACATATTTTGGGTAGTTAAGGCGTCTTTGTTTTAACTAATTAGTTGATATTTATCATTTATTAAGGCGCCTTCGAAATATTTGTTAGTTTAAATATAAAAAAAGTCTAAATAAAAAACCAGGTTGAACACTAAAGAAAGTTTTAAAATTTATTTATCTTTATGGGAGATACTTAATCATTTAATTAAATACCATAAAATAATTTATGTAAAAATTTTTTATCTTTTGAAATTCAACTTTAATAAAAATCATTTTCAAACATCAAAACACCCCAACTTATGTTTTGTTTGAGTGTTTTCTTTTTTTGTGGTATATAAAAATATAAGATTCTTCTTCGGCTTTCATCATATTAAATTGAACTCAATTATAAATGACAGCAGACAAATTGATGTGGAAATTGAGATATTATACGTTTCTTTTTCAATTTTTGTAAGCAGAAAAATATGAAATATACTTGAAAAGTCAGACGTAAATTTGATAGAGATGCATACAATGATTAACATGAGAATATTTGTGAAATTATTGTTCAAGTAATAAAATACAGCTGTTGATGATTGAAAAAAATATTATTCATTTACATATGTGCAAAGGTTCAAAATAAATATCCAAATATATTAGAAAACTCTAATACCAGTATAAGACAATTTATATTATTTTAAGGTTCTATAACGAATATCTGCTGCTCCAGTCTTGTCGTGACTCGGTGGCTTAAGTGTTAATTAAGATGTTTGGAACAGAAAACGTTTTTTTTACCATTTTCCTCTTCGCTGAAGGAACATGTGCTATAGCTATGGACCACCCGGTCTATGCGAGGAGTTCAAAATTTTGAGCTTCACCACACCTAACCTAACCATCTAGTTGAAAGACAATGAATTCCAAGGTAAACATTACTAACGTTTTACCAAACAAAAAATCACAGTGGGAGATGTTTCGGCAATTTTTTTGGAAACAATTCAGCCATTCTGTAAGTACTTGACCGATTGCCAAGAAATTTGAAATGGTCATAGCTAGGGTATTCAATGGATTAGCCGTTCATCGGTTAACCGATTAATTTTGGTCGATTAACTGTTTGAATAATTTATAATTGTCAATTTTCAAATAACAAATAAACCGATTAATTTATGTCGATTAACCGATTAACCGAAATTTCTTTTTAAGTACTTTTACTTATTTTATTTGCTTTATTTGATGTTTTGATATTTTATTTTTAATTTAAATTACGGTTCTGCTGAAAAAACTTATCAAACTGTCTTTTAGCAACGTGTAAAACCGTCGTCAAGCAAATATTTTGTCGAGGTCCTTAAAAGTTATTTCGGTTTAAAACAAAACCAACTTATTGTTAGTAACCCTAGCCAATACTGTTGGCAGTATATATTTTTCTATATATTTTTTCTATGGGTCATTATTAGTGAAATTAATCATGAATATTCTTGACTCCGATATTGATGAAATTTGGTTAAGTTCTTACACTACGTAAAAAACTAACAAATGCAAATTTTCAGCCCTCTAAGTCAACAGGGGCCGAAAATACGGAGGGTCAAAATTTCCCCCAAAATCTCCCAGTCGCGACACTTTACACCGTAAAAACTTAATATCGTTGGTTCTATTATAGCTAGAAAGCCCATTTTTGGTTTGTTTTGAAGCTCATAATATGCTCTATAAGACCTACCGTAACCAAAAAGTTTTCGAAAAAAATAGGGGTTACCTCTCTTATTTTAAGGTCGTGATAAAGGGAGGAGAAAATGGGGAGGATGGTATCCCCCGATTTTATTTTACTTGATAATCTTATAGAGAAAGTCCTAAAGAATATATTCTAAAATTTTTAAGTTGGGACAACAATGGGATCACTCAAAATCAAAATTTTTCCCAATTTCCCCTAAAATCTCCAAATCGCAACACTCTTGAACCTTAAAAATTTAATATCATATGTGCTATTGTAGCTACAGAGTCCATTTTTGTTTGTTTTAAAGCTTATAGTACGCTCTACAATACCTACCTTAACCAAAAAATTTTAGAAAAAAAGGAAGGGTGCTCCCCTTATTTAAAGGTCGTGGCAAAGGGTGGAGGAAATGGGGGGAAAGTATCCCCCGATTTTTTTTTTACTTGGTATTCTCAAAGTGCAAGTCCTAATGAACATATCCTAAAATTTTTATGTTGGGACAACAATCAGATCGACCAAAATCAAAATCAAAAAAAAATTTTTTACAATTTTCCCCAAAATCCCCAAATCGCGACACTCTTGCCCATTACAAATTTAATATCGTGGACTGTATTGTAGATACAGAGTCCATTTTTGGTTTGTTTTAAAGCTCTTAATATACCCTAAAATATTACTATTACAAAAAAATAAAAAAATAAAAAAAATTAGGGGTGCCTCTTGCATTATAAGATCGTGGCAAGGGGTGGGGGAAATTGGGGGATAGTATCCCCCAATTTTTTTTACCTTGTTTTTTTTTAAAGAGTAAGTTCTAGAGAGCATATCCTGAAATTTTTAACTTGGGACTCCAATGGGAGGCGCAAGAATGTCGCGATTTGATGATTTTTTTTTGATTGATTTCACTAAGACTGCCCCCTATATATATTTCATGCTCTTAATCCGAATCTGCCCTTAGAACTGATCTAGCTCATCTTTAGATATTTTGATTTTCGATTGACAATACTG
This sequence comes from Pegoplata infirma, assembly GCA_963921195.1. NCBI lineage: Eukaryota > Metazoa > Arthropoda > Insecta > Diptera > Anthomyiidae > Pegoplata > Pegoplata infirma. The sequence continues at coordinate 191,328,482 of OY992537.1, read as the reverse complement.
CATAAACTTAAATTTTAGCAATGTTTGAGATCTTTTATAACCGCGAATTATTTTATGTTGTTCATACTGCTCTTTTTCTTCAAAATACTTTTGGAATCCTTAAGATATCTTTTTTCATTGCGGAGATATCGACCGATTAAATTATTGCAATTTCGGCCCTAAAAAATACAACAAAACAAATTTGGAAACCAAAAATTATTTTTGTTGATATACCGAATTCGAAAATCTATTTGGAGTGATTTGGGTAAATTTTTCCTTTTTATAAAAATTGCTTTAGGGGTTTTCACGTCATTTGCACCCGATTTCCAGATTATGCAGATAAAATAAATTATTTTTTACATGTTGTGAGCGTCCCAGTTTTATTCAATTGGAAACTGATATAAATTTTATTTTTTTACACGCACACATCCAAACAAGAGTTAAAAAGAAGACAAAACAATTTTCTAAACATCGCTTACTATCATTTTATTTATTTTTTTATTTAATAAAAATATTTTTTTTATTTTGTTGATTGATTTAATTATTTTTTAACATGATAATGTTTTTAGGCTGGTGTTTAATTTTAAAAAAGTTGCAGGACGCCACCTCAGTTTGACTATATGTATGAGCTAACAATTAACGAAAAAGAAAACAAGAATTACTAATTTAATTTTCTTAAATCCAAAAATTTTAATAATTCACCTCGTAGTGAATAAAACCGTTTTTCACCAGCTGGTGAATAAAAAGTACCATAATTATTTTTCACCAAAAAAAATTTTTTTTTTTTTTATCATTTTTTTTTCATAAATTTTTTTTTTCATCAAACTTTTTTTCATCAAATTGTTTTTTTTCATCAAATTTTTTTTTTTCATCAAAAATTTTTTTTTATAAATTTTTTTTTCATCAATTTTTTTCGTCAATTTTTTTTTCATTAATTTTCTTTTCATCAATTTTTTTTTTCATCTAAAAATTTTTTTTTCATCAAAATTTTTTTTCCATAATTTTTTTGTGTTTTCATCAATTTTTTTTTTCATTAATTTTTTTTTTCATCAAAATTTTTGTTCACCAAAAATTTTGGGTTCATTAAATTTTTTTTAACATAATTTTGTTTTTGGTAAAAACAAATCATTTTTTTTTTTTGAAGCGAGAGTGTTATATTCTTTGGTGCCGAATCTTTTATACTCTCCAAAATGTAAAAACACTTTTTTGCACTTATTTTTGCACTCACTTACGAAATGTACAGCTCTTTTTGTTTTTTAATGGGGTCCTCGACTGATATTTCAATTCGTTTTGCATGGAATAACAAAGTAATATAACATTATTTTTTCTAAAAAAAACTTTGCTTTGGCAAGTACACCCAAATGTTTCGCAAAACATCATCATGATTTAATGTTTTGGGCAAGAGTACAAATTTCGCAGGCATTTTTTAAACAAACACCACATTTTAATTAAAAATATTTTTATGATAGTTCAAATGTCAAATTAAATGTAACTCTGTTTGTTATTTTCTTACAGATATATTTAATTTGCGTGTGCAAATGAAATATACACTTGGTTTTTTGAGGTAATAAATTCGTGAGGATAAATGCATGTAAAATGAAATGTCAAACCCATATAATTTGTTGTTGTGAGTTTGCACACTTTGCAAATATTCCTAGTTTATCCAGTTTGCACCGTTTATCAGCCAAAAAGCAAATGATGTGAGCTCCATTATTATTTTTTTTTTTGAACAAGAACCTCGATTAATTGTATACCCTAGTCATATCTAACGAATTTCCAAGCTTAAATTTGGAAGTAGGAGCCCTGTGGTTGAACGGGGGAGGAGGCCGAACCCCCCGAGTAGGGTACCATTTGCATACGAAATCACTCAAAAAAAAGTGAACTAAAAAATAGAACAAATCATTTGAGAGAATACGGGAATGATTTGGCTCCAAAGTTGTGTATACCCTCCAACAACAGTATTGGGGTATACTCACTTTGTCATTCCGTTTGTAAAGCATCGAAATATCGGTCGGGCAGCCCATTAAAGGGTCCTGAAGTTTGGCACGGACAATTTCGGATCAGGGGGAAATAAGTTTTCCCTTAAAGAACTAAACACAGCTCTGAAAAACACGATTTTTTACCTGTTTTTTATATTTTTGTTAAACAAATAAAATATGTTTATGCAAAAAACTGTTCAGAGTCCTTTACTGGGACCGAGGGACTAAAAAATTTATTTATATTATAATCCATTATCGATTCTAAGACAAAACAAAAAAGAATATGAATAAATTATTTTTCTGACTTACTAACAAGAAATGTCATTCACAGGGCACCCACCGATTGTCCTGAAACTTGAATATGTGAATGAGGGGGCAAAAAAAGAGTTACCGGTTTTTTCTTAGCTGCAAAATCTTTAAGTTTAAAAAAGGGTTGCCACCTTTGAAAAAATAAGGGCTTTCGGGAAAATTCGTATAACAGCCGAACTAACAGGAATTTCTTTAAACGAAAAAATACTGGTCTGCTTAATTTTGATAGAGATTATTACATATGATTTTGGTGGTCGTACGTTTATATATATCTCCATATAAACTACCCCAACGACTATTCATTTTTGACAATAACGAACTTAATGAAGCCGAATTTGGTCACTACTGATACACCATTAGATAGGGTTTCAAAAAACCTTTCGACCTGTATAAAATGTTCATATAGTTTCTTTTGAAGAAATAGGAAAAATCCCCAAAAAATAAAAAAAACACGTTTTCCCCCCTCCACATTGACCCGCTAAATGTGAGATTAGGCAGCTGAAAAATGGGGAACTCTTATTTTGCTCCCCTATTTTCTATATGCAAGTTTGAGGACAATCGGTGGGTGCCCTGTGAAATACCTTCCTTGTAAGTCAGAACATTTAAAACAGTGAGGAAGTAAAGGAATTTTTAGTCGCGTTATTTATTTTAATATACCTCTGATGATGGCTAGAGAGGCTTGCCGAAATTTTAAAAGACAAAAATAAATAATAAAATTAAAAATTAAAATATTTTTACCACAATTGAACTATTTGTAAGGCTTGAGAGATTTGTCAATAGAGGCACACCACAGGGAGGTGTTCTTTCGCCGCTTCTTTGGAACCTGACACTGAATTCAATGCAGCTCTCTTCAAAAACACATGGTTGCTATGTTGTCGCATATGTTGAAAAGGGAAATTATTTGCCGACATTGAATTGCATTATTCAGGGTTCTCTGAAAGATCTATCTAAATGGGCAAGAGCCTGTGGTCTGGGGGGGTTAATCCAAGTAAAACGGAGCTTGTTTTGTTTACAAGAAAAAATAAGATTAACTGCCGTTGTAATTAATGGACACTGTGTTATAGCATGCGCGGGTAAAAGGGGGGGGGGGAAGGGGAAATTTCCCCCCCCCCAAACCAAATTTCGAAAAGAAAAAAAAAGGAAAAAAAGAAAAAAAGAAGAAAAAAAAAAAAGAAAAAAGAAAGAAAAGGAAAAGGAAAAAAAAGAAAGAAGGAAAGAAGGAAAATTTTTCATAGAAAAAAATCTGAAAATTTTAAAAGGGAAATTTTTTAAGGAAAAAGTGAATCAATCTGAAAATTTTCTGTGAAAAATATCTGTCAATCTTATTATGAATTTTGGCATAAACAAATTACTTAGAATATGCTTTTTTTGGTTAGAAAAATGTTACAGGATCTTAATTTTGTTTATATAAAAAGTGTTTGTCTTCTACATAGCAATAAAAAAACTATCTTAAAATCTTAAAAATGTTGATAGTCGAACTTACATTTGTAAACCTATTTAATTTTTTTTTTTTCTAAAGAATAAACTTTTTCTAAAGAAAAAATTCTCAGAATCTGAGACTTTTTTGTGTGAAAAAGGTCTCAAAACTTATTTATAGGAAAAAGGTCGCAGAAGAATTTTTCTATGGGAAAAAAAGTCTCAGAATTTCTGAATTTGAGATTTATTTTAAGGAAAAAGTTCTCAGAATCTGAGTCTTTTTTAAGAAGAAAAATGTCTGAAAGTCTGAGACTTTTTATTGTTGAAAAATAGTCTCAAAAGTTGAAACTAACTGAATTGGTAGAAGGTCGCAGAATCTGAGACTTTTTCAACGGAAAAAAGGTCTTAGAATCTAAGACTTTTTTATAGGAATAAGGTCTCAGAATCTATGACCTTTCTATAGGAAAAAAGTCTTAAAATCTGAGACGTTTTGTATAGGAGAAACATTTCCAAATCTAGGACTTTTTCTATAGGAAGAGTGTCTTAGAATCGGAAAAGAATCCAGAATCAGAAAAAGGTCTCAGAATCTGTCAATTCTTCTTTAGAGAAAAAGTGCCAGAATTTTAATCTTTTTCTATATAAGAAAAATATCTCAGAATCTGAGACTTTTTCTTTAGGAAAAATGTGTGAGAATCTGAGCCTTATTCTTTAGGAATAAGATCTCAGAATTTGAAACTTTTTCTTTAGGTCTTAGAATCTGAGACTTTTTCTATTGGAAAAAGGTCTAAGAATCTAAGACTTTTTCTATAGAAAAAAGTTCTCAGAATCTAAAATTTTTTCAGTACGAAACAAATCTAATAATCAGAGACCTCTCTATAGGAAAAATGTCTCAGTAGTGCTTTAAAATATGAGACTTTTTCTATAGCAAAATGTCTCAGAATCTGAGACTTTTTCTGTGGAAAAAAATTCTTAGAATCTGAAAATTTTTCTATACGAAAAAAGTCTCAGATTCTGAGACATTTTTCGTTAAGAAGAAGTCTTATATTCTAAGACATGTTCCCTATAAAAAAAAAAAATCACAAAAAATGTCTCAAAATCTGATATTTTCTATGTAGGAATAATTTCTTCTATTCAATTCTCAGATTTAGACTCTTCTTATGTATACGAAAAATATACAATTTTCTTTTAAATTCTTTTAAAAATCCGAAAATTTTTCTATACGAAAATAGTCTCAGATTCTGAGATATTTAGTCTTATAATTTGAGACATTTTCCTTATAAAAAATAATTTTTTCACGAAAAATGTTTCAACATCTGATTCTTTCTACGTAGGGAGAATTTCTTCTATTAAAAAATTATCTTCTTATGTATACGAAAAATATACAATTTTCTTTTAAAACAAATTAAAAAAAAAATATCTAAACGAAATATGATCATGAAAAACAAACCTTATTCGGGAAAAACTAATAAATTTGATGATTTTATAGCTTTCCCATTACTTTTTTTGTAAAAAGAACGTATTCCTTTTTTTTGCTCGTCAACAAAGGAGAATTTATGATTGAAAAAAAAAAAATTCCCCCCCCCAGACCCAAAAGCTGTACCCGCCACTGGTTATAGGGAAGCACGCAGAGTGGTTAAATTTGCCGTCAAATGGTGAAGAGGATTTGAAAACTATCGAATACTTCATCTGTCATTGCCTATTACTTTCTGGTCAGAGACTTCATTGGAATTAGTGAGCTGCACGATCTTTCTGATTTGTCAGATGTCAAACCTTTTGACCTTCATAAAGGTGCGTTAATACGAGAAAGAAATCTCGATAGAAAATCGAAAATTTGTCACTTCTAGCATTATTAAATATCATCTCTAAAAAAATAAATGTTGTTTTACTTAGTTATAATTTTTTTTATTAAACAAAATACAGACTTCAAATCAAAAAAAATATCAATATCTTCCAAAAATCTATAACGTTATCAAAAAAAGCTAAGAAATAATACGTTTTAGGGAAATTTGGTTTGAAACAATTATTGGAAAAGTCAATTCACAGGCCTTTGTCTAGCAGTTTTCTCTCCCGTGTAAACACACCTTAACCTTTATGTGCTCGGTAGTCTACATTTGTAGCATTTTTGCAGAAAAAGTTGAATAAAAAAAAACTGTCCACAACAACAGGGTCCGATATTTTCAGTAGCTTCCTAAAAATCAATTCTAAGCAGTTTTTGCAACTAACCCTTTAAAAAAATAATTTACAGCACCTCCCAGCCCCTACTTTTCAAAATGACCATCTCCTGGCGGGTAGTCTACAAATGTAGACATCATATAAAATGTATGGAAATTCACATCACTTTGAGCTTTTATTTTTCGCTGGCGTTAATAAATTAAACGATAAAGATACACATGCATTGTGGAGTACAGAAGCAGTTTGTTATTACCTTGCAATAATGCCAAAATCTCGGTTCAAAGACATTTTGCGGTTTATTTGGTTTGATAGAGTTGCTGGACAGGTTAACGGTAAGGTTGATCTAATTTCTGCGTTACGGGCTATAATGAGCAATAGTCTTCGCCGGTACTATCAACCATCGGGAGAAATTACAGTTGACGAACAACTATTTGCATATCACGGATTTACGCATCCCACCCAAGCCTGCAAAGTATGGCATATAAGTCTGGTTCACATGCGATGTAAAGTAATTTTTCCCTCTCAACAGCGATATTCTTGTATAAATCTCGCTGTTGAGAGTTAAGAAGAGCTCAAATGCCAGCCGTGCAACAAATGTTGGAGAGAGTGTCGTGTGTGACATTTTTTTCACATCATTGAATCTGGGTAGGCATTTGATGTCAAAAAATCTAACTTTCAAAAAGTCAAAACTCAAAACTTTGCTCTGGTCTTTGGCAATATTTTTTAACATGCTAGATATATGCGCTCTATCTAGCCGCATTCATTATATTTTCGGAAAATAACGACCATATCTACCAAACAGTCAAACGACGAAAGTTCCTGCGAAGCCTTGCAAAGTAGACCTTCATGCCAGCAACTGTACATCGCTCTGAAAATGCTAGGGTATTAGGATATGCTCTAACACACCTGGCCATTGACGTGGCGCTTGATAGTTTTCCTGTTTCTGGCACTAATATGAACCACCCGCCTGATATTTCTAACAACATGCAGCCCATGCACCCTGATCGTTGTCTATATTGTGAAGTTTAAATTTAAACATTTTCACCTTAACTATGTATCTAAAAATCATATATTTCTTAATAATTATGTATTTAAGTAGAACACTCTGCGTGCTAGTGTTTTTTTCATATGTTTTCCATAAAAACACATATCTGCTACAAATGTAGACTTCCGACCGCTAACGTAAGTTTACAATCCCGAGCACATAAAGGTTAAGAAGGTTAAATTCGTTTAACGACAGGGACAAGAAGGGAAACCTATAACAGTCCCGTAGTATCACAATGGACCTCTGAGTCTATGTGTGCTGACGTAAAACGCCAGCAGCCACTTACAACCTTACCTAACCTTAGACTAGCATTTTTTGGTTAGTATAAAGATTGTATTGCTGTTTTTCATTTTACAATTTCTTCAGCTTGTTCTAGGCAGTTTCATTAATTCCTTTGAACAATGTAGATTATTTGTATAGAATAATATTGTTAGGTTCAGGCGCGGATCCAGGGGGGGGGAGAATGGGATTTCTCCCCCCCAAAATGATTTAAAAAAAAAAAGAAAGAAAAGAAAAGGAAAGGAAAGGAAAAAAAAGAAAAAAGAAAGAAAAGGGGAAAGGAAAGAAGGAAGAGAAAGGAACAAACATGGAAAAAAATGTCCAGGATGTAAAAAAAACCTTCGAAGAGGTATAGGTGTGATGATAATTTGCAGAACACATTTATATGACAATCGAGTCGTGGACATTTTCTAGCCGAATAACTATTTTTTATCATTTTTCAAGCTTAAAATTTTATCTCTTTTTTATAGAAAAATGCCTCAGATCTCCAGACTTTATCTCTAGAAAAAATTTTGAAACTGTTTGACTCTGAATGTAAGAATTTTTTAATATAAAAATTATCTCATATTTTAGGAAAAATGCCTTACGAATTTTCTTTAGAAAAAAATCTCTCAGAAACTGGGAATTTTTCTTTAGAAAAAACGTTTCAGAATCTAACAAGAGTTTTTCTGCAAAAAAAAAAAATCTTGATAACATTTCTACAGGAAAAACGTTTTAAAATGTAAGTTTTTCTATGGGGAAATATATTTCTTAGGATTCAGAAATTTTTACCGAACATTTTTTAAGAATATGTGCATTTCTCTATTTGAAAAATCTAGAATCTGCGAATTGTTTTATAAAAAAAAAAAGTTTTTTAAAATCTATGATTTTATTATAACAAAATTTTTTTAGAACTTTTCTATAAAAAAAAATATATCAGAACCTAAGATTTTTTAGTACGAAAAATCTCTCAGAATCTGAAAATTTTTCAGCTGAAAGATTCTGAGAATTTTTCTACAGGAAATATGTCCCTGAATATTTATATTTGCCTTTTGAAATAGTGTTTAATAATAATAATAAAAATAAGATTTCAGAACCTTAGAAATTTCCTAAAAAACATTAGATGGCACTAAAACCGTAAAAATGTTTTATTGAAAAATGTTATAATATTTAAGATCTTATTTTTAGAAAAGTGTATAAAGATTTTTTCTTAAAATGTTTAAGAAACTGATAATTTTTTATGTACTCGTATCTGACAATTTTCTTTCACGAAATATGTTTCAGTATCTGAGAATTCTTGTATACGAAAAAGTTCTTAGAATCTAAGAATAACTTTTAAATATGAAAATTATTTTAGAATATCAGAATTTGGAAATCGTTTTTATAAAAAGAATGTCTCAGATTCTCAGATTATTTCTTTAGAAAAAAGTTTAAAAATCTGAGACATTTTCTATAAGAAAATATTGAATCTGAGAGTTTTTCTACGAAAATACGATCTGAGAATTAAAGAACTTTTTTACTTCATCGAGAATCTGACCATCTTTCGAAAGAAAAATCTTTCAGAAATTGGTTATGTTTTTATATGAAAAATATTTTAGAATCTAAGAGTTTTTCTGTAGTAAAAACGTTTTAACATCTGAGAAATTTTGTGAAGGAAACATGTATAAAAATGTAATACTTCATTTAATTTTTTTTTTTTGGAATTTTGGGCTTTTAGTATATTTTTTTTTTTTAATTTGATATTTTATATAAAAGTTTACGGGTTTATTCACAGTTGTGATTGGCTAAAACTGGCATAAGCCTATTTTTTTGACTGAAAAGTCATAATATCAATATTTTCGTATATAAACCTATAACAAAATTCAAATGTTTTTAATTTAATTTAAAATTTTTGAATTTTTTTGTTGGTTTGTATAGAAAAATATTGATGTTCCAAAATTGGCTTATGACAGTCATAGTCAGTCACAATTGTGAATATGCCCCTTTATTTGACTTTAAACGGTCTTATTTATGAAATAAATCGGTCCTTCAGGATTCCCTTGAAAAATTTTTTTTGGGTAAAAAACAGCTTGATACTTTATTCTTATTATCTTATTTTGCTGCATACATTTGAAAAAAAAAATTTTTGGTTTTTGATTTGTTACTCATTATTAAAAAGATTAACAAAAATTCACGCAACATTTTTGATTGTTTTCCGATTGCAAAAAATTTTTTTTGTAAAAAAAAAATTCTCCCCCCCCAAATGAAATTCCTGGATCCGCGCCTGGTTAGGTTGATATAGTATTTGTATGATACGTTTAATTGTATGTGTGTGTTATAAAATTATTAACAATTACATGTATATTTTAGCATAGAATATAAAGTCAGATAGAAGTAACTCTCGAAGTGAATAGAGCTTTCAATATATACGGGTATGATGTTATTCAATCTTTATGGTTTTATAAAGAGTGGTCTAGAAATGAAAAAATTTAAGAGAAAGTGTAAGGGTTGCCAATTGAGAAAGTTCTGAAACTGATTTGGTGCTACCATGTCTTGATACACATACTTCCATAATCTAAAGATATTTTTTTATAAAAACTTTGTTAAGAAATAATTTTTATAGACTAAATAGATTCTAAAATCTACATTTCAATAGGCATGCGAACAGAGCATAGCTCAACTGAAAATCGATCGGGAACTAATACCGATATTTCGACTAGCAAGACATAAGCAGATCAAACTAATCCATTTTTACTGAAGTTCTTTTTAACGAAAACATTTCTCTTCAGTGAAAATTTACTTTGAGCTATCCTTAAAATTTTTTAAAATTAAAATATTATTTAAAATTCTCTAATAAAAAAGCACGCCTTCCCTGCCTCCTGTAATTTTGTAAACTTTTTTGATTTATATGCACACCAAAGCCTTTGGCAACCCTTTTATAATTTGTAGATTTTTCTTCCTTTTTTGTATTTTATTAAGCTTCATCTTATTCTTAAATTCACATATATCAAACAGCTGCTGTAAGCAGCAAAAATAATTTATTACTAACATCAACAACAGCTTCATGGAAAAATCCTCCACCCTTTTTAACCATATGATAGATGATGTGCCAGACAAGACTAACGGTAAAATGTATAAATGAGGATACCTTATAAAACTTAACCAATTCATGACTATTGGTAAATGTGAGTGCCAATAGAAACTTTTACTCTACGAGTATTGACCACATTTTCAGAATGGCTTTAATCAAATTGGGAAAATGGATTTAGTACACTTGAGGGTTCGGAAACAATGTTTTTTTTTTAAAAAACTCTTTTATTTGGAAAGTTCGAATACAGAAAGAAATTGTTGGTATTTTTGATTCATTGTCAATTAAATCGTTGTACTATTTTAACAAACAATTTAATTGCATTGACAAATTGGGTTTGTTGAATAAAAAATAAATGATGTTTTTTGTCAATACAATTAAATTGTTTGTTAATACAACGACGTCTTAATTAAAAAGCAAACAATAGGTCAGTTTTTTTTTTCTGTGTATTATTAAACATAAATCTGCATAAGAAATTGGGAATTTACTATCGCTCGATTGCTGTTGTAAAAGGGTTAAACCAAAGTTGCCAGATGGATCAGTTACCAAACCTTTTTCCTAAAGTTTCCAAAAAATATCTCTGAAAATATGGAAAATATGTATTTGCTACTACTCATCTCTAACTCAGACAATTTTTTATGCTACCAAACAATATATTGGGCCCTAAAAGCACCCAAATTGAAACTTGACTAATAAAACCATCTTTTTTATTATTATTTTAATCAATAAGAGAAATTGACTATTAAATTAATTGTTATCATTATCAAAATCTTTGTCGTAAAAAAATCTTTAATGAAAGTTTATTAATATCCCAGTAAAAACTTGGTAATAAGTCCCCATTACCGCCTGCATTCTATGTAATGAGGGCTCGTTACCTGCTCGATTACTTCTTGTTAACAAATAATGAGTTACCGATAGCCTAATACAAAACCGGTTACATCTTGTTAATAAATAATGAGTTACCGATAACCTGATACAGAACAGGTTACTGGTAAATACGATTTAAAATATCTGATAAGTTGTCCAAATAATTTTTTTTAATGAAATTAAAAAAATGCTTAAGAAAATTTAGAAAGAACTTGCACATTTAGCTTACAAAAGATTAACATTTATCTACTTTTTCTAATAAAACTCTGTTAACAGAAATTTAAATTCAGGAATTCTGATTAAAATTGGGACAAGGCAAAAAAAAGTTTAGAAAACCAAATTGATATTCAGAAAACTGGATCCAGCTGACACTTGATCGTGATTTATGAGCCTTAAATAGTCTTTACATAACTTCTATTGAAGTTTTCTGGATTTTAATTGGCTTTGTCTAAATTGTTATTGTTTTTTCTATAAATTTTGTGGTGTTCTCCAAATTTTAATTTAACTTTTTTTTGCCTTGTTGTTTAAAGTATGTTAAAGCCGGTAAAAAGGTAAAAAAACATCACAGACAGTATTTCCCTTAAAACCTAACTCACTCTTATATAGACTTATAAGATGGTGTTTAATGCGGTTTCCATTGGCTGAGCAGCAGTGGCTTCTGTATATTTGTTATTGGTAATGTCCTAAGTAGCCAAATGTCCCTTTCTACGAGGTTCCAAGATATATTTTCGGTCCTGTAATATTTGAATTTTACAATCAAACATTTGGAGGGAATGATATCAACGTAAACATTGGTTCCGTTGGTACATTGGATCTTTTCCATTTCCACATTTGCCCGCTTGGTTGCTCTTGAAATAAACACGTTCAACATGAACATGTTCAATTTCATATTGGCGGAAGTTGCCCCAAGTTAAAAATTTATTAAAACAATCAAAAGCTGTTATTTTGTAGCATTTTTGTAAGGAGTGGGAAACGAGTTATTTTTGAGCAACTGGTAGCTACTTATTTTTGGGACTAATGTATGCTGTTATTTGGTAGCATTTTTGTAAGTAGTGGGTAACGAGTTATTTTTGGGCTACTAGTAGCTTATTATTTGTGGTACTAATGTATGTAGTTTTTCAGTAGCATTCTCGTAAGCGAGTGGGTATGCGGTCATTACTCCAATGACATCGCCATGTTAAAATAATGAGTGTTTCACCAACATAGTAACTAGCTACCACCATCAATTTAAAGGCGAAAACCTCATTACTTGGCAATAGAAGTTTTTACTGGGATATAATCATTAAATTCATATCATTTTCGAAGATCTATATGTATCTGTTTAACTCTATTAGTATGGCATTTAATTTATTGCTTTAATTCGAAGAACATGCCATTTTCTTTCTACAAAACGAAATATTTGAGAGAAAAAAAAACACTTGAAAGTTGGTGTCTGTTCTATTCCATTCACCGTTCCATTCCATTTGGATCTCTGTTTCATTCCATTTCGTAGTTTTCATTCCCATTCGAATAAAAAACACTCCCATTCAAATAAAAAACAAAAACGACTTGGCCGAATCTATGAATACCCCCACAATGCCCTTTTTAAGTGATAGTATATTTTCTAACTTAAAAAAAAAAACATTTTGGATTAGAAATATTTTATTTTGTGTAAAAAACTGTTTTTTTAAGTAATTTTTGAAAAAAAAAAAATTATTTACTAAATTTTATTTTGAGTGTAAATTTTTTTTAATGTATTTTTTTAATGTTAAAATATTTTTGAGTGACAAAAATACGTTTTAAAATATTTTTGAGACTTACCAATGTTTTTAAAACAGGTTTAACGTGTTTTCAACACGTGAATTTAACTATTCTGAAATTCACAGTTTTACTAATAACTTTTGAACCACTGCACCGATTTGGCCGAAATTCAATACGAACCAGACCAGGGGAACGAAAAATATATTTGGGGCAAAACGCGTCAAGCCTACTTAGGGAGTGGAGATAGAGCATAGGTATGTTTTAAAAAAATGTTGTAGGGTAAAAATAAATGGGGGTCGGTTTCTATAATGACCCCTCTCGGACGCACCATTGGACCAGTAGAAGCTGATTAAATAAAACAAATTTACAAAAAAATAAAAAAAATTGTATGGGGACCGCCTTAACAGTTAAAGATAGAGGGTATGTGTGTTCAGAGAAATTGTTTGGACTAAAAAATATTGTGGGTCGGTCATACATTTTGTTGCTCTAAGGGCACTATTAGGGCAGTTAGAGCAGTTGGAGCAAATTTTACAAAATGTCGTTTTGGGAGCCCCCTTAGAAATTGGAGATAGGGTTTTAATTTGTTCCAAAGAAATGTTAAGACGTAAAAATTAATGGTCTTATAAATGACCCCTCTATGACTCATCATTGGAGCAGTAGAAATGATTTTAAGATTGGAAAATTACAATAAATTTTTTTCAAAAAATTTAAAAAAATAGTAATAATCGTTATCCCGCGATCCTCCTGGGCAAAAAATTTGTAGAATCGATAGAAGTTTTACACAAAAAAATTTCAAAAAAATCGAAGAGTACAAACATTTTCAAAAATGAGATTTAAATGTTAAAACTTAAAAATCGCTTTTAAAAATTTTTTGGGATTTTTTCTTTTAAAGTACGTACAAAATCAATAATTTTGAAAAAAATATTTTAAATTTGGACCATTATTGAAGAAGTTATGAGTAAAAGAAGTTTGAGTAAAAGAACAAACTACCAATTTTTAAAAATTCGATAGCTTTTGAACGGGTCATCAAAAAATCTGAAAATTTACCGCGAAGGAGTTTTCGAAGGGTACTAAAAACTGTTAACAAATTGGTAAAATCTAAAAACAAATTTTTTCAAAGTGTCCGATTTGGCATGGAATGCCCCATATACTTTATATGGAATCCTAGACCAATATTTCGAGGTGTTACAAACTTTTAACAAACTCATATGAGGCATTCCACACCAAATGACCCGCTACAGAAAAACATGTGTCCCGTAAATTTCTGAATAGGATGTTTGGATAGCCCTATATGGAACTAAAAAAATTGTGGTTTTGGGTTTTCAAATTTTCAAAAACTGGGCTTAGGAGGCGTGGTCAAATATTGGGAAAATGGTAAAATTTGTGGCGAGTTGCCTTGATTAAATATTTATCACATTAAAGCGGAATGCACCACAATCTCAAAAATTTACAGTCTTATATAGTTTTGTATGGGCTATCAATTAAACTTTTTTTTTGGAAAAAAGAGCCCGTTCTGAAATTTTCCATTTTTTAAATAAGTCAATTTATCAAAAATCCGGCCACTTTTTATACCCTCCAACCACAGTATGGGGGTATACTCACTTTGTCATTCTGTTTGTAACTCATAGAAATATCGGTTGGGGACCGCAAAAAGTATGTATATTATTGATCTATGATCGATTATAAGTCATTCTATAAATGTCCGTCCGTCCGTCTGTATAAATCACGATTCAGTCAAAATAATAGAGCTAGACTTCTGAAAATTGGCACGAATGTGTCTCATAGTCGTAGGCCGCTTAAGTTCGGAAATGGGTAAAATCGGATAAGGGGCAAAAAAGTTCCCCTTTAAAGAACTAAAAAAAACTCTATAAAAGCGCCATTTTTTACAGCTTTTTATGTCAGAAAGAGTTAAAAGTCACTTTGACTCCGGGGGGCTACATGATATTGCTTTTTTTTGCCCAGCCCCCTTTTGTGGGCGTGGATTAAAAAAAACATAAAAACTATGAGAAAATGGTGTAACTAAAGTTCAAAAAGCATAATAAATAATTTGGTTAACATTTATCGCTTTGGGGAAGATATCCCCCAGCACCCCCACAGAGCCCTCTCCCCAAAAACGCATCTGAATTTTTTTTATATGTATTTTAACATGTTGGAGGGTATCAAAGATACACACAGACGAATTTAACACTCTCACTTGTTTTTTTTTTTAATTTTTTTTTAAGTTTAAATGTTTGTTCATCCACGCAAAAAATTGCGAATGAGTAATATTAATTGCATACATATTACTCATTCGCAACATTAAAACAAGCAAATACAAGCAAATTACAAAATTGTTATGAAATTTAAAATTCAAATGCGAAGAACGTGTTTCTGAATTTTTTTGTGTGGATGGACAAACATCTAAACTTAAAAAAAAAAAAATTAAAAAAAAAAAGTGGCCGGATTTTTGATAAATTGACTTAAATTGACCTTACAAAACTATATACGAATGTAAATTTTTAAGACTGTGGTGTATTCCGTTTTAATGTGATAAATATTTAATCAAGGCAACAAGCCACAAATTTGACCATTTTTCCAATATTTGACCACGCCTCCTAAGCCCAGTTTTTGAAAAATTGAAAAACCAAAAACACAATTTTCTAAGTTTTATATAGGGCTATCCATACCACCTATTCAGAAGTTTACGGTACACATGTTTTTTTCGCTGGCATTTGGTGTGGAATACCTCACATACCCTCTATCACTAGAGTGAAGGGAAATATTTGATGATAAAAAATCTTTGATAAAAAAAAAATTTATGAAAAAAAAATATTGATGAAAAAAAAATACTGTTGAAAAAAAATATTGATGAAAAAAAATATTGATGAAAAAAAAATATTGATGACAAAAAATATTGATGGCAAAAAATATTGATTAAAAAAATATTGATGGAAAAAATGTTGATGAATAAAATATTGATTAAAAAAAATATGGACAAAAAAATATTGATGAAAAAAAAAAAAAAAAAATAATGAAAAATAATTATGCTTTGTTTTATTCACCAGCTGTTGAATATTTTTTATTCACCACGAGGTGAATTAGTATCCAAGTTACAAACACAGTTACTAAAATTTTTGGTTTTAAGAAAATGAAAACAGTAATTCTTATTTTCTTTTTTGTTAATGGCTACCTTACCTATACAGACAAACTGAGATAGCGTCCTGCAACTTTTTTAAAATTAAACGCCAGCCTAAAAACATTATCGTGTTAAAAAAGTTTATTACTCAAAATAAAATATTACTAATCAAAATTGTTATTTTTTCACGTTATATAACACAGCTCAACAAGAAAATGCGTATTGGATTCCCGTCAGTGATTTAGATAGTGTCTGTTAAGCTGATTCCAAATCCGAAGACCAAATTTTTCTAACACGTCAGGATTTTGAGTAATTCGCGGCTAAAGTGCCGAAAAAGGGAATTTTTTACCATTTTTAAAACTTATTAAATAATATCCTGACATGCGAATGACTTGGTATCAAGCCCATTGGAAAGTCTGTTATTTTCTCTTAAATACAAGATAAAATGTTCTACAAATTTATTTTTCTAAAATTGAAAAAAAAAAATAATTAAAAAAACCTTCCATTTTTTCAATATTTAGTTTATTTACACAGTGTTTTGTTTTACAAGTTTCCATATGAATTCGTACGCAAATATTAGATTTAAAGCACTTGTGTCTAATGATTTTTTTACCATATTAGAAAGTTAAATTCCAAGAAAATTTGATGTTGTCTTAAAGAGAAAGCTATACACTTTCGAATGCGCTTGATATCAAGTCAATTGCATGTCAGGGTCTTATTTTATAGGCGTACAAAATTGGCCTTTTTTGACACTTTAACCGCTATTTTCTCAAAATTGTGACGTGATAGAAAAATTTAGGTGACCGCTGTGAAATCATGGCACTAAAACCTATCAACTTGTTTTGGTTTCATCTAAAACGCAGCGACAATCCTCAGATTTGTAGAGCGATGTAATTTACTATCACTTAAAAAGGGCATAGTAGAGGGTATTTATGGATTCGGTCAAGCCGAATTTAACTTTTCTATTTTTTTTTTTTTTCAATATTTTTTGCATTTTAGAGGAAATTATCTCCAATTGGGAGTCCTAACAAAAAATTGTTTTCCACTAAACATAGTTCCACCCTAATACTTTCTTTCATTTTATCAGCACTCATCTGTAAAGCATTTTCTTTTAATCACCATTAGTTTCAGGCATTTTAAGTTGTTGCTATATCTTTTGGGTTCCAAAAAAAATTAAATAATGTTATTTATGAGCATTTAATTTTTTGTTACATTAATTTGAACATAACTGACAAAACATAAATTAGCTTCCGTTTTAACTAATTACACACCGAACAATCAGTCAACCATAAATTTTAAGTTGAAACAATTTTGAATTAACAAGAAAATAAAACAAAAAACCCATAAATACCCTACTACCAACACCACCACCCTCATCAAATGCCACAATAACATACCAGGGCACTTTAAAATGAACTAATCATACATGTGTATATGTTTTCTGAAAGTTAGGCGGCCATAATATATAAATGTAAATTTTTTTATTTTGTTTTATATTATAAATTTTTAATATAATGACAAGGGTGGTGGGATATGACTATCTTAAAATTTCTTTGCAGAGTTGGCCAAATGAGAGAAGCGGATTATACGAGACCGAACAAATTGTTTAAGACTTGATATTGGTAAGACAATTTCATCAAATTTTGTGTAGCCCGCTAACGAAAGGGACGAGTAAAAAAATCTTATCCAAATCCGACACGATGGGCTGTTTCTGACCTCACATGGTTTTAAAATGTAAAAGATTCAATAATATGTTGTCAGTTATTTTCCCCTGGTACGATTTGGCCTATTAACGAAAATAAGACTGTAAAGGTGCCCATACAATTGTAGTATCTTTGTACAGCTTGCTGGATAGACATGTGCATTTTGTTTTTGTAATGGTCGTCCAACAAGCCCATCCACGATCAACATCGCATTTTCATCCAGCCAATTGTACAGCATGCAGTATCGTGTATGGCCCCCTTAACACATATTTCTATAAGTTTAAACTCTCTACCTCCTTCTACTTTTTTCAATGGACCCAACCATACTAATGGATGGGCAACTTAGTATGGTTGATCCATTTGATCATATATATATGACTGTGACAATCATACTATGATCATTATCAATTATGAAATTATTGTTTTTAGTCATACTATGATCAGCAAAGATTATAATATGATCGCTACAATCATGTTATGATAAAGTTATCAAACCTACTTTGTTGCCCCTCCATTAAGATTTCTTCTCTGCATGTTGTGCTTTCAACAGACAGACGGCCCATATACCGGTATTTTAATGTGTTACCCTCCAGTTTTCACGAAGGTTTAAAAACATTTTGTTCAAAATTACAGGTGCCATAACGCTGTTCCTTCCTGTTTCTAAATGTTCTTCCAAGCCAATTAACACACACTCATTGAAAATAGCCGGGCATGACATTAAACAAAATCGTTGCAACATAATAAACATAAATATTTTAATGAACAACATCAACGAAAAAGTCGTATCATAAAATAAAACAAAAAATAAAATTTATATTTATATACGAATAAAAGAAAGAAATTAAATAAAACAAAGTGAAACAACCACAAAAATGACACAATTCGTTAAACATTAACACGCACTTTTCTCCCTCAAAATACAAACAAACGAATTTTCTTTCTGTTTACACTATTTCCTAATAGATTTTGTGAAAATCATATTTACACTCAAAAACAAAAGATATACCCTAAACTCCAGGAAAACTCTTACTACCAAATAGTTAATAAATTTCCCACCATAAAGTACTATATTAGAAATGGGGTCCTCAAATTATGTGGCTTTGTTTGACAAATTATTATCAACATTCTTAAATTTTTTGGTTTAGAAGAAAAAAATTTTATAAAACACTAGCTGTTTTGCACCCGGCGTTGCCCGGGTTGAAAAACATATATAATCAATGAGTTATTTATTAGTCAGTTTAATTACTGCTTCGTGACTTGAGGTTTGGTCCATTTTTTCGATTTTTCTCAGCGTGGGGAAAATGGTATGTATGTGTTCCTCCGTCATGGGAACAATCCTAATATTTATGTATTTCATTAATATTTATTAATGTATTTCTTTAATGGCTTTTAAAAGGAACCTACAGTTCCCTCCTCGGTTAGCACTTTATGTGGTGAAAACTTCAATAAAGACATAACTTTCACTGAAGTTCAAGTGGGAGTGGCATTTAACGCATTTAGTTAAATTTTGGTCTCATGTGACCTATAGTTCCCCTATTGGTTAGCTCGTGAAAAAAATTGCAATTAAATTTGCTCAGCAGTTTTTCCACGTTCGCGGAACAGGCAGACATAACTCTCACTAAAGTACAAAGGGGCGTGCCATTATATGCCTTTTTATCAGTCGCTGTTTAATATTGCCTACAAAGTGGCGTGCCATTATACAGAAAAAAATATTTTTTAATTTAATACAAAGGGGTGCTGCATTTTAAGCCCCTTGGCCCGATCGACACGGTAAATACCATCTATGGTGAAAATTGTTTTTAAATTTGTTTCACCGTTAACACGTGAATACGGATCAGACAAAAATAAATTGTCTATAGTTTCCGCCTTAATAGCTGTGGTAAAAATTATAATAACATCGGGTTCGCCGTTTAAGCGTGATTACGTAAAGGCAGAATAAACTTTCAGTACATTGCAAAAGACGCTGCAGTTGATACAGACTAAAGTTCCCGCCTCTGTTAGTACTGTCTTTGGAAAATGGCTTAGTAGTTTAAGCGTTATTAAGGAGCAGACCTAATCTAATAAAATAAAAAGGGGCGTGATATATTATTTTTTATTTAAATCGGTATAGTCGTTTAAGCATGATTACGGAACATTCCGAAAAACGTTCAGTATAGTACAAAGGGGCGTGTCAAAGAGGCGTGACATTTTCCGCCTCTTTGTGCAAATGCGCTCTATTTATAATCTATAGTTTTCTCTTCGGTTAGTACTATCATTGGTAAAAATTTCACTAAAATCGGTTCAGCCGTTTATGCGTGATTACGGAACAGGAAGAAATAACGTTCAATGTAATACAAAGGGGCGTGCCATTTTACGCCTTCTTTTTTGATCGCCCTCTATTGTGGCTCATAGTTTTCGCTTCGGTTAATACTATCTGTGGTAAAAATTTCATGAAAAACAGCTCAGCCGTTTAAGCGTAATTGCGGAAAAGCAAGAAATAACTTGCAGTGTAATAAAAAGGGGCGTGATATTTTACGCCCCTTGTTTCCATCGCCCTCTATTGTGGCTCAGAGTTTCCGCTCGGTTAGTACTATCTGTGGTAAAAATTTCAGTGAAATCGGTAAAATCGCTTTTCAGTGATTGCGGAACAGGCAGAGATGGTTTCTGTATAGTACAAAGGGGCGTGGCATTTTACCCCCATTTTTTCCGATCGCGGATTTTTCTATCTCTGGTGAAAATTTCATGAAAATCGATTCAGCCGTTTTTCTGTTGTTGTCGGACAGGCAGATATAGCTTTAACATGGTACAAAGGGGCGTGGCATTTTACGCCCCTTTGTCCGATCGCGGTCGCTTATGGCCTATATTTCCGGCCTCGGTTAGTACTATCTGTGGTGAAAATTTCATTAAAATGGGTTAAGCCGTTCTCTACTTATTGCGGAACAGGCAGATAAAGCTTCAGCATGGTGCAAAGGGGCGCGGCATTTTACCCCCATTTTTTCCGATCGCGGATTTTTCTATCTCTGGTGAAAATTTCATGAAAATCGATTCAGCCGTTTTTCCGTTGTTGCCGGACAGGCAGATATAGCTTTAACATGGTACAAAGGGGCGTGGCATTTTACGCCCCTTTGTCCGATCGCGGTTGCTTATGGCCTATAGCTCCCGCCTCGGTTAGTACTATCTGTGGTGAAAATTTCATGAAAATTGGTTAAGCCGTTCTTTACTTATTGCGGAACAGGCAGATATTGCTTCAGCATGGTACAAAGGGGCGTGGCATTTTACGCCCCTTTGTCCGATCGCTGTCGCTTACTGCCTATAGTTCCCGCCTCAGTTAGTACTATCTGTGGTGAAAATTTCATGAAAATGGGTGAAGCCGTTCTTTACTTATTGCGGAACAGGCAGATACAGCTTCAGCATGGTACAAAGGGGCGTGGCATTTTACGCCCCTTTGTCCGATCGCTGTCGCTTACTGCCTATAGTTCCCGCCTTGGTTAGTACTATCTGTGGTGAAAATTTAATGAAAATGGGTTAAGCCGTTCTTTACTTATTGCGGAACAGGCAGAACAGTCTTCAGCATGGTACAAAGGGGCGTGGCATTTTACGCCCCTTTGTCCGATGGCGGTCGCTTACTGCCTATAGTTCCCGCCTCGGTTAGTACTATCTGTGGTGAAAATTTCATGAAAATGGGTGAAGCCGTTCTTTACTTATTGCGGAACAGGCAGATACAGCTTCAGCATGGTACAAAGGGGCGTGTCATTTTACGCCCCTTTGTCCGATCGCGGTCTCTTATGGCCTATAGTTCCCGCCTCGGTTAGTACTATCTGTGGTGAAAATTTCATGAAAATCGGTTAAGCCGTTCTTTACTTATTGCGGAACAGACAGACAGACAGACAGACAGAAAGACAGACAGACAGACAGACAGACAGAAAGACAGACAGACAGACAGACAGACAGACAGACAGACAGACAGACAGACAGACAGACAGACAGACAGACAGACAGACAGACAGACAGACAGACAGACAGACAGACAGACAGACAGACAGACAGACAGACAGACAGACAGACAGACAGACAGACAGACAGACAGACAGACAGACAGACAGACAGACAGACAGACAGACAGACAGACAGACAGACAGACAGACAGACAGACAGACAGACAGACAGACAGACAGACAGACAGACAGACAGACAGACAGACAGACAGACAGACAGACAGACAGACAGACAGACAGACAGACAGACAGACAGACAGACAGACAGACAGACAGACAGACAGACAGACAGACAGACAGACAGACAGACAGACAGACAGACAGACAGACAGACAGACAGACAGACAGACAGACAGACAGACAGACAGACAGACAGACAGACAGACAGACAGACAGACAGACAGACAGACAGACAGACAGACAGACAGACAGACAGACAGACAGACAGACATACAGACAGACAGACAGACAGACAGACAGACAGACAGACAGACAGACAGACAGACAGACAGACAGACAGACAGACAGACAGACAGACAGACAGACAGACAGACAGACAGACAGACAGACAGACAGACAGACAGACAGACAGACAGACAGACAGACAGACAGACAGACAGACAGACAGACAGACAGACAGACAGACAGACAGACAGACAGACAGACAGACAGACAGACAGACAGACAGACAGACAGACAGACAGACAGACAGACAGACAGACAGACAGACAGACAGACAGACAGACAGACAGACAGACAGACAGACAGACAGACAGACAGACAGACAGACAGACAGACAGACAGACAGACAGACAGACAGACAGACAGACAGACAGACAGACAGACAGACAGACAGACAGACAGACAGACAGACAGACAGACAGACAGACAGACAGACAGACAGACAGACAGACAGACAGACAGACAGACAGACAGACAGACAGACAGACAGACAGACAGACAGACAGACAGACAGACAGACAGACAGACAGACAGACAGACAGACAGACAGACAGACAGACAGACAGACAGACAGACAGACAGACAGACAGACAGACAGACAGACAGACAGACAGACAGACAGACAGACAGACAGACAGACAGACAGACAGACAGACAGACAGACAGACAGACAGACAGACAGACAGACAGACAGACAGACAGACAGACAGACAGACAGACAGACAGACAGACAGACAGACAGACAGACAGACAGACAGACAGACAGACAGACAGACAGACAGACAGACAGACAGACAGACAGACAGACAGACAGACAGACAGACAGACAGACAGACAGACAGACAGACAGACAGACAGACAGACAGACAGACAGACAGACAGACAGACAGACAGACAGACAGACAGACAGACAGACAGACAGACAGACAGACAGACAGACAGACAGACAGACAGACAGACAGACAGACAGACAGACAGACAGACAGACAGACAGACAGACAGACAGACAGACAGACAGACAGACAGACAGACAGACAGACAGACAGACAGACAGACAGACAGACAGACAGACAGACAGACAGACAGACAGACAGACAGACAGACAGACAGACAGACAGACAGACAGACAGACAGACAGACAGACAGACAGACAGACAGACAGACAGACAGACAGACAGACAGACAGACAGACAGACAGACAGACAGACAGACAGACAGACAGACAGACAGACAGACAGACAGACAGACAGACAGACAGACAGACAGACAGACAGACAGACAGACAGACAGACAGACAGACAGACAGACAGACAGACAGACAGACAGACAGACAGACAGACAGACAGACAGACAGACAGACAGACAGACAGACAGACAGACAGACAGACAGACAGACAGACAGACAGACAGACAGACAGACAGACAGACAGACAGACAGACAGACAGACAGACAGACAGACAGACAGACAGACAGACAGACAGACAGACAGACAGACAGACAGACAGACAGACAGACAGACAGACAGACAGACAGACAGACAGACAGACAGACAGACAGACAGACAGACAGACAGACAGACAGACAGACAGACAGACAGACAGACAGACAGACAGACAGACAGACAGACAGACAGACAGACAGACAGACAGACAGACAGACAGACAGACAGACAGACAGACAGACAGACAGACAGACAGACAGACAGACAGACAGACAGACAGACAGACAGACAGACAGACAGACAGACAGACAGACAGACAGACAGACAGACAGACAGACAGACAGACAGACAGACAGACAGACAGACAGACAGACAGACAGACAGACAGACAGACAGACAGACAGACAGACAGACAGACAGACAGACAGACAGACAGACAGACAGACAGACAGACAGACAGACAGACAGACAGACAGACAGACAGACAGACAGACAGACAGACAGACAGACAGACAGACAGACAGACAGACAGACAGACAGACAGACAGACAGACAGACAGACAGACAGACAGACAGACAGACAGACAGACAGACAGACAGACAGACAGACAGACAGACAGACAGACAGACAGACAGACAGACAGACAGACAGACAGACAGACAGACAGACAGACAGACAGACAGACAGACAGACAGACAGACAGACAGACAGACAGACAGACAGACAGACAGACAGACAGACAGACAGACAGACAGACAGACAGACAGACAGACAGACAGACAGACAGACAGACAGACAGACAGACAGACAGACAGACAGACAGACAGACAGACAGACAGACAGACAGACAGACAGACAGACAGACAGACAGACAGACAGACAGACAGACAGACAGACAGACAGACAGACAGACAGACAGACAGACAGACAGACAGACAGACAGACAGACAGACAGACAGACAGACAGACAGACAGACAGACAGACAGACAGACAGACAGACAGACAGACAGACAGACAGACAGACAGACAGACAGACAGACAGACAGACAGACAGACAGACAGACAGACAGACAGACAGACAGACAGACAGACAGACAGACAGACAGACAGACAGACAGACAGACAGACAGACAGACAGACAGACAGACAGACAGACAGACAGACAGACAGACAGACAGACAGACAGACAGACAGACAGACAGACAGACAGACAGACAGACAGACAGACAGACAGACAGACAGACAGACAGACAGACAGACAGACAGACAGACAGACAGACAGACAGACAGACAGACAGACAGACAGACAGACAGACAGACAGACAGACAGACAGACAGACAGACAGACAGACAGACAGACAGACAGACAGACAGACAGACAGACAGACAGACAGACAGACAGACAGACAGACAGACAGACAGACAGACAGACAGACAGACAGACAGACAGACAGACAGACAGACAGACAGACAGACAGACAGACAGACAGACAGACAGACAGACAGACAGACAGACAGACAGACAGACAGACAGACAGACAGACAGACAGACAGACAGACAGACAGACAGACAGACAGACAGACAGACAGACAGACAGACAGACAGACAGACAGACAGACAGACAGACAGACAGACAGACAGACAGACAGACAGACAGACAGACAGACAGACAGACAGACAGACAGACAGACAGACAGACAGACAGACAGACAGACAGACAGACAGACAGACAGACAGACAGACAGACAGACAGACAGACAGACAGACAGACAGACAGACAGACAGACAGACAGACAGACAGACAGACAGACAGACAGACAGACAGACAGACAGACAGACAGACAGACAGACAGACAGACAGACAGACAGACAGACAGACAGACAGACAGACAGACAGACAGACAGACAGACAGACAGACAGACAGACAGACAGACAGACAGACAGACAGACAGACAGACAGACAGACAGACAGACAGACAGACAGACAGACAGACAGACAGACAGACAGACAGACAGACAGACAGACAGACAGACAGACAGACAGACAGACAGACAGACAGACAGACAGACAGACAGACAGACAGACAGACAGACAGACAGACAGACAGACAGACAGACAGACAGACAGACAGACAGACAGACAGACAGACAGACAGACAGACAGACAGACAGACAGACAGACAGACAGACAGACAGACAGACAGACAGACAGACAGACAGACAGACAGACAGACAGACAGACAGACAGACAGACAGACAGACAGACAGACAGACAGACAGACAGACAGACAGACAGACAGACAGACAGACAGACAGACAGACAGACAGACAGACAGACAGACAGACAGACAGACAGACAGACAGACAGACAGACAGACAGACAGACAGACAGACAGACAGACAGACAGACAGACAGACAGACAGACAGACAGACAGACAGACAGACAGACAGACAGACAGACAGACAGACAGACAGACAGACAGACAGACAGACAGACAGACAGACAGACAGACAGACAGACAGACAGACAGACAGACAGACAGACAGACAGACAGACAGACAGACAGACAGACAGACAGACAGACAGACAGACAGACAGACAGACAGACAGACAGACAGACAGACAGACAGACAGACAGACAGACAGACAGACAGACAGACAGACAGACAGACAGACAGACAGACAGACAGACAGACAGACAGACAGACAGACAGACAGACAGACAGACAGACAGACAGACAGACAGACAGACAGACAGACAGACAGACAGACAGACAGACAGACAGACAGACAGACAGACAGACAGACAGACAGACAGACAGACAGACAGACAGACAGACAGACAGACAGACAGACAGACAGACAGACAGACAGACAGACAGACAGACAGACAGACAGACAGACAGACAGACAGACAGACAGACAGACAGACAGACAGACAGACAGACAGACAGACAGACAGACAGACAGACAGACAGACAGACAGACAGACAGACAGACAGACAGACAGACAGACAGACAGACAGACAGACAGACAGACAGACAGACAGACAGACAGACAGACAGACAGACAGACAGACAGACAGACAGACAGACAGACAGACAGACAGACAGACAGACAGACAGACAGACAGACAGACAGACAGACAGACAGACAGACAGACAGACAGACAGACAGACAGACAGACAGACAGACAGACAGACAGACAGACAGACAGACAGACAGACAGACAGACAGACAGACAGACAGACAGACAGACAGACAGACAGACAGACAGACAGACAGACAGACAGACAGACAGACAGACAGACAGACAGACAGACAGACAGACAGACAGACAGACAGACAGACAGACAGACAGACAGACAGACAGACAGACAGACAGACAGACAGACAGACAGACAGACAGACAGACAGACAGACAGACAGACAGACAGACAGACAGACAGACAGACAGACAGACAGACAGACAGACAGACAGACAGACAGACAGACAGACAGACAGACAGACAGACAGACAGACAGACAGACAGACAGACAGACAGACAGACAGACAGACAGACAGACAGACAGACAGACAGACAGACAGACAGACAGACAGACAGACAGACAGACAGACAGACAGACAGACAGACAGACAGACAGACAGACAGACAGACAGACAGACAGACAGACAGACAGACAGACAGACAGACAGACAGACAGACAGACAGACAGACAGACAGACAGACAGACAGACAGACAGACAGACAGACAGACAGACAGACAGACAGACAGACAGACAGACAGACAGACAGACAGACAGACAGACAGACAGACAGACAGACAGACAGACAGACAGACAGACAGACAGACAGACAGACAGACAGACAGACAGACAGACAGACAGACAGACAGACAGACAGACAGACAGACAGACAGACAGACAGACAGACAGACAGACAGACAGACAGACAGACAGACAGACAGACAGACAGACAGACAGACAGACAGACAGACAGACAGACAGACAGACAGACAGACAGACAGACAGACAGACAGACAGACAGACAGACAGACAGACAGACAGACAGACAGACAGACAGACAGACAGACAGACAGACAGACAGACAGACAGACAGACAGACAGACAGACAGACAGACAGACAGACAGACAGACAGACAGACAGACAGACAGACAGACAGACAGACAGACAGACAGACAGACAGACAGACAGACAGACAGACAGACAGACAGACAGACAGACAGACAGACAGACAGACAGACAGACAGACAGACAGACAGACAGACAGACAGACAGACAGACAGACAGACAGACAGACAGACAGACAGACAGACAGACAGACAGACAGACAGACAGACAGACAGACAGACAGACAGACAGACAGACAGACAGACAGACAGACAGACAGACAGACAGACAGACAGACAGACAGACAGACAGACAGACAGACAGACAGACAGACAGACAGACAGACAGACAGACAGACAGACAGACAGACAGACAGACAGACAGACAGACAGACAGACAGACAGACAGACAGACAGACAGACAGACAGACAGACAGACAGACAGACAGACAGACAGACAGACAGACAGACAGACAGACAGACAGACAGACAGACAGACAGACAGACAGACAGACAGACAGACAGACAGACAGACAGACAGACAGACAGACAGACAGACAGACAGACAGACAGACAGACAGACAGACAGACAGACAGACAGACAGACAGACAGACAGACAGACAGACAGACAGACAGACAGACAGACAGACAGACAGACAGACAGACAGACAGACAGACAGACAGACAGACAGACAGACAGACAGACAGACAGACAGACAGACAGACAGACAGACAGACAGACAGACAGACAGACAGACAGACAGACAAACCAACAATCAGATTTATAATATTAATAGGGATTTTGTGGCTTACCAATGTATTTAAAGCTTGAGTTTTTAAAGTATTTTTGGATAAGTAAATTTATGTAAAACACAAATTCTGATCATGAAAAACTAATGAAAATAAGCTACATTTGTTAGAGCTTTTTTTTTGCTTGGTTTGGTAATAATTTCTCGTTTATTGGCTTTTTTTCTATTTTTTTGGCTTATTTTTGCTCTTTTTTACAGCTTTTTTCTGCTTAGTTTTGAATTATTAGCTTAGTTTAGCTTTTTTTGGAAAAATAAACTGAAGGTTAACTAAAAATATTTTTTTAATTTTTATTTTTTCCAAAAAAAAAAAAATTCAAAAAATTTCGAGGATTATAAAAAAAATTAATGTCAATTCAATTTAAATTACTTTTTTCTTATAAAAAACCAGATGATTTTAATTTTTTTTTTATGAAACACCTAAAATTTTATAGACAATTATATAATATTGGAGGTTTTGTATTAAAATCCACTAAAGGAAAGAGCTATTAATTATTAAATTAAACTATTTAATTTTTACTGCTTATTTTGATGTTTTTTCCGGCTTTTTTTAAGAGCTTAAAACGTTGTTTTAAGTGCTTATTTTTGGTTGCTCTACTTATAACATTTGAACCATCAGACCGATTTTGCTGGATTGCAATACCAACCTGAACAGTAGGCTGGGTCGTATTCCAACAAAGTGCTCAGATCAACTATTAATAGTGAAAAAAAATTGGTACAAGTAAATACAAGCAATTTAAAACCAAAATGAACAAAATCGGTCCATGGCTTCCGTTCTCGCATCGCGGGTCAAAATTGCGGTTTTTGAAAAAATGGACATAATTTAAAAAAAAAAATAAAATATTTAAAAAAAAAATTATTAAATAAAAAAAAAAATTTTTTGTATCGCATTAATTCAAAGATATTTAGAAAAATTTTGTTTGTTTTTTTCGGATATCGATAACCCACCCAAACGTGAGGCCAAAAAAAACTCACATTTTTAACATGGAGCTCAAAACTACTTTTTCACTATTTTAAATATTTAGTGAAACAAAATTTTTAAATATATTAGTTTATCCACTTGATATCATTGAATACATCTCAGGGATTGTAGAAAAAAATTCTTAGTTAAATTCCTTCGTCCAGTTGGTGTGTGGAGCGATTTGAATTTAGCGGATTTCCAGAACATGTGTTTTTATCGACATTTTTGACTAATTTGTAGTTGTTAGCAACATTTTACTTAAATTAACCAACTTTTTTTGTTCAAATGGTTGTTTTGGACCATAGTAACTCTGCTTTGAAATACTAGGCTTTTTGGACAACGTTAACCCTTGCCGGCACGGGGTTAAAAAATTCCTCCAATGAAATTTTTGAAAATTCCTCACTCTAAAATCGTGTATGTGTTTAAATAATCAACAATTGCGCACTTAAGCGGAAAATGCTTAAAACTAAATAAAATAAAAAAAAATGGGATCCGAAATTTCATTACGTCTTCGTCGTTTTTACTGTTTAAAGCTAAAAGTGAAAAACATATAATTTAATATGTCAAAAAAGTCCATTTGACTATGAGCAAAAAAACAGCTGTTTGAAATTTTTTGGGCGTTCGTTCAACAAGGGTTAAAGATGTCCTTCAAGAAAACTTTGTATAAATTTGTAATTGTTGATTATTTAAAAACATACACGATTTTAGAGTGAGGAAATTTCAAAAATTTCATTGGATGAATTTTTATTCCCGTGCCGGCAAGGGTTAACGTTGTCCAAAAAGCCTATTATTTCAAAGCAGAGTTACTATGGTCCAATACAACCATTTGAACAAAAAAAGTTGGTTAACTTAAGTAAAATGTTGCTAACAACTACAAATTAGTCAAAAATGTCGATAAAAACACATCTTCTGGAAATCCGCTAAATTCAAGTCGCTCCACACACCAACTGGACGAAGGAATTTAACTAAGAATTTTTTTCTACAATCCGTGAGATGTATTCAATGATATCAAGTGGATAAACTAATATATTTAAAAATTTTGTTTCACTAAATTTTTAAAATAGTGAAAAAGTAGTTTTGAGCTCCATATTAAAAATGTGAGTTTTTTTTTGGCCTCACGTTTGGGTGGGTTATCGATATCCGAAAAAAACAAACAAAATTTTTCTAAATATCTTTGAATTAATGCGATACAAATTTTTTTTTTCTTTTTTTAAATAATTTTTTTTTAAATATTTAATTTTTTTTTTTAAATTATGTCCATTTTTTCAAAAACCGCAATTTTGACCCGCGATGCGAGAACGGAAGCCATGGACCGATTTTGTTCATTTTGGTTTTAAATTGCTTGTATTTACTTGTACCAACTTTTTTTCACTATTAATAGTTGATCTGAGCACTTTGTTGGAATACGACCCAGCCTACTGAACAGGTAAATACCCAACATATGTGCCAAACTTTAGCAGCCTCCGTAAAGTCTTTTAAAAGTTAGCGTGTTTTTAACGGACAGACAGGCGGACGGACATGGCTAGATCGTCTTAAAATCGATCGAGGATCATGAATATATATACTTTATGGGGTCTTAGACCAATATTTCGAGGTGTAAAAAACGGAATGACAAGCTTAAAGGTGTCCTAACGACTAAGGTAATTTTCAAAATCACTTTTTAATACCTGGTAAGGTCCTAAATTGTAGTTTAGTATCTAAAATTGAGTAAGCCAAAATTTGGGGACATTCGGATAAAACTAACTCGTGCCGAAAATGGATTGAAGTTTTACGACACTCTAATGTGATGAAAAACCCCTTTTTTCTAGTTTTTTTGAAAAATATTGGTATATGTTATTTCTAGTTAAATTTTTTGTTAAATAATATGAAAATAGTAATTACCTTTCCAAAAAGACTAATAAAATTAAAATCGGATAAAAAAATAAGCATTTCACACATATATGCCCCATACTTGTATGGGTTTTAAAGCCAGAATTTCAAAATTTTTAAAATTTTTAAAAAGAAAAAAGGAAACGAAAGAAGAAGGAGAGGGGAAAAGATAATGAAAAAGAAAAGGAAATAATCTGAGAATTTTTTCTATGACAAATTTCTAAGAATCTTAAATTTTTTCTAAAGGAAAAATGTCTCGGAATGTCTAAACTTCTCGGAATATTAAAATTTTTCATTATATTATGTGAGAATTTTTTTTCTAGACGAAATTTGTGGAATTTGTCTAGACGAAAAATTTAAGAATTATTCCAGGCAAAAACTTTGGGAATTTTTTATACGAAAAACTTGTGAAAAAATAATAATAAACAAAAATTGGAAAACTTTTTTTATAGAAATAATTTGCGAATTTTTCTTAGAACTTTTTAGGAAAAAATCTAAGAATTTTTCTGAAGGAAAAATATGATAATTTTTGTTAGGAAAAATCTAATAGTTTTTCTACTTCATTAGGAAAATTCTGATAATCCTTCATTGGAAACAGAAGAATTATCAGATGGCTAAAGATGAAAGAGATGAAGAAAAAAAATGATGTGAGAATTTTTCTCCAGAAAAAATGTCAAAGAATCTAAAAATTTTTCTTAAGGAAAATTTTTTAATCTCAGATTTAAAAAAAAAAAAATATAGTACAATTTCTTCGTCTTTCTAATTCCCATTGTGGATAGAGTCGAACATGTATTAATATTTTAGTTTGTGCACAAACGATTTGTCATTAGACTCGTTTGCTACTTTGTACACTCAAAAAAAAAAGTTTGTAAAATGACATAAAATCCCCGTGATTTTACGGGGCAGGTTTTGTAAAATATGTACTAGCAAGAATCCCCGTAATGTTACGGGGATAATTTGTTAATTGATTTAACCAAAGAAAATGTAAATTTACAATTTTTTTTGTAAAATATTGACTTCGAGGTGAACATTTTTTTTGTAAATTTACAAAAAATTTGTTTAATTTACAAAACAAAATTGTAAACTTACAGAAAAAGGTTGTTATTTTACAAAGAAAAAATAGGAAATGAAAAAAACAAATTGTAGATTAACAAATTATTTGGCTAAACTACTGTTTTTACCGCAAAAAAATATTGAAAAACACGCATATTTACAATAAAAATTGTAAATTTGCAAAAAAAAATTAAAATTTACAAAAAAAATTGTAAACTTACAAAAAAGTTGTAAATTTACAAAATGAAGTAGAAAATCAAATACCAAAATTGTAAATTTACAAATTGTTTGGTTAAACTACTGTTTTTAATGGCAAAAAACTTGCATATTTACAATAAAAAATGGTAAATTTACAATTTTTATTGTATATATACCATTTTTCCTATTTTTTTTTTGCCGTAAAAACAGTAGTATAACCAAAAAATTTGTAAATTTACAATATTGTTTTTGTATTTTCTACTTCATTTTTGTAAAATTACAACTTTTTTCTGTAAGTATACAATTTTGTTTTTTAAATTTTCATATTTGTTTTGTAAATTCACAAAAAATTTGGTTTATTTACATCTTTGTTTTGTAAATTTTAAGGGTTTTTTTTTTATTGGTGCATCTTATTTTTCTTCGGCAGCTGGAGTAGCACTTCAATAACCTGAAATGATTTTTTTTTTCACTTGAACACTTTTAACAAACTTTTTAATATATAACACTGCACTTTTTTATTTTTTTCGACATTTCGTTTTTCTTAAGTAGAACATATGAGAATTGCGAAGGAGGATACACAATAAATTTCTTATATTTTCAGGAAAAATTAGTCCAAAAATAGCAATTTTTTTTTGGATTTTTAATTATTTTCACAAGTATTTTTAAAAAATCAGAAAAAAAATGTTGGATATTGTAGATTGGATGTTTAAGTAACTGTTAAATAAGAAAAACTTAATTTTTCATAATTGGCAGCTTTTTATTGACATTTTAGGTGCCAAATTTAAAAAAAATTACCAAAATATATGGTAAAATTACCAAAAAAATTGTAAAAATACAAAAAAAAAACTAGAACAATTATATAGTAGAAACACATAAAAATTGTGGTATTTTACTTAAAGCATATTACCAAAAAATGGCGTAAAAATTAAATTTTTTTGCTAAAGCTTACAATTAGTTGAAAAATGTTTGTGTCCGGAACTTAGAAAATTTCCAAAATTTTTTTCATGGAGTTTTTTATTTATAAAAAATGATTTTTAACTAAATTTTTTACTCCAAAACGCAAAAAAATGCGAACTTAGAAAATTTTTGCGAGTCCTATTTTTGAATAATTAGTTTTTTTTTTTTGTAAAACAACATTAATTCTGATAATAAAATAAGTTTTGTAAAATTACATTGGAGTTTTGTACTTATCAATACATATTTATTTTTTAATTACATTTTTTTGTGTTAAAAAACTGAAAACCTTTTATACGATCTTAAAAAAAATGTTTGTAATAAAACATTTTTTTGGTAGAAAGACTTAATAACATCAAGTAAAATTTTGTTGTACAATTACAGTTTTCTTGTGTAAAAAAACTAAACACCTTGTAATATTTTTTTAATTTGTAAAATAATTCACTTTTTTGTAAATTTACCTCAAAAATTTGTAAAATAAATTTACCAACATATAATAGTAAAATTACAAAGCAAACTGTAGTTTTCGTTTTATTAAATATACAACAATTTTTGTAAAAAGACAAAAATATTAGTAAAATAGAATTACAAGACCTTTTACTTGTAATTTTACAAACTTTTTTTTTTGAGTGTAGTAAATCGTTTCTATTTTTGTTAAATAATCTTGACAAGGGAATCTTGACAAATTCCGAAACACGTGTCGATTAAGTCTTGCAAAAATGACCAACATAAATTAATTTAAAACAAAAAAATAATTTTCTTGAAAATTATGCAATGAGAATATCATGGTTTTAATTATTAAAAAAAAAATGACCTCGAGCCAGAATAATCAAAATATTAAATTAAAAATCTTTTAATTTTTCTATTGGAAAAATACGAAAATTTTCCTTGGCCAAAATTTCAGAATTTTTCTTTAAAAAAATGTATTGTGAATCTGACACTATTGCTATAGGAAAAATTACATAGAATCTGTGACTTTTTTAGAAGAAGAATGTCTCGGAATCTGAGATTTTTTTAATAGAATCTAAGACTTTTTCTTAGCGAAAAATATCTCAGATTCTGAGATTATTTCTGTTTGAAAGATGTCTCAGAATCTACTACTGTTTAGTACGGATTGCTAGACCTTTTTAATAGTCAGACATTTTCGATTGAAAAAATGTCTCAGAATTTGTTAGTTTTTATTTAGAAACAATTTTTTATATGGAAAATGACTCAAAATCTTTGTCTATAACTATAAAAAAATCCTCAGGCTTCTGTGACATCTATAAAAAATATAACAAAATCAAAGAAAATGTGTTGGGTTCTGAGTTTTCCTTTTTTTGTAGGAAAATATCTGAAAATCTGAGATTTTTTGTAGAAAAAATCTCATAGATTCCCAGAATTTTCAATAGGAAATATGTCCCAGAAATTGTTTGAAAATCTTATGTGCCTAAAAAACTGAGACCTTTTCTTAAGGAAAAATGTCTCAGAATTTAAGATTTTTTTGTAGGAAAAATTTCATAGATTCTCAGAAATTCAATAAGAAATATGTCTCAGAAATTGTTTGAGAATCTTAGACTTTTTCTATGAAAAAGTGTCTCAGAAAACTATACTTTTTCTATAGAAAAATTTCTCAATATCTAGGAAGTTACCTCAAAATTTTCAATAGCATAAAAGACTTTAATTTTTTAATGTCAGCTACTTTCTAAAAAATAATTGTTTAAAACCTATACCCAAAAAAAAAAAAAAAAAAAAACGACAAGAAAAGTTTGTAACTTTTTTTTTGCTACCTAGTATTTGACAACAATTCCATGTAATTTTTATGCTTTTTACCAATAAATTTGTAATTTAACAAACCAATTAAATTGTAAATTTACAAATTTTTTGACGCGATTAAACTTACAAGAAGGTTTCGTGACTTTACTAGATTTTTTTCTATTTTACAAGAATTCCTAGTAAAAATAACGAGGTTTTTCGTAGTTTTACAAGATTTTTACCAATAAAATTGTAAATTTACAAATTTTTTGGCTCAATAAAACTTGCAAGGAAATCTTGTGAATTTACATTTTTTTTTGTAAAAAAACCTTGGAAATTTGTTAAATTACAAAAAAAAAAATTGTAAAAATACAAAAAAAAATGTAAATGTCGATCAAAAAATTTTTGTTAAAAAACAAGGAAAACTGTAAAATATTGATTAAATGGGATTACGAGTCTTTTTTAGTAATTTGACAAGGTTTTTTTTTTTTTGTGTAACAGACTTGATGTTTAAAGAAGCTTTCGATATCCAAGACATTTTATGTTGAAAAATAGAATAAAAAAATATTTTTAGAAGTTTTCGATGTTGAAAAAGTCACTTTATCTGAGAATTTTTCTATACGAAGAAATTTTCTAAAGAAAGGAATTTTTTGAAGGGAAATTTGTCTATTTTTCTACAGGAAGAATATTATAAATTCTAAAAGCTTTTTTGTAGCAAAATATCTCAGAGCCTCAGATTTGTTTATTGTGGTATTAGTCAGAATCATAACTTTACCCTGCAAGCATTTCGATACGAAGAAGATACCCAAGCGTATCGCCTGGAAGATAAATTGTATTGCGGGGGATATCTTCTTCGTATTGCGGAAGAAACACCCTTTGGTAGAAATCGTGTCCCGAAAGCAATACGCCCAAGAGATTCGAAAGCAATTCCTCTGGAAGATAAATAGGCAATATTGCCAGATAATCGTTTGGAAGATAAATTTATGATTTTACTCAAATTTCACCTAGAAAATATTGCCAGATAATCCCCCAAACGATATCCCCAATGTTGTTCTTGGAAGATAAAAAGAAGATGTCGCCGTTTTTGTTTCAAAATTATGGTTTTTATTGTAAGATATAATTTAAAAGATACCACACTACAAAAAATTGTCTTGAATGATGATTTCTTGATTGGTTCCATGATCTTGATAAATGTTGTGCGTCAAAAATTGGTCACAAATTTGCTGGACTTAAAAGAGAAACGAAATGCAGTTAATCAATAGTGCAGATTTATATTTATTTGTTGCAAATGCATTACTTACCTCTTAAAACCACTTTTGAGGAATTTTTGTTTGATTTATTTCACATTTATTGCGAAAAAACGAAGAAAAACGATATTATAATATGGATATTTATTTTTGACAACAAATAAAATATTTTGATTTCGTTTTTTTTCATCCGTATGATAAAAGGAAGATATCGTATATGAATCGCGCAGGTGAAAATCACCTGGAAGATACATTTTCGATAATTTGGCGATTTTATCTACTTTAAAATTGACAAAAAAAAATATTTTTTTTAAATATTGCTAAAATATCCTCAAAATGATAAAAGGAAGATTTTAAAAATATACTACTTTGATGATTTGTACATACGATAAAAAGAAGATATCCCCGCAATTTCTCTTAGGCGATATTTCTTCCAAATGTTTGCAGGGTCTCCTTAAGCAATTGACTCAGAAAAATTTAAAATTCAAGAAACTTTTTTTGGAATAAACATGTCTGAAATCTAGCATATTTTCAACTGAAAAATTGTTTTAGATACTGGGTCTTTGGCTGTCAGAAAAATGCTGTACCAAACATTTTCTTAAGCTCAAAAACCTTTTCTATGGGAATACATTTTTAAAATTTCGAAATGTTTCTTTAGAAGAATCCAAATAAACAAGAGGTTATCAATAATAACCTGACCAAATGATTTAAATCCGAGATGCGGTCCCCTAAAAAAAATTGAGTAAAAAAAAAGTTCCCCCCAAAATCAGGATCAGCGCCTGCCAGGCTGTGGATATTACTGTGAAGACATATTTATGTAAAATTTCGTAAGTCTAGCTATTTGGGTTGTACTGTTGTATGCTTTCCACAGACACCCCTATCGACGAACATCCCAAGACTAACTTAAATCTGATTTTTCTCATTTATAAAGTTTACAGTTCTTTTGGTTTTGAATGCATCTTACTTTCCATAGACAGACGGATCCAATTTTTCTCATTTTAGAATGAACAAGCCAATTTAAGTGATATCGGACGAATATTTTATAAAAATTTTAGATACAAAATATGTTTGATCTTAACAATTTAGATTTCACATCAATAAATTCTAAACACACTTACAAATGGTGTTGTAGTACCATCCATCGTCTATACACAAACATTAGTATTATATGGCCATAAAGAATTCATTTGAATTTCATATAATAAAAGCTCTTTCCAAATGACATGTTTAAGGGAAAACATTTCATTCCGTTAGTTACGAAGTGTATATTTTTTTGGTGTAGAAAGTTATTAGAAAGGCACGTGAATTATGATAATGGGTTTTTAAATTTGAATTATGCTTAGTAATTTCTGTAACAAATTAAACTAAATTAACATCAAAGAAATCATAAATTTGATTATAAAATTTGGCAGATGAATAAGTTAGAACAACCTAAGGGTAAACAAGTGTTCATTGGAATTGTTTTTTTTTGTGAATTTATATGAAAACAAAGTAAATTTTTATATGCTACGATTAACTATAAAATGCTCGAGTAAATAATTAGGATCAACAAACTTTAACATTTTTTTTGGAAAATTTTTTCAAAATTACAAACAGAATCATAGAAAATATGAAGCTAATATTCGGCTTGGTACAAACTTAAATTCGGAATAAATAACACTGTGCTACAGTGGAAGAAATACTTTTTCAAAATTTTTTATTTTTGTTCCACCGAATGGTTGCAATGCAGGTTTAAAAAAAAGAAAAAAATCGAGTTTTTTCGCATTTTCAACCGCGAATAACTAAATTCTACCTAACAGATTTTGAATCAGCGAGTCAAAATCTTTAAAAATTTTCTATAAAACTTTGTACTGGAACTAAAAACCTTCGGTTTGTTATGAAGTAGAATCTGTCAATTTTTTATTGGAAAAATTTTGAAGAAGCTGAGAATTTGAAGGAAAATTTCTTAGATTCTACAACTACTTTAAAAAATCCGAAACCTTATTTATGAATATTTATGAATGAAATATTTCAGAATATAAATTTTTGTGAAATTTTTGTTGGCACAAATTTAAAAAAACTTCGAATTTTTCTACAAAAATTCGAAAAATTTCTTAAAGTTAAGAAATTTTTCTATTAATCTGTTTTAAAAAAAATCATTTACAGCAAAACTGGTCTTAATCATGATAAAAGTCGGACCTTCCTGATTTTTATAATAGATGAAGATTTTTAGAAAAATAAAATTCCTTAAAGCCATTAATTGGATCCGAGAAATTTGTAAGAAATTTTTAATAATTCAATCCAATTCTCCATCTGGCAAAACCTAAACTTTTGATAGCCAAATCCTTTATGTTCAATTAGTTTGAAGTCAAAATTCTATAAATTATACCAAATAATATAAAATTTTTAACATTATATCATTGTTCCATTTAGTAAAAACTCCTCTCCATTCACAAATAAACAACAGCACTCCCATATTTTCTCAACTCATTGTCAGCCTTTTTATTATACATACAGTGGCGGTTAAAAAAATAGCACCAGATTTATAATTTTTATATATTATTCTTTAAGCATTTTCGATTAAAGTGCAAAAAAGATTTCTAACATTTTTAAAGTTCTAGGTATTTGTCTTGCAATCATTAAAAGAGGACTTTGAAAAATATTCCTCGAAAGCTTTACGTATTCTTTTTTGACACTTAATAACTAACAATTAGATTGCAAAAATGTATTTTATAAATCCCTGGTTCGAAGTTCAGAACTGTGAATTTCTTTTGACATAAAAATGTTTAATTTTTTTAACAAAAATATAATACATAAACTAGTAAATAAGAAAACTATAGTCCATCTATACCGACTATATGGTGTCCTCGACCTATATTTTGATGCCCGATAATATTGTTAGAGGGTATAAATATTCACTGACGCTTTTTTCTTGACCACTTCTGTACATATAACAGAAATCGTTAGTTAGTACGACTATATTTTCCAAAAGTTAAATAAAATTTATGACTTCACAATCAAATGTATGCTGTATACAACAATATATTCAAGTTAATGTAAAATTTACAACAATTTGTGTTGCATGAACGACAGAATTAAATTTTAACAAATGGTCAACTGAAATTGAAATTTATTTCTTAATTTATCGTCATGACAGTTTTGCGACATATTGAAATTTATGTCATTCACAAACGGTATCGTTTTAGTTTTTTTTTCAGTTTCTGACTGCCTTCCATTTGTTTGTAAATTTTTTTTCAATGACTAAATTTAGTTTACTTTAGATGGGGTTATGATTTTGAAATAAATACCCTACAATTATGATTAGGAATCTAAGAAAATTATTTAAGAGGAATGATTAAGGAAACTTAATAATCGGACAGAGTATCGTAAATCAAAATCTGCAGAAACTGTATGGTGGGGAGGAGTTAGGACCTTTTACAATTTATTTTCTTTCCAAGCAGATATTTTATGTTCTCAGATGTTGGGAAGCAACATCTTAAGATTATTGGTTCATAGTTTAGAGACTACCTAATCATCATTTGGTGAGACTGCGAACATCAAAGGTCATGTTTTCTGCCGTGAGGTGTTGACAGCAGCTCTAAAAAGTAAGTGGGTTTTGATGGAGAACACTAGACGGTTGTGTGATGGAGTGAGTGGTGAGTTAGGGAGTGAGCTTCAGTATAAAGTATACATAGAACATACATAAATCTACAAACAATTTTTTATAACTCACTTATTTTGGAAAACTTGTTTTCTCATTTTTTTTCAATATCTGGTAGTACATTAAGAGTTCGATCTATGCCACCTTTAGTCAATCTTGTTTTTACTATTAATATCAACTCATATTTTTTTTGTCAATCAATTCATAGAACTCAATTAAGATTTCGACTAACAGCGGCAACAACAACGAGCCTACATTTTAAATACAAACATACCAGCAGCAACTATTACTGACTCTATAGACTTTAATAGACATTTAACAACTTAATAATATTGTTGTCGTTTGCAAAACAACAAACCGAACCAAATCATTTTTATATACAATTTTTTTCAATTTATGTCTATTATTGATTTGATCATATCAAAATCACAGTCATTTAATAGAACATTTAAAAATATAAAAAAAATAATATTGAAAATAAACGTAAGCAAGTTATTAAAAGCACTTAAAAAAAGGAATTTGAAATCACACAAAACACAAACAAATCTCAATTATAACTGTCACTTTGTGAGACGACAAATGTCGTTTTTATTATTAATTAAATGTCAGATTATACTTAAAACTGCCAACATGCAATCATATTTTTTTTTTTTTGTAAATGCACTGAAAGAAATAGATGTAGTAAATGTTTTTCAAATTCTTTAAAATCTTCTTGCTTGGAATAAATAGTAACTAAACGATGCTGTTTTGCTTTCTTGAATTCTCAGAGTACCATTTAATTTGGTAATTTCCAAAATAGTAATATATGAAGTTTGTCACAGCCTAGAATTAATTAGTGCATGGAAGGTTAACTATCACTTATACAATGTTCTTTCAGTACTTCCACCAGTAGGCTGACCGTCCTCTTTCCAAAAGAAAAATAATGTTCCCTATCCTAGGTTGATTAGCCATCACTTAGTCAGTAATATTCTTGAATCGTTTATTTAATTCTCTGCTAGAGGAACTAGAGAAACTAAGATGCCTTGCTCCACCTGTTTCTACAGCGACTCAGAGAAATTTCTTGCACATTAATTAGCAAATTCGTAAGCTACCTCTCCTTTTATATCCCGATAACACTTCTCCTGAAGGTTAGTTTGTAGCGCGACTTATAAATATGGAATTAAAACCACAATTTATTTATTTTATTTAAAATGTTTATTTAATATTTTATATTTTATTCAAAAACAGAAACTTCTTTATTTTAAGACGGTTTATTAAAGACTGAAAAACGACTAAAATATAATTAGGAGTTCTTAAAGTTAAATTTGATTAAAAAGAGTGAAAGCTTTACGTGAAAAAGAAAGGAAAGAGTAGAGTTAAAGTAAAGTAATGTAAAAGATTAAGAATAGAGATAGGAACAGAAACATAAGTTAAGTTAATTAAATTAACGTAACTCGCGCTAGTCCTTGAACGTGGAGTCGTAAGTTCGATTCCTACAGAACACTCAACTCAACGGGTAAAGTAAGCAAGAAAGATGATTTGTGATAAAAATGCCCACGCCATAAAAATATTAATCAAAGAGTCTGTTGTCTACAGCGAAAGCGTTCGCCCTTGCTTCAGGTAACCTGCGTTATTCGGTCCAGCAATTATTCTGGTTTCAATCGCAAACTTTGATTATCCTGGTTTCCGTCACAACCGTAAATGACTGCATACAATTCTGGTTCAGGTATTTGCAGTGACAGCCAAGCTGTACCTAGGGAACTAGATTCTCCAGTTACTTCATCTAAAATTGTCCATGAGTACAGGAGTAGACCAATGAGATCTCATATGGGAATAGGGTCTGTCATCTGTGGATTCGGGGTCATAGGGGAATCGATATTGCCGATTATTTGGCAAATGTTGGCTCCTATACAATTCCTCACAATGAGGAACCTCAGATTGGTATAGCCTCGACATGGATGATGCGTCGGATCAACTCTCACGCGAAATAAATTTTCATGGAAAGATGGTCTAATGAGTTAACAGGCAAGAATACTAAATGCTTTGTGACCTACTTTTGTTACCTACTTAGTCTGAGTAGATTAGACTGTCGCAGACTTATTGGCCTAATTACGGGACACAATACCTGTGCTCGTCATATGACGTGTTTGGGTGTCTTATCAGAACCCTTGTGTGAAGCTTGTCTCGAGGATGAGGACAACACAAATCACTTCGTCTGTTATTGTCCAGCGTTCTCAAGAGCTAGACTGCGGTTAATGGGTTCTGATATTCTTTCCATGAATATGGTTCATGGAATGCCCTTGTCGGCTTTTCTCAAGTTTGTGAAAGCAACTGAGAAATTTTGGACAAATACCCAAGCAGAATTTGACGACGGTTCTAAAAAAAGCGTTCTGAAAGCTCTGTAACAAAAAAAAAACATTCTCAAAACGCTATTTTCAAACGCTTTGCGAGCGTTTTTAAAAAGCGTTCTGAAAGCACTATAACAAAAAATAAGCAATCTCAAAACGTTTTTTTGGAATGCTTTGCGAGCGTATTCGAAAAGCGTTTTAAGAGTTCTTTAGATTTTTTGATTTTGAAAAAAAATTTCTAAGTTCCGAAACTATTTTTTAATAATTTTTTGTCAATTTTTTTGTTTTTTAAGTAAAAAAACCATCAAAAATGTTTTTAGATTTTTTTTAATTTCTAAGTTTTGAAAATTTTTTTGAAAATAGTTTCTTGGAGTACAAAAATTTTTTTTTACGGATTTCACTTTGTATCAAACAAATTATTATAACCAAACTTAAACAGAAATTCTTTACTTTGGGTTTTTAAAGCGCTTTGATGAATTTGAAAAAACGTTCTCAAAGCACTTTTTTACATCGCTTTTAAAACGCTTTAAACCTAGCGTAGATCGATGTTATCATTCGGATCATCTGAAGGCGCTTTGAAGTTAGTATACAGAACGCTCGTACAACCGTCCACAACGCTTTCACAACGCTTTTGCGATTGTATTTTTCTGACTGGGTACTTTTCAATCTGTTTTTCTTACACCACATTCGCATTTATTTGAATTGGTTTGTGGGAAGCGAACATCCCCATGCAATTTGGACGTCAAAGTTATCGTCGTTAA
The DNA here is from genome assembly GCA_963921195.1 of Pegoplata infirma. NCBI lineage: Eukaryota > Metazoa > Arthropoda > Insecta > Diptera > Anthomyiidae > Pegoplata > Pegoplata infirma. Next base: position 191,285,264 of record OY992537.1, on the reverse strand, counting down.
ATTCTGACAGATAAGTTGAGTGGGGAAATATGGTATTAAACTCTCTTCTAACCCTTTAATTATTTTATTTTTCCAGGTAAGGTACAATAAACTGTTTTAAGTCCGAGCGCTCCAATACAATCTTAGATCCGTCCGTAAAAGCTGAGATTTCATTTTCCATTGCAACAGAGTTTGTTCTAAGTTTCCCTAGTCGTTACTACTTGTAAAGTTAACAATAAGAAAAATCAGGTTGGTTTCACTTATTGCTAGTTTATGAGGATCAAACGTGTATATCGTACTATTAGTATTCATTGTCTGAATAAGTTTACAACATTTTCTCAGTGTACAAATATCATTGTGTTTATTTGTAAATTTTTATTGAAAATACGAGGGTTATCATTTACAATTTGAATTATGTAGCTATAAAGTGTGAAGATTTTTTTTTTACCGTTTTACTATGATGGACGAAAACTGGGAAAACTCTGTAGGTTAGTTGGTATTGTGCTAGCATATTAATCAAGGGGTCGTAGGTCCGATTCCCACCAGTTCTCGGTTAGTTTGAAATAAATCCACATTTAATTTAATCTTTAGAAGACACAATTTTTTTCTTGAATCAAAAACACAAAATTAAAAAAAAATATTCTTTATTAAATTGTCAATAATATGTAATAAATAATGACTAAAAATAAGATAACCAGAACATAGCGGAAACCAAGCTGCAGATTCAATAGTGAGTTATCGAAAAAAATGGACGTCGAAGAAGGTCAAGAATGACAGTTATATGCGGACGAGAAAAACAAACAACGGTGACAATTAAGCCAACTTATTGAACCTGTTAAACAGGAAAAATAAACTGATAATGCAGCATGTAGACAAAGAACGGGCTACGCGTGAATTTGGCTAAGCATATCTCCCTAATCAGTCATGTTCTACGAACCTGAATAAATAGCCTTGCTACAAAAGACTTGACTTCAAAGATGAAGTTATCGCTCAAACAAATGGAAGATATGTGTCAACAAATTAGAATTTTAAAAAATTTTGTCATTTCACAAACCTCACAATTAACGATGCACCCTCGCATTTCAATTATTGTTGATGAAACTACAAAAATATTATTGTCTTAATAGTGACGAGTCCTAATGGAGAACAAAAATTCGTTCACAGTATTTGATTTGATTTTTTGTTAATTTTTATGAATGATAAGATGTCACTCTGTTTAATTTGTAAAATATTTTTTTTAATTGATTTTGATTGCTGTTTGTTTCACATGTGTTTTTGTTATAGATTTGTTGTATTTTTTTTTTTTGTTTTAATTATGAGGGGAATATTTTGATTGTGTGAAACAATTTTAAATTGATTGTCTTTTCATCAACTACATTTGACTTCTAACAGATTGAATGAAATTTCGATTTTGATCTTTGATTATTTTTTTATTACCTGCTGGAAGAGATTGTAAAGAATTACTGTTGATTTTTTAATAAATGACTGAAACCTTCCTTCGTGAAGTTTTACAAAATTCGAACTCTAGGCTTCTTTGTTCAGAATTTTCAGCAGTTTATGCATTCGACCGTTATTATTTAAATTCTCTTCTGCATTTTTAAATGTTCCTTCTCTAAAATAACTTCATTTTTTTATTGAATTGTCTAGTAAAAACCCCCCAAAAATGGTAAGCTTCCCTTATTGATAACAATTACTCATTGTGGTCCCCTCCACAAAAAAAAAAAAAAAACTCCAACATGATCACGAATTTCCTATAAAAAATGTCATATAATAAAAGAAAATATATATTGTACAATATGTAAGCTTAACGTAAATGTTTAAAATTATAGCAAATCTAATAAATTACAATAAACACAGTATACAACAGCAACAAACAGTTGATATACAATAAACAATTTAAAAAAGGCGGTATCTGTTGGTTCAATATTTATGAACAGACTACATACAGTGTAGAGCAAAATAATAGACATTGATGGTTTTAACATTGAAAGCATTTTCCTTTTATCTTATTTTTTGGTATTTGAAATAACAATGTAAAAAAACTTTTCTATGGTTTAGAAGTTGTTAAGCAAACTCATCTCAAATAACTATTGTCAAAGTTTGACCATCGATAAATAAATTTTTGTTTCTCTAGTTTTTGTGGTCTTATGAACTCCAATAACTTTTGCATGTTCCAAAATGTTACAACATAGCTTCAATAAAACAAAAAAAAAATTATTATGACTTCGTATAGGATCCAAAATCCATTACACTGTGCTACAAAAAACACAAAATCGAATATACTTTTCAAATGGGGTAGTTAAGGTTGTAGGTCTCGTCGAAAATATCACAAAAATGCCCTTCAAACTTGCCAGACACCCTCAAATTTTCAAGTTGTTGTCAATAAATGTTTTTTTGTGAATTTTCTCACTAAACCACGTGTAACTTAAACATTTTTCAACCGATTTTAAATTTTTCAACTGTTTTGGATGGAAGAAAGACAGGGCTTTTTCATGTGTGTGAATTGGTCTATACATATAAGAAAGATATATATTGTTTTTTTCAACAATATTTTTTTTTTATTTTTTGGAGAATTTTTTGAGTTTATCGATTTTTTTCTGCTATAGTTTGTTCAACAACATTTATATTAAAAACGTATTCCTAAAGAAAATTTATTTCTGAATACGATAAGCTTTATGCCAAAAAAATCGGATAATAATTGACAGAGTTGTGATAATTTTTCTAAAAAGAAAATTAAGATTTTGTATGAAATTGCCATGCGGATAACCCAGACAAAAAAAAATAAAAAAATAGACGAACATACTGAGAGGTCGCGTATCTTTATTTTGAAGGTTTTTGAACTCCTGAATTCTAATTTGACCTTGAAATTGCGCTATCTTATTAAGACTTTATGTTAAATATCTCAAAAACCTGACGAGATAGAGCAATTTAAAGGCCAGATTCGGATTCAGCGCGCCAAAAACCTTTAAAAATATTGTACATGACCATTTATGATAAAGTTATTTTTTTTTGCTGGGTTATCTGAACGGCGTTTCCTGCAAAATCTTAATTTTCTATTTTAGAAAAATTATCACAACTCTGTCAATTATTATCCGATTTTTTTAGGATAAAGCTTATCGTATTTAGAATTAAATTATCTTTAAAAAAACGCATATAAATATAAAGGTTGTTAAACGAACTATAGCAGAAAAAAATCGATAAACTCCAAAAATTGTCAAAAAAATAACAAAAAAAATTTATTTTATAAAAAACAAGTAGAAAAATTAAATTCGACTTGGCCGAATCTATGAATACCCTCCACAACGCCCATTTTAAAAATAACATTTTTGAAATATTTTATTTTGTGTAAAAAAATTTTTTATTTTAACTAATTTTTGAAAAAAAAAAATAATTTACTAAATTTTTTTTGAGTGTAAAATTTTTTTTGAGTGTAAAATTTTTTTCGAGTGTATTTTTTTTTCTTTTAGTGAACAAATATTTTTTAGTGACAAAAATGCGATGTAAAATGTTTTTGTGACTTACCAATGTTTTTAAAACATGTTTAACGGGTTTTCAACACGTGAATTTAAGGTCTGAAATTTACGGTTTTGCTAATAACTTTTGAACCACTGGACCGATTTGGCTGAAATTTAAAACGAACCGGACCTGAAGAACGACAAATATATATGCCACACTTCAGCATCCTCAGAATGCCGTTCATTGACCGATGGAAGTCGGCAACAATAACACCTGTTTTCAAGGATGGTAAAAGGGATGATGTAACTTGTTACAGACCGATCTCCAAGTTATCTACTGTTTCAAAAGTATTTGAGCATGTGATTTATAACCGTTTATTTTTCGTAACCAAATCGTGGATTTCTCCTAATCAACATGGGTTTTTTTCTGGTAGATCTACCATTACAAATTTAACAATTTTTAGCGAATATTGTTTAGCGGCCTTTGAACAAGGTAGCCAAGTCGAAGCAATTTATACAGATTTTTCTAAGGCTTTTGACAGAGTATCTCATGGTATTCTTTTTTCTAAGTTGGAAAATATGGGTTTCCATTCAAATTTTTTAAAATGGTTAATATCTTATTTATCTGATAGGGTATGTGTGGTAGCTATTGAAGGTTTCCTATCAATGCCTTATATGCAAACATCGGGTGTACCTCAAGGTAGTATTTTGGGTCCACTCTTATTTAATTTGTTTATAAATGACATTTCATCTTGCTTTACAAAATCAAGGTTTCTTTTATATGCGGATGATCTGAAAGTATTTTTACAGACAGATTCGTTACGTGATGTCATGGATCTGCAAACTGATTTAAACAATCTTTTTGTATGGTGTACGTTAAATAACCTCCAATTAAATCTTTCCAAATGCGTTCATATTTCATTCTTTAGGTGTAACAACCCAATTGTTTCGGTTTTTAATATCGGTAATTATAGCTTGAAGTCTATTAAATCTAAATTAGATCTTGGGGTTGTATTTGATTTTTCTTTGCACTTCGGTGAACATATAAATTATGTTGTTCCCAAAGCGTATAAGGTTTTAGCATTTATAAGAAGGAGCTGTTCTGAATTTACAGATCCTAATACTTTGAAATTAATTTACACCGCTTTTGTCAGGTCTAAGTTAGAGTATGCTGCCGTTGTTTGGTCTCCACATTGTGAAATTCATGTCTCTCGTTTAGAGAGAGTTCAGAAGAAATTTTTGAAATTTGTACTTTCATTAGTAACATTAAATAATCCATTACCTACATATGAAATAAAGTGCTCATGGTTAGGTTTACAATCTTTGGAATTTCGTAGAAAATTCCAATCTGCCGTTTTTGTTTTTGATATTATTAGTGGCGGCATTGACTGCCCTGATTTACTTTCTTTAATTCCATTTTACGTTCAACCACGAACTCTTAGGTTCAATGAACTTTTTGAGGTGCCTTGCCACCGCACAAATTATCGTCTCAATAGTACGTTGACTCGTACATTTGTCCATCTTAATGCCATTAATTTAGATCAACAAAAAAAGGGTAATCCTCAAATAGAGTTTAGCACGTCTAAATATTGCTTTAAAACATTTTTGCAACAAGTTTTAAAATAATTTGTTATTATTTATTTTTAACAATTTTAAAAAAATAATTTGTTATTTATTTTTAACTAGTTATAATCGTAGTCTGTAAGGAATTTATATTTCCATTGACTTAATAAATGAAATGAAATGAAAGTTACCATGTGTTTTATCTCGTAAATTCCAAAAAAACCCTTGCCGAAATTCACTCATTTGCTTATAACTTTTGAACCACTGGACCGATTTCGCTGGATTGCAATACCAACATGACCAGGTAAATGCCCAACATATATGCCAAACTTCAGGAGCCTCCGTAAAGTCTTTCAAAAGTTAGCGTGTTTTCAACATACAGACAGACGGACAGACGGACGGACGGACGGACGGACGGACATCGCTAGATCGTCTTAAAATCGATCGAGGATCATGAATATATATACTTTATGGGGTCCTAGACCAATATTTCGAGGTGTTACAAACGGAATGACAAACTTATATATACCCTCTATCTAGGGTTGCCAGATAGTAGAAGTCAAATAACTGGATAATGGGAAATTTTCAGCTGGATTTTGAAAAAGTAACTGGACCCATACATTTTTTTTTTTTTTTAATTTGAAAAAAAAAATCAACGGATTTTCATATGTGTGAGATGCAAATTTTTATTTTGGACTTAATGGCCGTCTCTATTTGCCACGGCAAAATGTGCCTTTTTTAAGCATTTCTATTACTTTTTCGAGCATCTCGAAATGCTGATGTTTAGCTCGACATTGCCCTGAGGATTGTTAGAGTATATTTTTCTTTTTAATAACCCCACAAAACTAATGCAAAAGTGGTCAAATCTGGAAATCTTGGAGGACAGTTAAAATTTCCCGGACGTAGGAAGTCAAAAAAGGGCGACAACAACCATCATTTGCAGATTTGACCCATCCAGACACATTTTTGTGGGGTTATTTTAAAAGAAAAATGCAAGCCAAGAATCCTTAAATCCTCGACGAGCTCAAGGAAAACATTCGTGCCGAAATCAACGCTAGACTGCCCGAGATGCTCGAAAAAGTTGTAAAAAATTATCGAAAATGCAACAAAAAGAGCACATTTTCCATTATATTTATGATTAATGTTTTATTAAAAAGTAACCCCAAAAAATTGTAAAAAATCTTTAATAAAAAAAAACTGACAGAAATCCTTTTTCAACTGGACAAATTATGTTTTAACTGGAAACTGGACCAGACCTCAAATAACTGGAAAATCCAGGCCATTCCAGGCCATCTGGCAACCCTACCTCTATCACTAGAGTGGTGGGTATAAAAAATCAATAGATATCTTTCATTTACTTACTGACCAATTCACACACATGGAAAGCCCTATCCTTTTTCTATCGAAAACAGTTTAAAATTTTAAAATCGGTTGAAAATTTTCTCAATTACACAAGGTTTAGTGAGAAAAGTCCAAAAAAAAGTTTTTTGACAGTAACTCTAAAATTTGAGGGTGTCTGACAAGTTGAAAGGGCATTTTTGTGATCTACTCGACAGGACCAACAACCTATACTATGTCATCCCTGCTTCTATTCTTCGTGAATTAAACAATTTTTCAAAATTTGAAAATGTATAAAAACTGAGAAGGAGCCAATTAAATATAATAATAATTTCAAAAAAAGATTAAAAAATCGCATTTTTTGGCATCTTTTAAAAATTGCGAAATTTGAATATTAAAAAAACTGCATTATAATATTTCCAATAAAAAAATAAATAAAAATTGGGGGAAAAAAAAGGGCGGGATTTTAACCCATGCCCTCCCCAAAAAAAAAAAAACAAAATATCAAAACAAACCACCTACCCATACAGCTACATACTATGCTTATAAAATCCTGTTGTCTAAATTCAAATTTCAAATAAAATTGTTTTAGTACAACTAAAACTTAATAAAGTTTTTTTTAGAGTTGAAATTTTGTTATCTATAATAAAATTCTTTGCTAATGAATACTTAGCACTTATAATAATAATAAAATTTTAGAATAGCCCTATAAATGACTAAAAAAGGTATGAAAGTATGACACTTTTACGATATGAAAAATATCTCACAATTTTAAATTTCTTTTTGAGGCCTGCAGTAGTATTTAAGTTAGATTGTAAGATTTATTTACTTATTGTTAGGCCAAGAAAGGGCAGATTCAATAATCTGAAAAATAAAGTATTTGAAAAAAAGAGGCCTGTAGTAGAAAAAATTGTCAATTATGAATCTTTTGCTAGAGGAAATATGTCTCTGCACCTGATACTTTTTTTTATCGACAAAACGATTTATGTAAAATCTGTGCCAGAAATTATTCTATTTTTTTTTTTTAATTCGGAAACCAGAATTTTAAAATGTTTCTTAAGTTTGTTTAAGTTTTAATAACTTTAATCGGAATAATTTCTCAGAATATGGTTTCTCTGAATCAGTTACATTTAGTTTCAGAGACAAATGAATGAGGATTTTTTTTTGATTCTGATTTTTATGAATGAAATATGTATATTAATTTTGGAGAAAAATGGTTTAGAACCAATTGCAAAAATGTACTGAGATTAATTGCAATAAATGTATGCATTTTTATTGAAAAAATTGTTGAAACAGTCAATAACGTTTTAAAAATACTTTATAAAAAGACTTCGCGCATTTGGATTTAAAAAACGAAATTTTGGAAAAATTTTGAGTTTTTTATTTTTGCGAGAGTTCTCGGGATCCCGAGAAATTTAAAAATGAATTCCGCTTTCCCCGAAAATGAAAAAGTCCGGGAAAAGAAAAACCTTAATTTTTATTCAAATGCATTTAACTCTTACAATTTTCAACGCATTTTCTAAACCCTCTTATTTTCTTCTTAATAGATCAGACTAAAACCCTTAACTGCGAAATGATTTTTCAAAAATTGTTTTCAATCTAAAATTTATAATAGAATGTATTTTCTTTCACACACATCTCTTCAAGCAAGTTTAGGTTGTGTTAAAATGGTGACAAAATCGGCTAATGGCATTTCACTTCGCTTTATTTTCAACTTTAAAAATCCTTAACACGAAAATCCTAGCTGATGCTGTTTTCGAGTTCGACAACAAAGGGTCCCAATGAAATATCCAACCGATTCTTATAGATTTTGCTCTCCTGAATCAAAATCCAATTTTTTCTAGCACGTACCGTTTTTAATAGCAAATATCTGCTATTAAAAAGTCAAAAATCAATTATTTCGCACTTTTGGTAGTCCACAGTAACAGATTCTTCCAAAACTAGGACTTGAATTCATATAAAATTTACCTCCTGGTTCCTAAACTGCAATTCAATTTTCGAGCGTATCCCGTTTTCTAGATATTCGCGTTTGAAAAGTTTTCTATGCGAAAATCTTCAAACGCGAATATCTCGAAAACGGAACATGCTAGAAAAATTTGGATTGCAGTTTTGGATTCAGGAGGTCAAATTAATATCTAGTCCTATTTGTTGGAAACAGTATAACAATGCACCCCCAAACGTACGAAATTATTGGTTTTTTGTCTTTATAACAGCGAATATTTCAAAAACGGTACATGTTAGAATAAATTGGATGGCATGGATTCAGGAGAGGAAAATTTATAAGAATCAGTTGGATATTTCATTGGTAATTTTTTGTTGTCGAACAGTGTAATAATTTAGCAATAACTCCAAAACAGCATCAGCTAGGATTTGTGTGTTAATAATTTTTAAAGTTCAACATAACGAGGAGTGAAATGTCATTAGCCGTTTTTCTCACATTTTTAACACAACATAAACTTGCTTGAAGAGGGGTGTATTCAATTTTTCGGTAAAATTAAAGCCAAATTATCGATATATCGATTAGTTGCTTTTAAGGCGACCTGAAAAATGTTTACCTAGATTTAACATGGAAAATACAAAATGTCGTGGATCAAAATCTCTGCTTAAACTAGTGTAATTGATCTATTCTAAGACGTTTTCTGAATGTCCGTCCTTCTGTCAGTAATATTTAACACGATTCTCCTCCCATAATTTCAAATACACAACATTTTTATTCATTGATTTTATCGTTTATAATAGACCAAGCCCGAAAATTTTTGTATACAAAAAATTTCTCAGAATCTGAAAGTTTTTCTATACGAAAAATGCCTCAGAATCTGAACATTTTTCTAAGCAAGAAATGTCTCAAAATCAGAAAATTTTTCCACAAGAAAAATTCTTTATAATCCTAGAATTTTCTCAGATCAAAACCAATTTTTATGTATTCAAAATTAAAATTTTATTTAATTTTAAATACAAAGTAATGTTATCTAACTAAACATAGTTTTTTTCCATGAAGGATCCTCGCGGAAAATTTTATTTTCCCCAAGAACTATTTTGCTTTGTGTTTTTCCACACCGATATCTATAATTCTTTACATCACTGTTTTAACAGACTACAATCCAACATAACAACTATAAAATAAACCAAATTCCCGTTCATAAATAAACGATTTTTGAACATTAAACTGAATTTGAATTTATAGACATTTTGTTAAATATGTATTCATGAGTATATTTCTTCGATAACAACCAATATTTTGTACAATTAAGTGAGTTTGTGTGTGTGTGTGCTATTTGTTGTGTGTTGCTTTTGCCTGAACTCTCGTAAAAAGTGTAATAAAAAGGTGCAGGAAACTTTTAATAGCTTTAGCCATAATCGTAAATCTTTAAAGCGCATTCGTACATACACACAAACAACATTCAAAATATTGGCTTTTCACAACTTTATTCATTTTTCAGTCTCTCTAGTTTATATTTTATTTTATGATCGTAGTGTTTATGGTATATTTTATATAGTTTTTTTTTCTGTTTTTGTAGTATTTTTGGCATTGGCAATTAATTGTATATTGAAAAAAAATATGTCTATATAAAATGATTTGTTGACAACGTCAACACTTGTAATGTTAAACTAAAAAAAAATCACACTGGGACTAACATTATAAAGATGTAAATATGATGTCGTCAACACCCACTCAGAAGATTTTACAGAATAAGAGTAATCTGGAGATTCCAATTATTCGGTGTCATAAATGTTTTAATTAAAATGACTCAATTTTGATCAAAAGTAAAATTTAGAACAGAAAATAAAAAATGTCTCCAAATCAGATTCTGAGAAATTTTTTGTACAGAAAAATTTTTCTATTGAAAAACTGCTTAGTCTGAGAATTTTTATATATGAAAAATGTCTCAGAATCTGAGAATTTTTCTATATGAAAAATATCTCAGGACCTGAGATTTTTTTACACGAAAAATGTCTCAGAATCTGAAAAAAAAAAATTCTATTGAAAAAATGTCTCAGTCTGAAAATTTTTCTTTATGAAAAATGTCTCAGAATCGGAAAAATTTTCTAAAGAACATTGTCTCAGAATCTGAGAACTTTTCAATACAAAAAATGTCTCAGAATTTAAGGGTTTTTCAATACAAAAAATGTTTTGGAATCTGAGAATTTTTCTATATCAAAATGTCTCAGAGCCTGAGAATTTTTCTGTACGAAATATGTCTCAGAACCTGGTGTCTAATTTGAAAAAAGTTGCAGTGCGCCACCTCAGTTTGACTATATAAGCTAACAAATAACGAAAGAGAAAACAAGAATTACTATTTTCATTTTCTTAAAACCAAAAATTTTAATAACTTGGGTTTATAACTTGGATAAAATTCACCATCAATTTTTTTTTTTCATCAAACTTTTTTTTTTCATCAAATTTTTTTTTTTATAAAAATTTTTTTTTTCGTTAAACTTTTTTTTTCATCAAATTTTTTTATCAAATTTTTTATTATCAATTTTTTTCTCACCAAAAAATTTGTTTTTTTCATCAATTTTTTTTTTACATCAAAAAATTATTCTTTTCGTCAAAAAAAATTCATCAAAAACTTTTTTTTCACCAAAAATTTTGGGTTCATTAAATTTTTTTTAACATAATTTCGTTTTTCGCGAAAAAAAAATAATTTTTTTTTACCAAAACTACTTTTTCACCAAGTCTAAGCTTTTCGCATAAAAATTTTCCATAAGTTTATCAAATGTACATAAAACAAGTGAGAGTGTTATCTTCTTTGGTGCCGAATCTTTTATACTCTCCAAAATGCAAAAAACACTTTTTTGCACTTATTTTTGCACTCACTTACGAAATGTACAGCTCTTTTGGGTTCTTAATGGGGTCCACGACTGATATTTCAATTCGTTTTGCATGGAATAGCAAAGTAATATAACATTATTTTTTCAAAAAAAAACTTTGCTTTGGCAAGTACACCCAAATCTTCCGCAAAACATTACCATGGTTTAATGTTTTGGGCAAGAGTACAAAATTCGCAGGCATATTTACACGAAAAATGTCTCAGAATCTGCGAATTTTTCTATACGAAAAATGTCTCAGAATCGGAAAAATTTTCTAAAGAACAATGTCTCAGAATCTGAAAACTTTTCTATACAAAAAATTCTCAGAATTTGAGGGTTTTTCTATACAAAAATTGTTTTGAAATCTGAGAATTTTTCTTTATGAATATGTCTCAGAATCTGAGAATTTTTCTGTGCTAATATGTCTCAGAACCTGATAATTTTTTTATACGAAAAACATCTCAAAATCTAAGAATTTTTCTATACGAACAATGTCTCATAATCTGAGAATATTTCGATACGATAAACATCTCAAAATCTGAGAATTTTTCTATACCAAAAATCTGAGAAATATTCTTTACGTAAAATGTATCATAGTCTTAAAATGCTTCTCTACAAAAAAATGTCTTTGAATCTGAGAACTTTCTAATGGAAAAATGTCTCAAAATCTGAGAATTTTACTAGACGGAAAATATCTAAGAACTTTTCTTTACGAAAAATGTCTCATACTATGAGAATTTTTCGGTACGAAATATGCCTCAGAATCTGAGAATTTTTCTACACGAAAAATGTCTCTGAATTTGAGAATTTTTCAATACGAAAAATCTCTCAAAATTTAACAATTTTTTAATGCGAAAAATGTCTTAGAATTGAGAATTTTTTTCAGAATCTAAGAATTTTTCTATACCATAAATCTGAGAAATATTCTTTACGAGAAATGTCTCATTATCTTATAAGATTTCTCTACAAAAAATGTCTAAGAATCTTAGAATCTCTAATGGGAAAATTTCTCAAAATCTGAGAATTTTTCTAGACGGAAAATATCTAAGAATCTAAAAATTTTTCTATACGAAACTGCCTTTATATCTTAAAATTTTTCTATACGAAAAATGTTTCATAATCTGAGAATATTTCGATACGAAATATGTCTCAGAATTTATGAATTTTTGCATACGAAAAATGTCTCAGAATATGGGAATTTTTCTGTGCATAAAGTGTCTCACAACCTGAGAATTTTTTTTTTTTGAAAAATGTTTCCGAGTTTGATTATATTTCTATACCAAAAATCTGAGAAATATTCTTAACGAGACATCTCACAGGATCTTATAATTTTGCAACTCGGTATATGTCTTAAAATCTCTGAGATTTTACTTGCAAAAAATATTTCAGAATCTGCGAATTTTTGTATGCGAAAAATGTCTCAATCTCAATCTGAGAACTTTTTGATACGAAAACTGTGTCAGAATCTGAGAATTTTACTACATGAAATATTTCTTTATAAAAAATGTGTCAGAATCTGGGAATCTTTATGCACGAAAAATGTCTCAGAATCTGAGAATTTCTCTATATGAGAATATGAGAATTTTTTTATGCGAAAAATGTCTTAACTTTTGAAATTTTTTCTATACGAAAAATGTTTTAGAGGATCAGAGAATTTCTTTATAAATTTGTAAGAATCTGAGAATTTTTCTTTACGAAAAATATCTCAGAATTTTATAACACGAAAAATGTCGCAGAATCTGAGAATTTTTCTATACAAAAAATGTCCCATAATCTCAGAATGTTTCGAAAAATGTTCAGAATATGAGAATTTTTCTATACAAAAAATGAGAACTTTTCTGTAGAAAAATATAAGAAATTTTATATACACTCAAAATATTTTATAAGTAAATTCAACTGAAAAACGTTTAAAACAATCGTTTTTCCTTTTAAAAAACGGACTACTTATATTTCAATTAAAACAATACACTTTTTCAGTTATTTTAAACGTTAATAAATGACTAGATATTCCGTAAAAACAAATGATATTTCAGTTATTTTAACTGTTTACAATTTTTATTTTGTGGAGTAAAAATATTTTTTTTTTGAATAACAAACTACAAAAACCGTACTTCTGTAAAATTATAAGGTATAATCCAAGGTAAATTTATAGAAGGTAATATCCAATAACCTCACTTTTCCGCCATAGTAAGTTTTTTGACAACTTTCATAACAATAATATTTACGAATTGCGTAAAATTTAATATAAAAAAAAAACATTTCAAAAAAATATTTAAAGAAAATTTTTATGTCATTTGAATAAAAATTTTATTTCATTTAAATAAAATTTCATTTTATACAGTCAAATTTTATAAAAATAAAAATGCGTTGTTCTATGAGTGGTTGCACAAATGCAACACACATTAATAAAAATGTAAATTATTTTAAATTTCCAAGTCGTTTGGGTATTAAAAATATATGGAAAAAAATTTGCAAAAAGGATGTTGTTTCTGACAATGCAGTTATATGCTCCCTGAATTTTAAATCGTCTGATATTGTTCAAAAGGTGGGGAAAACATTTTTAGCTAAATCTGCTTTACCAATTTCTTTTGACGCAACTGTTAATGCCGCAAATTTTTTTAAAGTGTCCCCATCAAATTTTGAAGATATATTGCAAAATTCTGAAATGTAAGTACTTATAATATTTAATGATTACAAGATTATAGTTAACATAGAAGTGTGTTTTAGTTCAACATATAATTACAAAATTTCCTGGATAGATAAGCCATCTGAGAACCATAGATCTATTGGGAGCCAAACCGAGTAAGAGTTTACATTTTTTTAAATCTTTACTTTAAACTCCTTTTACTATATTTGAATTGTGTCCTTCTTTAAATAGCTGCGATTTATACTCTGAATTACCCTACATTGAGCAAGTCACTAATTTAAAGCTTCAATTGGAGGAATTGGAAGCCAAAAAATGTGTTATTGAAAAAAATCTTAATGAGCTCCGTACTTCCATTTCGAAATTTTTCAGTGAAGATCAAATCAATACTCTTCAATACCCAAATACAAAACCTAAATATGAAATTGAAGACATTTCAAAATCCATAAGTCTCTATACGGAGGGACCAAAATGTTATAGAACCCTACGTAAACGTGGTTTCCCTCTTCCGGCACCATCCACTTTAAAGAAATGGTCCAGAAAAATTTCTGTAGAGCCGGGAATTTTAAATGACGTGTTGCAACTACTGAGTGCTATGGAAATACCGGTACATGAAAAACTCCTCGTCGTAAGTTTTGACGAAATGAAAATTCGTGAAGAGTGGTCCTAAGACAAAAAAAATGATAACATAATACCACCAAAATCATACGTGCAAGTGGCTATGATTCGAAGCGTAATGGGTAAGTGGAGACAACCAATTTATTATGGGTATGACCAGAATATGTCAGAGGAAATACTTAACCAAATAATTTCAAAACTTTATGAAATTGGTTTCACAGTAGTTGCAACAGTCTGTGATTTAGGAGTAAATAACCAAGTTCTATGTAAAAATATTGGAGTCACAACAGAAAGACCATACTTCACTCATACCTGTGATTCTGCAAATAAAGTTTTTTGGTTTTTTGATGCACCGCATCTATTGAAATTATTAAGAAGTCACTTCGTGGACGACGGTTTCATGTATGAAGGTGTAAAAATTACCAAAGATATTGTGGAGGAACTTCTTCATATGGTCGACGCTGATTTGTCAATAATTCCTAAATTTAATATTGATTTATTAAACCTTAAAGGTCCAGGTAAGGCAACATCTTAGAATTTAAAGTTGATTTAGAGACTTTTTTAACGGAATTATGAATCAGAATCTGACGTACCACACTCATAGTACAGTAGAGTTGCATTTTCTCTTCAACTTCGGATTTTCCCAAGTGTCCGAGCAAAGTTTTATTTTAGAGGAACTAAAAAATATGTGGTACAAATTCGAGTTCAATCGGATTAAATTAACACGTGGCACCCGGCGATCAAAGTTTTAGATTTTCGAAAATTTATTTAAAAAAAAAAATTAAAAAAACTATGTCTTCCGACACATCATACTTATTAATTTTGATGCGCTGAACTGGATATCAAAAAAATTTTGAAATCGGTCGAACGGTTTTCGAGATATCGCTATTTATACACTCAAAAAAAAGTGAACTAAAATCTGGGAAAATTAACTCAATTTTGAGAAAAAGAGGGAATGATTTGGCTCCAAAGATTTTTTTTCTTGGTTTTAGTTCATAATTTTCCCAAAAATAAGGAAAACAAAGTTACTTAATTTTAAGCCAATTTTAACTAGAAAATGGGAAAATTATATTTCACATTTTAGAAATACATTGGGTCAAGACCCTGGACCCATGGGTTCGGCCCCATTTAACTCGAGACCCCGTTGGGTCCTTTAAGGGTCCCCATAGATTTTGAAACAAAACTTGTGTCCGTTTCGCTCTAACTTGCTTAGTTTTTGAGATACGGTAATAAGGGGCCTGATAGGGTCTTGAGAACCTTAAAAACCGGATACCTCAAAAACTATTAATCGGAGGGCTTTCGGGTATTTTGCGGAAGTGTTCTACGAGACAAAAGCTACAAAAATACCGTTGGGCCTTTTCTCGTGTTGGCAGTATTTACCGAGATATGTGCATATATAAAATCTCGGGAAAAAATTATGGTCTTGAGTTCCCGACAGATATGCAGAGCTAGGCTATTCCATACTTTTCTTTGTAGTCTTTCTTTTGAAAATTTCATCCGTTTCGCTCTATCTCACTTAGTTTTCGAGATATCGCCATTTTGAATTTTTAATTAAATTCTAAGAAGTTATTTACTAAATTCTCAGAAGTCATTAACTAAATTCTAAGAAGTACACTTCCTCAATTCAAAGAAGAGAAATACGATGATGTTATTTTTAGTAAATTTTAACTAAACTTGAACCAAATTGTTTTTTAAGAAATATGTCTCAAAAATAAAGATACGATTCTTAGATTTGTGGAAAATTTCTTTGGCAGTAAGATTTTTTTTCCTAATATTAAAAAATCCATTTAAAGAAAACTATGAACTAATTATAAGTAAATGAACTAAAATTTGTTCCTCATAGTAAAGAAAATTTCTCATTTTTAAGTTAAATTTAACTAAATTTTAGGAAAATTCATGATAAATTTTCAAAGACATTTTTTCCTTAATTTTAGTTATGTCTTTTTTTTCAGTGTAATTTTCCAAAAATGGTGTTTTTTTCTACGTTCAAGAAATTTTTTAAAAAAAATCTCCAAATTTCTTTCTCTTTACCCTTTTATAGAGCTTAAGACAATCTTTCATTTAAACCTAATTTCGGCAAAATCCGATAATTTTAACCTGTGGCGCCCATTGATCAAAGTTTTGTTTTTTTTACAAAACTTTTACCAAAAACTCTAAACTTTGATCGAAGGGCGCCAGTGGTTTAAATGGTCTTATATGGCTCAAATTAAATTTAAATAAAAGTTTGTCTCCAGCTCTATCAAATAGTCAATGGAAACAAAATTTGAGATTTAGTTAAAAAATTTCTTGGACGAAGGAAAAAGCCGCTATTTTTGGATTTTTTTTGGCAAATTTCAAATGCGATAACTCGAAAACCTCTCGACCGATTTCAATTTTTTTTTTATATTCGTATCCAGCATGCCAAAATATTCTTAACAATTTTTTTATGATATTTCAGCAATGCCAAAAAAATTTATTGCCAATAAATGCTAATGATTTTGTATGCTATTGGCGACAAATATAAGCCTATTTTTCTTATTCTATTACAGTATATTGACAGAAAATGTTGCTAAAAACGGTTTTTAGCTGTACGTGAGAACAGGATATAAAGATCTGACTATAACGTTCATTAAAAAAAATGATTTTTTTAGAATATGCAAAAAAGTCTTAAAATCAAATTTTAATTTTGTATTACTAAGTACTTTTTTATGTGAAATCCATCCACCCTTATTATATTTTATAGCGCGTCAAAAAGTTAGCCCAGCCGTCAAATTATTTTCGAACAAGATGTCGGTAGCCTTAAAACGGTCTGCAATGCTAGGAAAAGCTTCAGATCCACACCTTTTCGTTAAATGTTCAGAATTTATCAAAAACATAAATGACTGGTTCGATGTTTTTAATTCAGATTCATTTATTGACACAAGAGCTCTCAAAAGACCATATGGCCAGCACTTATCAGAGCAGGACGAAGTCCTTAATAAAATGTTATCATTTATTCCCTTATTGTATGATAAAGGAAAATTAAAACCGTTTCAAAATGCCTTGATAAATAATTGCAAATCCCTGCCTTTACTACAAACATATTTAAAGGAAAAATATAACGTTCAATATATCTTCACACGAAAACTAAATCAGGATACTGTAGAGAACTTTTTTAGTCAGGTCAGATATAAAGGAGGTTTAAATGATCATCCATCGCCCTTGGAATTTAAATACAGGTTAAGAGCAATAATTCTTGGTAAGGTTTTTCTTTTTTTTACACAACATTTTAATTATTCGGTTTTATTTCCATAGGTCGTAATGATAACCTTCTGTCCTCAGCCACAAATGTTGAAGATGCCAATGAAGCTTCCTTACAAATTCTGGCATATTTCGAAACAGTGTTAACAGACAATATGCTATCTAAGTTTGAGGAAGCCATTGAAACAGAAGTCGAAAGCGAATGTTTATTTGCTGACGAAATTTTAGACGACGAAGATGTTGAAATCTCAGATCTGGAAATGGATGGTTTGGAGAATTTGGCGGATATATAATATCAAAGTTGAAATTGGATAACTCGTTTGGAGTTAGAACATGTGAAAGTACAGATAACTGTGCAACGTATGTAAATTTTTTATCGGAGGGTGGTTTATATAAACCAACTCAAAAATTTGCACAAACTTTACTACAACTTAATTTCGTATTTGTAAAAATTGTATCGGAAAATTTTACCGTTAGAGATAATTTATTAAAGACTTTAATGGATTATTCTAAATCAATTGATGTCGATGATAAAATAAGAAAAAGATTCTTTAGAGGAAGAATATTTTTTAAAATTAGATTCCTTAACAAATTGTATAAAAAAATAAATCATCTTCGAAGAAAATGAGAAAAATTGTAACATAATCCAAACACATTTACAAAATAAAATATGCACATTTGGTTTTAACTTTTAATAATTGAAAATATTAAAAATGTCTTTTTATTAGGGTGGTATCCCTGGAAATTTTAAGTTTAAAAATAATGGATACAATCTTGCTATTAGTTTTAGTTGAGAATATCTTGTAGCAACTGATGAATAATTTTAAGTTGTCTAGGTACAAAGATATAACCGATTCAAGTTGGGTTTATTTTGACATGATGTTTGAAAAAAATTCAGAATGATAATAAATTACATATTTGCACTTTTACAAGGTTTAGTGCCCCCCCCCGCTTCTATCCCCTTCAAATTTGGCTTAAACTACTCTACTATCCGTATTGGAATTGGTATTCTTTCGAGTTTTCACTGGTAAATGTATTCTGTATTCATAATTCATCGTTCCAATCAATCGGAGGATTTTCAATTCTTGTCTTCAAACCACTCTCGCAATGCTCATACAAATCTGCCAAAATGCAATAAGATAGGTGACATTTAATTACAATTTTTTCTAGATGTGTACTTAGTTCCTATACAAAAATCTGCCCGATATTCACTTAAATCTGTCTATTTTCAATTTATCTTAAATTTGGTTTTTGTGTATTTTCTCCACTGATTAAAGATATATCAAAATTTGAAACCAATCGCTCAACGTTTGGAATTGGGACCAATTTTTCGGCAAACACTTGTGTAGGGTATTATGTGGTCAAACACTAGTGTAGGGAACTATATTGGCCGACCATTATTAAACAATTTAACTTTTTATTTGTTTGAAAAATAACATTCAATTTTGTCAGAGAAAATAATCAAAGAAAACAGAAAATTAAATAAAAGAAATATAAAAATGTCAATTTTGTTATTGTTCTGAACTACGTCACAAAAATATTACCTTTTATAAATCTACCTTGGTATAATCAGTCAAAAATAATTTAACTGATAAAATATTTTTCCGTAAATTTTTGTAGTTTATTATTTTTACAACTGTATAATAATTTAGTTTTTTTGAAAAACAAACGATAAAACGTTTAAAACAACTTTTTTGAATAACCGTAAATAGTTTCTGTAAAACTTTTCTAGGTGTACAAATAATGTCTCAGAATATAAGAACTTTTCTATACGAAAAATGTCTGAAAATCTGAGAATTTTTCTATACGCATTTCTATAATCACAATCTGAGAATTTTTTAAGGAAAATGTCTCCCAATCTGAAAAAATACTTAAGGTGAATTCTTAAGTATTTTTTCAGATTGGGAGACATTTTCCTTAAAAAATTCTCAGATTGTGATTATAGAAATGCGTATAGAAAAATTCTCAGATTTTCAGACATAAAAAATACTTAAGAATTCACACATAAAAAATACTTAAGAATTCGCGAATTTTTCTATTTGAAAAATGTGTCAGAATTTTTCCATTCGGAAAATGTCTCAGCAACTGAGAATTTCTCTGAATGATAAATGATGCATTTGTACATGAGACATTTTCGAATAGAACAATGTCTCTATATCAGAAATTTTTTTAAACCTAAAATATTTCAGAATCTTATATTTTCTTAAACGAAAAATTTAAATTTTAATTTGATATAAGATTAATAGTAATTGGAACTAAATTTATAATCGTTTCTTCTAATTGCACTTTTAAGAACTACATATTTTCTGTAATTAACAACGACTTTAAAAACGAATTTCATTAAAAAAAAACAATACAAATTACAGGATATTTACACAATATTTTTTTTTTAACTTCATTTCCTTGCATGTCAAATAAATATATAGTTACAATAACATATTTTGGTTGTTTCGAGAACAAGGTCTTAAAAAGAGTTAAAATGTGTTGCAAAACAACTAAACCAGCAATAACTGCAATTTGTACTTTATTATTAAACGTTATAAAATAAAAACGAATGAAAACAACTAAATAGGAAAATACAATTGAACAGTTCATGCGAATAAGGACGAATAGACCATTTGTATTATTTTACATATGACGATAAAAACGCAGGAAACGGCTAAAAACTAATATTTTTTTCAACATTTTTGCATAATGCACTAATCCATTAATGCAAAAAAGTTCACACAAATATAAGTTTTAAACCGTTTCCTGCGATTTTATCGTCATTTGTAAAATTTTACAAATGGTCTATTCATCCTTATTCGCATGAACTGTTCAATTGTTCTTGAGTACACACAGTCTTATAATTAAGCGTACGCATAGACATTTAAAAATCTTAAGACAGCACAAATTGAGCTGGGAATTTTTAAGAACCTCGCTTTAAGCACAAACTTTGTCAGAAAATTTCCAGCGATTCTAAATTAAAACTTACAAATTTTAAGCTAATTCAAAAAAGCTTTATTACAGCTCAGATGACGCTACAAAAATCAGGAGAACTGTCAAATATTGGTAAAATGGGATTACGAGACTTTTTCTAGTAATTTGGTAAGGTTTGATTTTTGTGTGTACGTTCACAATGTCGGAAGGACTCACTCTCGATCACAGATTGAAATTTGAACCGTCCGAAATGTAGAGTGGAGTTCTGTCACATTGTTATTGACATATTACTTACATGCTTTACAATTTTGGGAAACTATCCTTTTAAATTTTCAGATTGGAACAAAAACATTTTTTTTTGAAATCAGCATTTTTTTCAAATTTAATGACGGAGAATTAAGTTAAAGTATTAATTTTAGCAGAAAAATCTGGTAAAATTTTTTTAATTTAAGCTGAAAGTTGATTTTTTGACAGAGTTTTTCTTCAGACTGTACAACTTGGGCTCAATATGTATTTAACTCCAGATAACCGCGTCTCCACGCTTACCTGCGTGGATGACAACGCCAACAACACTTGAGCGATTCAGGTTTGTTTCTTCTGTTATATTCCCGCTAAAAAATGCTTACATTACGTGGCACTTACTTTTCTCTTCAGAAATTTTTAGGTAAATTGGGAATGTGATCATTGGTTGGACCGATTTCCAAATAATTTAGTAAATTGTGAATGTGATCATTGGTTGAACAGATTTTTCATTGTTTTTGCCAATTAACAATCCGATTTACAATGAACAAAATTTTTGTTATTTTACATACATAAAAAATATTTTACTTTGTTTCTTATCTGCAAAAAATTTAAATTAAGTAATATTAAGACAACCGAAACAAAACCGATATAATACCGGTAAAAATCCGAATAAAGGTAATGGTTTTTTGTCGGTAACGGTATTTAAATTTTTAACATGATAATGTTTTTAGGCTGGTGTCTAATTTTGAAAAAGTTGCAGGACGCCACCTCAGTTTGACTATATAAGCTAACGATTAACAAAAAAAGAAAATTGGAATTACTGTTTTATGTTCTTAAAACCAAAAGTTTTTGTAAATTGGGTTTGTAACTTGGATAATAATTCACCTCGTGGGGAATAAAACAAATATTCACCAGCTGGTGAATAAAACGTAACATAATTATTTTGCATCAATATTTTTTTTTCATAAATATTTTTTTTTTCATCAATATTTTTTTTTCATCAATATTCTTTTTCCTCCATATTTTTTTTCATAAATGTTTCTTTTTTTTTTCATTAATATTTTTTTTTCATCAATATATTTTTTTTTTTTTTGATCAATAATTTTTTTTTTTTCATCCATTTTTTTATCCAATTTTTTTTTCATCATAATTTTTTTTCATCAATATTTTTTTTTTCATCAATATTTTTTTTCTTCAAAATTTTTTGTTTTCATCAATATTTTTTTTTTCATCAACATTTTTTTTTTTTCATCAATATTTTTTTTTATAATTTTTTTTTTATTAATATTTTTTTTCATTAATATTTTTTTTTCATCAATATTTATTTTTTGATCAATAATTTTTTTTTTTCATCCATTTTTTTATCAGTTTTTTTTTCATCAATATTTTTTTTCATCAATATATTTTTTCATCAATATTTTTTTTCATCAATATTTTTTTTCATCATAATTTTTTTTTCATCAATATTTTTTTTTAAATATTTTTTTTTTTCATCTATATATTTCTTTCATCAATATTTTTTTTATCAATATTTTTTTATCAATTTTTTTTTTCAGCGAATTGTTTTGTTCATAAATTTTTTTTATCATAATTTTTTTTTCATCCATATTTTTTTCATACATTTTTTGGCAAAAGTGCACTTTACGGAACACAAAAATTTTTGAGAGGAAAACACGAAATTAAAAATTAAGGGGCTGGGCCCCGGACCCACCTGGAGACAAAAGAGCCTTCAGGTTTGTGCGGACACTTAAATTAAAGCGAATCAAAAAGAAAAATAAATATAAAGAGGGCTAGGTCCCAGGGGCCTTCTAGGTCCATAAAACCGTCCTGGTGGGATTTAAAAAAAAATATATATAAAATTTTTCTAAATTATTAAAAAGAACGTCCAGCCGGTCTTTCGGCCGGGCTCAGGGATTACAAAACCCATAAATTAATTTAGTGGCATCGCAAAATAAAGTTTGTTTTGTGTATCAAGCCTTTTACCCGGTTAATTACTAAATGGCTAAACTTTTGAACAGAAAGATACTAAAATGGATCTAGAGGGTACAATATTGTTAAAATACATAAAAAAAAAAACATATTTGCAATCGTTAGCAAATTACCTTTCATTTGAATATCAATACATACATGTAGGTGGGGCTGTTGTTTTGCCCCAGGGGGTCTTCCGGGACCCAGTCCCCTTAAATTTTAATCGTGGCATATTTTTGTTTTCCAAAATATTCGTGTCCCGTAAACTGCACCTTAAACAATTTTTTTTATTATATATTTTTTATCAATAATCTTTTTTCATTAAAAACTTTTTTTTATAATTTTTTTTTTTTATCGAGAAACACAGACAAACATATTGATGGATATCACTAAAATGTCTTAGAAACCATTACGGATGAATAACATATAAATGGGGTCCTCGAACGATAATTCGATGTGTTTTGTATGGAATGACAAATTAATATCGCGTTATTTTTTCTAGAAAAATTTTGCTTTCGAAAGATCACCTAGCAAAACATTATCATGATTCAATGATTTGAGCAAGAGTACGAACTTCGCAGATAACGGTAACGGTAGTCAATATAAAAGGGTTTTTAATTTGTAACGGTATTGAAAGGGTAACGGTAGCCAACACTATTTTAACTTTATAATAAATGACATCAAGCCACAATTTTTTGAATGTTAATAAGATTTTCCCTTATTTTGTTGACTAAATTATGAGAGTAACTGTATGTTTAAATTCATTTCTAAGTACTTATTGCTAAAACAATAAAAAGAAAATTGTTCTGTAGTATTGACTTAACAGAAGTGAATTTACAGTTGGCTACAAATTACTTCCGGTTTTTAAGTTTTTAGTTTTGCTAAAACAAAAATATATAAAAAACAACAACGATACAATAATAAAAACATATCCTTTTAAGAATTAAAGGAACCATTTAGAAATGTATTTTATTGTAGAGAAACATTTGAGAACATGAGAATTAAAAACTATTCCCTCATTTACACGGAATTGTATTTTAATCATTTTACTGGACTTTTCGAAATTTATCTTGTGATTTCTTGATGAAATGTGTCTTAGGTCTGAGAAATTATTTGAAATATTCCGTCAATGCTAAAAAACGATGCAAAATGTATACAAGATATTTTTGAAAATCTGTCGTCATCCAACTGGGTGTATTAACTAAATATTTTTTTAAAAATTTATTATGAGTCAATTGAGGGCTTGGTGTACGCTTATAAAATAAGTATTTTGTGGTTATTCTTTTTT
Source organism: Pegoplata infirma (assembly GCA_963921195.1). Taxonomy (NCBI): domain Eukaryota; kingdom Metazoa; phylum Arthropoda; class Insecta; order Diptera; family Anthomyiidae; genus Pegoplata; species Pegoplata infirma. Next base: position 191,261,218 of record OY992537.1, on the reverse strand, counting down.
TTTCCTTAGAAAATAGAAACATCAATGAAATTTATAACATTGCATGTTATGTGTTCCACTCTATTCACTCTGTGTCTGTCTCACACTTTTTAAGTTTTATGGTGCCAAAATAAATTACACTTGATATTTATGGAAGTTAGAAAGGAATCGGAAATATGTTTGGTGTTAATTTAGTAAGATTTGTGTTTTGTATGAAATGGCTATAAATTAAGCAAATTTAGAATTAGGAAGACTTTTATGTTCTTAAGCAGAAATTATTTTGTTATTATAATAACTTCAAGCGCAGGTACAGGAGGGGTAAAAAATGGAAAATGTATACCCCCACCAAATAAAATTTTTAAATTTAAAATAAAACAAGGAAACAAAAGAAAAAAAGAAGGAAATTATATAAAAAAAATTCTAAGAAAGACACACTCAAAAAATTATGTCATTAACTGTTTGTAGTTTATTTAAAAAGTTTTCCGTTTAGTCGTTTTTAAATGAAAAAACATTTGTTTGATGTTCAGTTTTTATTAATGACTTCTTCAGTCCTTTGTTTCAAAAATAACACACTAAAAAATAAAGACTTTCATTAACATTCAAATTTTAAAGTCATTTATTTTTGTTCTGTAAGTAAAAACTAATGATTATTCTTTTGATTTTTAATGATTTGTGTAAGTAATTTTTTTTAAATTGTTGGTATTTTTTAATGAAATATCATTAGTTTTTACCTACACAAGTCAGTTATTTGTTTGTAGAAAAAAATTCAAAAAATTATTTATAGAAATATAAAAACATATTTGTATCAAGTGGCTTTGGCACGATGGGTAGAGTGTCTGGCCAGAATGTAGTTGATTGCGGGATCGATTCCCCAAAATTTTGTTAAAAATTAAAAAAAAAAATATTTCAATAGAAAATTGTATAAAATAACCTACGAAATCATTAATTTTTAATGTTTTCGTAGGTTATTTTTTTTCGAATTTGTTGGTAAAAATAACAGATTTTTTCGTAGGTTATTTTTTCGAATTTGTTGGTAAAAAATAATGAAAAAACCGTAATTTTTTACTGTTTAGTGTTATTTATTTTAGAAAATTTTGTCAACAGTAAAAAATAAATGTTGATGTTTTTAAAACAAATGAATAATTACTGGGATGGTTATCAATTGTTTATTCACTGGTTTTAAATGTGTTTTTCTTTTGTTTTTGCCTACAAAATATTTTGAGTGCAGCCTCAAAATCTGAAAATTGTTCATAAAAAAATCTGAAAAATGATATGAATACAAGGGAATTCAATCGATTAACCGTTAATCGGTTAACCGAATAATTTTGGTCAATTACCCAATTTTCAAATGAAAAACAAATCGATTAATTTGTGTCGATTAACCGATTAACTGAAATTTTCTTTTAACATGATAATGTTTTTAGGCTTGTGTCTAATTTTAAAAAAGTTGCAGGACGCCACTTCAGTTTGACTATATAAGATAACAATTACCGAAAAAATTTTGAATTACTATTTTCATTTTCTTAAAACTAAAAATTTTAATAACTTGGGTTTGTAACTTGGACAATAATTCACCTCGTGGTGAATAAACCCGTTTTTTACCATTGATTTTTTTTCATCAATTTTTTTTTTCATCAATTTTTTTTTTTTTTCATTAATTTTTTTTTCTTCAAATTTCTTTTTTCATCAAAATTTTTTTTTTCATTAATTTTTTTTTTATCATTTTTTTTCATCAATTTTTTTCATCAAATTTTTTTTCAAATTTGTTATTATCAATTTTTTTCTCACCAAAAAATTTTTTTTTAATTTTTTTTCATCAATTTTTTTTGCATCAAAAAGTCTTTCTTTTCATCAAAAACTTTTTTTCATCAAAATTTTTTTTCACCAAAAATTTTTAGTTCGTTAAATTTTTTAACATAATTTTGTTTTTCGTGAAAAAAAAAAATACCAGAACTACTTTTTCACCAAGTCCCAGCTTTTCATTTTTTGTTTATCAAATGTACATAAATCAAGTGAAAGTGTTATATTCTTTGGTGTCGAATCTTTTATACTCTCCAAAATGTAAAAACACTTTTTTGCACTTATTTTTGCACTCACTTAAGAAATGTACATCTCTTTTGGTTTTTGGATGGGGTCCTCGACTGATATTTCAATTCGTTTTGCATGTAATAGCAGAGTAATATAACATTATTTTTTCTAAAATAACTTTGCTTTGGCAAGTACACCCAAATCTTCCGCAAAACATTATCATGATTTAATGTTTTGGGCAAGAGTACAAAATTCGCAGGCATTTTTCTTTTTATATGGGCATAATTAAAAAAAATAATATTAAAAATGGAAGACTTAAGCTTTTAATTTCAATTTTTATAAAATGAAAATCGCGAATAAAATCGCAAGATTTTGGAATTTAATAGAATTGTAAATGGGACACAAAATACACAATCTAAAGATCCCAGTCTAAAAATTACCTTTTTTTCTCGTGCTGATTGATGGAAACGGCGTATATCGTACAAAACTATTTCAGGAAATTGGGGGGGTTAAAATTAATTTTTGAGTCATGGTTAGTTCGGCATTTTTTCTTAGAATTTTATGCAGAATCCAAATATTCTAGACGATTTTGTTAAAAATGTTGCTCCGAACAATTCACTTTGCTCTAATATATAGGTTAAGAAAAAATAGTTCAGGTATCCCTCCAATATAAATGGGTCTAATAGTTTTTAATGCACTGAATACAATCCTGGCCTTAGAATTGGTTTATAACGTCGGGTTTTTTGAGATATTTCGATTTACCAAACGGAAAAATCTCAGATTTTCACATAGTTTGGGTCCATTAAAAAACGAAATTTTTTAATCACAAAAGTTTTAAGTACATCTGAAAATATTACTCTTCGTCTTCAAATTGCTTTGGAATCTTTCAGATATATTTTTTTTTTGACAGAGATATCTACCGACGATGCTTTTACATTTTTGGCCCAAAAAATACTTCAACAAAATATAAAAAGTTTTGAAATATTAAAGATTTGCGTCATAAAACATTTGCGTCAAGCGAAGTCACGTGTTTACACAATTTTTAGTTTTACCAATCCAACAACACACAAAACTCAACAAAAACTACAAATTAACGCACACAAAAATATCAACACCTACAAAGCATTGACACACAATGGCGCAAGGCATATATTGAAACTCCCCTAAGTTCTTAAAACTGCTTAAGCCCTTGACCGATTTTGTCATAATAAATACCAAAATGAACAGAATCATTAAATATTAACCAATTCCATATAGTACACAGCGTAACACGATTTTTTATCTTGGGTGGGACCAAAAAAAAAATGAAAGTAAATCAACCGTAGGCCAAAACCCCCAAAGGGTTTTGAAAACTTACCTCAATTTTTTTTATGGTCCACTGAAGTTTTGCATTACTAAAATGGGAAAAACATAAGAAATGACATTGTAAACATTTACCGTTTACCGTTTTCAAAAGTGACCCCTTTCGACAACCTCCTTTCCCAAAAAAAAACATTCTTAGAATTTTTTTTATTTTTTAATTTTTTTATCATATTGGAGGATATAAAAGATAGGAATAGCTGAATTTAACAATCTCTCTTGTTTTTCGTTTTAGTTGACATTTTTCTTAAAAATAAAAAAAAAACGGTACTGACCATAGGCCCCAGTTCAAAGTTTTCGTACTTGCAAATGTTTTTGTGAATGTCAGTTGTGAATTTTTCAATCACTTTTAAAATATTATTAAAACCTTTCACAAAAAACTAAAACATATTAACATTACTGTCATTCAACACCAAGACAGTAGTTTAAGCCGACAAATGACTGTAATAATGACTCACAATAAAAAACGCAGTTCATTTTTTATCATTTCCATTTTTAAAGCTCTTAGTATTTTAACAAAAAAAAAAAAAAAACTGATATAATAAAAAAAATACTTAAAACAACTGACATGACATGCCATCAAAATACAACAGCCTCAATTTAAAACTGTCAGTTTATATGTCAGTATTAACTGTCAAAGTACGCGTCATCTCTTTAAGCTTTAAAGCGAAAAAATAAAAAAAAATAAAAAATAATACTTAAATGATGTGAGTTTTGTATTGTATTAAGCCGAGAATACAAAAGAAACCCTCATATGAAATCTTTTAATGTGAATTTTTTTTTTTTCTTTTTTTTTGACAGTTAAAGGAAAAAAAAGTGTTGCGTGTAAATTTTAAGCTTAAATCATTTTAAAAGGGAATACGATTTTTTTTAAAAACAATTTTACACCTGAAGAAAAATAAAATTCAAATATTTTGAAAATATAAGATGTTGAAGCAGTTATAGATTATTCGAACAAAAAAAATCTCAAAAAAATCTAAAAATTTATATAATAAATGCCTGCGAATTTTGTACTCTTGCCCAAAACATTAAATCATGATAATGTTTTGCGGAAGATTTGGGTGTACTTGCCAAAGCAAAGTTTTTTTTAGAAAAATTAATTTTATATTACTTTGCTATTCCATGCAAAACGAATTGAAATATCAGTCGAGGACCCCATTAAAAAAAAACAAAAGAGCTCTACATTTCGTAAGTGAGTGCAAAAATAAGTGCAAAAAAGTGTTTTTACATTTTGGAGAGTATAAAAGATTCGGCACCAAAGAATATACCACTCTCACTTGTTTTATGTGCATTTGATAAACAAATGGAAAATTTTTATGCGAAAAGCTTAGACTTGGTTAAAAAGTAGTTTTGGTAGAAAAAATTATTTTTTTTTCACGAAAAACTAAATTATGTTAAAAAAAAATTTAATGAACCCAAAATTTTTGGTGAACAAAAATTTTGATGAAAAAAAGTTTTTGATGAATTTTTTTGGTGAAAAGATAAATTTTTTGATGTAAAAAAAATTGATAAAAAAAAATTTTTTGGTGAGAAAAAAATTGATAATAAAAAATTAGATAAAACAAGTGAAAGTGTTACATTCGGCTTTGCCGAGTCTTTTATACCATCCAAAATGTAAAAAAAAACAAACGTTAGGGGCACCTTCGCCTAGCGATTTTGAACTTTTTCAAAGATAAGAATGTTGCATTTGCTTAGCAAAAGTACAAAAAACCCTGCAAAGCATGCAGTTTTTCTTAGGTTCGTTTAGTTCCCAAGGGGGGACTTTTTTCCCCTTAGTCCGATTTTGCCCATTTCCGAACTTAACCTGCCGAGGAATATAAGACATATTCGTGCCAAACTTCGGAAGTCTAGCTCTTTTACTTTGGACTGTATCGTGTCCTCTATAGACGGACTGACGGACAGACAGACGGACGGACATCGCTAGAATGTTCGATCACTGATCGAATCGATTGAATCGATCACTGATCAATCAAATATATACTTTATGGGGTTCTATAACGATATTTCGATGCGTTACGCACGGAATGACAAAGTGAGTATACCACCATACTGTGGTTGGAGGGTATAAAAATTTGATGAAAAAAAATTGATGAAATAAAATATGATACAAAAAAATTTTATGAAAAAAAAAAAAATTTGATGAAAAAAAAAATTGATGAAAAAAAAAATTTATGAAAAAACAAAAAAAAAAAATTATGACGAAAAAAAAAAAATTTGATGAAAAAGAAAATTAATAAAAAAACAAGTGAGAGTGTTACATTCGGCTGTGCCGAATCTTTTATACCCTCCAAAATGTAAAAAAAAAATTTATAAAATAAAAATTCAGGGGCGTCTTTTTTTTTGGGGAAGGGGTCGGTGGGTGACATTAGGGGGCACACCCCCCTTGCGATTTTGAACTTCTTCTGAGATAACAAAGTTGCATTTGCTTAGCAAAAGTACAAAAAACCCTGCAAAAAATGCGTTTTTTCTTAGGTTGGTTTTGTTCTTTAAGGGGGAACTTTTTCCCCCTTGGTCCGATATTACCCATTTCCGAACTTAACCTGCCAGGAATATAAGACATATTCGTGCCAAACTTCGGAAGTCTAGCTCTTTTATTTTGGACTGTATCGTGTCTTCTACAGACGGACAGACGGACACACGGACGGACGGACGGACATCGCTAGAATGTCTTAGAATCGATCACTGATCAATAAAATATATACTTTATGGGGTCCTAGACCGATATTTCGATGCGTTACACACGGAATGACAAAGTGAGTATACCCCCATACTGTGGTTGGAGGGTATAACAAGTAAGAAAGCTATATTCGGCTGTGCCGAATCTTTAAATACCCTCCACAATGTTAACCAATGCACAAGACGCAGACGACGTTTCTTGGCCAAAATTGATTTTATCGAAAATCATTAACACTTACAAACAACAGAAAACATATTTTGTTTTTGTATACACTTATTTACCATTCAAAAACAAATTTAGATAAAAATAAAAAAAAAACGTATTTTTTAAAATTTTTTCAATTATTTTTTGAGTTTAAATATAAAAAATTTCTTATAATAGGTATATTCGATTACCTATATTTCTTACTATTTTTTACTACAACTGGAAAGTCTTGTTAACTTTTTGTATTGAAAAATTCCAGCCGTAGTAAAATGAGTAAAAATTAGTAGATTGTAGTAAGGTAATCGAATTGACCTAATACTCTATATGGAAAACAAAAAAATTATAACAATTTTTAACACAAAACCTATTTCAAACCAGAAATTTTTCCAGTTTTGTAATTTTGGCCAAGAAAAGCGATGACCGGAACCATAGTGCAATGTAAATATTTAACAAGTGAGAGTGTTACATTCGGCTGTGCCGAATCTTTTATACCCTCCAAAATGTAAAAAATTATATTAAAAAAATCCAGGGGCGTCTTTTTTTGGGGGGGGGGGGGTTTGGGTCGGGGTAGACGTTAGGGGCCACCTTCCCCCTGCGATTTTTAGCTTCTTCTGAGATAAGAATGTTGCATTTGCTTAGCAAAAGTACAAAAAACCCAGCAAAAATGCGATTTTTCTTGGGTTGGTTTAGTTCTCCAAGGGGGAACTTTTTTCCCCTTGGTCCGATTTTGCCCATTTCCGAACTTAACCTGCCTAGAAATACAAGACATATTCGTGCCAAACTTCAGGAGTCTAGCTCGTTTAGTTTGGACTGTATCGTGTCTTCTACAGACGGACTGACGGACAGACGGACGGACGGACATCGCTAGAATGTCTTAGAATCGATCACTGATCAATAATATATATACTTTATGGGGTCCTAGACCGATATTTCGATGCGTTACACACGGAATGACAAAGTGAGTATACCCCCATACTGTGGTTGGAGGGTATAAAAAACAAAAAAAAAATATTTTATAAGTATGTATGAAAATTATATAAAAGCAACCACGTGTATGACACATACTACGTATTTTTTACTTCTATTGATACAAATAACTACTAACAAGCCAAATAAGCATCAACAACTACAAAATGGCGCGCAGCCACGTCATATCATGGAGGTTTATATTGAAACTCATCTCAATTGCTCATAGCTTCTTAACCCCTTGACCGATTTTGCCATAATTGGCACCAAAATAACCAGCAAAGCGTTGAGAACAATAAAATATGAACCTATTTAAAATTTTATTTGAATATGTCAACCATGAGCCAAGATAAATCATTTTAAAATTTTGGGTTAAATTTCTGGTGCCTCTCCCCATTGTGCGATTCCCCCCAAATTTTTTGTGAGTGTTAGGAATGATAAAATTACATAAAATTCCAGTTTCGTTCTCATTCATTCAACAGGTGTCAAGTTATAGCATTTTTTTGTGAAAAATTCACCATTATTTTTGAGGTACCTTTATATTTTCACTCATATCTTTTAAAATACTTAACCGATTTCAAAAACAAATACATCAGTTTCTGCCTAGGAGAATTACGCAACTTTTGGTACCCCAAGCGTTTAAATCGGTTCCGGATTATTGCCAAAAACGTGATTTCAACAGACAGACGGACGGACAGACAGACAGACAGACGGACATCGCTAGGTCGACTTAAAATCGATCAAGGATCATGAATATCTATACTTTATGGGGTCCTAAACCAATATTTCAATGTGTTACATACGGAATGACAAACTTATATCTATCCTCTATCACTAGAGTGGAGGGTATAAAAAATTGATGAAAAAAAAATTTGATGAAAAAAAAAATTTGATGAAAAAAAAATTGATGAAAAAAAAAAATTTATAAAAAAAAAAAAAAAATTGAGAAAAAAATATGAAAAAAAGTTTGACGAAACAAAAAAATGTATGAAAAAAAAAAAATGATGAAAAAAAAGTTAAATGAAAAAAAATAAATATTATGAAAAAAAAAAAAAAAAAATTATGAAAAAAATTTTTTTTTTTGGTAAAAAATAATTATGTTACTTTTTATTCACCAGCTGGTGAAAAACGGGTTTATTCACCACGAGGTGAATTGTTATCCAAGTTACAAACCCAAGTTATTAAAATTGTTGAATTGTTGGTTTTAGGAAAATGAAAATAGTAATTCTTGTTTTCTTTTTCGTTAATTGTTAGCTTATATAGTCAAACTGACGTGGCGTTCAGCAACATTTTTCGAGAAAAAAAATCATAAATTCTGAGACATTTTCCATACAGAAAAACTCTCAGAATCTGAGACATTTTTTATACAGAAAAATTTTCAGATTCTGAGACAATTTTCATATAGAAAAATTCTCAAGTTCTAAAGCATTTTTCGTATAGAAAAATTCTCAGATTCTGAGACATTTTTCATATCGAAAAATTCCCAGATTCTGAGACATTTTTAGTATAGAAAAATTCTCAGATTCTAGATATATTTCTCATAGAAACATTCTTGGATTTTAAGACATTTTTCATAAAGAAAAAGTCTCAGATTCTGAGACATTTTTTGTATAGAAAAATTCTCAGATTCTAAGACATTTTTCATACAGAAAAATTCTTAGATTCTGAGACATTTTTTTTTTATAGAAAAATTCTAAGATTCTGAGACATTTGTCATCCCAGCAAAAATAAATCGGGATTTTGACGACACAGCATCTTTTTATAGCATACCGAAGCGCATCCAAAGAGCGCTCTTGATAATGCAGTAAAAGTAAGGAGAAAAAATTAAAATTTTTTATTACGATTTTTTATATAAAACTCAAAATATAAAATTATATTTTGATAAAATTTCATACATGCTTTTCTTTTGAATATATTTAACACATTTTGAATAAAACACCATGACTTTTGGACAAAGACACATGATTTCACTGCATCATTATTGCGCATTAATCAGCGCTGCAAAGAGTGCTTCAATCATAACACCTCTCAATTTTAAAAAAAAAAAAATTTCAGAAAATACAAATTATATTACAAAAAATGTCCAATCATATTTTAGAATCTCCAATTATATTTAAAAATGTCCAATTATATTTAAAAAATTTCCAATATAATTGAAAATTTTTTAAATGTAATTAAAATTTTGTTGGTTATAAATGGTAATATCTGAAATATTAATGGAAGTTTCTAAAATATAATTTGAAATTTTCGAAATATAATTGGAAATTTTTTAAATGTAATTGGATCTCTGAGGCGATATTTCTTCCAAATGCTTGCAGGGGGTCAACTGATTTTCAGAATTAGTCAATTGTATGTAAGATTTTCCAATTGTATTCAGAAATAGTCAATTGTATTTCAGATTTTGTAATTTGTATTTCAGAAATAGTCAAATGTGCTTCATCTTTATTCTGCTTATTAAATCAGCTCTAAAAATATACATGAATTCACTGCATCTTTATAGCTATTTTTTCAGCGCTCTAAAGAGATGTGAATTCAGAGCATCTTAAGAGCGCTTTTTCGGTGTATCCAACTAGCGCTCTAAAGTGTGACATCGCCTTAGAGAATCATGCATGAATTCAGCAGGTTTGGATGCGCTCCTTGACTCGAGTTTCCTTTCCAAAAGCTGCTGCAAGTTCAACAAAATTTCTGCTGGGATATAAAAAAATTCTCAGATTCTAGGACATTTTTCGTATAAAATAATTCTCAGATTCTGATACAGTTTTCATATAGAAAAGTTTTTAGATTCTGAGACATTTTTTATGTAGAAAAATTCTTTTTTTCTGAGACATTTTCATACAAAAAAGTTTTCAGATTCTGAGACATTTTTCATATAGAAAAATTCTTAGATTTTGAAACATTTTTTGTATAAAAAAATTTTCAGATTCTGAAACTTGTTTCGTATTAAAAAATTATTATATTCTGAGACATATTTAACACAGAAAAATTCTCAAATTCTGAGACATTTTTCGTACAGAAAAATTCCCGGATTCTGAGACAATTTTCGTATAGAAAAATTTTCAGATTTGGAGACAATTTTCATATAGAAATATTCTCAGATGGTGTTTTTTAGAATTGTATCATTGAAATTGATCCGCTCGGAAAATATCTCAGACCCTAAGACTTTTATTTTATTTTTATTTTTTGTCTTGCGACAAAATATTGAGATCCCGTGGTATTTGATGGGAGTTAAAATCTACATTAGTTCTTATATATTGTACTCCAATTACTAAACTTCTTTTTCAAAGTGTATTCATATCCTTATGCGAAAAAACAAAGATGCCATGAATGTGCAAAAAAATTAAGTTAAATGTAGACAGTCGTTCAGCCATTCTGACACATAAACAATTTTATTTTTTTCAATTATCTAACAAAAGTTTTTAAACAAAATTATAATTATCTTATCATTATTATCTTATAATCAACAGTTTGATTGTATGATTATGACCTTTAAAAAGCGCCGGCTGTCAATTTAGTGTCAAAATAAAACACAACATGATTATTGAAAAATCGTTCAATCTTTTGTAGTTTATAAATAAATCAATCAATAGATTGATTTTTCTCAAGAAAATCAATTTAAATTGTTAATTTTACTATAATTTATCATCAATCTAACTTCATTTCTCTATTTTTTTTTTTATTGATTTCTTCAGTCCCCAGTAGTTTTCATCTTTCATGTTAAACAAATTTTCTATCATTTTCTTTTTTCTTTCTATAATTTATTACTATCGATTTTTAACAAATGCAGTATTTTAGTTTTTTTTTTTTTTGTTAACATGCAGTCTTCATATTCATAGTACAGGAACTCTGCCTCCTTCATGTACAGAAAAACCATTAATTTTCAATGATAGTTGATGATAGATGACTTGTCAGTGATTTGAGTAAAACTAACAAAATTTTTGTTATGTATGTTGTTAAATGCTTTTAAACATTAGTAAAATGTAATGATGTTTTTGATGATTTATCAAAAAAAAAAAAAAAATAAAATAAAAAAATTGAGGTTGGTATTTGAATACGATATAATGAGTTATGAGCAGGGAAACCAAAAATATGCTCTAAAAAGCATGTTTTATGCGCTTAAAAAATGCTCTTAAAAACGGAAAATAAGCTCTAAAAAAATAAAAATATGCTCTTAAGAAAATTATGTTCCATTTTTTGCGGCGTTTTTTACAATTTGTTAGAGAATACACCCTAAAAAACCAGTAGTAGTTGTAGGCTAATATGTTTTACAAAAATATTTGCCATAATATTTTCTATAAATATACCCTACACTGCTAAATATTCCCTACACTCAGATCTAAAGACATCGTAGTTTCATATACTGATATGAAGCAAGAACAGGCCAAAGGGGAATCAATCGTCTGAACCCCCTAATTTTGAACAAACCCAACAAACATCAATTCCAGCCTTTGAAAAAAAATCAAACTGGCACTAAATATCAAGGGTGTTTTTCAAATTGTTTTCAGTGACAAAAATTTAAACATATAAACTAAATTTGAAACATGTTGGAAATATTTGTTTTTTCCTATACTATTAATTCTTTTCGAAAAAATATAAACATCAAATTGATTTGCCATGTTTCTCAAACCTAATATCGAATATTGATTATGGGTGGAAATAATTTTGTTTTCAAATGTTGTTCAATTCCGAATTTCAAATTGTCAGAGAACTTAAAATTTTGTTTTAAAAATTAAGAAAAATCTAGAAATTTTATGTATTTTCATGCATTTGTGACAATTAATTGAATGCTATAAGTATAAAAACTTTCATAAACGTTTAAAAAGTAAGTACACATGAGTTTATGAAAAAAAAGTTATACAGTTAATAACGTCTTTTCTTTAAAGATTTCGAATTTTAAAGAGCAGACGGCTGAAGAAGAAGACCTGGAAGGAGACGACCTCAAAAATGGCATTCGATGTAATTTTTTTATTAACAATTTTTAGTGCAAATAAATAGCAAATATTATTAAAATTCGTATTTACAGTTTTTTTAATAAAAAATAGTATTGAGGTGCATTTGAAAAATTATGTTAAATTAACATTATAAATAAGGCTGAGAATTCTTTGAAAACTACACTAAAATTCAATTAGATAGTAAGCATATTTTCAAGCTAAAAATATTTGTGTACATTGGAGAAACATTATACATTCAAAAAATCTCAAACTATATATCAAATCTAAATAAACTTGAAAATTTTACTTGAAAACTAACATGCCGTTTTCTTTGAGAATGCTATTGTTTTCACGTTGAGAACTATGTTATTTTCAACTGGTTTTCAAGGCTAAGGTTTAAATTTCAAACTTGCTATCAATATAATATTCAATGTATTTCAAAGGTAAATGTTTGTTGGGAAGTTTGAAATTGTTGTTCAATGTATTTTTTTTTTCTTCTAGCAGAGTTGCCACACATTTCAAACTCACAAGAAAGCAAATTCAAAACAAACATTACAATACACTTACAAAATTAAACAAAAAAATATTCCACAAAAATGAAAAAATTTTAAAAATTGGAAATTAATGCTCCAAAAAAAATAAAAAAATGCTCTAAAAATTTAAAAATATGCTCTAAAAAGTGAAAAAATGCTCTAAAAATATGCTCCCCAGCAAAAACTTGCATTACCAAGTAATGAAATGTGTAATGGGAAATTCAAAAGTTATAACTACTTCTGATTCGAATTACCTTTCCCATTACATTTACAAGCAAATGTGCCAAAAGTAATGATTATCAAACCAGTATTAATAACTAATTACATATATACTTATAGGTAATGAAAAAATTATTTAAAAAAAAAATTTAAAAAAAATAAAAAAATATTTAATTCTATTTTATTTTTATTCAAAATAATGTACAGTGAGTCAAAAAGTGAAAATCTAGTTCTGAAATTTTTTTATTTTATTATAATGACTTATGTAAGTCATTATTAATAAGTCCTTATTTTACATTTCAAAATAATGCTAAAGGTAATTCTCTATCATTACTAAGTAATTCGAATGGTAATGATGTGTCATTACCAAGTTTTTGCTGGGTCTTATGCCAAAATATGCTCTTAAACCTAAAATATACAAAAATATGCTCTTAAGGCTAAAATATGCAAAAATATGCTCTAACGAATCGATGACAGATTTCTTAAAATCTTCTGAAACAGATAAACACATTATCCATTTATCAATACAATGCGCAGGAGAAAACATGATACTGCATATTTTTGGTTTCCCTGGTTATGAGGTATTTATATTAGGGATGTTCACTGCCATTTAGAAATAAAAGAATTGAGGTAAAATATTGAATGGTTTTTTAAGCCAAAATTTAAAAATTTCCAAAATTTTTAGGCAAAAAATAAAAAATTAATTTACTTTGTGATCTTATTAAATACATATTGTAGATAAAAAAACAACAGATATGGTAGTCTAGCTTTTGGCGTCAGCAGTGATATTATTTTCGCGGATTCCAAAGAAAATGTGTTTTTCTTTAAAAACGTTCAGTAGTGTTTTTAAAGAAAAACACATATTAGAAAAAAAATGATGCGACTGAGAGTCATAGTTTGGGACGCGACCTCACACTGTTAATTGCAGTTGTTATACACAAAAAAAAAACCTTGTCAAATTAAAAGGAAAACTCTCAAAATTCCATTTTATCAATATTTTACAGTTTTCCTTGCTTTTTAACAAACAAATTTAAAATGAAATTTAATTTTTTTTTTGTAATTTTACAATTTTTTTTGTAATTTTAAAAATTTCCAAGAAAATTTTACAAAAAAAATCTAGTAAATTCACGAGAATTCCTTGTAATTCTTATTGCTCCAAAACACTGTAAATTTACAATTTTATTGGTAAAAAGATTATAAATTAAAAAAGTATTGGTAATAAGATTGTAAAATTACTAGGAATTCTCGTAAAATAGGAGGTAAAAAAAACTAGTAAAGTTACGAAACCTCCTTGTAAATCTTATCGCGTCCAAAAATTTTTAAATTTACAATTTTATTGGTAAAAACCTTGTAAAATTACTAGGAATTCTTGTCAAATAGGAGGTAGCAAAAAATAACAAATTTTTCTTGTAATTTTACAAATTTTTTTTGAGTGTAGTTATCACATATCTGGTCACCAAACTTTTCCATCACATCAGGTTTTTGAGAAAATTAAGTTTAAAGCTAAAAAAAAATCACCATTCTCGGCATTTTTGACATCTTATAGCGGATAAACCCGATGTTAAAGCAACTTAAAAATAAGTAGAGTGAAGCTTAAACAATTGGAGCCCTAAGGGTTAAGCCGACTAACCAAAAGAGTTCTGCATCCTAAAGAGCAATGTTTAAGCTTTATAATCGACTTTAATGATACTGACCAGGTTCATCCACTATAATGCCTAAAAATTCCAAAAACGGCCATTTTATTAACTTTGACCCCAATTTTCTCAAAAACCTGATCTGACCGCATTTTGTCCGCATTTTGTAATTAAATGTATAAGGTCGCGTTCCAGTCGCATTTTCAATGTTTAGTAGTGTAATTTAGCAAATATGGGACATTTTTTTCTGTATTGTACATTACGAAGTGAAAAACCCCTTTTCGTCGCGGTGATATGACAAATTTATGACTTAATACATTTCTGCATATACCTGATTTCGCAAAAGTTACAGAATTTACTTTTACACTTCGTTCCGTACAATAGAGAAAACATTTGCCCATATTTTCTAAATAAAAACGAATTTTCTTTTAGAAATGAAAAAAAAAATTAAATTATAAAAAAATTTTATGAAAAAAAAATGATGAAAAAAAAACAAAAATTTATAAAAACAAAAATTGGTGAAAAATATTTATTTCCAAATACTGATTCATTTTTATTAAAAAATAAAAATTGCTTTATTCGAACTTTAAAATATTATATTTTGAGGATGTTTATTCTGGCTCGAGGTCAGTATTTTCTTTACTAATTAAAACCATGATATTCTCATAGCATAATTTTTGAGAAAATTATTTTTTGTTTTAAATTTATTTATGTTGGTCATTTTTGCCAGACTTAATCGACACGTGTTTCGGAATTTGTCAAATTCCCTTGTCAAGATTATTTAGCAAAAAATAGAAACGATTTACTACAAGGTAGCAAACGAGTCAAATCGTTTGTGCACAAACTAAAGTATTAATACATATTCGACTCTATCCACAATGTGAATTAGAAAGGCGAAGAAATTGTACTATATTACTAAGGCAACGATTGTTTATAACCAACAAAAATATTTAAAACATTTTTACATACGATAGTCCATTGGACTACAACAATATGTTTTTTGTTGTTGTGAATGTAATAACCACATTAGGGTTATTCATCACTATGGCGTGCCAACCATTATGTTCAAATTCTGATTCATTTTTTTTAAAAAATAAAAATTGTTTTATTCGACCTTTAAAATATTATATTTTGAGGATGCTTATTCTGGCTCGAGGTCAATATTTTCTTTACTAATTAAAACCATATTTATGTTACGTTTTATTCACCAGCAAGTGTAAAACGGTTTTATTCACCGGAAGGTGAATTATTATCCAAGTTACAAATCAAAGTTACAAACCTTTTTGGTTTTAAGAAAAAGAAAACAGTAATTCTTATTTTCTTTTGTCATGTTATTTTACAAAAAATTTAACAACAAATACCAATATTTTTCGAAAAATTAGATATTTTTTATATAAGAATGTCCCAAAACTCCAATCCATTTTCGGCACGAGTAATATTTATTCGATTGTCTTCAAATTTTGGCTTACGCATTTTTGGATACTACAGAAAAATTTAGGACCCCCACAAGGTATAGAAAGGTGTTTTTCAACTTTAAGGACACCTTTAGTAAACATATAATGATATCATTACATGAATGTAAGAGTGTTTATGGTTGTCACAATTATATTTCCAAACTTCCTGCGATATTTGCGTTTTAAACGATAAGTTTTTGTATTGCACTCTAAAAAATCGTTGTAAAATTACTACTATCAAGTGGGTAAATTTCTATGTAAAATAGCACACAACGCCTAAAATTAAACACCAAGTGTTCAATTACGCACATTATACAGTATTTTGTGTGTTGATAAATATATTCGTTGAAAAATAAACACAAGACTTTTAAAATTAAACATTTAATGTGTATAGTGGGCATTTTGTGTTTAATTTTCGAAATTTAAAAAAAATAATTGAAATTGTCAAATAAAAATTAAAAGAAAAAGAGAAATAAAATCATAAATTTCTAGCTCTTGCAAATAAAATAAAAAAGCGCGATAAAAATAATAATAAAAGTGAGATGTATGCGAATATTTAAAGTTATTTTTAAATGCAATAGCCGCATTTACATTTTTATAAATTTAAGCGAAAATCAGACGCAATAATATCAGTAATTTAGAAATCTTGTTGGTGTAAAAGAATTTGGCAATTATAAATCATAAAGGTAAGTAAATCATCATCATATTGAATGTTTTTTCAGAAACAATATCACGGAATCTGAGAATTTTTCTTTACAAAAATATCTAAGATTCTGTGAGATTATCATTAAAGAAATATTATACAAAAACTCTCAGACTTTTGAAATTTTACAAAATCAGAAAATGTCTTTGATTCAGAGAGTTTTCTTATACAGAATATGTAACAGATTCAAAAAATAATCAATATGCTAAATTTTTCTGTAAAAAAAATCTCTCAGACTCTAAGAATTACTCAGATTCTGAGAACTAAAAACAATGTTTTAGATTATTAAAAGTATTCTAAAAATAATATCTCACAATCTAAAATGTCTTAGATTCTGAGAAATTTTATTAGAAAGAACATTTCAGATTCTGAAAAAATTTTCTATAGAAAAAATTACTCAGATTCTGAGAAATTTTCTATAGAAAAAATGTCTCAGATTCTGAGAAATTTTCTATAGAAAAAATGTCTCAGATTCTGAGAAATTTTCTAAAGAAAAAATGTCTCAGATTCTGAGAAATTTTCTATAGAAAAAATGTCTCAGATTCTGAGAAATTTTTCTATAGAAAAAATGTCTCAGATTCTGAAAAAATTTCTATAGAAAAAATGTTTCAGATTCTGAGAAATTTTCTATAGAAAAAATGTCTCAGATTCTGAGAAATTTTCTATAGAAAAATATTTCAGATTCTTATATTTTATCTATAGAAAAAAAAATATCATATTCTGAGAATTTTTCTATAGAAAAAATATCTATTATTCTGAGAATTTTTCTATAAAAAATCTCTGACTAAAAAATTTTTTTTATAGAAAAAAAATATATATATATCAGACTCTGAGAATTTTTCAATGGAAAAAATTCATTAGATCCTGAGAATTTTTCTATAGCAAAAATATTTCAGATTCTGAGAATTTTTCTGTAGAAAAAATATCGCAGATTCTAAAAATTTTTCTATAGAAAAATATCTAAGATTCTGAGAATTTTTCTATAGATATTTTTTCTATAGAACCAATATCTCAGGTTCTGAGAATTTTTCTATAGAAAAAATAACTCAGATTCTGAAAATTTTTCTATAGAAAAAAATCTCAGATTTTGAGAATTTTTCTATAGAAAAAATTTTTCAGAATCTGACTTTCTAAAAAAAATATCTCAGATTCTGAGAATTTTTCTATATACAAAATATTTCAGACTCTGAGAATTTTTCTATAGAAAAAATTACTCAGATTCTGAGAATTTTTCTATAGAAAAAATATCTCAGACTCTGAGAATTTTTCTGCAGAAAAAATATCTCAGATTCTGAGAATTTTTCTATAGGAAAAATATCTCAGGTTCTGAGAATTTTTCTAAAAAAAAATATCTAAGATTCTGAGAATTTTTCTATAGAAATAATATCTCAGGTTCTGAGAATTTTTCTAAAAAAAAATATCTAAGATTCTGTGAATTTTTCTATAGAAATAATATCTCAGATTCTAAGAAGTTTTCAATAGAAAAAATTCTAAGAATTTTTCCATAAAAAAAAATATCTCTGATTCTGAGAATTTTTATATAGAAAAATATCTCAGATTCTGAGAATTTTTTTTTAGCAAAATGTCTCAGAGTTCTGATATATTTTCTATAGAAAAATAATCAAGGATTCTGAGAATTTTACAATAGAAAAAACTTCTCAGATTCTGAGAACTTTCTATAGTGAAATATCTCAGATTCTGATAATTTTCGCTTGTATGATTTAAATATCAGAAATATTTCGCTAATAATATGAATTTTTTTCTACTTGTAGTTTGGGACAACAAATAATGAAATGAAAAGTCAACTTCCAACGAATTCTCCAATTATTGCAATTGCTCGTAAGTATTTGATTTCTTAAATGATTGCATTATATTGGTAAAAACAATTAAATTTAACTTTTTATATATTTTTAGAAACGGCGACTCACAAAAAATGTTTATATTCAAACTTCTCTTAAGTACTAATGGAAAGGTGGATATAATAGAACAACTGAATCAAGTGTTTCCTTTTTATTTTACATTTAAATTTCATCTTTAATGTAGTTATGTTAACGTGTAATTTTTCTTTTGTTATTGATCTTTTGTTTTTGTTAAGAATAATTTTATAAACACAAAAAAAAGCTGCATTTAAATTATAATTTATGAATATTATATTTAACTATTATACCTAATTCCATTTAAGTTTAAATAAAAACTATAAAAATCATAAAAAATGCATTTTTGGTTTTATTTTTTTATAGAAATAAAAATTTTTGTAGGTTGTTAAAAATCAAACACTTTAAATGTAAAAGAAAACATTTAAGATGCAATTTTGAACATTTTAGATCTATTTTTGAGCACAAATAAGCTAAAATTACACATTTTGTGTGTACTGCCAGAGAATTTTGAAAGCAGTAAACTTGTTGGTTTACACACAAAATGTTTGTTAGTTGTACACACTTTGTGTGCAAATGTTGAAATTTAAACACATAGAGTATTTTTACCCACTTTATTGTAGGAGAACAGTTACCTACAATAAAGTGGGTAAATTTCAACAAAAATTTATAAGAGTGTGCAATTGTATATAAAAAAATGATTTTATGACTTTTATTTTGATTTTTCAAATACATTTACTGCGCGATTCGTTATCACGGTCGTAGTGAGTGACATCAAAATTTGTACAAAAGCCTGATTTCAACATCGCTGACTTCGCTGATTTCACTGACTTCAACATCTCAAGAGCATCACTAGAACAAATTGTAATCGATACACAAAATCGATATTCTTGTATATGACAACGAAAATATTCAACTGATCATTTTCACCTCAGAGGTGTTGCAAGATAATCTTCATGCAACACCTCTGAGGTGAAAATGCTATTTTAGTACTTAAAAAAAACAGCTCTTTAAAATTTTAATTATATATTCATTTATTTTAAATGTACTTACCTCCTTTTTATAAAAAAAAAAAAATGTTTTTATATTTTTTATTTTATATTGTGTTGACTTTACTTATATACAATGTATCGCTAAGTGGATGACATGTGAATACTAAGAATATTACCTCTGCATTATAATTATAAAATTGGCACAATGGGGTTAACATTTTGCAATATTGTCGATAAAAAAACGGTTTTAAGGTTGGGTTGTCGTTGTCCCCTTACGAAACAATGTGAACCTTCGGGAAAATTTCTTAGTATCTTAAAAATTCGAATTTCGAATTATTTGATAAACCGGTTTTTATTTTTTCCCGTTTTTTTTTAAAGACGCTTTTCAAGAAAAAGGGGTTTTTGTGTCTAATTATTTGATATTTTCCAACAGGCTTTAAAAACTGCCTATAACTGTCGTAGTTTGTAGTTTAGTTTATTTCTACTACACGAACATTGCACTAGCTTGAGAAAAACTAACTGCACAATTTTTTCTTTGCACACATAGTGTAGTTTTTGTTTTTGATAAACTAACAGTTATTCCTATTGCTATTGCTCACATAGGCAACAAAAAACAAAACTACACTAGCAGTGGAAGTTAAAAAGTTGAATGTTGTGCTGACCTCCACTAGTAGTTTTTACTTCGTGAAAATAGTGCACAACTTCGTAAAAGATTATAAACTGTTAGTCTTTCGTTTATTGACTACGCAACAGCTAAACATATAACTACATTGGGACTGTTAAATTGAATTTAACGTACTTGTTTGACAAAAATAACATGATTTGTATAAGAATAATATATTTTTAAAAACGCAATAACGCGAAAGTAAATTAATGGACGTATATTTTTTTTATTATTATTTTTTTAAGCAAAAATTAATGAAATAAATTTAAATAATTTATTTATGAGTATTTAATATTATAATTGTATTTTTTGTGAAAAATCAAAGCAGAGCTTGAAAAGAATCAATTCTAAAATGAAAACAGAAAAACGTATACAACGGTTTAAAACAATACAGGTTTTTCTATACCCTTACAAATGGGATTTATAATATTTTTCATATGCATAGAATTTAATACGTTAAATGAGACTGATTCGTCCGTTACCAAACCTATGTAAGATTTTATTAACAGCTTTTTACTTATTTCCCATTTAATATTTTTTGTTTTGCATTTAAATGATGCCGTTTGAACATTATCTGATTCTTTTACAAATACTATGCTGTGCATTTTTTCCAAGTGTTTTTTTAAATTGTAATTTCTACATGATTGAAATTCTTTTTTGCATAGATTGCATACAAATATATCCCCTTTTTTTTCATAATATTCACCCACATTTATGCAACTTTTTTTCGGCATTGTTTATTTTATTATTTTTACACTTGTTGTAATTGCACTTTTTTATTTCACTTAGAAGACGGGCTTAGTTGTTTTTTTGCACGTTCTTTACAGTGCCACAAAAGAAGCCGTACTGAAAGTTCGTGTTAATCCTTTCTCTTTTATTTTTACCTCCACATATTTGGTAATCCCGTGATAAAAAAGGATTAATTTACGTACAATACTGTTAGATGTAATAACAATCTACCTGATTTTTTATTAGTTCATTAAAAAACAAAAATTCAAACAAGGTTGTAATCTTATGCATATATTTGCTTGTCAAAATATTGGGATTTCCCACGATTGATATGAATGAGGATGATGAAAACTATTTCTGTAGTAAATTATGTAAAAAAACTACCTGCTAGTCATACGATGGAAAGGGTTAATATATTTTTGAATCCGTTTTTTAAATATGCATGACAGCTGGACAGACATTGCATATAAGGTTATAGAAGGTTTTATAGCTTTGTTTTGAATACACAGGTAAAATGTTCTGAAACGCAACGAGCCGCGTTATAAAAATTTGAATGCAATTTATTGTTGTAACTATAAATCTTACACAGAAATTTTGCCAATACGGCAAGTAAAAATTCACAGAAGAACAAATTTTGGATAAAAGATTTTTTTGTACCTAATGGTAAGAAACTCGTTCTTAATATTTAATATTTATTGAGCCTTTTTTTTTTGACAATAAAAGAAATTGAAACAATAATACAAGAAGATAACTTAAGACTATAACGTATTATCTTAATTTTCAATAATTTTAAACAGCACCAAGCTTTATCTTTAACTATGTAATAAATCGAAAGGATTCTAAAAAAGTTCAATATGTCCTTGCTCCCGGGACTCACATAATTGGAGAGAAAATCTCTTAATATAAACTTAATTCTAACTTAAACTAAATAAAATAAGATAAAAACAACACAAAAATATCACAAAAATAGTATTATCCTCTATGAGTACCAGTAGTGCTTTTGGTATAAAAGCTGGGACATATATTGACATTTAAGTCGAAATTTGGTGGTACTTCATTAATATACCCAATCGGTGATAGGTAGTTGGTATTAGTCCAGCAAAAATTTCTTTGTTCAAAAAAAATGTTTCTAATATAATTATTATCATGATTTCTAATTCTTTCTATAAACCTTTTTAAAATGTCGCAAACATATAGACCAATTGGCGTTACTTTTGCTTGACTATAAATATATTGATTAGAATATCGTTTATTGATTGATTCGTAGTTCTTTCCTATACAATATCTCAAAATTTTCCGTTCCAGTATTTCCATTTCTTTTATTATGATAGGGGAAATGTTAAACCATATTGGGAATCCATATAAGAAAACTGGTCGTATACTTGTTTTATACAATAAAAGTTTAGTACTCTTTGGCAAACTTTTATTGTATAAAATCTTCGAAAATGCTCCCAATATTTTATATGACTTACTTAAAACGATTCTGGCATGACGATTAAATTTTACAAGATTATTAAAATGAATTCCAAGATATTTTATATTGTCGGTGATGGGAATTTCAGTACCATCAAGAAATAACTTAAGCTTTTTACTCTCTGGCACAACAAAACTTTTACATTTCCCAGATGCATTGCGGAGACAAATAGCCTCACTCTTAGACGTATTAATTTTGACTCCCCAATCATCATAAAAACGTTTAACAACTCTTAGATGGTTAGAAACTTGTGCTAAGGCGTCAATAGGCGAATCATTGTGTGAATAAAGTAGAGAATCATCCGCGTATAGCAACGCAGTTGAATTTGGTGTTACGTGCGGGAAATCGGACATAAATATATTATAAAGATGTGGAGCTAGTATGGATCCCTGTGGTACACCACACATAATACTCCCAAAATCGGACGACTTACCGTTGAATTGGACACAAAAAGTTCTATTAGTGAAAAAGCTTTGAAAAAGTTTTACAATAGAAGCGTTAAATCCTATTTGAATCATTTTATAAATGATGCCTTTGTGAAAAGCATGGTCAAATGCTTTTTCCACATCTAAAGAAACCGCTACGGTACAACAGCGATTACGAAGATTTGAAACCACATCATTATGAAATTTAAATAACGCATCAACAGTAGAATGACCGTTTTTAAATCCAAATTGTAGATCAGGAATATACGAAACGTTAATTCCTATGTCCATTTTTTCCCTTATAATTTTTTCAAAAATTTTTCCTAAATTCGAAAGTAGTGAAATTGGACGCAAATTATTAATATCCGTAATATTTGGCTTCTTTTGAATGGGTACAATTTTAGAAGTTTTCCACGAATCTGGAAAGTACGAGTTATTCAAACAGTTATTATAAATAATCGTAAGGTATTCAAAAGCTTTAGTTGGAAGTTTTTTTATAATAAAATTGGAGACATCGTCTAAGCCACTAGATTTTTTGCTATTAATATTTTTAGAGTGCGCTAAAACTTCATCTAAAGAAGATAGACTTTCAAAGTTTTGTGTGTTAGTGGCTGGAAAATGTTCTGAAAATGTATGTATATTATCAGGTACCCTATTAAGAGTAGAACTTATAGCTTCCGAAACTTCTGAAAAGTCTCTACTAGGAATATTTCCACTGTAAACGTTTGAAAAGTGTTCCTTAAGCCTGTTTAACTTTATTGCATCATCATCAATGATTATACCATCTACTGACAAATTTTTGACTACTTTATTTCTTCTGTATCCTATAATTCTATATATCTGTTGATGAGCAGTGGGCCCAGCTTTAATATTCTGAAGTTTTGATTTAAAAATGTCAGACTGTTCTAACGCTACCTGCCTTTTTATAATGATATTTAATAGTTGTATTTGTTTAGAAAGCAATAAATATTCTGAATCTGACCGATTTAGTGTTCTATGATATATTTTCTTCAAATTCCTCTGCCAAGAGTATTTAATTTTAAACAAATTCTTAATTTGCTCAGAAATTAAAAACTTTCGATTTCCTAATTCAATTTTTTCAGAATGGTTGTTGGATACTGTATTTATAGTGTTCGTGATTCTATTTATATATTCATCGATTTCGCTATTCGACAAATTTTCATCCGAATTAGGATAGTAATTTAGAAGATGATTGTTTATATCGTTCCTAAAGTTATTCCAATTTGTATTTTTAAAAGATAAATAAGTTGAAGGTGGATTTAAAATAACATCAAAATTTGGGAGTTTAATCTGAAGTTTTAGAGGAAAGTGATCAGAAAATGTAGGAAGACTACAAATTTTATAATTGGAATTTGTTGAATTCATACAATTAGAACTCACTAAGAAATGGTCAAGGAAAGAGGACCCGTTAGGATATGATGGAAATAAATTAGAAATACGTGTAAAAAAAATAGAGTTTTGTTGTAAAAAGTTAAAAAAAATATTTCCATTTTGATTGTTCATTGTATCACCCCAAGAAACATGTTTAGCATTAAAATCCCCGCCAATAAATGTTCCATCAAAACTCTGAGAGAGAACACTTATATCCGCAAGACCACTTGTAAGAGTTTCTGAATTACAATTACATGGTATATACACGGAACCAACTAACAATTTTTTTACAGTATCATCAATCACTATTTCAATGGAGACAAAGATATTTGGAAAACCTAAACCAGCTGTATTGATTTTGAAATATTTGTACGATTTTCTCAAAACTATAGCGACTCCTTGAGAACTTTGGTCTCTTATAAAATTATAATTTTCCATAACTACATTATGTCTAGCATATAGATGCGTTTCCTGAATGAATGCAGCATCTACCCTATTAGTTCGTAAAATATTCAATAGATCTATTCTTCGACTCAATTCAATGAGAGATCTAACATTAAAAGTAAGTAAGTTTAATACATAATGGGTCATATGCTCGATTAACTTCGACTAAAAGATTACGACATTGTTGTCTGGCTATATCCTCCGAAATGTTTTTATAATTCATAATAAAATTCTCAACTTTGCTTTCCAAAGATAACTCCTCAGGTTGACAAAGAATTTTGGCAATTTTCAAAAACTCCTGAATTATAGGTGGTTTTGAAATAGATTGCTGAATATGATCCAAATTGGAATTTGGAAAAAGGCTTGCATAAGAACGACTTTGCTGTATAAAATTGGTGTTGTTTACAGCATTATTCACATTAATCGAAGCCCTTTGTCTCCTTTCTCTAATTGCGAGTTGAATCCTATTCTTTATTTCTACATATTTCTTATAGGCAGAACACCCTTTAAAACTAGATGGATGGCCATGTTGCTTGCAATTATTACAAAAAGGTAAATTGTCTTTGTTTGAGACAAATTTACACTCCCCAGGAGCATGACCTTGATCACACTTGACACAGGCATATGGCCGGTTACAATTACGTGACATGTGGCCCCATTGTTGACAACGCCAACATTGTATCTCCATCCTACACAGAACAAATTTTGTACATAAATAGTATGAATTTAATTCTTTAAAGTCAGATCATACTATGTATGAACAAATACATACTATTTATTAATGTTTTCATTTATTTAAAATTTTGAAAAATTTAAACAAATCAAGTCAGTACAAAATAAAAATAAAAATGACAAACAATATTTTTTTTACGAAAATTAAAAAGTTTCAAGAATCCCTAATAAAGAGAGACATAAATATGTATAGATGATGGACACCAATTTAATCCGCGGATGCAAAGGTACGTAATATTATTCATACAAAAGTCTGACAAGTTTTCATTGGTCTAATTTGTGTACGTATGTTTATTTGTATCTTTTTAGAAAGAATTCCCTCGGTGAAGAAAACGAATTAAAGATGTTGCTACCGCTAAAAGAATAAGTTAAAGCGTGCCGTAGTGACAATTAGTGTATAAATGTGTAATTGTAAAATAAATTTAATTAATAAATTACTATTTTAAGCTAAATGCGTAGCTTTTTCTAACATTTTAATTTTAATATAGAGGTCGGTTAAACCGATCAATTCGCAGCTATTCGGTAAAAAAATATTGATAATATTATGTGTAATAAATTGGTGATAAAAAACTGCATGCATTTAAAAAAAAACCCATCGTGAATTTTTTTATAAATTGTATGAACATATTCATTCCATGTATGAAAAAGTTCTGGGAAAAAAAAGTCATGCTCGATTCATACTATGTATGTACAAATTCTTTCCCTGAATGAACTTTTTTTTTCTGTGTACTTTTCTTAGGAGGTTCCCATGATATTCTCTGGTTTAATAAATATTTTAAGCCAGTTATTTCCCTCAAAGTCTTACCCTTCTTTAATGTAATTAAAAATAGTCCTGTATCTAAATCGTTTCTTATGGAAAAAGGAGTAGAAAATTTAGAGACCGACTCTATTGTATCCGGAATTAACGAATCAATCTCAGTCCGTATCAATTTAGTATTGGATTTATAATATAAGCCCCTAAGCACTATACTCAAACGTTTTTTCTCAATCGGTGTATAAGAGTACGACTCAATCTTATTTTCCCTAAGTAATTTCATCATCTCAGCATGTACCAATGCATCTTTTACAAATAGCTTGCTTTTGTGTCTGTTTTTGTTAACGATTTTATATTCAACTTTCTTAGCCTTAAGTTGATTTGTTAAATCACCGATGTTAACATTAAATAAAAATATTGGCGGGCAAAATGAATTTTCTTTTTTCGATAGTCCGTTGGTGTCCTCTATTAAATTATTTTTCCTAGCTTGGTTTTTCTCTACCTGAATATTTAACTGATCTAAAATAGCAAACCTATTTTGTGAGCTTTGTGTGTTGTTTGGTAACAAATTATTTTCCTTTCTATTTTGCTTCTTTAAACCATATTTAGATAAATCTACCTTAGTATCATTAGATGTCTTTCGTTTGTTGTTCTGAACACATCGAATATTTTCCTCGTCTGATGTAAATGAAAGAAAAGAATCACACTCCAATGAAGTACCAAGAGAATCTTGATTATGTGAAACATTTGGTATTTGAACATCGCTAATTATGTTGACCTTTTTTGCCTTTCTTTCGGAACGTTTTGAGCCATTAGGACGTTTAATTGGGCTGTTACAACCAGCCTTCGCATATGTTATGTTGAATTTATTTGCAATTCTTTCTGAACGTTTTAAGCCACAAGGACGTTGAATTGGGGTGCTACAACCAGCCTTTTCTAAAGATTGACCATTTGGTATATTTACATCGCAAATTATGTTGATTTTATTTGAATTTATTTCGGAATGTTTTGGGCCACTAGGACGTTGAATTGGGTTGTTACAACCTGCCTTCTCAAAAGATTGACCATTTTTGTCATTAATCATCATTAGCTTATTTAATTTCGGTATAGCACCTAAATTTTTATTCGACAAAGAGCTGTTTTGCAAGACAATATCTGGTATTTGGGAAGATGGTTTTTGAAATTGAATTAATTTATCTGGTGGTAAGTTCTCCAACGACTTATCCGGCGGTAAATTATCCTCCAAAAAGGAAGGAGGTGAAGCCATTGCACGATTTTCCAAAAAAGGTTTTGAATTTTTCTTTTTTTTTTTTATGAAAAAAATTGAAGTTTTGAAAATATTTTCTTTGAATATATTTTTTATTTTATTTATCAAAAAAAAAAAAAAAAAAAAAAAAAAAATTAAAACTCGTTCTTAGTGAACAGTAAATAATATTAAACACAAAAATTCATAATAAATTTAACATTTTTAAATACGAATAACCTATAACATTTTTAAATACGAATAACCTACAAATATTCTTCTTCGTGGTATTTGGATACACAATTATAATACTACTATAATTTAATTCATTGAAAATTTATACCTTAAACTCTAATTCAGTACTACAATTTTGTTAATGAATTCATTATATAGAAGCTCTGTTTTTTTTAATGCCATATTAGTTTTAGATTATTTGTCCCTTTTCAATTTTAAATTAAAATTTAGTTTAATTAATTTTTTTAAATTAAATTTTGGGTTTAATATAATTTGTTTTACAAAGTTTTTTATTTTATTCAAATAATGTATTCAAATTAACAAATTAAATTTAAAGAACTTATTCAGACATGACTTAATTAAATAATTACAATTAATTAAATAATTGAATTAAATTTTCGAAGGTCAGTCTGAAACAATTAAAACAAAAAAAAAACTTATATATATTCGATTAGATTTCTACTTATATAATAAAAATTATTTACCTACTCCAAACATATTAATTAATTTATAAAATAAAAATTATCAATATAAGTTTATTAAAAATATTTTTTTAAAGTACGTTCAAAAAGACTAATAATTTCAAAAGAAATTTTAATAAATACCAAAACATTTTATTTTCTTTTATATACACACATATATATACTGAAAAAATTCTAACAACAACTAAAAACACCACACATTTCTTTTGTGTCGTCTGAAGTCATTGTTAGAGCCCAGTCACAATTGGCACCACCGACGACGAACCACTGCAAAAGAGAGAGCGACACATTAAAATTAAGCGACAGACGACCGGACCAGTAAATCAAGCCGACCCAAAATTTTCGGCGGCGGCGGCGTGACAATTTTCAGTCGGCGGCGGCGGCTTTTCTAAGACTGAATCGGCGGCTGCCGCTTTTTTTTAACCGAATCGGCGGCTGCCGCTTTTTTTTACCCGAATCGGCGGCGGCCGCTTATGTAAAACTGAATCGGCGGCTGCAACATTTACACGGAAGAACAAAATTTAAGAAATTTGATGCATATAGAATGCCGTACATGATTTCTAGTAGATTTTGGTATGCTGATTCCGAATCTGTGCTCCAAACGTCAAAGTTAGCTTTAGTTTTTGAGATATTCGCAAATTATGTTTTTTGATAAATTTAGGTTATTTAATTTTTTTTTGCAAATTAGCATTAAGTTGGAGACCGTTACAATTTTTGTTAAATTGTGTTTAATCTACAGACCATACTCTATCATTGAGGCCTAATTTCAAAATGGTAAGTTCCACGATACTCATTTGACATGCATTGGAATGTAAAAATTGTATTTTTTTTTTAAAATCGCAAAAATTTGCACTTCTAATAAGAGATTGTTTAAACGTTGGACGTGGACCTTTAGTTAACATCCTATATTAGTTATTTCAGGAGAAGAATTGGTAACTTAAAGTTTCCTTTTTTTAATGCAAACGAAAGTTGAAAAATGTGGACAAAAATTTAAAATTTTGTGAAATGGGTTTTCATCAAAATACACGTAGGAAAACAAAAATGTGTATGGCTTGCGACCCAAGCTTTCAAAGAGTTTTAAGGACGTAGATTACGAATAAGGACACCAAATTTATAAATTAGCCTTAGTTTTTGAGATAATTGCATTTCTTTTTTTTTATCTGCTTTTTTAATATTTTGTTATGAATTCTTGTTAAGAACTGCTAATGTTCCTATTTAGCAAATTATAAACCTTTTTAACATACACTGATTTTTTTTTACTATTTTAAAAGCATGTTGACCTTAATTTAAGATAAGTCGGGTATGCAAGGTCTTCAAAGAAAATAAAAAAAAAAAACATTTGTTAAAAATTTTTTTCTGCAAAAATTACGCACTACCTATTCAGTATCACTTATTTATACAAAAGACCACAATTAACAACAGAAAACAGTAGATTTGATACTAGTTTATACTTAACAGATAAAGACATAAAACAAAACTTATATAATAAAAAATATTGGTGGCTCACCAAATAAGTTTTTTTTCTGTATTTTTAACTTAGGACCATATCTTTTATTACTTAAATATTATAGTGAGATTTTTTCCAACTTTTTTCTCGCATTAAATATTATATTAATTAATACATAAAACTGTAAAACTAATAATTAATATTACCAAAAATTATATTTATACTCTAATACTGGCTGTACTCGAGTGCCCTTTTTAAGGGACAGTGTATTATACAATATATTTATACGCACTATTGTTTATTTATAGTTTAATTATATACAAATTTTGATTAAATAAACATTAAAAAAAAAAAAAACAAAAGACCAATGAGTTTTCTACAAAAGACCGCTAAGATTTTAAAAATCAGACGACTAGTTCCTAAGATATTAACAAAAATGCAAAAAAGGGAAAATTTTCAAAAAAATTCGCAATATTTTTTTTTTTTTTGCATTACACAAATTTCGTTACATGCTAATTATAATACCCAAGGTCCGTACTTAAAAATAATATAAAGTGAGAGTAACATTTTAAAAGAGTTCGCAAGTTATTAAAAAAAATGTTGAAAAAAGTGGATTTCTCCATAAAAATAAATTTGCAAATATCTCAAAAACAAAAGCTAACTTTAAAATTTGGTGTGCAGATTCGTAAACTATTAGAAAAGTTGGGTCGCAAGTCTGAGCATTTTTTGTGTTCCTCCGTTTTATAAGGCGCGTTTAGACGGGAGAGAAACCCCCTAGATTTAAAGTAAAACACAACTCTGTGGTAATATACTTTTGACTTTGTGTCAAATCTCATTTCTTTAATACTTGTTTTTGCTTACCATTTTCATAATATTATTATTTGTTTTCGCACATTTAGTCAATAATTTGTAGATTGGAAACCGAATTAAAGTAAATAAAAAATATATAATAAAATTTTGTTTGACATTCCAATTTTAAAAGTTACCACAGAGTTGCTTTTTTCTCTAAATCTAGGGGAATTCTCTCTCGTCTAATCACGCCTATAGAACTTAATCGGCGGCTGCTAATTTGCAGACTGTTTGTACTTGGTTTTAATAAAACACTTGATAAACATATTAAATTATGTTTTTTATTAAATAAATTGCTTAAAACTAAACAAAGATATGTATTCACATTTAAGAATAAAACAAGTCTTATAATATGCTATTTGGATACCACAGAACAAAAAAGATTTCTTATTTTATATGTATTTAAAAATTATTGAGATCTACCCATATTCTTAAAATTAAGTTTTACTTATTTAAAACAATAAAAATTTTATTAAAAAAGTTTAAATTTATTAAACAAATTTGGATACTAAAATGTTAAATTTTGAATACTAAAATGTTAAAGCTGACATGATATTTACATGCATATTTCCCAAAATCCAGTAAAATTCGGATTCCAAATGTAATTTTGTATGGAAAATGTTATATAAATTTTGAGGTATATGTAAAAGCTAAATTTTAATCTTAAATGCTATTTCTCATTCAAAATGATATTTGAAATTTAAATTTTGTAAATTCTATTTATAAACGACCTGTCTCAAGAGTTCTATAAATGTTTCTTTATCAAAACTCATGAAAATTCTACTTCAACTGAGGAGAAAAACATTTAAATCAAAAGTTATAGTTATACATAAAAGAAAAACATAAAATTAAAATCGACTTTTAATTTTATTTCCATACAAATTGTTTTTGTTTTTAAAATCGACTTTCAAAAATGTATAGAAAATTTGAAATTTAAAATAAAACTTTTGTTAAAATAGACTTTTTATTTTTCTTTGGTACGGGCCATAGATTTATTACTTTTATTTATTTTATTACAGTTCATCGTTCTTTTGAGCGAACTGTTAAACATAGTTCGCTCAATAATGTTCAAAGTGAACTAGTGATCTAGAAGAACGAACTAGGTCTTTTTGATGCACTGAACTAAAATGTTCGCTCACTGAAATAAACGAGTAATCACAATTAGGGTGTTCAGTCGATTAATTCTTGTTCGATTAATCGAACAATTTTAGACGAATAATTGTTCGATTAATTTAAAATTGCTAATTTCGATTAAAGGATTAATCGAAGAATTTATGCCGATTAATCGAATAATAATAATATATGTTTTTTCTAGAAATATGTATAATTTTTTAAAATTTTTAAGTCCAATAAACAAACCAAATGTATGTTACCGTTGGAATTAAAAAAACACAGCCATGTTTACTTGAGTGGTCGTTATTATACCCTCCAACCACAGTATGGGGGTATACTCACTTTGTCATTCCGTGTGTAACGCATTGAAATATCGGTCTAGGACCCTATAAAGTATATATATTATTGATCAGTGATCGATTCTAAGACATTCTAGCGATGTCCGTCCGTCCGTCCGTCCGTCTGTCCGTCTGTCCGTCTGTAGAGGACACGATACAGTCAAAAATAAAAGAGCTAGACTTCCGAAGTTTGGCACGAATATGTCTTATTTTCCTAGGCAGGTTAAGTTCGGAAATGGGCAAAATCGGGCAAAGGGGAAAAAAGTTCCCCCTTAGAGAACTAAACCAACCCATGAAAAATACCACTTTTTTACATGATTTTTTGTGTTTTTGTTTAACAAATGCAACATTTTTATGCTACAGGAAGTTTAAAGTCCTGCATTCGGACCCAGAGAATTAGATAATGCCGTTTTTCGGTCCGCCCCCCCTTTTATGGGCGTGGAATAATTTTTTTTAAAATAATGATAAACTTGTATTTCTTTAGTGCATAAAGCATAAGAATGAATTTTTTAACACATATTCGAGAGGAAATTTGCCCCCCCCCCCAATTACCACTTTCGACCCCCCCCCCCCAAAAAAAAAAGAAAACGTCCCTGCATTTTTTTTTTTTTGCATGTTGGAGGGTATAAAAGATTCGGCACGGCCGAATTTAACACTCTTACTTGTTTTAAATTTGTTTTCTGATTTTCGCTGCTCCTGAAGCTTGGATTTGTTAAACGAAATAAATAAGTACCTGATAAAATTTTGGGCCAAAGCGGTAAACGGTCATACAGTTAAAATCGGGCAAAGTTTCGAGTTTTCGGCAAAAATAGACTAATTTAAAAAAAATAAATAAAATTAAAAATTTAAGATTTCCCAAATGAAGTCAGATAATAAATATGTTTTTTTTTTGTGATATCGGTAATCCAATAAATTTATCAAAAAATTGTTTTTGAATTCTACACAAATCTCTAAAATGATTTTTTTTTTAATTTTTTTTAACAAATTAGCAGAAAACTTAAATTTTGATACATGTTGAAATGATTTTAGTTTTGTTTTTTTGTTGTTAATAAAATGTTTAAATACTTGTAATTAATGTTGTTTATTTACTCAAGCACCAATTTTTTCTAAAATTGTCGAAAAAATCTTGTAATTTAGAAAATTTCTGAATTTGTAATTATTCGATTAATCGAACAATTTCAAAATTTTTTTTGTTTAATCGAATAATTTAAAAATGGCAAATATCGATTAATCGTTTAATCGAACAATTAAAAAACCCGATTAATTGAACACCCTAATCACAATTCTAAAAAATAGTAATATTTTCTATACGTATTTACTAAATTTTCAAAAAACATAGTTGGTTTTTATACCCTACACCACTCTGTGGTACAGGGTATATTGAGTTTGTGCTGATGTTTGTAACTACCCGAAATATTGGTCCTAGACCTACCTTCAAGTATACCGATCGACTCAGAATAACTTTTTGAGTCGATTTAGCGATGTCCGTCCGTCCGTCCGTCTGTCCGTCCGTCCGTCTGTCCATCTATCGGTTTAAGCACGATACAGGTCGCAATTTTCAATCAATTGACCTGAAATTTGAAACTTAAGCATCTTTTGGCCCAAGGACGAAGCCTATTGAAATTGGAGAAAATCGGTCCATGTTAAGACCTAGCCCCCATACAAACGCCCCCTTTGGATTCGGCTTCAATGACTTTAATAACCGTATTATAATAGATATCGCTTTGAAATTCAGCAAGTAATCAAATTTTGTATGCACAAATCACCATTCCAAATTTCAAAGGAATCGGGTCAGTCCTTCTGGTAGTCCCCATACAAACCACCTTCCCGATATTCACATAATTCCCTCAAAATTCATAAAAATGGAAATATTTGATAAAAAATTTATTTTTAGGTGCTAAACGTGTACTTTAGCAACCTTATCAAATCGGAATATAATTGGGCCATTTTAGGACTTAGTCCCCCATATAAAAATTTCGACCGATATTCAGTTAAATTGTTCTATTGACAAAAAAAATAACCAATTCCACTTAAAATTGATCTGTGTGTGTTTTCTACACTAAATAAAGATATAACAAAAGACAGATACAATCGGTCCATGTTTGGACTTGGGACCCATTTTCCGGAAAACACTGGTGTAGGGTATCATATGATCGGTCTTGACCGACTATAACTTTCTTACTTGTTTTATTTACCAAAAAGTAATCTCCGGCGGCTTGAATTTTAGCCGGCTCATATTTTAAGCCGATTTGAGTCGACTGAAACGGCGGCGGCTCAAAATTCAAAAAATTTTCGGCGGCGGCGCGCCGCCGATTTTGAGCCGGTCGGCTTGATTCACTGGACCGGACACATTTTATAAAGAAAAATACGCTCATATCAGTCACACATCTATTTTTTTTTTCTTTTGTCATCCTGTAAAAGCAGGTATACAATGATTCTTGTGTGCAACATACACACAATATATTAACTCCAATTGGAAAAATTAGCATATTTTGTTGAACATATGGCAACGCTACTTGATACAAAATGAGAGGGTGGTGAGAGAGCACTACAAAAATAGAATAGAATCTATTCTGGCGGCAGTGTGGTCGACCACAAAGCGATTTTTTGCTTTTCATACAAAATGTATGAAAACATTTTGTGGTTACCGAATGTGGTGCCAATTGTGACTCGGCTCTTAAGTTTTTTTTTTTTTAAAGACCCAAGAAAAACTCTCGTTATCTTCGTGTCACTAATAGTTATTGCTTCGTGTTTCTTGAGAATAACTACTCTCTTGTGTGTTGTTTTCAACTGCTGGCTTTTTTTCAAAATTTAAAACTACAACAAAACTATCAACTGTGGATTTTAACAATTTCAAAAAAAAAACTACTGCTATAACTACACTACCAAAATGTGCGTGTAGTAGTAGCAGTAGCAAGTGAACGACTCTGAGTTTTGTTCATTTTTAAAACTACACTATTCGTTGATTTCAGTTACTACTGCTTCTGGCAGTTTAGTTATTCTAACCCTGTTTTCCAATACTTGATTATTTTACTTTTTATACTAATCTTGAGCTGAGTTGAGGGGGAGGCGAGGGGGGGTTGTAATTGCGATACAAGAGACATAGGCGAGTCCATGTCACTTAGACTTAAAATAGTCCATTGCACCTTACCCTTATAATAATCTTACTGGCACCTTACCTTATAATAATCTTACGTATTTAAAAGAATTTTTAATTTTTATTTTTGTGACTTTTATATCCTACAATCACAGTATAGGGGTGGGTATACTAACTTTGTCATTCCTTGTGTTACGCATCGAAATATCAGTCGGGGACTCCATAAAATTATTATTGACTCCTGGTAGATTCTAACACATTCTATGAATGCCCGCCCGTCTGTCTGTAGAAACAATAATGCAGTCCCAGCCAAAAGAACCACCCCCAGAAATTTGGCACGATTATGTCTTATGTTCATAGGCTGCTCAAGTTCGTCTATGGGTAAAATTGGACCAAGAAGAAAAAAAATCCCTTTGAAGAACTAAAACTGCCCCAAAAAAACATTTTTTTAAATACTTTTTTTTTTTTGTATATTTGATCAATAAATGAAACATCGACCTGCAAGGGGATCAGAAAAGTCAACTTTTTTTGCACGCCCCTTTTTAGGGGAATGTATATAAAAAAATTATGTAAATATTCATAAAATTGTATTACTTAAGCACAAAAACAATAATTTATCTATTTGACAACATTAATCACAAGGGGGAAGGTGTCCCAAATCGTCTTTTACCAAACCCCCTCCCCCTAAAAAACACCCCCCAAATTTTCAAAGATTCGGCACAGCTGAATTTACTACTTTGACTTGTTGTGGATGGTTTTTAATTATTTACATCACGTCAAAAAAACTAACTAAAAAAAATTCCCTTAAAGTAATTATTCTAACAAATTATGTGACATGTTTAAGTATGGCTTTCACGATTTAATTGAGACTTTGCAAGATTTCTTTAGCTAGAAGCTATAAAAAAGGATCAATAATTGCGTTTTTGTCAATTTTCGTAAAAACCTGAAGCGATAGAAATAATTTCAAATCAGAAAAAAATCGGTTAATCGAACCGGTTTTTAAATAAAAAAACGCAAACAGGTTTTTCAAAAATTCCGGTTTTCCCAACTATTCAAAAACCGGTTTTTGAAATATGTCGAATAGTTGACAATTCTACTAAGAACGTAATAACCAGGGCAAGGAAGTTCATGCACTATAAATCGCGTTTTTAGCGCTAAAAATATGTATCAAAAATTTAAAAATATGCAGTAAAAACTAAAAAAATATGCATTAAAAATTGGTTTATTTCCATATTTATTCATAAAAATTGTAAAACATAAAATTCAGTGGTGCAAATTTAGCCTTATCTCGAATTTCGAAAACGTTGAGGTCGGGAAAGTCGCTTTTTAGGATCGATATTAGCACACAAAAATATTGGACCTGTAGGACAATGTATTTGGGGTCTTTTTTTGACTTCAAAATCGGAAAGTTTCAATTCAAAAAGAAAGCCAAAACCCATGGTCCTACAGGTCAAATATTTTTGTGTTAATATCGACCCCAAAAGGTAACTTCCCGACCCCAACATTTTCAAAATTTGAAAAAAGCTAAATTTGCTCAACCCTAGTGTGGACATTTTCAAATACGTATTCGGATTTTTTCTTATTTGAATATGCTTGCCCCCAAATCGATGCGCAATTAGGGCCCTTTTATTGGAAAAACAAGAAAAGAATTACATAAATTCAGTTTTTTTTATCTCATTGTCAGTGCAGTTAGATAAAAAAATAGAAACACTCCTTTCCGTACTTTAGATGCAGCCCTTGACCAAAATTACTCCATAAAAATTATATAATATTTTTCCCGGATTGTGCACTATATTGCGCAACTTTTTGCTTAAATTTTTTGAAAAGAAAATTTTTTTTGTTTCTTTTTTATCAAAATAATGCATGAACTGATTTGCAATTTTTTCATGAAAAATAGCAAATTTCACAAAAAAAAAAGATTTGTTTTAATAAATATTAAAAAATATGCAAGAAAATATGTAGTTTAAGCAAAATATGCAAAAACATGCATTTTCATCAAAATATGCAAAAATATGCACTAACAAATCAATGCCATTTTTAAGCAAATTCGATGATTCGCGAAGATATATACTTTAAGTTGTTCTCAGCCTAACGACAACAAACATGTATTTACATGAACCCCCTTGCCCTGGTAATAACAAATAAATCAGGTTATTAAAAATAAATCATACGCACTGTTTAAAATTTAAAAAGCTTATTCATGTCGTATGAGTAATAACAGCTAAATGATTTAATTTAATATTAATCATCCGCACTGATGAACTTTAACTTTTTAGCATTTTAATCAGTTAAGGCACTTTTGAATTACAAATTTTTTAAATATATTTAACTATTTTCCTTACATAAAAAATGGAGCTCTGTAATATTTTTTTTTAATATTTGCTGGTATAATGTTAATTATTTTGAAAACTACAAAAACAATTTAAATTTAAAAATCTGTTTGAAGTAATTTTAAAATTTTTGGGTAATTCCAAAAATTTTCGCCCCACTGTTCGGAAACGTGCTTGTGGACGCCACTGAGAATTTGGCTCATAGATATCCACGTTTATATGAGATATGTTGCATTTTTGGATTTTCAAAATTTGCTGTAGTTTTCAAATTATCGCGGGTTCGACTTTTTCAGCAAAAGTCAGAAAAATACATGACGTTTAACGTGCTCTAACTTTTTAACTAGTAATCCGATTATCACAAGTAATGGCTCATATGAAAGCTTAATTCTTCTTCTTTTAGGAAATATTTTCAAAAGCATACGGTTTTTTTCAGAAGTGTTGCAAAAATACAAAAACTTTTTTTTTTGCGAATATTTAAAAAAAAACATCTTCGATTTTTTTAAAAAAAGTTTGGTGATAAACAATACTGTTTTGTACAACATATCCAAAATTCAGAGTGGGATCACAATGGGATCAAAAAATATTCTGGTTTTAGTACGAAGTTCTTAAATTTTACCTTAGAAAATTAAAATTTTATGTTTCTTCAATATAAAAATTTAAATTTTCAAAGAAAATTATACTATTAAAATTTTGAAAAACACTCAAAACATTAGAAATTTAAATTTTCTAAGGGAAAAATATGAGAACCTCGTACTTAAAACAGAATAGTTTTTGATCCCATGGAGATCCCACTCTGAATTTTGAATATGTTATACAAAACATTGTTATTTTTCACCAGAATTTTTTTAAAAAAATCGAAGTGTGTTTTTTTAAATATTCGAAAAGAAAAAATGTTTTTGCATTTTTGCATCATTTCTGTAAAAAAAACTGTGTTATTTTAAAAATTTTTTCTAAAAGAAGAACCACATGAGCCTAAATTTGTGAAAATCGGGTCATTGGTTAAGAAGTTACAGCTCTTTAAACGTGATGTAATTTTCTTACTTTTGCTTAAAAAGTCAATCTTTGACCCGCCATAATTCGTTAAATACACCAAATGTAAGAAAACGATATATGGTACATATATCATATTTATGAGGGGCTATCTATGTGTCAAAGTTCAAATTAATCTGAGACACCATTTCCAAAAATGACTAAAATTTGAGCTAAATTTGCTGGAATGGCCCTTTTGTAGAAAACCCAACAAAAATATTAAAAAAAAGACAACATGGGCTTTGGTAAATATTTTAACAATTTACATTTAGTTTTTTTATAGAAAATTTCTAAAAAAAAATAAATAATTCCAATATATGATTCATAATTCTTTTAAATAAAATACTTGTTGTTGAGACATTCATTTAAAGGAATCTTGTCAAGTTCTGAAATATTTTTTCCATAGAAAATTAAAAAAAAAAAAATTAAATACTCATGCGAAATTAAAACTGTATTCATATTTCTTTCTCAGATCAAATAAAATTTAAATGTTTGCCCAGTTTACGAATTCTTTGTCCATAGTGTTTTTTAATACTTTCTTACAAATTCAAAAATATAATTTTCTTTTTTTGCAATAAAAGCAAGAAATAATAATAAATTAAGTAAGAAAATTGTGCAAAGAACAGAAAAATAAGTAAATGGTTATATTTAAACCCTCGTTTTTTTCACATGAACACTCTGTCGTAAAAATATTCAGAAGTATAAAAACCTTAACGGCAAAGTAATCTCTGTGGTTAAAATATTTTCGACTTATGCTTAACAAATAAAACAGGATTATGTCCAAAAATGTTCAAAATCTTGCACTTATTGTTAGATCCAAATTTTTACGAAAAGAAAAAAAAGTCACTAAAAATTTTTGTAAAAAAAATTTGATTTACACTCAAATAAAAAAAAAAAGTATTTGAGTGTATATTGTTTCGAGTTACAAAAATATGTATGTACACTAGAGCGCAGTGAATTGTTCGGAGCAAAATTTTTGACAAAATCGTCTACGATATTTGGAATCTGCATTAAATTCTAATAAAAAATGCCGAACAAACCATGTCACAAAAATCAATTTTGACCCCACCCCCCCCAATTTTCAAAAATAGTTTTGTACGATATACTTTTTTTTATTAACATATTATGAAAGTATGATATTTTTACAAAAAAATCAGTCGTCACTTTAATAGGACACAAAAGTCTACTATTTTTAATATTTTTTTTTTTTTAAATTATGCCCATAAAAAAAGATTTTTTTTTTTTTAGTTTTTAATAAATGATTTTAGGATTTTCAAATTGTTTATCGATGTACTTTGAAGATCTACACTCAAAAAAATACGTTAGTAGATTTACTATTTTTTTTTTGCTAACGCTAGTTAGCTAACTTTTAGCAAATTTTTAGTTGAGATTAGCATGTTAGCAAAAAATTCTTGTAAACTTCATTTAGCACATTAAAAATTTTAAACAAACTTTGAACTAATTTCTTTTGCTAAATTTGAAATTGAGTTGACTACATTTTTACAAGATTTTTTGCTAATATTAGCAAAATAAATGGTAAATTTTTTTTTATTTTCAGAAAACTTAAAATGGAGCTATCTCGGAAACTAAGCCAGATAGAGCAAAATTGAGGCCATTTTTGGTTCTCGGGCTAGTATCGCCGGTCCTCTTCACATGTGTGGACCCTAATGGGCCCTAACTTTGGATCCAAAAAAGTTAGCATTCCCGAAAATTTTAAAATGCTCATATCTCGGTAAATATTGCCGACACAACAAAAAGTCCAAAAGCGTTTTTAAGCTCTCAGCACGTAGAACAAGACCGCAAAATAGTCAAAAGCTCTCCGAGTAATATTTTTGAAGTTTTCGAGTTTTTTAATTCTTAAGACCCCAGTGGTCCCCTATAATCACGTATCTCAAAAACTAAGCAAGGTAGAGCGAAACGGACACAAATTTTGGATCAAAAACTATGACGATTTTTAAGGAACCCAACTAGGTCTAGGCCCATCGGGGTCTGGACCTATCGGGTCCGAACCAAATGGGGTCCTCAGATGTGTATAAACTAAGTTAAAAAAAAAAAATTTAGTTAACTAATTATTGGCAAAACATTTTTGCTAACTTTAGCAAAAAAATTGTGGGTTTAAAATCAGCAAATTTTCTTGTAGGTTTACAAGCTTTTTTGCTAACATTACAGTTTTTTTTTTTTGAGTGTATAACTCCTTAAGTAAATATCGGATTATAATAACCAAAATTGAAATCGAAAGCTAAAATCCTCTACTTCAAACGAAAAAGTTCAAAGAAATTGTAGCAATAAAAGAGTGAATTTTTAATGCACTCAAAAATTTTAGTTGCATTTAAAATTAAATTTTGTATTGAGAATTTTTTTTAACTTTCCAGTTTAAAGTATAGGATTTTAGCTTTCCATTTCAATTTTGATTTTAGAAATCCGATATTCACTTAAGGAGTTATGGCTCTTTAAATTATATTGATAAACAATTTAAAAAACATTTATTTACAAAATTTTTAAAAACAAAAAAAAAATCTATCTTTTTTTTTTATTTTTATATGGAAAAAAATTATCAAAACTTAAAAAAAAATATTAAAAATAAAAGATCTTTGTGTCCCATGAAAATGATAACTGATTTTTTCTCTTAAAATGACAAATTTGAATAATATGTTAATTTAAAAAAAAAAATCAAAAGGGATAAGAAAAGTTGACGAAAATGCACTCAAAAAATGCATTTGCATATAAAATACAATTTTTCAATGACACAATTTTTTAACATTTACGTTTAGTGAAGAGGACTTAAGCTTTCAATTTCAAATTTGATTATAAAAACCCGATATTTACTTAAGTAGTTGTAGCTCTAAAAACTACACCACTTTTTAATTTTTTGTGGATTTTAAAAAAAAATAACAAGAAAAAAAGTTAAATTCGGGCTTGCCGAATGTAGTGATACCCTCCACAATTTCAAAAAGATTATTGCTAAAAAACTTTTTTTAAAAGCAAATTACTTTAAAAAAAAAAAAATATTTGAAAAAAAAATCCGCGAAAAAAAATCCGCGATTTTTTATTTTTTTTGCAAAAAATATGTTCGTACTTGTTTAAATACCATTTGGTGTTCAATTCTGTTCACATATGTCAACCAAAAGTCGAATTAAAGCATTTTGTATTTTTAGGTTATATTGAATGTACTAAAATGTTTGAGGTGTCCTTACATTTTCGTTCATAACTTTTGAACCGCTAAACCGATATCGTTCAAATGCAACACCAAACTTCTCGGGAGAACTTCCAATAAATGTGTTAAGTTTCAGTCACCTCCGTTTAATATTTTGGCCGTGATCA
Organism: Pegoplata infirma; assembly: GCA_963921195.1. Classification (NCBI taxonomy): domain Eukaryota; kingdom Metazoa; phylum Arthropoda; class Insecta; order Diptera; family Anthomyiidae; genus Pegoplata; species Pegoplata infirma. Next base: position 191,219,571 of record OY992537.1, on the reverse strand, counting down.
CCATTTTCACAGACAGACAGACAGACGGACATCGCTAGAATGTCTTAGAATCGATCGGGGATCATGAATATATATACTTAATGGGGTCCCAGACCGATATTTCGATGAGTTACAAACGGAATGACAAACTTATATATACCCTCTATCACTAAGTGGAGGGTATAAAAATAGCAATTAAAATCAAGTTGTTTGAATTTAATTAAACTGTAAATGGGAACCCTGCAAACATTTGGAAGAAATATCGCCTAAGAGAAATTGCGGGGATATCTTCTTTTTATCGTATTTACAAATCATCAAAGTAGTATATTTTTAAAATCTTCCTTTTATCATTTTGAGGATATTTTAGCAATATTTAAAAAAAAATATTTTTTTTTGTCAATAATAAAGTAGATAAAATCGCCAAATTATCGAAAATGTATCTTCCAGGCGATTTTTCACCTGCGCGATTCATATACGATATCTTCCTTTCATCATACGGATGAAAAAAAAACGAAATCAAAATATTTTATTTGTTGTCAAAAATAAATTTCCATATTATAATATGGTTTTTCTTCGTTTTTTCGCAATAAATGTGAAATAAATCAAACAAAAATTCCTGAAAAGTGATTTTGAGAGGTAAGTAATGATTTGCAGCAAATATATATAAATCTGCACTATTGATTAACTTAATTTCGTTTCTCCATTAGGTCCAGCAAATTTGTGACCAATTTTTGACGCACAACATTTATCAAGATCATGGAACCAATCAAGAAATCATCATTCAAGACAATTTTTTGTAGTGTGGTATCTTTTAAATTATATCTAACAATAAAAACCATAATTTTAAAACAAAAACGGCGACATCTTCTTTTTATCTTCCAAGAACAACATTGCGGATATCATTTAGGGGATTATCTGGCAATATTTTCTAGGTAAAATTTGAGAAAATCATAAATTTATCTTCCAAACGATTATCTGGCAATATTGCCCTTTTATCTTCCAGAGGAATTGCTTTCGTATCTCCTGGACGTATCGCTTTCGGGACACGATTTCTACTAAAAGGTGTTTCTTCCGCAATACGAAGAAGATATCCCCCGCAATACAATTTATCTTCCAGGCGATACGCTAGCGTATCTTCTTCGTATCGAAATGCTTGCAGGGAATGTCTAAATGGCTTCTTAGAGCATATGCCTTCATAATTAAAAAAAAATCTGAAGACCCAAGTCCAGATTTTTGTTTTTTAGCGCCCTCTAGCGGCGGTTTGGAGCAAAATAAATATTAAATATGGATTCCCCGTACCCAGGTACACCTCTCAATACAAAATAAAAGCAACATTTATTAGTAAAACAATATACTCTAAATAATAAGCCCAGCTAAAAAAGTCGTATACGGTGCAAAACTATTTTTGAAAATTGGGTGGTCAAAAATGATTTTTGAGACATTGTTTTTTGGCATTTTTTCTTAGAATTTTATGCAGAATCCGAATATGCTAGACGATTTTGTGAAAAAAAATTACTCCGCCCTAATATACACTAAAAAGATTATGTCATTAACTGTTTGTAGTTTATTTAAAAAGTTTTACGTTTAGTCGTTTTTAATAGAAAAAACATTTATTTGATGTTTAGTTTTTATTAATGACTACTTCTGTCCTTTGTTTCAAAAATAACACACTAAAAAATAAAGACTTTCATTAACATTTAATTTTTAAAGTCATTTATTTTTGTTCTGTAATAAAAACTACTGATTATTCTTTAATTTTTTAATTATTTGTGTAAGTAATTTTTTTTTAACTGTTGGTAGTTTTTAATGAGGTAATATTAGTTTTCACCTACAACAAAAAAAAAATCAAAAAATCCTAGAAATATAAAAACTTTGTATCAAGTGAGTTTGGTACGATGGGTAGAGTGTCTGGCCAGAATAAAGTTGATTGCGGGATCGATTTCCCAAAATTTTATTAAAATTTTTTTAAAAATACGTCAATAGAAAATTGTAGAAAAAAAACCTACGAAATCATTAATTTTTAACGTTTTTGTAGGTTATTTTTTTGGAATTTGTTGGTAAAAATAACAGAACTATCATTAATTTTTTATGTTTTCGTAGGTTATTTTTTTCGAATTTGTTGGTAAAAAAGAATAAAAAACAAGTAGAAAAGTTAAATTCGACTTTGCCGAATCTATGAATACCCTCCACAATGCATTTTTTTTGAAAGGGTTGTACATTTTTTAACGTGAAAAAATTAACAATTTTGATTAGAAATATTTTATTTTGAGTAAAAAACTCTTTTTTTGTCATTTAAAAAAAATAAAAAATACTATAAGTGTAAAATTTTTTTCGAGTGTAATGTTTTTTTTACTGTAAAAATATTTCTGAGTGAATGCACGTACGTATGTACACAAAATATTGTAATTTTTGTAAATAAAAAAAAAAATTTGTGTACATTTTTTGTTGAGTGTAAAATTTTTTTTTGAGTGTAAAATTTTTTTTGAGTGTAAATTTTTTTTCGAGTGGGGTTTTTAAGTTACCAATGCTTTTAAAACTAAACAAGTTTAAAAAGCACTGCTTAAAATTTAAACAAGTTTGAAAAGCATTGTTTAGTTACCACCAATGCTTTTTAAACTTGTTAAAACACGTGGCATTTTAGATGAAACTAATTTGAAATTCAGGGTTTTGCCTATAACTTTAGAACCACAGGACCGATTGAGCTGAAATTTTAAATCAAACAGACCCGGGGAACGGCAAAGATACACGCTAAGCTTCAGTAGTCTCATTATTGTCTTTCGAAAGTTATCGTGTTTTTATCTCGTAAATTCGCGAAACACCCTTGCCGAAATTTACTCTTTTGCTCATAACTTTTGAACCACTGGACCGATTTGGCTGGATTGCAATACCAACCTGACCAGGTAAATGACAAAACATATATGCCAAACTTCAGTAGCCTCTGTAAAGTCTTTCAAAAGTTAGCGTGTTTCTACGGACGGACAGACAGACAGACAGACAGACAGACAGACAGACAGACAGACAGACAGACAGACGGACGGACGGATGGACGGACATCGCTAGATCGACTTAAAATCGATCGAGGATCATAAATATGGGGTCCTAGACCAATATTTCGAGGTGTTACAAACGGAATGACAAACTTATATATACCCTCTATCACTAGAGTGGAGGGTATAAAAAATAATTTTTTAAATGTTTAATATTATTTATTTTAGAAAGTTTTGTCAACAGTAAAAAATAAATGTTGATGTTTGTTAAAACAAATGAAGGGCTTACTGTAAGAACTTGATAAGCAACATTTTATTTTTTCGTGTTTTTCGCCTTCTGCTGATGTTCCATTGACAGATTTTTGGAAGAAGCCTTGCTTTAACCCTTCGTAGAAGTATATTGAGAATAAAAGTTCTGCAAAAGTACTATTTTCTACATTATTTAAAAAGTTTTAAGGTAAAACCCCCCCTAAAATGAGTTGCTGCTTATCGAGTTTTTACAATAAGCCCTTCAAATGAATAATTACTGGTATGGTTTTCAATTGTTTATTCACTGGTTGTAACTGTGTTTTTCATTTGTTTTTGCCAATAAAATATTTTGAGTGTATACATTTTTTTATTGTAATATTTTTTTAGTTAAAAAAATACTACATATAAATTTTTTTGCTTTCTTTCGAAAGAAGTTGCAACTCTGAGAAAATCTACTACAGTGTAAGAAATTACAACTGTGTTGGAAAAAGTTAAAAATAGATTCATTAAGTTCGTGCTAAACGTAACATATGGGTAATGAAATGTGATATAATTCCCGTTCGCTTTTTCACCTTAATGTACGTTTAAATAGCTGATCTTAATCTTACACACCTACAGTGACAATCGAAGAGTGCTGACGAAGGAAGGGTGGCTTCTTCCGAAAGCTGTCGACATCTCCACTTAGCCTGTGTTGTCAATTAATTTTTTTCAGATTTTCTCATTGTACAACAAAAATAATTATTTCTCAGAAATAATTAATATGGACTCAAACCGAAATAAATAAAAACTTCAGTTATAAAATATAAAGTCCAACAATATATAAAAAACAGAATTAAAGAAGTTCAGATTAATCAAAAATTCTGTTTGATTTTTATTAAAAATAAAAATTATTTTACTCGAACTTTTTAATATTATCTTTTGAGTAGGTTTATTCTACCTTAGGGTCATTATTCCCTTTTCTTACTTAAACTGTGATATTCTCATAGAATAATTTTTAAGATTTTTTTTTTTCAGTTTTAAATTTATGTTGGTAAGACTTAATTGACACGTGTTCTGAAATTTGTCAGATTCCATTGTCAAGAGTATTTAGCAAATATAAAAGCCCTACACTACAAGTAGCAAGTAATAGTTTTGGATAGTCTTGACAATGGAATCTGACCAATTATTCCAAAAAACGTGTTGATTTAAATGCTAAATCAATGCCAAATTTCCAATTAAAATCATCCGTTATATCTGTAAAAATCAAAAGATTTTTTAAATAAAATCAGCAGACTTTTCACCTGTCTGATCATTTATATTTTTTGTATGATGCATTAAAAAATCGTTTCCGAATACCTTTTTATCTTAGGGTTCAACAACTACTTCTGTTAGCATACATGACATAAAAACCATTCACACTTTTATTTAAGTCATAAATTTAAACAAGACTAAAACGTTAAAAAAAAAATTGAACATAAATACTAAAGTAAAACATACTAGTAGTACGATTTTACCATACATGACGACAGAGACAATCAACCCTCTTTTTTTTGGTGTTTAACACTACAATGTATCAAAATGTGGAAATACAACTGCACCAAGTATGGTTGGAATACCTACATGCCAACAGATACAAAATGTGCACAGAGAGAAAAGATACTAAGAAAACTGATGTGTAAACTCTTACAAACGATGCAGATCTATATGCTCGTAATCTCGATCGAACGAGTTTTCTCCTCAGGCGTAAATAGGCCTTAAGAAACCTAGACTTTGGCACATTTCTAGTACAATAAATTGTAAACCAAAGTTTTCGGATTAAGAAGACAAAAAAAGTAGTCGGTTTATTCTGCGGTAGACTTTTCTCAGTTGCTGTAACAATTTCTCTCTGTGTATACGTACAAAACGTTAATTTTACTATTTTTCGTTCATTTTCAAACAACATTGCAATAAATTTAACAAAAAAATGTGTAAATTATAAATACGAGCAATTATTTAAACTCTACTTAACAAATTACTTTACCGCATATGGGGTTATTTTAAAAATTACGACTTGCAGATATGGAAAATTAGGGAATTCACATGGGTATCGTATTTGTTGTATATGTTGTATGTCCTATCCAAAAACAGGGTTGGTAAAAATTATTTATCACTCATTTGATAATTTTCTCTTAGATTCTCTTCTTGTTAGTATACTTGAAAATAGCACACAAAACATATGTATAAATGTTGTATCGTCATATCGTGTAAGTGTCGTATTATTAATTTAAAGTTTAACCAACCCTGTTTTTACATAGGACATACAACAAACAACACCAAATACGATACCCATGTGAATTCCCTAAATGTATGTACGTTGTACATAGTATCCAAATACAATATGTATCTACAAATTCATGTACATAAGTGTTAAATATTTATTTATTTGTTTTGTTTCTGTAGTTTTTTTTTTTCATGGCAATATACATAAAAACCTTAAGTAATTTAAATATTTTATGGCAACAAAAAAATATGTGTCATATAATGATAAACATTCTTGTGGTAAATTGTGATTTAGTATTCGTATTATACAGTAAATGTTGCAAGGGTGAAAATTTAAGTAGTAAATATCATTATTTTATTTAACTAAATACAAAACTAAAAACTTATTTAAGTCAATTACAAGGGGTTGCAAATTAACACATTGTATTTTGAGCTGATAAGAAGATTAGAAAACTTATTCACGCCTCTGAAATATGTGTTACAGCATTTACCTTTTGAATTTTCATTAAGCAAACCTAGTAAGTCGACTTAATTTTGAGCATACATATTCCAGCCAATTTCTGGCATCAATTAAAGAATTGGAACAATCTTATGGCCAAGTGTTTGCAATTTGGCCTTACCGAATATATTGATACTAGGGATGCCAAATGGGATTGATATTTACAAATCCCTGGATTCAGTATTTTGAAATCATTATCCCGGGATACCGAGATTCTTCGAGATTTATTAAAATTAAACTTTTTTACGTTATCTTTTAAAAAAAATATATAATTAAATATTCAAAAAATTCATAAGTATTTTCATATTTAGAACAGAAAACCCGAAAATTTAGGAACAACTTAACTTAATTGGACTGGTCCAAATTTTTTTATATCCTACAACCGAAGAATACGTGTATAGTCGCTATATGTGTAACACAGCGAAATATTTGTCAATGACGCAATAAAGTAAATAAATTATTGATCTATGACCGATTTTAATGGATTCTAGCGATGCCCGTCTATCCTCCCGCCCTCATTTGGAAGACACGATGCAGTCCAAACCAAAATAGTTAGACTCCTGTAGTTTTCCACATAATTCCTAATGATCATAAATTCGTAAAAGAACCAAATCGGACAATGGAAAATTTTCCCCTTTTTGGATTTAAATCAACCTCTGAAAAACTTAATTTTTTAATCATTTATTTTGATGCCAGACAAGTTTTAAGCTAACAAATTTCGATCCACTGTTCTATTTTTCGAACAGTAGAGAACACCTTTTTCAAAAAAATATTTATGAATAAAAAAGTCGGGATTTCTGATAAATATGGATACGAAAGTTAAGTCTCATCTTTCTGCAATTAAAAAAATATCCCTACTTGACCACCGCAATTTATACGTTCATGAAATGCAATGCAAATCAGAACAGAAATTGTTTCAAGCAAAAACGAAAATTTAGCAAATTTCGAATTTTCGGCTTTTAATTTTTTTGATTAATTTATTCGAATTGCAATACATTTTGTATTTGATAAATTCTTCGCTATTTGGTAGATTTATACAAAATTTGTATCCATTGACCTATAGCCGAATCGTTTTTTTTTAAGTTTCCTTCCCCCTTCCGATAAATGTTTCCAAATACATTTATTACGCTTAAGTAATAAATGTAAATGGTGTTTAAAGGTAAATGGTGTGTTGGGCTTCTTTTCTCATTAATCCAAGTTCTTCTGTCTTCCTGTCCACTACCATGACGATTTAAGTCCACACATATGCTTCATCAAATTTATCCTCTTCCAAGGGCTGATTCCTCGAAGTTCCTTCATAGTCTGAAAGAAGTAAGAGCCAAAACAAAAAAATCAAGTACGAAATACTGCAGGGCACTGACAAACATTTTCAAATAACCTTTCAAAATGTCCTGTAATTAAACCTACATACTTCCTAAAATCTGTTTCTTCCATATGAAGAAGACATTTTCTGCCACGGGTCCAGAACCTTCGATTTAATAAAGTCCTATTTGCTTTCTCATTTTGAATCTTTATGGCACTCGAAATACTTCCTGATTTACATATAAGAAGCATCCAGGCCCGGATACACGTTGGTCATAATTGCGTTTCAAGGTAAAATTGCACCATAGCGGGATAGCTCGTCCGCATTAAATTTTTTGAAATATAATGTGATGACCCAGTCTCAAGAGTGTTGTTCGATGAGAACCTAAGGTACTTGGCGACAACGGCTGACTACCTTTGATCGTATATTTATATTTCCAAGTGCCTTAAAATCTGCTTGATTATTAATGTAAATAATGATCTCACTAAAGGAGTAGATCGGTCTCATCGAAAAGAGTCTAGCTTCCTCTGACACTGTATACAGTTCCGCCCGAAAAATATTACAACCGACCTGCAGCCTTTAACTATACTCAATTCCTAGATCCTTACTCCATCATCTCTTACCTGTTGCATCTTTGATCCACCGGTGTACCCTCAATTTGATGTTCCCCCACTGGTGGTTTTTCCCAGAATTCCCTAAAAGGTATTTCAATTTTAAGGCTCCCAATCCATACAATCTCATTTCATAAAAACTATATAATGAGTAATTCGATTCGGGATTTCGGGATTTAACGTTTGGCATTCGTAATTGATACCCTCCACAAAGTAAAAATGATTATAGCAAAAACCCTTATTTGAAAATTAGATTTAGTTGAAATCGGTAAAAGAAATTCATTTTGACAATTTTTTTTTTTTGTTTAAATAAAAATTTTCCCGGAATTTTTGGTGAAAAAAAATTACTCGAAAAAAAAGTTTGTTTAAAACATATCGCTGTATTCGTTATATCATGCTTTATATTGTATCAAAAATCCTTATAAATATCTTTTTAACTCACCGTTTGGGAAGAGGACCCGCCATTTATACATTTTCTATGTACCGACCTTTTTCAATGAAAAACCAGTTTCAATTATAAACTTTAAACGCGTTTTCTGCAAAAACAAATATTTTGAGTTATGACACTATTCAAGTAATTGAGCGATATGTCTTTAACCCATTGACGATCACAGGCAAGTATACTTTCCAATCGGTTTTTGGCGATTATATTTGTTCTGGTAAAGATAGGGCAACAAAAGTCTAGTTTTCAGAAAATCTCTAACTGTATCCACTTACTCACAGTAAGCTCCCAAAATTTGTAGAATAAAAATGTATATTTCACGAACAAAAATACCTTTTGTTATCACGCGAAATAGAGGTCATAAAGTCGGTTTAGAGATCCAAATTCTTGCCGAATAACTATTATTGATTTGAAGATCTTAAAAATGACAGTGGTTACCAAATTGCTTTGTCAAGAACTGTATAATCGTCATACGGTAAATGTTTTCACCAATAAAAATAAGGGGAAAGAGGGGGGTTAGTGGTCCAATTTTTTGTGGAATTACTATTATTAGGTCAACGATCAGGAAAATGTAAAGAAAATCAAATCACTTCGGCCGAAAATGTATGGTCGTCAATTTCTGAGCTTCGCTTTGGATGCAAATTTAAGATCGTGATACCAATTAGAACTGCGGACCGGGCGAAACAAAATTTTGAGGGTAATTAAATAGCGAATTTAATTTGTTAGGAATACTTCCGCTGCTCCTATGACCGGACTGGAATCCTATTGTGGGATGAGTTTGTCCATCTTCACGACCATGCCCAGCAAAACTTTGGTAATGGGTAGTGATTATATAACACATTACCAGGTAATGCATATATCTTATTTGTAGCATTATTTTATGATGTCTTACCAAACATTTGTTCCACAACGTATTATTTTTAAGTGAAAAATAATGCATTACTAATAATTTGCTACGTAACGCATGATTATTGGAAAAAATGTATTTCAGATTTGTTATTTCTAAACATTAAATCATGGATGACTTATATTTGGTTACATTATGTATTATTTGAAAGTTTGAAATAATGTATTATTTATAATTGGATGCATAATGCATTACAATAACATAAAAAATAACTATTTTATAAAAAAATTCATAAGTTTAAACTAGAGATGGGCTCACGACAGGAAATTTCTAACGACACACACTCACGAGCATATTTTATCTACTTACACTCACTTACAATCACGTGAGTAAATTTAATACAAAATTACTTTTTCACTACTCGTAACACCTTATATATTATCTTCTGGTATGCTATATTATTTCATTTCTCGTAACCTATAAAATATCATATATTTTACTCCTTACTCGTATTCTTCGTTATAAATTTATGACTTATTTTATACCTTACTGGTATTCTTTGTGATAATGTGGATGCATTACTTTAAGTCTCATCGCCTGTTAAAATCATCAATGCTGCAATGTATAAAATAAGAGATCCTATACCTTATTTTATACCTTATTTGGTAATCTAAGTTTTGCTGGGTGATAACGGTTTTGGAGAGAGCAGACTTCTTAAACTTGTGAGAGGGAGTCTGCAACAATCCAAAGCACTAATCGCGACACTATGGTATGGGAGGTTTAAAAAAAACAGCCTTAATGTTATTTTTAAACAGCTATAAAAAATAAATACGCAATATTTTTTTATTCTGTTTTTTTATTTTAATGATAAATTATTGTAATATTTTTAAAATTTTATAATACAAAATTAGGTGAACTGAAATTGCCACTCAATTGTAGAATGCTTTTTTTATAGGAAAAAATCGGCTGCAGTTGTACAGCTGAACCGATTTTTATAATTTTTTTTTGATTTGTAGATTATTAAATTCTCTAGTACTGATCGTGGACATTTTTTGAAATTTTTACCAAATTGTGTTTCTTATGAACGAAGAAAAGTAAGTTTCTTATGTTTATACTAGCGTGCGCAGGGTTTCGTTGCCCGTAAATACAAAAAAATTTATAATGATAAAAATGACCCATTTTTTTAACTTTTCGCTATGGAATCTTTATATATATATGTCTTAAGCCTTTACCAAAACTGTGCTTATGATGATCACAACACTTACAATAAAATACCAAATACATCAGTTGATATAATAAGTACTACGTCAACTTTAAGACGGTCTTACGTTATCAAAAAAAAAAACATTGATTTATTAATTTGAGCAAAAAAAAATTGAGTAAATAAAACTTTAATGAAAAAATTTTGTAAAAATATGAAAAAATATGTATGAATGAAACAAAAAAATTACTGAAAAATTAATTGATAAACAAATTTTAGTACAAAAAAAATTTAGTAAAAAAAAATGAAAAAAAAATAAATTGAAAACATTTTAATTTGAATTCGTTCCCAGTTTCATACCATTTCGTTCCCTGTTCTATTCCATTTGGTTCCCTGTTCCATTCAGTTTCGTTCAATGTGGTGTTCATTCCTTTTCGAATAGTATCCGTTAAAGAACAAAAGAGTTTCTAGGGATAAGATCATAAAATTAAAAAGAATCATTTTGCCCCTTATTTTGTTTCAGACAATTTAAAAAGTACCCCCTTAACTCCTTAGGAATCAGAATTTAAAAAAAAATTCTTATTTCAAATAATATGAAAAGTACCAAAGTGCTCGCTTTTACTCCCTTAGAATCGAAATTTCGAAAAAGTATGTTTTTCCGTTAGAGTATCCTACATTCGAAAAAGTACTTTTTCATAATTTTTTGCATTGTTGTTTCCAACAATTTTAATTTTTTTGTAGGACTTTAATTTAAAAAAATATAAAAAGTACCAAAGTACAATTTTTTACCCCTTTTTACCCTTAGGAATCCGAATTTCCAGAAAGTACTTTTTTTTGGGAATGTTTTTCCGTTAGAGGATTCTACATTCCAATTTTCGAATTAATAGGATTTTTTTTTAGAAAAAATAAAAAGTACCAAAGAACTCGTTTTTTTACCCCCCTTTGAATCGGAATTTCGAAAAAGTACGTTTTCAGAATTTTTTCCGTTGTTGGAAGCACCATTGCAAATTTTAATATTTTTGTAGGACCTTAATTTCAAAAAATATAAAAAGTACCAAAGTACCATTTTTTACCCCTTTTTACCTTAGGAATCAGAATAAAAAAAAAATTCTTTTGGGAACGTTTTTTTTTCGCTAGACGATCCTACATTCCAAATTTCAAGTTTCCAGTACCATTATTTCAAATAATATGAAAAGTACCAAAGTGCTCGCTTTTACTCCCTTAGAATCGAAATTTCGAAAAAGTATTTTTACAGAATTCATTTCTGTTGTTGGATCCTACATTCCTAATTTTAAGTTTTTATGGCCTTTATTTAAGAAAATATAAACAGTACCAAAAAGTAATTTTTGGTAATTTCAAGTTAATATGCTCATTATTTAAGAATATATAATTCCCTTTTTTAATTAATTTCCTTAGGGATCAGAATTTCCAAAAGTTATTCTTTTGGGAATATTATATTTCGCTAGACAATCTTACATTCCAAATTTCCATTATAATTATTTCAGAAAATATAAAAGGAATTGGAATTTCCAAAAAGTACATTTTTCATAGTTTTTTTCTGTTGTTGGATCCTACATTCCTAATTTTAAGTTTTTATGACTTTTATTTAAGCATGGGATGCTACATTCCAAATTTTAAGCTAATAAAACCATTATTTAAGTATATATACAAAAAAAGTACCAAAATACCTTTTTTACCCGTTTTACACCCATAGAATCATTATTTCAAAAAACCCAGCCTTAGTGGATCTATATTCCGGGAGATGCAGCTACATTCCAAATTTCAAATCTCTAGCTTCATTGGTTTGTGGAACTATAAAAAGAATCAACATTTCCAAAACCCAAGCCTTAGTGGACCTATTTCCGGGAGGTACAACTATATTCCAAATTTCAAGTCTCTAGCTTTAGTGGTTTGTGGAAATATAAAAAGTACCAAAATACCTTTTTTACCCCTATTCCCTAGAATCAACCTTTCCAAAAACTCAGCCTTAAAGGTTCTATACTTCGGGAGGCGCACCTCCATTCCAAATTTCAAGTCCCCATTTCGTTCCCTGTTACATTCCGATTAGTCCCATGTGGCTTTCATTCCGTTCCGAATATGTGCTTACATGCGCTAAAAAACAAAAAATTCTTTGCATTCTTTAGAAATCTTTTTTCGCTAAATAACCCTGCATTCCAAATTTAATGTTTCCAGAACCATTATTTCAGGAATTATAATAGGCACCAAAATACACTTTTTAGCCCCCCTTAGAATCGGAATTTCAAAAAAAGTACTTTTTCAAAATTTTTCCCGTTGTTGGAACTAACATTTTATAATTTTTTTGTAGGACCTTAATTTCAAAAAATTTAGAAAGTACAAAAGTAAATTTTTTTACCACTTTTTACCCTTAGGAGTCCGAATTTCCAGAAAGTACTTTTTTGGGGAATGTTTTTCCGTTAGAGTATCCTACATTCGAAAAAGTACTTTTTCATAATTTTTTGCATTGTTGTTTCCAACAATTTTAATTTTTTTGTAGGACTTTAATTTAAAAAAATATAAAAGTACTAAAGTACAATTTTTTACCCCTTTTTACCCTTAGGAATCCGAATTTCCAGAAAGTACTTTTTTTTGGGAATGTTTTTCCGTTAGAGGATTCTACATTCCAATTTTCGAATTAATAGGATTTTTTTTTAGAAAAAATAAAAAGTACCAAAGAACTCGTTTTTTTACCCCCCTTTGAATCGGAATTTCAAAAAAGTACGTTTTCAGAATTTTTTCCGTTGTTGGAAGCACCATTGCAAATTTTAATATTTTTGTAGGACCTTAATTTCAAAAAATATAAAAAGTACCAAAGTACCATTTTTTACCCCTTTTTACCCTTAGGAATCCGAATTTCCAGAAAGTACTTTTTTTTGGGAATGTTTTTCCGTTAGAGGATCCTACATTCCAATTTTCGAATTAATAGGATTTTTTTCAGAAAAAATAAAAAGTACCAAAGTACTCGTTTTTTTACCCCCCTTAGAATCGGAATTTCGAAAAAGTACGTTTTCAGAATTTTTTCCGTTGTTGGAACCACCATTGTAAATTTTAATATTTTTGTAGGACCTTAATTTCAAAAAATATAAAAAGTACCAAAGTACCATTTTTTACCCCTTTTAACCCTTAGGAATCCGAATTTCCAGAAAGTTCTTTTTTTGGGAATGTTTTTCCGTTAGAGGATCCTAAATTTCAAATTTCAAATTAATATAATTTTTTTCAGAAAAAATAAAAAGTACCAAAGTACTCGCTTTTTTCCCTTTTTCAACCCTTAATTTTTACACCTTAAAATCAACATTTCCAAAAACCCAGCCTTAGTGGATATGTATTCCAGGAGGTGAAACTACAATCCAAATTTCAAGACTCTAGCTTCAGTGGTTTGGGCTGTGGGATGATGCGTGATTAGTATGTCAGTCAGTCAGTCATCAGTCAGTCACGCAACTACTTTATATATATAGATTGGCATAATTATGGCAAAAATCATTATTTTCAAAAATGGCCACGGTAAGTACATACTACACTCAAAATATTTTGTAAGTAAATTCAACTGAAAAAACGTTTAAAATAATCGTTTTTCCTTTTAAAAAACGGACTACTTATATTTCATTTAAAACAACATACTATTTCAGTGATTTTTAAACGTTATTATTTGACTAGATATTCCGTAAAAACAAATGATATTTCCGTTATTTTAACTGTTTACAATTTTTTATTTTGTGGAGTAAAAATATTTTTTTTTTAATAACAAACTACAAAATCCGTACTTCAGTAAAATAATACGGTATAATCAGTCGGAAATAATTTAACTGATAAAAATATTTTTCCGTAAAGTTTGTAGTTCATTTTTTTAACAACTGTTTAAATCGTTTAATATTTTAGGTTCCTTGAAAAACAAACGATAAAACGTTTAAAACAACTTTAACTAAAAACTTTTTGAATAACCGTAAAATAGTTACTGTAAAACTTTTCTGGGTGTAGAGAATTTAATAATCTACAAATCAAAAAAAAAAAATTCATCAAAATCGTTTCGGTAGTTTTAAATGTACAACTGCAGCCGATTTTGTCGTTTTAAAAAAGAATTCTACAATTGTAAACTTTGTCTGGAGGAAACAACGCAACACACATTGTGCGAATGCATTTGGTAGGAACAGAAGACGGTTCGTAGCCAGAAAATTACTTAATTCTGAGGATATAAGACTGGCTTTTCCATCTTCTGTTCTAATTTTTATTTATTGGAAAAATTATAAAGAGTTTGATTTAAATTTATAGATCTTGGCATTAAAGAATCAAAACGGTAGCAGTGCACGACGTTAATGCTAGATCCTCCCTTGTATAAGAAAAATGTCAATTTAAAATTCATCTTGCTAAAAACTGATAACTTGATAAATTTGTAAATCCTTAAGAAAGAAAAATATCTTCTCACAAACCCTAATCGTTATTCATTACAAAATCATTAAAGCCATCTAATATAAAAATTAAGAATTTATCTCAATTTTTTATTTATTATTACAGACATCATACCAACACACATCATACTCTTAACCACAGCATGATGTAAAGTACAAAGAAATGAAAATGTATTCATTTATTTTAAAATTAATTATATGCGCTTAGAAAAGCAACACCATCTAATTTTTTATCATTAAATACACAAAATGAAAAAAAAAATAATCCAACAAAAAAATTACATACAAAATCCCCAACCACAAAGTCAAAAGTCACTTTATACTTGTTTACAAATTAATTTAATTGATCAATCAAAGAGATCAAAAAAACAACAAAAAACAAAAACACTCTGGTACGTAGAGATCAAAGCATTTTCATCTTGTTCTTGTTGTGTTATGTTATGTTGTTGGCAAACAACAGTGTTGTGTTGTTAGCAGAGCAACGAGTGCATTGAATATTTTAATACACTCATAGTGGCAGGAATTGAACTGAGCGGCGAGGCGAGCACCCATGTTGAGTGAACAAAATGAAACATTATTAAAACAACCACATCATCATGCAACTAACAATTTAAAGTAATTGTAACAACGGCAAAAAAACATCAACAACAGCAATAACAACAAATAGTTAAAGCAGCATTAGCAACAACATATCGACAGATGCTTCTATAAAGAAAACATATGTACTATGCAGTTTTTTTGGTGTATTGATAAGAAGAGTTGCCATTTATTTGTCTGAAGCTTTAATTAAAATAGATTTGTGAACTAGAAAATATTCAAATTATTCGTGGTAGGATAAATTAACGAACTCTTTCCATATTTGTCGATCATTAACTAATGAATAAAATTGGTTCCATGTCATTCTGATATCTTCATAATCATTTTTTATATTTCTTGTCTACGTTAAACGTCGGCGACCTAGCTTTCACTCCATCGCTGCTCATGATATTTCATGTGGGGGCTTTCATAGTATATTGACACCCAGTTCGTAACGTCCTCGAGCCATCCTCAGTGAAGGCGCGGTGACTTTTCAGAGTCTCTGCTGACATCCACAAGATATCTTTATGTACTAAGTTGACAGCTGCTTGTAAATGAATGTAGCTTTCTCAAACGTTCCTCAGTTAATCGCCAGGTGCACTCTAATAATTATTTGCTGAATTTCACTGCCATAATGGTACACAAAAAAAAAAAAACTGCCAAATTACTAGGAAAAGTCTCCTAATCCTATTTTTCAAATATTTGACAGTTTTCCATGTTTTTTAACAAACAAATTTGGATCGAAATTTACATTTTTTTTTGTAATTTTACATTTTTTTTGTAATTTTACAATTTTTTTTGCAATTTTAAAAATTTCCAATATAATTTTACAAAAAAATCTAGTAAATTCACGAGAATTAATTGTAATTTTAATTGCTCCAAAAAACTCGAAATTTACAATATTATTGGTAAAAAGCTTGTTAAATTACAAAATTATTGGTAAAAAGCTTGTAAAATTACTAGGAATTTTCGTAAAATAGGAGGTAGCAAAAAATCTAGTAAAATAACGAAACTTCCTTGTAAATTTTATCGTGTCTCAAAATTTGTAAATTTACAATTTTATTGGTAAAAACCTTGTAAAATTACAAAATTATTGGTAAAAAGCTTGTAAAATTACTAGGAATTTTTGTCAAATAGGATATAGCAAACAAAAAAAAGTTACAAGTTACAAGTTTTTCTTGTAGTTTTACAAGGTTTTTTTTAGTGTATGAGGCATTTTGCCCATCGAAAAAGTTTCGGACTTAAAGACATTTTTCCTATAGAAAAGGCCACAGATTTTGACACATTATTTCTTATAGAAAATTTTCTGATTCTAAGATACTTTTCGTAAAAAATTTCTTAGATTCTAGAACATTTTTTGAATTTAAAGTCTTAAATTCTGAAAAAATTTTAAGGAAAGAAAAAGTCTCAGATTCTGAGACATTTTCCGTATAAAAAAAATCTCACATTCTGAGGATTTTTTCGTAAAGGAAAAGTCTCACATTCTGAGACATTTTCGTATAGGAAAAGCCTCGGATTCTAAGACATTTTTCCTGTTCAAAAAATCTCAAATTCTGAGACATTTGGAAAAAAAAGTTTCAGAGTTTGAGACACTTTTCGTATCGAAAAGTCTCAGATGCTGATGCATTTTACGTGTAAAAAAAGTCCCAGATTTCATAACATTTTTCTTAAAGAAAAAGTCATAGATTCTCAGTCATTTTGCGTATAGAAAAAGTCTCAGATTCTAAGACATTTTTGAATACAAAAAGTATCACTTTCTGAGACATTTGTCGTGCAGAAAAAGTCTCACTTTCTGAGTAATTTTGCGTATAGAAAAATCACAGATTCTACGACATTATTCGTATAGAAAAGTTTTTCATATAGAAAAAGTCTCAGATTCTAAAACATTCGCAGATTCTGAGACATTTTTCGTATAAAAACCTCTATGATGAAATTTTTTGTAAATTCTGAGATTCGGAGAGATATTTCGTATTGAAAAAGTCTTAGATTTTGAGAAATTTTTCGTAAAGAAAAAGTCTGAGAAAAATCTGAGAAAAGTCTTCGTCGAGAGAAGTAGTCGAGGTTCAGATGATTCTTACATTATGTAGATTTTCTAAAATTACACAGTGCAGCAGCACATTTAGGGCCTCAACCAAACCAAGACAGTTTGAAAGTACTTTTGTGTAGTAGTAAAAATCTCAAAGGGTTTAGCTTTGTAACGTCTTAAATTTTTTTTATAGCCCACTGAATTTTTCAGTTTTTTTTTCAAAGGCGTTGGAAAAAAGTCGAAAAAACTAATGTTAAGTTTTTTTTTTGAACTTAAAATAGTGTTTGGATGTCTGCAATAGAATTTTATGGGGAACATTTTTCTAGAGTACGCTAAACCTCTATCTCCCATTTTAATGGGTCATTTACGTAATTTTTTTAAGAAATGGCTCAGAAACCTACTAAGACGTGCGTTTACAGGGTTAAAATGTTCTACGATTATTTTCAGCATCAAATTTCACTGGCGGTTACTGAAGGCAAAAAGTTTGACCGGTATACGAAAAATGCATAAAAAAGGTTAATTGTAAATTATCATTAACTTTTTATATTTTTCCTATATTTGTTAGTTGCAATTGTATATAATGTCTGGCAAAATATAAAAAAATTAATGACACTTTACAATTTATATTTTTTCTGCATTTTCCTTATATCAGTCGAACTTTCTGCCGTCAGTAACTCCTAGTGAAATTTGATGCAGAGTATATTCGTAGAAGATTTTAACCCGTTAAACGCAAGTTTTAGTAGACTTTTGAGCCATTTCTTAAGAAAATTACTTAAATGACCAATTAATACGCCAGATAAAGGGTTAATATATTCTAGAAAAAAATTCCCTATCAAATTATATTGAAGACATCCAAACACTATTTTAAGCTCAAAAGAACAGTTACATTATTTTTTTCGACTTTTTTCAAACGCCTTTAAAAAAAAATTTAAAAATTTAGTGGGCTATAAAAAAAATTTGAGACGTTACGGAGCAAAACCCATTGGGGGTTTAACTACTACACACAAGTACTTTCAAACTGTCTTGGTTTGGTTGAGGCCCTAAGAAAGGACCCTTCAATTGTGTCACAGTGTTATTTGAGTTGATGGTTTGCTTTATACGCTCCACGCATGTTTCAATTTATGGTCTGTAAAGTTTAACAGATGTGTCCGATTGTCGATATTCGGCCTTAGTGGAAGTTTTTGAGATATCAGACTTTGCACTTGTCCTCCTTAAACGTTTGCAGTTGCAGATTTTATTCACTTGATTGTCGCTTATCCACCGGCTTACAAATATTTGGCTTAAGCTCCAGCTTAACCTTGCACTGACCTTGTAATGTCAGTTCATGAATGAAAGTTTGAACAAGAATTCTGTGTTTGTTGTTGAAGGGTATTTTTTGTAGCGAACTGCTATTTCATGATCTTTTAGTCGCTGGAGGTTGAATTAATCTGCGATAGGCTCCTTTTTTTAAGATGCTGGCCGTAGTCTAAAAGCTCCTAGAAGTAATATAGGGTTTGGGGAAAGATTCTTTTTTTTTGGGTTTGGGGGAAGATAATTTTTTTTAATCAAAATTTTTTCTCGTAAGATGACGATTTTCAGATAAAGTGGTAGAAGGTTTTGTACTTCTCCTTATCTAAGAACTATTAGACACTCAGCGTGTTTCTCTTTAAGGCAGTGCTAAGTGATTACAGAATAAGATGCAATTAATCTCCAAATCCTATCTTCATTGCTCTACCCTGACGACTACGGTCGTATGCATCTAAAAAAGCAAAGCTTCTCAGTGGGATACTTGCGTTACATAAATGGCCCTAAGTTGGGCGCCATGAACAACCTATCGTAAGCTTATGATTCGTAAGCTTATTTTCAATCGTAAGCTTATGATAAGAATTTAGAAATTTAATATTTCGTGTTTCAGTAACCCCATATAAAACAAAAGCTGCTTGAAACCAGCATAGTTGGCAACCCTTAAAACCTCATAAAATTTATTCATACCATCATCAAACACTTATTAACGAATTAACTAGAATACAAGTAACTAAAGAAGTACATTAGATATGTATCGGTTTTTTTTTTCTTTTCAGCTTCTTCCATTTGTTTTTCTATACTGAATCAAATCAATTGAACACAATTATAGTATTTTGTTCATCTTAAATTAATGTTTTGATTGGTATCACTCAATACACTGTTAACATTGTACTTTGCGTTGTTGATAAATTCAACATTTGTAATTAATCAAAGGCACTTGTATCGACGAATCGAAATAAATTGAACATTTAAAGTTGAAGATGAATGATGGTTAAACATGTGGGTTTTTCAATTTTTTTTATTTTATTTTTTTATTTCAGATAAATAAATTTATTGAATGCATTTTGTGCACTTTAAACATCAATAATGTTTCAAGTGCATTTTGTGATCGTATCAATTGATTTTGAATTAAGTATTTCGTTGCCTTGCCTCTTCCCTCTCTTCTTTTTCTGGTTATAAATGATGTGTTAATAGCGCTGATATTTTGATAAAGTGTTGCTTGATATAATCACAATATTTTGAAAGTTTCTTTTAAATTTTAGCAATTGAAGTGTTGACATGCTGTTAGACATTAAAGACAATTTTATATTTGTTTGTTAAGTTTCAAGTAGTGTGTAAATATTTGAGCTTTTAAAAAATGTTGTTAAATTTAAACTTTATGTTATTACAAAATAGGGTAAAAGTTGTAAAATTTACCAAGACCACCAAAAGTTAGACAACAGTAAAATTAAGCTCTTTTAAGTGAACCATTCCCCCTAGTCCGATTTTTCTTAATTATGAACTCAACCAACCTAGGTGCATAAGACGCACTCCTTCTAAACTTCAGCAGACTAACAATAAGATCATTTGATTTGGTCTGCATTGTGCTTTCTTCAGACAGATGGACATTGCTAAATCTTAGAATCGATCATGAATAAATAATATTTATATTTAATTGGGTGCTAGATCGATGTTTCGATGTGAAACACATGGATCGGCAATGTTAGTATACACTAGGGTGGCTCGATTTTGGGCCTTTCTGTCTGATCGAATTCTAATACCCGCCAAAAATACATATTTTGTTGATGTAAAAAAATTCGAGCATTATTTCTGATTTTAAGTTATCTAATACATATATTTATTTTTACTGGGGGTAATTTTTGACCCCCTACCAAGAAGGGTTAACGACTTTTTTAAAGATAATATTACTACGAAATAATAGTTGGGGTAAAAAACACAGAATACATTTTATACTTGTTTATAACACAAAATTGAAGCTCTTAACTTCAAATATTCTGCGGGTGTAATTTTAGATCGGTAAGGATTCATGAAAGACTCAAAGTTATCTAATAGAATGCCGCGACACCAAAAAGCCGTTAAATTTCCCAAAAATTTAATTTATACGATTTTATTAATCCAAATTATTGATAAAACCAACATTTTCTTGAAAACCGCTAACTTTCCCCAGCAATTCCCGAAAAGTGGCTTGATGAATATCCGCCATATTTTACATGAATTCAGAAAAAAAAAATTATATATTTTAAGTTTTCTTTTAATAAAATTTTTAAAATTTTTTTAAAAAAGGTGTTTTAAGAAACCCCCACTAAAATCATGCCATTTTCTTTGGTATCAAGTTTGAACGGGTTAATAATACCGTAAAATCTTTTAATTTCATATTTAAGTATTTACAAAATGAATAGTTCATGCGAATAAAGACGAATAGACCATTTGTAGAATTTTACAGGGGACAATAAAAACGCAGGAAACGGTTAAAAAATAATATTTTTGTCAACTTTTTGGTATTAGCTTAAAGATTTAGGTCACATCTACCTATATACAAAATTTTAGTAAGGTATTCGAAAGAGAACTTGCCAAAAATTGGACTTCAATTTTTTGCTTAAATGGAAAAAGGGCGAATATCCAAAAAAATGTATTGAAATTTGAATTAAAATGTGTTATTTTGCAGCAGATTTTGACTACATTTTCATGAGACTTGCAAAACTTGACGAACTATGGTTGGTATTTGTTTGTAACACTTTAAGGACTTCAAGGATAAACTTTTTAAGGATTGCCAGGACATGCAAAAAAAATTTTTTTGTTAATTTTTTTTTTAATATTCCTGCCATTTGATGCAGTAGTAATTCTTTATGACACTAAATACATTTTTAGGAATTATAATATTAACCCTTGACTGCATATTACGACGTAACATAAAAGGACATGAACAAATTTTTGTTTTTTATTCCTGACATTGGATGCAGTATTAACACTAAATGTTTGTATGTGCTAAGATTGTTTTTTTTTGTGTACAATTTCAAATTTTTTTTGTTAAGGATGGATATTCGCCCTTTTAGCATTCCACACTTTAAAGTCTTATAACTCAAGAACGGTAAAATTTTTTGCCAAAAACCTTTTCCTTCGGTATCGGTACGTACCGGTATTGAAATGGTTTTTCTTAAAAACCACGTTTTAAAAAAAAAAAATAATAGAAATTTTTTGGTTTTTGTAAATAAAAAATCGTACTCCAAATGCCTCACCGAAGTCTCATAAAAATCAAAAAAATCTTTTGGATTTCAAAAAAATCCATACTTCAACCGCGATGCGAGAGCAAAAGAAAATTATTGATTTTCACGAAATTTTTATGGATTAATTTTGACTCCCAATAGAAACTTTCTGGACCACTTTTGTATAGTATTGTTTTTTGGGGATTTTTATTTAATCCGTGATGTGGGTGTCCAAGGATTTTTTGATATTTACAGGACTTCGGGGAAGGCATTTGGAATACTAGCAGGAGGTTTTCCACCATAGCATAATTTTTTGAAGTGGCTTAACTTGAAATCGTCCATAAAGGTCCCATAATTCGCGAAAAAAATTGTTTGCAGTATTTTTGAAAGTGATCTTGTCTAGATAGGGAATACCCATTTTTCCAAAAAGATAACACCAACAAAAAAAAACTTGGTTGCCTGGAAATAAGATGAAATAAGTAATTTGTTGGGGTTCTTACTTTAAACGCGATGCGGGAGGGAAATGTATTTTATGGAGTCATTTTGACACCCAATAGAAATTTATATGACCTTTTTCAGCTCAAACATAAAAAAAGGTAAAAATCTATACGGCCTTATTTTATGTACTAAAGATATAGGAAAAGCGGTCCAGTGCTTCAAAAATTATGAGCAATAGACTGAATTTCGGCAACGGTTTTTCGTGAATTTTCGAGATAAAAAAACACGCTAACTTTCGAAAAGTATTCCTGAGGATGTTGAAGCTTGGCATATATATTTTCCGTTCCCCTGGCCTGGCTCGTATTGAATTTCAGGTAAATCGACCCTGTGGTTCAAAAGTTATTAAGAAAACCGTGAATTTTAGATTGGTTTCATCTTAAATTCACTTGTTGAAAAAACCGTTAAACCAGATTTAAAAAAATTTATGAGTCAGGAAAATATTTTACAAAGTATTCTTGTCACAAACAAAAATTTTTTTTATACTAAAACAAAAAAACTTACACTCGAAAAAAAATTTACACTCAAAAAAAAATGTTGCCAATTTTTTTTTTTCAAAAATGACTAAAAAAAGTTTTTTACTCAAAATAAAATATTTCTTATCAAAATTTTTAATTTGATTCACGTTAGAAAATTAACTATCAATTTAGAAGGGCATTGTGGAGGGTATTGATGGATTTGTCCAATACGAATTTAACTTTACTACTTGTTTTTACAAATTTTTTTAATAGGAAACATTTCTCAGATTTGAGACTTTTTCTATACGAAAAACTGTCTCGAAATTTGACACTTCTTCTATAGAAAACAACTGGCTCGGAATCTAAAACTTTTGTTATACGAAAAAATGTCTCAGAATCTGATACATTTCGTTACACAAAAAAAACCTTGTCAAATTACTAGAAAAAGTTTCGTAATCCTATTTTATTAATATTTGACAGTTTTCCTTGTTTTTTAACAAATGATTTTCGATCGAAATTTAAATTTTTTTGTAATTTTACAGTTTTTCTTGTAACCCAGCAAAACTTAGATTACCAAATAAGGTATAAAATAAGGTAAAGGATCTCTTATTTTATACATTGCAGCATTGATGATTTTAACAGGCGATGAGACTCAAAGTAATGCATCCACATTATCACAAAGAATACCAGTAAGGTATAAAATAAGTCATAAATTTATAAAGAAGAATACGAGTAAGGTGTAAAATGTATGATATTTTATAGGTTACAAGAAATGAAATAATATAGCATACGAGAAGATAATATATAAGGTGTTACGAGTAGTGAAAAAGTAATTTTGTATTAAATTTACTCACGTGATTGTAAGTGAGTGTAAGTAGATAAAATATGCTCGTGAGTGAGTGTGTGTCATTAGAAATTTCCTGTTGTGAGCCCATCTCTAGTTTAAACTTATGCATTTTTTGATAAAATAATTATTTTTTATACTATTGTAATGCATTATGCATCCAATCTATATATATAAAAGAGTAACGTGACTGACTGACTGACTGACTGACTTATTGACTGATTCATCATCGCCCAGCCCAAACCGCTGAAGCTAGAGACTTGAAATTTGGACTGTAGGTTCACCTCCCGGAATATAGATCCACTAAGGCTGGATTTTTGCCAATGTTGATTCTAAGGGGGTAAAAAGGGTAAAAAACTGTACTTTTGGTACTTTTTATATCTCCTGAAATAATGGTCGTAGAGACTTGAAATTTGGACTGCATGTTCACCTCCCGGAATATAGAACCGCCAACGCTGGATTTTTGCCAGTGTTGATTCTAAGGGGGTAAATAGGGTAAAAAACTGTACTTTTGGTACTTTTTATATCTCCTGAAATAATGGTCATAGAGACTTGAAATTTGGACCGTATGTTCACTAAAGGTGTCCTAACGACTAAGGTAATTTTTCAAAATCACTTTTTAATACGTGGTAGGGTCCTAAATTGTAGTTTTGTATCTAAAAATGAGTGAGCCAAAATTTGGAGACAATCGGATAAAAATAACTCGTGCCGAAAATGGATTGAAGTTTTGTGACACTCTTATCTGATGAAAAAACACGTTTTTTCTAGTTTTTTGAAAAATATTGGTATATGCTATTTTTTGTTAATTTTTTTGTTAAGTAATATGAAAATGGTAATAAATTACCTTTCCAAAAAGCGTAAAGAAATTCAAATCGGATGAAAAATAAGCATTTTACGCATACATGCCCCAGACCATTGCATGGTTTTTAAAGCCAAAATTTGAAAATTTTCAAAATTTTTAGGCGAAAAAATAAAAAAAATAAATTTTATTTTATAATTATATTAAATACATGTTATAGATAAAAACTAACAGATATGGTAGTCTAACTTTTTTTTTTTCATTTGGCGTGGGTAGTGATATAATTTCCGCGGATTCCAAAGAAAATGAGTTTTTCTAAAATAATTTAGCAAATATGGGAAACAATTTTCTGTATTGTATTATACGAAGTGAAAGACATAAATTCTGTAAATTTTTTGAGAATTCGGGCATCTTTAACCCCTTTTCGTCGAGGTGAAATGACAAATTTGAGACGTTATACATTTCTATAATACAAAATATCTGCATATATCCGATTTCTCAAAAGTTACAGAATTTACGTTTTACACTTCGATCCGCACAATAGAGCACAAATTTTCAAAAATTTGCTTAATTATTGTAGAAAAACGCATTTTATTTGGAATCCGCGGTAATTTTATCACTACCCGCGCCAAATAAAAAAAAAGCTTGACTACCATATCTGCTATTTTTAATCTTAAACATGTTTTCAATTTGGTCATAAAGTAAAATTAAATTTTTACTATTTTTTTGCCTAAAAATTTTGAAAATTTTGAAATTCTGGCTCTAAAAACCATACAATGGTCTGGGGCATGTATGCGTAAAATGCTTATTTTTCATCCGATTTTAATTTTATTAGTCGTTTTGAAAAGGTAATTTAGTACCATTTTCATATTATTTCACAAAAAATTTAAAAAAAAATATCAAATACCAATGTTTTTCCAAAAACTAGAAAAAACGAGTTTTTCGTTCTTATAAGAATGTCCCAAAACTTCAATCCATTTTCGGCACGAGTTATTTTTAGCCGATTGTCCCCAAATTTTGGCTCACTCATTTTTAGATACTAAAGAACAATATAGGACCCTACCAGGTATAAAAAGGTGATTTTCGTTTTTAAGGACACCTCTAATGTTCACCTCTCGAAATATAGATCCACTAAGGCTGGATTTTTGCCTGTGTTGATTCTAAGGGGGTAAAAAGGGTAAAAAACTGTACTTTTGGTACTTTTTATATCTCCTGAAATAATGGTCATAGAGACTTGAAATTTGGACTGTATGTTTACATTATGGAATTTAGATCCAGTAAGGCTGGGTTTTTGCCAATGTTGGTTCTAAGGGGGTAAAAAGGGTAAAAATCTGCACTTTTGGTACTTTTTATATCTCCTGAAATAATGGTCATAGAGACTTGAAATTTGGACTGTATGTTAGATCCACTAAGGCTGGATTTTTGCCAGTGTTGATTCTGAGGGGGTAAAAAACTGTACTTTTGGTACTTTTTATATCTCCTGACATAATGGTACTAGGAACTTGAAATTTGCAATTTCGGTTCACTTCCGGGAAAAAAGAGTACTTTTGGTATTTTTTTTATTGACTAAAATAATGGTCATTCAAACTTGAAATTTAGAACGTAGGATCCTTTAGTGAAATAAAAAATTCTGGAACAAGTACTTTCTGAAAATTCTGTACCGTTTATAAAAATTATTTTTTTTAAAAAGTACCTTTTATAAAAAGTACCTTTTATAAAAAGTACCTTTTATAAAAAGTACCTTTTATAAAAAGTACCTTTTATAAAAAGTACCTTTTATAAAAAGTACCTTTTATAAAAAGTACCTTTTATAAAAAGTACCTTTTATAAAAAGTACCTTTTATAAAAAGTACCTTTTAAAAAAAGTACCTTTTATAAAAAGTACCTTTTTATAAAAAGTACCTTTTATAAAAAGTACCTTTTATAAAAAGTACCTTTTATAAAAAGTACCTTTTATAAAAAGTACCTTTTATAAAAAGTACCTTTTATAAAAAGTACCCTTTATAAAAAGTACCTTTTATAAAAAGTACCTTTTATAAAAAGTACCTTTTATAAAAAGTACCTTTTATAAAAAGTACCTTTTATAAAAAGTACCTTTTATAAAAAGTACCTTTTATAAAAAGTACCTTTTATAAAAAGTACCTTTTATAAAAAGTACCTTTTATAAAAAGTACCTTTTATAAAAAGTACCTTTTATAAAAAGAACCTTTTATAAAAAGTACCTTTTATAAAAAGTACCTTTTATAAAAAGTACCTTTTATAAAAAGTACCTTTTATAAAAAGTACCTTTTATAAAAAGTACCTTTTATAAAAAGTACCTTTTATAAAAAGTACCTTTTATAAAAAGTACCTTTTATAAAAAGTACCTTTTATAAAAAGTACCTTTTATAAAAAGTACCTTTTATAAAAAGTACCTTTTATAAAAAGTACCTTTTATAAAAAGTACCTTTTATAAAAAGTACCTTTTATAAAAAGTACCTTTTATAAAAAGTACCTTTTATAAAAAGTACATTTTATAAAAAGTACCTTTTATAAAAAGTACCTTTTATAAAAAGTACCTTTTATAAAAAGTACCTTTTATAAAAAGTACCTTTTAAAAAAAGTACCTTTTATAATAAGTACCTTTTATAAAAAGTACCTTTTATAAAAAGTACATTTTATAAAAAGTACCTTTTATAAAAAGTACCTTTTATAAAAAGTACCTTTTATAAAAAGTACCTTTTATAAATAATACCTTTTATAAAAAGTACATTTTATAAAAAGTACCTTTTATAAAAAGTACCTTTTATAAAAAGTACCTTTTATAAAAAGTACCTTTTATAAAAAGTACCTTTTATAAAAAGTACCTTTTATAAAAAGTACCTTTTATAAAAAGTACCTTTTATAAAAAGTACCTTTTATAAAAAGTACCTTTTATAAAAAGTACCTTTTATAAAAAGTACCCTTTATAAAAAGTACTTTTTATAAAAAGTACCTTTTACAAAAATTACCTTTAATATAAAGTACCTTTTATTAAAAGTACCGAAGGTGCTGAAACAATGATCCTAGAAAATTTAAATATGGAATGTAGGATTTTTCGATGAAGAAAAAAACATTCTGGAAGAAATACTTTTTGGAAATTCCGTTTCTAACGGGGGTAAGAAAGTGTACTTTTGGTACTTTTTTTGTTCCTATAATAATGACCTTAGAAGCTTGAATTTTGGAATGTAGGGTACTTCGGTGAAAAAACATTCTGCTAAAGTATTTTTTTTTTAAAATCCGTTTCTAGAGGTATAAAAAAAGGTGTTTTGATACTTTTTATATTTCATGAAGTAATGATCCTAGGCACTGAAATTTTGAATGCTTTATTTTAGGAAGTTCTGTTTCTAAGGGTCGCGACTGATTGTAAAGGGGATAAAGAAGTGTAAATTTGGTTATTCTTATATTTCTTGAAATAATGGTTCAGAAACTTGATATCTTAAATATAGGATCAACTAGCACAAAATAAAGGTTTTTTGGAAAATTTAATTTTAAGGGAAGAGGTGGCAAATGGCTATTTTTACCTATCTAACTATTAAACTAAAAGCCCCAGAAATAACAGCCATATTTTAAAATTTAAAGTTTTAGGATAAAAAGGGGTACCTGGTAAAAGTGGTGTAAAATGGTACTTTTCATATCTATAAAATAACGACAATATAAATTTTTATTTCTTTAACGCATATTATACGGAGAGGAATGAAACTTGCATGGAACAAAAGGAGATGGAATTGGAAATGAAATGGAGTAGAACGGGGATCGAAATGAAATAGAGCAGGGAACAATATGGAATGATACTTTTTACTCAAATTTATCGTATTTAACTTTATTTATTTCATATTTTTTCTCCCTATATGTTTTTTCACTCAAACTTATTTTTATTCCCATTTCTTTTTTCACTGAAATAGTTATTCACTTTAAATCCAAAAACTTGATATAAGGGCTCGAAAATGGTCAATATCTTTTTTTCACCGGAACGCACATGATAACGTACCAGCGAAGTTATTAAAATTGAATTGTTTAAATTATTCATTGAAATATTATTTTATGAAAGACGTAAACGTCCACAAGTAAATAAAACAAAGACTACCTAGGGGAATTTTTTGAAATAATAGAGTAATCCTGATCCTTCTATTATTCGGTATTCAATACAACCGGTAACGAAGTACCGGGATGGTAAGCTAGTTATAAATAATACATTATTTCAAACTTTCAAATAATACATAATGTAACCAAATATAAGTCATCCATGATTTAATGTTTAGAAATAACAAATATGAAATATATTTTTTCTAATAATCATGCATTACGTAGCAAATTATTAGTAATGCATTATTTTTCACTTGAAAATAATACGTTGTGGAACAAATGTTTGGTAAGACATTATAAAATAATGCTACAAATAAGTTATATGCATTACCTAGTAATCTATATATATAAAAATGGATGTGTGTATGTATGTGGGTATGTATGTATGTTCCGTATGGACTCGAAAACGGCTGGACCGATATTGATGAAATTTTCACGGAATATTCAGAATAGCCCAAGGAGTAACACTGTGTGGTCAGATTCTTGATTTTCTGGCTGTGGGCGGAGGGGCGTGGCAATATCGAATTTTCACATTGCACCACTAATGACATCTATATATAAAAAACGGATGCACCGATTTTGATGAAATTTAAACCAACGATAGTACTAACCAAGTACTAACTATGTGCCAAATTTGACCATGATCGGACAAATGGGCGTAAAGTGCCATGCCCCTTTGTATTGAATTGAATGTTATATTACATGCTCCGCAATAACGCAAAAACTGTTGATTCGATTTTAATTAAATTTTCAGCACTGATAGTGTTAACCGAATGCGGAACTATGGGCCATGTTGTACCACGATTGGAAAAAGGGGCGTAAAATGCCACGCCCTTTGTTCTATACTGGACGTTGTCTGCCTGTTTTGCAATCACTCAAAAACAGCTAAACCGATTCCCTTGACATTTTCACTACATACAGTGCTAACCAAGTGCATATGTTGGCCATATAAGATCGTTATTGGAAAAAGGGATCAAAATTGCACGCCCTTTGTACTATACTGACCACGATTGAACAAAGAGACGTAAATTGCCACGCCCCTTTGTTTTATACTGAACGTTATATCTGCCTGTTTTGAAATCACGCAAAACCGGATAAGCCGAATCTGTCACTACTGATAGAACTAACCGAGCAGAAACTGTAGGTCATATGTAGAGTGCGATTCGGCAAAAGAGTATGAAATCTCACTCCCGTTTTTCAAAAACAAAAAGTTATTTCCTCCTCTTTCGCAATCACACAAAAACGGCAAAACTGATGTCAATGTAATTTGCAGCACAAATAGTGCTAATCGAGGATGCAGCATGTAACTTTAGACTATCACTATTCGATAAAAATGCGGTAAATGACACGCCCCTTTGTACTATAATTAACGTAATGTCTGTCTGTTTCGAAATCAAGCAAAAACGGCTGAACCGATTTTGTTGAGATTTTTCTATAGATAGTGCTAACCGATGGTGGAACCAAAAGTTACTAGCTGGACCCGGACCCGTGCTTTAAATTTGTCTGATACTATATTTAAATTAAGATGCAATATAAACAGTATTTTCCTTCGGGCCAGCAACGCGGACCGGGTATAGCTAGTGTGTTATATAATCACTACCCATTACCAAAGTTTTGCTGGGAACTTTACAAATTGCCGAGATTTTTTACAAAAAAAATCTAGTAAATTTACGAGAATTCCTTATAAGTTTTATTTCGCCGAGTTGTAAATTTACAATTTTATTGGTAAAAATCTTGTAAAATTACAAAGAAGCTCGTGAATACGGGTTCTTCAACACAAAGAGAAGTAATTCCGATATTTGATTTGTTCAAAAGTTTCATTTAAATTGCTAATTTTAATTTGACACACATTAAGTGTGTGTCAATCGAAGGAGTTCTGATAATGGAATGGAGACATCTTCCGAAAGCTGTCGACATCTCCACTTAGCCTGTGCTGTCACTTGATTTTTTTTTCAGATTTTCTCATTGTACAACAATTCTTATTTCTCAGAAATAATTAATATGGACTCAAACCGAACTAAATAAAAATTCAGTTATACAGCTCGTAATTTTTACTAGGAATTTTTATAACATCTCCTTATAAGTTTTATCGCGTCAAAAAAATTGTACATTTACAATTTTTTGGGTTAAAAGCTCGAAGGATTACAAAACTATTGGTAAAAAGCTTGTAAAATAACAAGAAATTCTTGTCAAATAGGAGGTAGCAAAAAAAAAGTTACAAACTTTTCTTTTAATTTATCAAGGTTTTTTTTAGTGTGGGTGAAATTTCTTTCACATTCTTTCTTTATGAAGCATTACTCAAAACTGTCTCATAACTAGCTCAGAATCTAAGACTTTTTATATAAAAACAAACTGTCTCGGAATCTAAAACTTATTAATAGTCAAAAATGTCTCAGAATATTAGACTTTGTCGATACCCAATAAACCAAATGATACCATTATGATATTGCCTCGATATATTATTATTATTATTATCACATGTTATACGAACACGAAAGTGTCTTTGATATAGTTTTCGCCATCGAAATTCCAGGAATGGCAATAGCAAAATCGTCTGAAGTTCAGAAATGATATCATAATTTTACTTTAAGGTGATACCGTGATCGGTATCATACAGGTGATACTATTTTAGCTATCACTTGTTGTTATTTGGTTTATTTGGTAGGTATAATTTCTTGCAATTTTTCTTTATGAAAAATTAATCAAAACCTAAATCGTTTTCAATTGGAGCACTCCTTACAATCTGATAGTCTTTAGATTCTTAGACTCTGAAAATATTTAAAAATCTGAAGTTTTGTAATAAGCAAAATGTTTCAGAATCTCTAAAGTTTTGCGTCTTATGGTGACATATGCTGTTATTGCTTATTGCCACAGACATTTTTATTAAAACTTATTGTTAGTTTATTATTTTTTGTAAAAAAAAATCATAAATATTAAAATTTCCCACATTTTCCACTATTTAACTCATAATTCATTGCTGCTGCCGGATGTTTGGTGTTATAAATTAGTTTTATTAAAAAAAACATACTACAATAAATATATTTTCATATTTATAAATTTCTTTATTTACTAAATTATCAGATAACATGCAGTAAATATTGCATAAAATGGTCAATTTGAAACAAATACCAGCATTTGATCTCTAACCACATGAAAATTAGAGTGGAGTTAAAAATATCTTTAAGACCAAACTTCACAAAAATCTATAACTGAATAGAATCAAAGGATACCCAAAAGCAATTTTAATTTTTACACACTGTCATATTTTAAAATTATATTTTATGTGTTACGGCCACCTCTAATGCGCTGTATGTACATTTATATTACTTTTGCATAAATTAAGTTTTTATTTATGCACTTGTGATTTGTATATTGGATAAATTGTTGGTTTGTATTATTTTATTGTAAATGTTGTTTGGAGTTTTTAAAATCCTCATAATATAAATATGTTTTTATTTGTTAATTTAATGTAAATATACATACCATACTATAGAGTTTGCTAAATTTTTTTTTTTTTTTACATTGTACCCCATTATTGTTGTTAGTTACAATATTATCTTAATAATAATCAACTCTCACAACAGGATATTATGGCTACTGTATGTAGTAGTTTTAAAATTTATTCGGAGTTTGTATGCCATGCATACTCGTGCATAAATACACCAATAATTTGATTAACGAGCACTCAAAGAAAATCTCCTTTAAGACTGTTCATACATTTTCCACAACTTGCAAGAGAATTATCTCAACCGATTTGCATGAAACTTAAAATATGTAGAAAAGAGACAACTCTAATGTTGGGGTGTTGGGGCTTAGCGGCCATCAAAAAATGTCGAAAAAAAACATTTTTTTGATTTTTCAGTCATTTCTTTCTAAGAAACTATATGATGTTTCCATATGAAAAGAAAGGTTTTTTTAATGTCCATCCAACGGTGGTGTAACCTTGTAAAAATTCGGCTTCGTTAAATATTTTTTTAATGAAAATGTGTAAATTTTTGGGGGTATTTATATGAAGACTAAGACCTACGATATCCATATGAATATGAAATAATCTTTATTAAATTTAAGTCGACACATATTTTTTCTTTAGACGATTTTCCTGTTAGTTCGGCAGTTGTCAAAATTTTCCGGAAGGTCCACATTGTTTCATAAGGGGACAACAACATTTTTAAATACTGATATCGCCAATTATCCGAAACACCCCAACCTTAAAATTGTCTCTTTTTTATATATTTTAAGTTTCAGGCAAATCAGTTCCATTGGCGTAGGAAGCCAACATTTCTGGGGGTGGCTAAAGCCCCCCCTAGATTTTTTTTTAATTTTTTCGTATTTTTTTTAATTTTTTCGTATTTTTTTATTAATAGAAAAACCCAGACCTATTCCTAAAGCGTTCCCTTTAACATGCGTCTAGGTGTCCTACAAACAAATGCCCCCCGAAAGCGGTTAAAAATTCATATATTTTTTTTTAAATTTTGATTCTGTAGATTTTTCGGATAAATATGCCAACATTAATCTGGGCGATAAAAAGCTTCAGGCACTATAAATCCCCGGGACCTGATGGTATAATCACGGCTGAGATGCAGCAAGTGTCGGACTATATAGCCCCGTTGCTGTATAATCTATACACAGCATGCAGCAACTGGTCGTATATTCCTTTAAAATGGAGGGAGTCGTCTTTATCCCGAAGGCTGGGAAAAGTTCCCACACAGCTCCGAAGGATTTCAGACCAATTTCTCTTCTTTTTTGTTAAAGACAATGGAACGAATGATAGACTCATATTTGCGTAGAGTGCTTGACCCGAGGTTGCTTTCGACAAAGCAACATGCATACAGCTAGTGTAGATCAACGGAAACAGCTCTTCATGAGCTCGGTGGTACCATCGAGAGATCGCTTTCGGTAAAAGAGTACACTATGGTGGCCTTTCTCGATATAGAGGGGGCTTTTAATAATGTCATCCCAGACTCGATAATTTTGGCATTGTCTGGTCTGGGAGTAAAGCGTGGGATCGTTTTAATGATGGAAAACCTACTTGCCAATAAACGCATAACGACTGAATTGGGAGCGTCCGTCATATCTCGATTTGTCAATAGGGGCACACCACAAGGAGGTGTTCTTTCGCCGCTTCTTTGGAACCTGGCACTGAATTCAATGCTGCTATCTCTAGAAGCACGTGGTTGTCATGTTGTCGCATATGCTGACGATGTTTGATGGTGGTAAAGGGGAAGCATCTGCCTACATTGAGGGACATTCTTCAGGGTTCTCTGAAAGATCTGTCTAAATGGGCAAGAGACTGTGGTCTAGGAGTTAATCCAAGTAAAACAGAGCTTGTTTTGTTTACAAGGAAAAATAAGATTCCTGCTTTTGATCCTATTTCTCTGGACGGCACTGAAATCACCTTCTCAGATGGAGCCAAGTATCTTGGAGTATTTCTAGATAGGAAGTTGAATTTCAGGCATAGTATTGAGGAACGGGTGAGAAAAGCAACGATCGCTTTATATTCCTGTAAAAGGGCCATTGGAAAACGATGGGGTTTTAGCCCTCAAGTCGTTCATGGGATCTATACAGCAGTGGTGCGTCCAATTTTGCTGTATGAAATCATTGCATGGTGGCCTGCTTTAGAAACAAAAGCGAACTGTGTCTTTATCACGAAGGTACAGAGAATGGCGTTGATGTGCATCACTGGTGCTCTTCGTACTACACCTACGGATGCATTAGAAATCCTCCTTCACCTCATACCATTGGACATATGGGGTAGGCAGTATGCAGCTGCGTCGGCAATTCGACTTAAAAGCACGCTGCAATGGATGAGCAGCGATTGTGACCATAGCGCGATCTTGAAGAAGATAACAATACCACAAAATGTGGACTGTGCTCCCTCTTTGAGCCTCTTTTAGCGCCACTTTACCACTATGATACCATCCAGGGAGTTTTGGATGGGGGACTTTCCCGGTAGTAGGGCCACCATAAATTTTTACACAGATGGATCGAGGCTGCACGAACAAGTGGGCTTTGGAGCCTATTCAGAAGAGCTTGGATTGAGCCTGGCTCGAAGATTCTCAGATCATTGCAGTGTTTACTAGGCAGAGATGCTGGCAATAACGGAAGTGGCTGACTGGTTGAGCTACAATATCTTGTCTACAACCGCAGTCAACATCTATACTGACAGTCAAGCCGCGGGCAAGTCCCTGGATTCAATGTTTCTGAAAACAAGATCTGCCCTTAACTGCCGCACGTCTTTAAATGAGATGGCCAAGCAGTTTAACATACGACTCATATGGGTCCCAGGACACAGAGACACTCCAGGGAATTGCAAAGCCGATGAGCTTGCAAGACTAGGAACTACCTTACAGGTTCCAACAAAATTGGAATTTGTTGGTATGCCTCTAGAAACTTGCAAGCAAATCCTACGGCGCTGTTCTGCGATGGAGACTAATCAAAGATGGGCAAATGGATGGACGTGTTTGCCCGGCAATGGTCAGAGACCGGCTTCACTGGGATCTATGGAGCTGTGCGATCTTTCTGATTTGTCGGATGTCAAAATTCAATATCTAAGAAGTTTCATTAGAAGCTCAAACTGGTTTAACGGCAGGGACTAGTAGGGAAACCTATAACGGTCCCGTGGTATCACAATGGACCTCAGAGTCGATGTGTGTAACCTATGGTGGATGCACACAAAAATCATTGGCTAAAAATTTTTAATTAAATCTATTGATCAACATCATTTTCATGAGTCAATCAATGACTTGATTAAAATTTTTGTTATTTTCTTTAAATGTCGAATTACAAATTTTCAACATACCAGATTTTTTTCGCGTTAATTTATTTAAATGCGTTAATTCAAAAATATATAAAATAATCGGGCTTTCTTTTTTTTATTTTTGGCAACATATTGGAAAGCAAATAATATGAATTTTTCATAATATTATCATAAGCTTACACTTCATTCGTTTAACCAATCAATATTTTGATTGACTTTAAATATAATATTGATCAAATTTGTGATCAAAATCGAAAAAATTTTTGATTGAAAAATATTTAATGAATCTCGTATAATTTGATGGTATAACAATGTTCATTATTGGAGGAATTTTAATCAAAAACATTTATTGAATTCGCGTTTTTGTTGATTGAATTCATTTCAATTTCTTTCTGTGTGTGGAAGTAGTGTGGAAGTTTTCTTTTCGACATGGGCCGTTTTTTTTAGCGATTTCCTTCTTTAAACGCACTTCGCCATTTCCAATCTTTGCAGAGTCCTATGTAGAATATTTTAAAATACATTTGGAAAATTTTTAAATACAATTGGACAATTTAAAAACACATTTGGATAATTTTAAAATACATATGAACAATTTTAAAATAAATTTGGGCATTTCTAAAATACATTTCCAAAAATTTATCATTTGTAAAATTTTAAAATACATTTGAAAAATGTCAAACTACATTTGGAAAATTTTGAAATACATTTTGAAAATTTTAAAATACATTTGGGCCGTTTTAAATTAAGTATTCAAAATTTAAAATAATATTTAGACAAGTTTAAATTATATTTGGACAATTTTAAAATAAATTTCGCGACCTTAGGTTAGGTTAGGTTAGGGGTGGCGGAGCTCAAAATTTTGAACTCCTCGCATAGAACGGCTGGTCCATAGCAATACCACATGTTCCTTCAGCGACGAGGATAAAACACGTTAGTCCATGTTGCAAACAATTTAATGCGCATGAGGTCCATGACTGCGATTTCTTCCAGATCCTCGAGTTCTGCTTTGCCCAAAATTTGTTTGCGATGCCTGGCCAATGCGGGGCATTTGCACAGGATATGTTCAACAGTTTCATCCGTATTCGGTTCATCACATCTTCTACAATTGGAATCAGAGATAAGTCCAATTGTTCTTGCGTGGAAAGCAATAAGGCAGTGTCCCGTGACCACTCCCGTGAGTAAACGACATTCTCTTCTGTTAAGAGAAAGTAGGTAACGAGTTCTTTTAAGGTCGTAACGCGGCCAGATTATTCTGGTAGTTCTGCTTGTACTTAACTCTCGCCATTTCCTGTTCGCCATGGAAATACACTGACAATCACTTCTCGATCTGTAGTACTGCATTGGGGGATCGATATGAACAAAATCCCCTACCCCATCTGCGCCCAGTTTTGCAAGCTCATCAGCCTTCTCGTTCCCGTCTACTCCCTTATGTCCTGGAACCCATATTAGAGAGACGAGGTTGTTGCTGGATAGTTTCTGAAGATTCTCGTAGCACTCAAAAACGACTTTTGATTTAATACAAAAGCCTCTTAGAGCTTTTAGTGCAGCTTGGCTGTCGATGTAAAAGTTTATTATTCTCTCCGATTCTCCAAGAAACTGCAAGGCTGCCTTATTAATAGCAACTATTTCAGCCTGGAATATGCTACAGCTCAAAGGTAGATTAAAAGATTTTCGAATATCACAGACGTCCGTAGTAAATCCCGCTCCCACTCCCGTCGATTGTTTGGAGCCGTCTGTGAAAATATTTAAAGCGTCATTTGGAACGCCACGCCAGTTCGACCAAAATTCTCGAGTCGGAAATTCAACTTTAAATTTCCGATCGAAAAGTAGTTTGGGCACCCTGTAGTCAGTGACAACGTTATCCAAATTGTCCATGCTACTGTGTCCAAAATTTCGGCGTCTGAGCCAATTTGACTCTTTGAGTCTGAGGCATGCCTTATATGCCTCACCCTTAGCAAAGACGTCAATTGGCAGCAGATGCAATATCGTGTCGATGGATGCAGCTGATGTTGTTCTTAGGGCACCAGTGATACTCAGACCCATAAGCCGTTGGGCTTTTTGGAACTTACTACGAGTCACCTCCCTCTCTAGCGCTCTGTGCCAGACCATAACTCCGTAAAGTAAGATAGGTCTTACGATGGAAGTATAGATCCAGTACGTGATCCTTGGCTCAAGTCCCCATGTCTTGCCGAACATTTTCTTGCATGCATAATATGCATTATTCGCCTTTCTCAATCGTTCATCGGTATTTTGGTTCCATGATAATTTACTATCCAGAATAATTCCTAAAAATTTCGCATGATTTGAAAGTGGGATTTCAACCCCGTTGACCTTGACTTTTCTAAAATTTTCGATCTTATACTTTCGTGTAAACAATACCTTAGGACAAGAAGGTTTTATTTCCACCTATTTCTTGGTGCAAGTAGAACCTTGTTGTCCTAACGCCACGATTTAGACAATTTTAAAATATATTTGGACAAGTTTAAACTACATTTATATATATATATTTCCTTTTATTTATATAAATTAAATGACAGTATAAATATCTTTAAAGTATATAAAAGTTCATGTTGAACATAGGGCGTCTGTAAATTCTCTCCATTTGGTACGATCGGCTGCTAAAGACTTTACTTGGTTCCATGATTTGTTGCATCTTTCGACTTCACTTTTACCATTCTCACCCAGGTGTTTCGAGGACGACCTGGAAGGCGATGCCCCTGTGGATTACAGTCAAGTGCAGATCTGGTGATTTCATTACTTGGTCTGCGTAATATATGGCCTATCCAAGGCCATTTGCGACGTTTAATCTCGATTTCAATTGGCTCACAATTTGCCATAAATAAGAGTTGCTCATTTGTCACCCAACGAGGCCAGAAGATCCGCAGAATTTGTCTAAGGCAGCGATTGACGAAGGTTTGCAATTTTCTTTGGGTAGATTGTGTTGTGCTCCAGGTAGTACAACTATAGAGCAGGACAGATTTTACGTTCAATATCATCGAATCGGTGAGCCATCAAGCATAGATCATCTGCATAGTCGATATCGTTGAGACGTTCGTGCAAGTTCCAGCGTATACCGTTAGGGGCCTCGGTATTTGTTTGCTCCATTACACCATCTAGGAGGATAAGGAATAATGTGGGAGACAATACACAACCCTGTCTAACACCTGAATTGTGTAAAAACGATTGCGTCTCTTGTCCTTCAGATCTAACTTTGCATTGAGCACCATTGTACAACTCGCGAATGAGGTCGATTATTTTATCGGGTACACCTTTGCTCCTTTGGATAATTTTAAAATAAATTTGGACAATTTGAAAACATAGTTGGATAATTTTAAAATACATGTGGATAATTTTAAAATACATTCGGAAAGCTTAAAATACAATTGGAAATGGTGTAGTTGGGCCATGTAGAGAACGCTATTAATGTGTTGGGCTTTTTTATGGTAATCAATACACAAAATCCCAGCTGCATCCCAAAATACTGATGCCATAACTTTACCAGCTGACTGTTACGTCTTTGGCTTCTTTGGTGAGGTTCGCCATTCGCTATCCACTCAGCTGACTGCTGATTCGTCTCTGGAGTAAAGTGACAAGTCCAAGTTTCGTCCATTATTGCATACCGACGCAAAAAATCCATTTTATCTCGCCGAAACAGCTGAAAGCTGTCCTCACAATCAGAATTATCGATATGTTGTTGTTTTTGGTGCACTGTGAGCAAACGCGGCACCCATTACGAAAACAGCTTTCTCATGGACAACTGTAAATGTAAGAAAAACTTCTTTATTTTTTAAAAATTATTTTTTATCCAAATTGGTTCAAAAAGTTTGAACATTTTTATCTAAACAATATTAAAAAAAATATAAAAATACGATTTTGGTTCAAAAATGCTGATCAGCGATTCTGGTCTACAGATTCTGATAAACATTTTTGGAAAAATTTTTTGGAATTTTTTAAATATTTTTTGCATAAGTTTGGACATGAATTTTGGTGGCCATCGTTGAGCAGGTATTACGACACGAAATTCGAAAGTTTAGATTTAACTGGACGCTTTAATAGAAATAGAATCTTAAGAAATTTGAAAACTCAAAACATCGGGTCCGAGCCGCAAATAAAAGAAATATCGGCAATGAATCCTTGTTTCAGAAAAATTCTTTTAGTGTGAAATCGCGTAATATAAGCAGCTTTATCCAAGGATTAGGTGTACTGGTAAAAACATGTTTATCATAAAATAAAATTTATGTTTATGTTGTATATTTAAACATTCACATTATTATCTGCATAAAATATTACATGTTAAATAACAACTAATATTATGATTTATGTTTTTAATTTTATTATAAATGCAAAAAAAAAGTACATAATTTTGTAAAATAATAATTGAAATGGTTGGTGGAACTAAGATGTGTAAAAACAAATTGTGCGAGACAAAATAATAATTTCTAAAATTATGACAAAAACAAATATTATACCATCCCAGGATCGGATTCAACTTTTGAGTTTTGGGAAATATTTTTTTAATCAAAAATTTTTTTTTAGCACGGAAAAATTTATTGTGTATAATAATTTTTTTCATTAAATGATTTTTTTCATAATGGCTATGAATTTTTTCATAAATCATATGAAAAATTTCATTTCATTTATGAAAATAATTATTTATTTTGTGAATCTTACTTCTTATGAAAGTGTTTTATTAAATGTATGAAGTTTTTCATAATTACAATGCAAATTTTCATTCATCCTATTAAAAAAAAATCATTGGCTGACTTCTTAAATTTTGTTCGTAGATTGTATGATAATTTTCATATCTATGACGAAAAAAATTCTTTAATTGAGGAAATCTTAGAAAGAATCGATTTGCATAATTAATTAAGCCTGTTATTATTCACATCGAAGAAGTTTTACAACTTGAGAAAAAGTCTCCGAAAGTCTCTTCCAAAAAAATCTATGATTCTGGAATAATTTTCATATAAAAGACTTTTCCAATTCTGAGACATATTCCAAATAAAAAAACTTGGGGTTCCAGATCGGTTTTCCATAAGAAAACTTTTAGAATTTATGACATTTTTGATATAGAAAAACTCTCAGATTCTTGTACACATTCATATAAAAAAATTTTCATACTCTGAGGCACTTTTCACACCGAAAAATGTTTATACTTTCAAAAATACCAGTTTCGGAAATTATTATTATAAAAAAAGTCTCAGTCTGTCAAACATTTTTCCTATGGAAAAAGTCTCAGATTTTGAAACAACTTTCCTGTAG
Organism: Pegoplata infirma; assembly: GCA_963921195.1. Classification (NCBI taxonomy): domain Eukaryota; kingdom Metazoa; phylum Arthropoda; class Insecta; order Diptera; family Anthomyiidae; genus Pegoplata; species Pegoplata infirma. The sequence continues at coordinate 191,178,986 of OY992537.1, read as the reverse complement.
TAACCTTAGTCTTTAAAACAATTTTTCTATAGAAATGTCTCAGATCATTTTAAGATTCTGAGACATTTTTCCAACAAAAACGTTCAGAGGTTCCATGGCAGTTTGCCAATAAAAGACCTTTCAGAATTTATAAATGTAGAAAAAATTTCTGATTCTGGTGAAAAAATATTTTTGGTGAGAAAAAAATTTGATAAAAAAATTTGATGAAAAAAATATGGTGAAAAAAATTATGAAAAAAAAAAATTTTATGAAAAAAATAATTTGACGAAAAAAAAAATTAATGAAAAAAAATTGATGAACAAACAAAAAAAAATTTTGATGACAAAAAAAATTTTTTGATGAAGAAAAAAATTTGATGAAAAAAAAAAATAATGAAAAAATAAAAATTTGATGACAAAAAAAAAAAAAATGTGATGAAATAAAAAAAAAAAAGATGAAAAAAAAAATTGATGAAAAAAAAAGAAAAATTTGATGAAAAAAAAATTAATGCAAAAAGAAAAACTTGATGAAAATTAATGAAAAAAAAAATTATGAAAAAAATATGAATGAAATTTTTTTAAAAAAATTTGATGAAAAAAATTTATAAAAAAAATTTTATAAAAAAAAATTTGATAAAAAAAAGTTTGATAAAAAAAAATTAAAAAAAAGTTTGTTGAAAAAAAAAAAATTTATGACAAAAAACATTTTGATGAAAAAAAAAATTTGATGAAAAAAAAAATTTGATGAAAAAAAAAATTGATAAAAAAAAAATTTACTGAAAAAAAAAAATTTGATGAAAAAACTTTCCAAAACACCAAAAAACATAACAATCGGTTAAAAAATTAATGAGTTATGCTAAGTTTTGTGATAGGACATTTTTAATTTTTTTCTGAAATGCTTGTAATTCAGGTATTATTCATAAATCTTATTGCTAGTAGTAATTTTATGTGCCTATGAATATAAACAAGAGATGGTAACATAATTAGATTTATGCGTGATTGACACATGATCACAAGTGAGCGTGATTGAAAATCAATTTTACTCACGTCGTTGTGAGTGAGTGTCAGTGGAATAAAAAAGTGTGAGTGAAATAAAAAAAAAATTCAGAACCCGTTCTGAAATTTTCCATTTTTTTTAAAAAGGCAATTTATAAAAAATCCGGCCACATTTGTTTTTTTTTTTGTAAATAGTTTTTTAAAGATTAGATGTTTGTCTAAGAGATGGTCACGTGAGTGAATTTTAACTTTCACTAACTTTCACAATCACGTGAGTAAAATTGAATTCAGTCACACTCACGCTCTTATCTGCTAATGTTCCCATCTCTGTTTGTCTATCCACACAAAAAAATTGTAATATGTTTTTTTCGTTATTTTCGAGAAATCGCATTTGAATTTTGAATTTCATGACAATTTGGTAATTTGCTTGGTTCAACGTAGCGTATCACTAATGCAAATATTTAATAGTCATTCGCTACATTGAAACAAGAAAATACAAGCAAATTACAAAATTGTTATGAAAATTAATATTCAAATGCGATTTTCTCAAAAAAACATATGTCTGAATTTATTTGTGTGGATAGACAAACATCTAAGCTTAAAAAAAAGTGGCCGGGTTTTTGATTAATTGACTTTTTTTAAAAATGCAAAAATTTCAGAACTAATTCTGAAAATTTTCCAAAAAAAAAATTAATCGATGTTTGAGATTGTGGTGCATTCCGTTTTAATTTAATAAATATTTAAACAAGGTAACTCAACACAAATTTGACCATTTTTCCAATATTTGACCTCCTAAGTCAAGTTTTTGAAAAATTTTAAAACCAAAAACGCAATTTTCTTAGCTCCATATAGGGCTATTCATACAACCTGTTCAGAAATTTACGGTACACATGTTTTTTTTTGCTGGATATTTGTTGTGGAATGCCTCATACGTTTATTTATAAATAGGTAAAATTTTCATCAAATGATCCTACAATTTTACCAATTTCGTTTCAAAAATGTTTGCAAACGTACAACTTTTTCTGTCATAAAAATGTTGCAGGTATAACTTTTCAAAAAAGATTTTTTACTTAAACGAGCCTATTTTCAATCTATTCTCAATATTTTTGTTTTTAAGAAGTAACACTCATATTTTTCAAACAAAACCAAAAAATTATAAATGGGATTTAGAAGCAACTGACACGCCCATTTTTTTATTCCACTCACTCACAACCAAGTGAGTAAAATTGATTTTCAATCACGCTCACTTGTGATCATGTGTCAATCACGCACAAATCTAATTATGTTTCCATCTCTTGTTTATATGCATAGGCACATAAAATTACTACTAGCAATAAGATTTATGAATAATACCTGAATTACAAGCATTTCAGAAAAAAATTAAAAATGTCCTATCACAAAACTTAGCATAACTCATTCATTTTTTAACCGATTGTTATGTTTTTTGGTGTTTTGGAAAGCTACTTTACTATACTTTTATACAAAAATAAAAAAAAAATTGTTTAATGATGCACTTTCAACTTAGAGTATAAAGAATATGAAAATTTTTTCAAAAAATTGGATTTTTTAAACTTAAACGATCGTAGCTCAGCCAATTCTTGATCGATTTTTAATATTTTTGTTTTGTTTAAAAGGTAAGACTTATACCTTTCAAAAAAATCCATAAAATCGAAAATCGGTTGCAAACTAACAAAGTAATAATTTTTTAAAGTTGTAATTAAAGAATTGCCGTTTTTCAACACAATTGCCAATAAAAAACGTACTTAACGAAGTGATCCAGAAAAACTATGAGTATATCAGTAATCTATGGACACCAACCAACCCGAATTTTCATATGAGAACCCCTGCATATTTTATTTTTGGTCTTTTGTAGCACAGTGTAATTATGTTACTTTTTATTCACCAGCTGGTGAAAAACGATTTTATTCACCATGAGGTGAATTATTATCCAAGTTACAAACCCAAGTTATTATTTTGGTTTTAAGAAAATGAAAATAACAATTCTTGTTTTCTTTTTCGTTAATTGTTAGCTTATATAGTCAAACTGAGGTGTCGTTCTGCAACTTTTTTAAAATTAGACACCCCTCTAAAAACATTATCATGTTAAAATCAAAGAATTTGGGATCCTGAGTCTCTTTATTGAAAACCTTAGATCGTGAGACATTTGTTACCGCGAAATGTCGCAGATTCTAATAATTTTCTTCTATAGAAAAATTCACGTATTTTTTCTAAAGAAATTTCTTAGATTTTTCTGTAAAAATTCTGATAGTTAAGATTCTGAGATATTTTTTGAAAGAAATATTGTTTTTTACTTTTCCTGTTAAAATTTCAGGGAGGTGTTTTTTTGTGTTGTCGAGTTATACATTTTGAAAAAATTAAATATTTGGCTATCTAACAAAATTTGAAAATTTATTGATCAACTAAACGAAATAACACCTCCCTGAAATTTTAATTTCGTTAAAAGGACATTCGAAACTTTAAAACAAAAATTTGTTTTTGGAAATCCACGGTGTCCTTCCCAGCAAAAAGGGGTATTCAAATATGGTTTTTATAATTTTTTGTTGAAATTAAAAAAAAAAAATATATAAATTTTAGATCTTCATAACTTTATATACAATATTGCTTTTATAAGTTTTTTCGTACTACTAACGGTTTCCGAGCACAAAAATACTAAAGAATTGTCTAAAAGTCAATACTGTTAAAAAAAGCGCTTTTTTAAAAGCCCATATCTTCCAAAGTATTGATGAATAAAAAATATATCTGGTTTTTAACAGGGGTGTATCCAGGATTTTATTTCGGTGGGGGCCCAACATTTTTTTAATTTTTTTTTTTACAAAAAATTTACATAACAGCACATGTTTTAGAATTTTTCTTGATCTCTTCCTTAAACTGAATGTAACACAATCAGATTCTTAATTTTTGTGTAAGTTTAAAACTGTTGGGAACAAAAAAAATAAATTTTTTATATTTCAACATTTTTTGAGAGACTTAAGCCTTTTTTTAAAGTGTGAATTGTATTAGATGCTGATACATTTTTACAAAGAAGATTACCTGAATCTGATTTTTTTTTTTCAAAGAAAAGTCTTAGATTCTATGACAATTTCCAGTTAAGACAGTTTTTGTTATAGAAAAAGTCAAAGACTCTAAATCATATTTCCAATGGAAAACGTTTCTGGGAAAAAGTCACTTTAGAAAATGATTCTATAAACATATTCATAAAATACTTTTCCAAAAGAAAATAATCCTATTGTAAGACATTTTCCCAGAATCTGAGATATTTCTAGTCTCGCACATTTTCTCAGATTCTTAAACATTCTTCACAAAAAGTTTTAAATTCTGAAAAAATCTTCGCTTTTTCTATAAGAAAAATAATTCAGACTCTAAGACCTTTTAAAAAGAAAACAGTAGCGGTTCTCACCCTTGATCGAAAACATAAAAAGAATCGGAGAAATGAAGAAAACAAGAAAATGTTTGACAGATACAACAACAAAACACATGTATTTCTGTCAAACATTTTCTTGTTTTCTTCATTTCTCGGATTCTTTTTTTGTTTTCTATCAAGAGTGAAAACCGCTAGTATAAAAAAATCTCAGATTCTAAAACATTTTTCCTAAGAAAAACTCTCGGATTCTGAAAAAAAGGCTAAGATTCTTCGACACTTTTCCTATAGAAAATGTCTCAGATTCTCTCACGTTTTTTCTACAGGAAATTTCCTAGATTCTGAGACATTTTTGCTATCGAAAAAGTTTCAAATGTTTAAACACTTTTCCTATAGAAAAAATCTCAAATATTAGACATTTTTCTATAGAACAAGTCTCATATTCTGAGACATTTTGCCTATAGGAAATTGTCAGATTCTGAAGCATTTTTTATATAGAAAAAGCCTCAGATTCTGAGACATTTTTCCTAAAGAAAGTCTCAGATTCTGAAATATTTTTCTCATAAAAAAATACTCAGATTCTGAGACATTATTCTTATAAAAAAAGATATTTTTACAATAGAAAAAGTCTCAGATTTTGAGCATTTTTCTATATAAAAAGTCTCAGCTTGTGTCTCTGCGACATTTTTCCTATACACAAAATCTTAGATTTCGAGATGATTTTCCTTAAGAAAAATTCGTTGATTCTGAGACATTTTTCGGAAAAAAGTATAATATTCTGAGACATTTTCCTAGATTGTAAGAAAAATTCTCAGATTTAGAGACATTATTCCTATAGAAAGTTCTCAGATTCTAAAACATTTTTCATAGAGAAAAGCCTTAGATTCTAAGAATGATTTTTTATAAAAAAACATCAAATTTTGAGACATTTTCAGATTCAGAGACATTATTCCTTTAGAAAGTTCTCAGGTTCTAAAACGTTTTTCATATAGAAAAGCCATAGATTCTGAGAATTTTTTATAGAAAAGTCTCAGATTCTGAGACATATTTCCAATAGAAAAAGTCTTATAGATAGAAGGCTAATATTTTAAGACATTATTCCCATAGAAAAAGTCTTAGATTCTCAGACATTTTTCTTATAGAAAGTTTTAGATTCTGAGAATTTTTTTTTAAAAAAGTTATAAGATCCTGAGACATTTTTTTTAAGAAATTGTCTTGTTCTGAGACATTTTTCTAAAAGACATAGTCGCACTTTAAGATTTGACTACATTTTACTTACAATTAGGTACATTTTTAATGTACATAAAACTTCAGGTTCTAAGATATTTTTTCATTAGAATCTTAAGTTGAAAAATTTCAAATTCTAAAAAAAAATTTCAGATTTTGAGTTTTTTTTAATAGAAAAATTATCAGTTTTAATACATTTTTCTTCAAAAAATTTTGGATTCTAAATGTTTTTAAATTTTTTTAAGAAGTTTTTTAATATTGTACTTGTTATTTGAAACTGAATCCTGAAATTTGTGAAATCATTTCGGGGGGGGGGGGGGCCGGGCCCCAGGCCCCCCCTGTATACGCCACTGGTTTTTAATCAAATAGCCAAAAATGAATGAAATCAGTGATCAGTTAAATTTCCAATGGATTTGCTCAGATTCATATTTTAAAGTTTTTTCTTGTAAGCTGCTAACGGACTTGTGTCAAATTTTTTTTTTATGAAAATCTAGAAAACTAGAAACAGTAAACTACTTTTATAAGGAACATTGAAAAATCCAGCCTTAATTTAATAATGTTTATTTTCCCATAAAGCTTATATATGCATTAATAAAAAACTATGCAGAAATATTCTTGAAATAATGCCATATTTTGAAATATTGCATGCAAAATCTAATATATTCATACAATTCTACAAAAATTGTATTCATTTTTGTTAATTTATTTAAAAACAAAATAAACTTAACAAGTTTCTTGAACATGTAATGTGGCAATAAATCATAACAAGCCCTACAAAACATTCCACTCAAATACACAAAAAACTGCACTGTTGTAATGTGGGTGTCTATATATTTTTTTAGTGAAAAAATATTGTATTTAAAACTAACAACAACAAAAATGTAAATTATGGCTCGATATATTTTAACAACACGCTAAAAATGTACAACAAACACTAACAATTACTTTACAATCATAACCTTTGAAGTTCTACCGACGACACACAGTCAGTAAATAACACGCAGCAGGATTTTTTTATTATGATGGTTTTAGAGGTACTCTATATTTAAATAAACTATGGTAGAAAAATGTATAGATTGTACAAAAAAAATTTTAAGAAATATAAAATTTATTTATTAGGGTTAAGTTTAAATAGTGTTTCCATTATTCGACCCAGCCGGTTAACCGGTTAGGGCATTATTCGAAAATTGACGAAAATTGGTTAATCGGTTATTCGGGTCGATTAATCGATTAATCGTCAAAAACAATGAAAAAGTAATATTACACGATTTATTAAAAGTAATATAACAAAAAAAGTATTTTAAGTAAAATTTAATTTTCAGTCTTTATACATTGTTTAAAGGGGTAAACCAAAACGTAACTAATTGAAATTTAGAAATAATAAAAAATTATAAATTTTAATTGGGCTTTCTAAATTTCAGTCGGGATTTCTGAATTTCAATTGGCCATTTCCAAATTTCAATTGGGATTTCAAAATTTCAATTTACTTATAATTGTAATTTTTTAAATTTTGATTTTCTAAACCATAGAGAAACATAGAGGCGAAGGCGTCAAAAATTGAGTTGTCAAAGTACAACTTGTATACATGTATTTGTTGTCAAAGTACGTCTTGTAAACATGTATTGTGTGGTGAATTCACATCGACAACGTACGTGTGAGAAATTAGAAAAAGATAGTGATATTATTTTTTCTTTCACCTTCGCCTCTATGTTTCTCTATGTTCTAAACTATGAATATGAATTCAAATTTGTGAATTTCAGTTGGCTTTTCCAAATTTCAATTGGTATTTCAATTAAGATTCCTGAATTTCATGAGCTCTTCAGAATCTTAATTGCTGTCTTCTAAATATCAATTTTTATTTTTATACCCTCCACTTACAAGGGAAGTCTCCCTGGTGTCACCCTCCGATTTTCATGAAATGTTGATATGTTGTTAAGAACGAAAATTAATTTGACACATATTTTTTTTAGCGGCCCAAACTTATTTTTAGGGGTGGTCGATTTGCATGGGGGGAAATTGACCATTTTCAGTTTTTTACAATTAACGCATATTTAAACAAAATGAATATATGTGTGGTATCAGATTAAAGGTTTTAAAAATACCTATCTCGTGGTGATAACAATGGGCCAAAGAAGTCAATATTTTTCGACTTATTAACAAAAATGTCCTAAAATTTTGGTATTTTACTCAATATGACGAAAATCTGTGCATGTTTGGAGACGTTCTTAGCACACGTCGATAGGTTTTCCAAAGACCTTTCATTTGGTATGTAACATGACTAGGTTTCTTTGCATAATATAGGAGATAAACGAAAAAAAACTGAAAATGGCCTTGTCTTCCCCCTCCTTTTTACCCCCTAAATATGAATTTGGGCCGCTAAAAAAAAATACATGTCCCTTTATTTTTTCTGATCTACAAAATAAAATTAATTCCATAAAGATCCGCGGGTGACACTAGGGAGACTTCCCTTGTTAGTGATAAAGGGTATATATAAGTTTGTCATTCCGTTTGTAACTCATCGAAATATCGGCCTGGGACCCCATAAAGTATATATATAATTGATCAGTGATCGATTTTAAGACATTCTAGCGATGTCCGTCTGTCTGTCTGTGGAAATGGTGATCACGGACAAAATGTTGCACAGAGATAACTGAAACTAAACTTATTAATTGGAAGTTCTCCCGAGAAGTTTGGTATTGAATTTGAGCGAAATCGGTTCAGCGGTTCAAAAGATATGAACGAAAATGTAAGGACACCTCAAAAATTTCAGTACATTCAACATAACCTAAAAATGCAATATGCTTTAATTTGGCTGCTGGTTGACATATGTGAACATAATTGAACACCAAATGGTATTTAAACAAGTACAAACATATTTTATTGAAAAAAAAAAATCGCTGATTTTTTTTACCAAAATTTTTTTTCGCGGAAATTTTTTTTTTAATTTTTTTTCAAAAGTAATTTTCTTTTTCAAAAAGTTTTTTGCAATAATCATTTTGAAATTGTGGAGGGTATCACTACATTCGGCAAGGCCAAATTTAACTTTTTTACTTGTTTTTATTTTGATTTCACCTTTCTAGATTTCGATTGGGATTTCAATTGAGATTCCTGAATATCATAAGCTCTTCAAAAACTCAATTATTTTTAGAATTTTTAAATTTCAATTGAGATTTCGGAATTTCAGTCGGCTTCTCTAAATTTCAATTTTTTTAAATTGGAAGTTTCTGAATATCAATTAGAATTTCTAAATTTCAATAAGCTTTAACCGCCAATTTTAATTGGCGGTTTCTGAATTTTGATTCGGATTTCTGAATTACAATTGGGATTTCTGAATTTGAATTAGCTTTTTTGAATTTCAATTGGCATTTTCTGAATTTTAATTAAGATTTCCAATAAAAAAGAGGAAGTGTTTCAAACAAATTATAGTAGAATATAGAGTTAATAATATTAACCGGTTAATCGAACCATTTAAACCGATTAATCGGGTCGAATAATTATTCGAGTTTCAAATTATTTGTTTCGACATTAACCGAAATAGAGGCGATTAATCGAGGAATCGGTTAATCGATTAACCAAATTGGAAACACTAAGTTTAAATTGCACAGAAAAAAATATGGAGGAAACAAATTTGAGTAATCACTTGTTTGAATTTAAAAACAAAAATTGAGTATTTTTTTAATTGACACAATTAAAAATTTACTTAAAAATTTTAAAAACAATTTAAGTAAATAATTTAATAAAAAAAATTTTAATTTTTTTAAACTCTCATAGTTTTTTTAATTCTCGTTTAGTTTATAGTTTTTTGTGTATGTATATGAAAGTTTGTAATCGTCAGTATAAAATGTTCCTATGTTTTTGAGACATAAATATGTTTGGTAAAGTTTGAAAAAACAAGTTTTTTGTTTTTTTTTTTGTAAAAAAATTTAAAACTTTTTTAAACTTTAAAATAAAATGAATAGATAAATTTTATGTAAATTTTTTATTGTGTCAATTAAAAATTTACTCAAATTTTTTTTCAAACATTTAATACATTTTTATTAAAAATTTACTCAATACTATTAAATCGTTTACTGGTGCAAAATTGAGTAATTTTTTACTCAACAGTATTAAAAATTTACTCAAATATACTTTATTTTTTCTGTGTGTAAAAGAAATTTAAATTTTTAAAAATTACACTAGTTTAGAATTACAAAAAAATTTTGAAATACACGACATTTTTCAATTATTTTCCATGTAAAATCTTCAGTGAATCCAAAAATTAAGTCCAAAGGTTCAAAAGTGAAAGACTTGTTGGCAAACTTGGAAAATACATTTTGTTTTGTTTATTTTTAAATTGACATTTTAATAAATCCAAAATTTTTATGAGCAATAAAGAAATTTCAACGATCAAGGATTTGGTAGGAATTGAACCCAAGACCAACCGCTCGTAAGCTAAAGCGTAATTATTTTTAAAAGTTTCAATCTTTACCATTTACCATTACCATTACCACACAGAAAAAAATATGGAGGAAACAAATTTGAGTAATCACTTGTTTAAATTTAAAAACAAAAATAGAGTAATTTTTTAATTGACGCAATTAAAAATTTACTTAAAAGTTTTAAAAACTATTTAAGATAATTTAATAAAAATTTAATAGTTTTTTTAATTTTTTTTTAAACTCTCATACTTTTTTTATTTCTCGTTTAGTTTATAGTTTTTTGTGTATGTATATGAAAGTTTGTAATCGTGTTTATAAAATTATCCTATGTTTTTGAGACATAAATATGTTTGGTAATGTTCGAAAAAACAAGTTTTTTATTTTTTTGTAAAAAAATTTAAAAGTTTTTTAAACTTAAAAAAAATAGATAAATTTTGAGTAAATTTTTAATTGTGTCAATTAAAAATTTACTTAATTTTTTTTCAAACATTTAATAAATTTTTATTAAAAATTTACTCAATACTATTAAATCGTTTACTGGTGCAAAATCGAGTAATTTTTTACTCAATAGTATTAAAAATTTACTCAAATATTTTTTTTATTTTTATATGTGCATCAGATATTATTTGAGAAATCCTTGTTTGTAAACATCCCCTTACTTCTTTACCACAGTGTCTGCTGTTAATAAAGTAAAATGATTCTATGTCAGCACAACAAGAAATATAACAACATATATCTGTCTATATGTTTGTCTATATAATCTCTGCGTAATGTGTATTTTTTTTTTCAACGGTTGGTCGTTCATAAAATGTCGGTATTTTTTCTTTTGGTCTAAACTAATTATCACATTATTTCAAGCGTCATAAAAACTAAAACATAAACAAATAAAAAAAACTATATTATTTATGAAAGCAAAGCGAAAAATATGCATTACAATTAATTTTTTCTCGTTTGTTTTTTTTTTTTTTTTTTGTTGTTCATATGTCGAGTCATAAAAACCTCCATGAAATGTGCAACAAAACATGCATCATACAATCTGAGTAAACATACTCGTATATCAGGAATAACATAGTGTTAAATTTTGTTGACGTTATACTAAAACTATAATATAATCAAATATTCGACCTAAGAATAAAACTACTAAAAGTGGCAACATTTAATAGAGATGATGATGGCATTGTGATGCCATATTTTGGGATTTATGATTACTTAAAGTATATTCAAAAAACATAAAACTTAAATTTGTGGAAAATAACTACAACTATAAAAATAAAACACTAAAGAGAAAAACGGATTAAATTTTCCAAAGAAAGTATTCCTCAACGAAGCTGGAAACCCACCCCATCGGGCCTCAATTTTGAATAAAAAATTTTGAATTGTAGCTCAGAAAATTTTGCTTCCACCTTAAAAATTGGAAAATTTTGCCTCCACCGCAAAAATTGGTGGTAGTTGTATTTAGAACATGATGGATTCTCAAAATCCTTTTTGGTCCTAAATCTTTTTCTGATAGTAAAAGTCACAGGATCTGAAATAATTTTCTATAAATAGTATAATTCATCCACAAAGTTTCCTGATACATTAGTTTAAAGAAAAATTTTAAGATTCTGTAACATTTTCCCAGTGGAAAATTCAGAAATTCTGAGGTATTTTGCCCTAGAAAAGCTTTTAGCATTTGTACAATTCTTGCTATAGAAGAATTTTCAGGTTCCGATACACTTTCATGTAGAAAAATTCTCTGATACTGAGCAACGAAAAATTTGAATATTTAGAATTTCCAAATTTAGTGGCATTATTGGCATAGAAAATTTTCTGGTTCTGTGGTTTTTTTTTATTCAAAAAAATATAGACAAATTTTTTCTTAAAAAATATTTGGATTCTGAGATACTTTTTCTTCCAAAAAAACAGCTCTTCCTACACAAAAACACTTTTCAATAGAAATCTATTTATTTTATAACACTTTTCTATTGAGATCTACCTGAGATTATCAAAATTTTTGAGGCAATTTCATAAATTCTGAGATATATTTTCTAAGAAAGTATCATTTTCAGACATTTTTTGTCAAAAGAAGTCCAGAATTCTGAAACATTTTCTGAGACATTTTAACATGATAATGTTTTTAGGCTGGTGTCTAATTTTAAAAAAGTTGCAGGACGCCACCTCAGTTTGAATATATAAGCTAACAATTAACGAAAAAGAAAACAAGAATTACTATTTTCATTTTCTTAAAATCAAAAGTTTTACTAACTTGGGTTTGTAACTTGGATAATAATTCACCTCGTGGTGAATAAAACCGTTTTTCACCAGCTGGTGAATAAAAAGTGACATAATTGTTTTTCAACCAAAAAAAAATTTTTTTTTCATCAATTTTTTTTTTTTTTTTTTCATCAAATTTTTTTTTTTTTTCATCAATTTTTTTTTCTTTTTCATCAATTTTTTTTCCATCAATTTTTTTTTAATCAATTTTTTTTTTTATCAAACTTTTGTTTTCATCAGGCAGAGATGCTGGCAATAAAAGAAGTGGCTGACTGGTTGAGCTGCAATGTCTTGTCTACAACCGCAGTCAACATCTATACTGACAGTCAAGCCGCGGTCAAGTCCCTGGATTCAATGTTTCTGAAAACAAGATCTGCCCTTAACTGCCGCACGTCTTTAAATGAGATGGCCAAGCAGTTTAAAATACGACTCATATGGGTCCCAGGGCACAGAGACATTCCAGGGAATTGCAAAGCCGATGAGCTTGCAAGACTAGGAACTACCTTACAGGTTCCAACAGGATTGGACACTGTCTTATAGGGAACTGTCTTATAGGGAAGCACGCAGAGCGGTTAAATGTGCCGTCGAATGACTTTTGGCGAAGTTGCATGGATGAAGAGGAGTTGGAAACTATCGAACACTTTATTTGCCATTGCACGGCACTTTCTGGTCAGAGACTTGCTTCACTGGGATCTAGGGAGCTGTGCGATCTTTCTGATTTGCTTTCAACATCTAAGGAGTTTTATAAGAAGTTCAAAATGGTTTAACGACAGGGACTAGTAGGGAAACCTATTACGGTCCCGTGGTATCACAATGGACCTCAGAGTCTACGTGTGTTGACGTAGAACGTCAGCAGCCACTTACAACCTAACCTAACCTAACCTTTGTTTTCATCAAAAAAATTTTTTTTTCATAAATTTTTTTTTTTTCATCAAACTTTTTTTTCTTATCAATTTATTTTTTCATCAAATTTTTTTTTCATCAATTTTTTTTTCATCAATTTTTTGTTTTTTTCATAAATTTTTTTTCATGAATTTTTTTGTTTTCCATCAAATTTTTTTTTTCATCAATTTTTTTTTTCATCAAATTTTTTTTCATAAATTTTTTTTTCATAAATTTTTTGTTTTTTTCATCAATTTTTTTTGTTTTCCATCTATAAAAGATATCTTTTTTTATTAATTTTTTTTTTCATCAATTTTTTTTTATAATTTTTTTTTTCATAATTTTTTTTTATCATATTTTTTTTTCATCAATTTTTTTTTTTCATCAAATTTTTTATTATCAAGTTTTTTCACACCAAATTTTTTTTTTTAATTTTTTTTTTCATCAAGTTTTTTTTACATCAAAAAATTTTTCTTTTCATAAAAAAATTCATCAATAACTTTTTTTCATCAAAATTTTTTTTAACCAAAAATTTTGGGTTCATTACATTTTTTTAACATAATTTTGTTTTACGTGAAAAAAAAAATAATTTTTTTAGCAAAACTACTTTTTCACCAAATCTAAGCTTTTCGCACACAAATTTTACATTTGTTTATGAAATGTACATAAACCAAGTGAGAGTGTTATATTCTTTGGTGCCGAAGCTTTTATATTCTCCAAAATGTAAAAACACTTTTTTGAACTTATTTTTGCACTCACTTACGAAATGTACAGCTCTTTTGGTTTTTTAATGGGGTCCTCGACTGATATTTCAATTTATTTTTGCATCGAATAGTAAAGTAATATAACATTATTTTTTCTAAAAAAAAACTTTGCTTTGGCAAGTACACGCAAATCTTCCGCAAAACATTATCATGATTTAATGTTTTGGGCAAGAGTACAAAATTCGCAGGCATTTTTCCTACAGAAATTTACTAATGCTCTGAAACATTTTTCTATAAAAGATATCTCAGATTTTAAGACATGCTTTCTATAGAAAAAGTATCAGATTCTGCCACATTTTCCCAATAGAAAAAGTTTCCGATTTCCTGCCAATTTTCATAAAGAAAGAAATGTCAGAATCTGAGACATCTTTTCTTATGCAAAAGTGTTAGATTCTGAAATATTTTTTAACAAGAAAAAGTCTTAGATTATGAGACATTTTTCCTATAAAAAATAGTATTCTATGCTGTGAGGTTTTCCATATAAAAAAAATTCTCAGATTCTGGGTATTTTTTTCTATCGCAAAAGTCTCAGATTCTGATTCATTTTTTTATAGAAAAATTCTAAAATATTTCCTAAAGAAAATTTTAAAATTTTTCCTGAAGAAAACTCTCAGATTTTTATCCATTGAAAACTTCTCAGATTTTTCCTATCGAAAAATTTTCAGATTTTTCTATAGAAAAATTCACCGACTTTTCCTACGAAAACATTATATATTTCTGAAACATTTTTTATTTTCTGAAAAATGTTTTTCTATAAAAAAATTATCAGATTTTTCAATAGAAAAATTTTCAAATTTTACCAATAGAAAAATTCTGAGAGTTACTTTTCGATAATTTTTCCAATAGAAAAATTCTAAGATTGCAAGAATTTCATTTAGAAAACTTTTGTGAATCTAAGAAATGATTCTTAGACAAAAATCTTCCTTTTTAGATTTCTTAGATTTTCCTACCGAAAAATCTTTAGTTTCTCCCATAGAAAAATTCGCAGATATTTGATATATAAAAATTTTAAGATTCCAAAAATTTATCCCTATAGAAAAATTCTAAATTCCGAGTCATTTTTCCTGTAGATTATTCTTTTCTTTTTCTCAATTTTTTTGTCCCCCTCTTTCTTCTCTTTTTCTATTTTCCCTTTTCTGTTTTCCTTTTTTTATTCCCTACACCACTCTGTGGTACAAGGTATAATGAGTTCGTAACTTGGTCCTAGACCCACCTTCAAGTATACTGATCGATTTAAAATTACTTTTGGGGTCGATTTACCGATGCCGTCAGACCGTCCATGTAAACGTTGTGCGCGCGATACAAGTCGCAATTTGTAACTGATTGTTTTGACCCAAGGACGAACTTTATTGAAACTGAAAACAGTCGGTCTATGTTTTGACCAAGCCCCCATACAAACGTCCCCTTTAAATATGGGTCAAATGACCCCAACAACCATATTTTAATAGATATCCTTTTGAAATTTGGCAGGGAAACGTGTTTTACATTCAAAAACCACCATTCCAAATGGGAAACACTGATGTAGGGTATTATATGGTAGGTCTTGACCGGCTATAATTTTCATGTTTTCTTTCGAATTCGGTTTGGAGGGTGGGGGGATTTTCTATTCCCCCCTTCCCACCAATCGTTTCTTCAAATGGGTATAAACTAAATTGAAATACTTCCCTGTCAAGATTTGAATACAATTTGCTCAATTAACTGCCATCCATAAACTGCCCGCCCCCAGAACCGTCTCCTCCAATATTATTGCTAGGGGAAAGGTGTATTATACCAACCTTCCCTTTGTTTTTGTTTTTAATTTATTAAAATTTTGGATGCTACAAAAGATTCACTATAACTGAATTTAATACTCTAAGGCTGGATTACTCAATGCTCCGTTATAAAATAACTCTCCGTTAAATTTAACTTTTTCATACAAATTTTAGGCTCCGTTTAATCGGCAGTTAGCAGCTAACTTTTCATTGAGTAATCCGCCCTAACTTGTTTAAATTAAAATATTTTTTTGTGAAATTTCCAAAGTTTATGCGTTTCAATCTTTATTTAAAGTAAACATCTGGCAACACTTATGATGCATTAAATTCAGCTAGTGTTAAAAAATTGTGGCATAATAGATGATATTGTTGACTATTATTTGCTGCCATGCCATGTACAGCTATAAACTCATAAATGTTTAAAATGTGCCGCAAGATCAAAAGAATTTCATAACCATAAAATATATTACAGACAGAAAACCAACTAAAGTACTCGACTTATTTATTGCAGGTGTTGATAACGCCCTTTATGGGGGACTTTTTTTTCTTCTAACATTATACTCTTGAAATAAAGAGATTTCTTTAGTCAGCCTTTTTTGAGTTTTCATCGTCATCATCTAACAAGTGACAATAAGTGTGTATGTGCTGGGTAAGTGTTTTCTTTGTACCCTACGTTAGACTTGTGGTACAGGGTATTATATAGTTTATTTGTAACTCAGAGGCAAATAAATAATAAAGCACCTCGGCAGACATTGAAATGTGATGAAGATATCCAAGCAGTTCGAGTGGAAGATAAACAGAAATGTGGAAAATATTTTCTTTAAATAGCAAAAGTAGCTCCCTTTGGTAGAAATTCTGGCACAATCACTTGATAATTATTTGGAAAATAATGGAAAAATATCTCCGAATTAATTTTAGTGTGAAAAAAATCGTCGCCTGGAAACAAAAATGAACGCCATGATTAATCAAGGGTATATATAAGTCAACTTTGCTCTACTATTACTTCCCTTACATATTTTCTTGTTGCAAAGTAAAGAACAGCAGCTTGTAAAAATTTTAAGATATTTTTTTTATATGTTCCTTCCTTACGAAATGATTTACTTTATGACAACATGAAAGCAAGTTTTTAATCTATAGTAAATCATTATAATTAAAAAACATAAGATTAACAGAGCAAGTAATTTTCAAAAAGGGGAACGAACATTCGTTCACATTAATATTTATTCGAAACGTGTTAAAGTTGTCATAAATTTTTAAAAAAGAAAGCATTGCAGGAAAATCTAGATTAGTTACTTAAGACTTTACTTTGAAATTTGAAGATGTCTAAACTAGAAGTGTTAACTGCTAAATTGCTGAATGCATAATATAATGTAAGTCTGCGAAAATAAATTTTATATATTTTAGAATTTTTTTAAAACACCTAGTAATTTTCCTGCATTTAGGAGTCTAGCAGAATATAAAAAAAACAAGTGAGAGTGTTACATTCGGCTGTGCCGAATCTTTTATTCCCTCCAAAATGTAAAACAACAATATAAAAAAATCCACGTTAGGGGGCACCTCCCCTTGCGATTTTGAACCTTTTCTGAGATAAGAATGTTGTATTTGCTTAGCAAAAGTACAATAGACCCTGCAAAACATGGACTTTTTCTCAGGTTGGCTTAGTTCTCCAAGGGGGAACTTTTTTCCCCTTGGTCCAGTTTTGCCCATTTCCGAACTTAACCTGCGTAGGAATACAAGACATATTCGTGCCAAACTTCGTAAGTCTAGCTCTTTTATATTGGACTGTATCGTATCCTCTACAGACGGACAGACGGACGGACGGACATCGCTAGAATGTCTTAGAATCGATCACTGATCAATAAAATATATACTTTATGGGGCCCTAGAACGATATTTCGATGCGTTACACACGGAATGACAAAGTGAGTATACTCCCATACTGTGGTTGGAGGGTATAAAAAGTAAGTCCGAAAGTTGTTCAAGACGGTCATAATACCAATTGGGATTATGTCCATTTCTTGTTGGAACCACGACTGAAACTTTCGCGGTCATAACGCCCATTGACGTTATGGGGACTAAGTCGAAAACATTTTCGGTCATATTCCACTTATTTTGTGAAGAGGGTGGATTTACTGCATGGATTTTGTAATCCCTAAACCCGGCCAACCACACAGAAAACTTTTTAGACAAAAACAAGTAGAAAAGCTAAATTCGACTTGGCCGAATCCATGAATACCCTCCACAATACACCTTTTAAGTGAAAATAAATTTTCAAATGTGAAAAAAAAAATAATTTACTAAATTTTTTATTGAGTGTAATTTTTTTTTTTTTTAGTGTAAAATTTTTTTCGAGTCTACTTTTTTTAAATGTAAAAATATTTTTGTGTGATTACGTTGTTTGATACGTTGTAAAATATTTTTGTGACTTACCAATGTTTTAAGAACATGTTTAAATCGCTAATCAGACGAAAGACAAATCTTACACTCAAAAAAAAATATTGTAAAACTAGCAGAAAATATGGTTAAAATTAGCAAAAAAATCTGTAGTTTTGGACGTTGCAAAAATTTTAGTAATATTAGCAAAACCATTTTGCCAATCAAAAAATTAGGAAAAAATGGTAAAATTACAACAATACCATTTTGTCTTGTTAAATAATTAACCTTGAAAGATAAGCAAAAAAATGTTAAAATTTGTAAAAAAAAAAACGGTAAAAAATAAAAAAAATGTTGTAGCCTATTTTTGAGCATCAAATTCTTTAAAGGTAGTAATAGCATCATCAACCATTAATCAAGTTGTTGGATGGCTATTTGACCAATTGTAAATTACCAAAAAGTTCTGTAAAAATTAAGTTTTTACAATTTTTTTGCCAAAGTTTAGTTGACGTTAATTACAACACCTTTTACTAATATTTTGACTAAGTTTTTTTTGAGTGTACAATTTGTCGAACGACCGAATGCAAATGGCGTCAATAATAGCATGTGTTCAGATGTGTGTTCGCAAATATTTTTAGAAAAAAAAGCGCGGTTGGAAGACAAATTGTAAGATTAGTCTGTCATCTGATGGGCTCTTAACGGGTTTTCAAAACGTGAATTTAAGGTTAACTACACTAAGAAAATTATGTCATTAACTGTTTGTAGGTTATTTTAAAAAGTAATCAGTAAAGTTATTTTAAAAGAAAAATCATTAATTTTATTATGGACTTCTTATTTTCTACTGTTTCTGTAGTTTAAAAAAAATAATTTACTGTATTAAAAACGAATTTTCTGTTACATTTAATTTCGGCAGTAAAAAATTTCTTATACAGTTTTACTGTTTTTCAATACAAAATAACTGAATATTCACTAGTTTTTTAATGTTTTGGTTAGTCATTAAATTAACATTTAAAATTGACTGTATTGTGTTTTTATTTTAAAAGAAAAAACACTGGAATGGTTTTTAAATAAAAGTTCATTTGTTTTAAGTGAATATTCACTGGAATTTACCTACATAATTTTTTGAGTGTAATCTGAAATTCACGGTTTTGCTTACAACTTTTACACCACTGCACTGATTTAGCTGAATTTGAAAACGCACCGGGCCACAGGAACGATAAATATATTTGCCTCACTTCAGCACCCTCAGATTTGTCGTTCGAAAGTTACCTTGTGTTTTATCTCGTAAATTCGCGAAAAACCCTTGCCGAAATTCATTCATTTCATTTCGCTGGATTGCAATACGAAGGTAAATGCCAAACTTCCGGAGCCTCCGTAAAGTCTTTTTAAAAGTTGGCGTGTTTTCAACAGACACACAGACGGACAGACGGGAGGGCGGACGGACATCGCTAGATCGTCATAAAATCGATCGAGGATCATGAATATATATACTTTATGGGGTCCTAGACCAATATTCCGAGGTATTACGAACGGAATGACAAACTTATTTATACCCTCTTTCAGGCACGTACGCAGGAATTTTTTTTGGGGGGGCCCAACATTTTTTTTTTTTTTAATTTTTTCACCTTACTGCTTTTGATCACAGATTTTTTACAGTTTTAAACAACAAAACATCTGTTTTAAATTTAAGATAAGCAAGTGAGCTTGTTACATTCGGCTGTGCCGAATCTTTTATACCCTCCAAAATGTAAAAAACAATTTTAAAAAAATCCAGGGGCGTTTTCTTTTTTTCGGGGGGGAGTGGTGAGAGACGTTAGGGGGCACCTTCCCCTTGCGATTTCTTCTTCTGAGATAAGAATGTTGCATTTGCTTAGCAAAAGTACAAAAAAAAACTGCAAAAATGCGGTTTTTCTTAGGTTGGTTTAGTTCTCTAAGGGGGAACTTTTCCTCCTTGGTCCGATTTTGCCCATTTCCGAACTTAGCCTGCCTAGGAATATAAGACATATTCGTGCCAAACTTCGGAACTCTAGCTCTTTTAGTTTGGACTGTATCGTGTCCTCTACAGACGGACAGACGGACGGACGGACATCGCTGGATTGTCTTAGAATCGATCACTGATGATAAATATATATACTTAGACCGATATTTTGATGCGTTACATACGGAATGACAAAGTGAGTATTCCCCCATACTGTAGTTGGAGGGTATAAATAAAATAAAATTTATGCAAATTTTCTTTAAAAATTCTCAAATATACATTTTGTGAGGATGTTTATTCTGGCTCGGTCATTATTTTCTTTACTAATTAAAACCATGATATTCTCATAGTATAATTTTCAAGAAAATTATTTTTTTTTTTTTTTTTGTTTTAAATTTATTTATGTTGGTCATTTTTGCAAGACTTAATCGACACGTGTTTCGGAATTTGTCAAGATTCCATTGTCAAGATTATTTAGCAAAAATAGAAACGATATACTACAAAGTAGCAAACGAGTCTAATGACAAATCGTTTTTGCACAAACTAAAACATTAATACATATTCGACTCTATCCACAATGTGAATTAGAAAGACGAAGAAATTGTACTATGCTAGTAAGTAACAATTGTCAATAACCAACAAAAATATTTAAAACATTTTACATACGATAGTCCATTGGACTACAACAATATGTTTTTTGTTGCTGTGAATGAAATTATACCACTATTAGGGCTATTCATCACTATGGCGTGCCAACCATTATGTTCAAATTCTGATTAATTTTTATTAATAAATAAAAATTGTTTTATTCGACCTTTAAAATATTATATTTTGTGAGGATGTTTATTCTGGCTCGAGGTCATTATTTTCTTTACTAATTAAAACCATGATAATCTCATATCGTATAGCTAGTTTTCGAGATATTGCCATTTTGAAAATATCGATAAATAGTGTTTGCAAAAAAAAAAAATCCTTATATATTTGTAACTTTCAAACTATTGATCAGATTGAATCATTATGAGTGGGGCAAATAAAGTCAATGATATGAGCTTTCAAAATAGCTAGTTTGGAGTGACCCAAATACAATACAGCGTGAGTTACAGAGTACCAAAGTTGACCACCCTGAGATTAAAAGGCTTTCGGAGCTGGTAACACTGTGCTACAAATGAGCAAAAATAAAATATGCAGGGGTTCTCATATGAAAATTCGGGTTGGTTGGAGTCCATAGAGTACTGATATACTCATAGTTTTTCTGGATCACTTCGTTAAGTACGTTTTTTATTGGCAAATGTGTTGAAAAACGGCAATTCTTAAATTACAAATTTAAAAAATTATTACTTTGTTAGTTTGCAACCGATTTTCGATTTTATAGATTTTGTTGAAAGGTATAAGTCTTACCTTTTAAACAAAACAAAAATATTAAAAATCGATCAAGAATTGGCTGAGCTACGATCGTTTAAGTTAAAAAAAATCCAATTTTTTGAAAAATTTGTCATGTTCTTTATACTCTAAGTTGAAAGTGCATCATTAAACAATTTTTTTTTTTATTTTTGTATAAAAGTATAGTAAAGTAGCTTTCCAAAACACCAAAAAACATAACAATCGGTTAAAAAATGAATGAGTTATGCTAAGTTTTGTGATAGGACATTTTTAATTTTTTTCAGAAATGCTTGTAATTCAGGTATTATTCATAATTCTTATTGCTAGTAGTAATTTTATGTGCCTATGCATATAAACAAGAGATGGTAACATAATTAGATTTGTGCGTGATTGACACATGATCACAAGTGAGTGTGATTGAAAATCAATTTTACTCACGTCGTTGTGAGTGAGTGTCAGTGGAATAAAAAAGTGTGAGTGAAATAAAAAAAATTTCAGAACCCGTTCTGAAATTTTCCATTTTTTAAAAAAGTCAATTTATAAAAAATCCGGCCACATTTGTTTTTTTTTTTGTAAATTTTTTTTAAAGATTAGATGTTTGTCTAAGAGATGGTCACGTGAGTGAATTTTAACTTTCATAATAATTTTTCTTCTAACACTCACTCACAATCACGTGTGTAAATTTAATACAACTCACACTCACGTACGCCGATGCAAGAGTCACTCACGCTAACGTTGACTCACACTCACGATATTCTTATTTATACTAAAAATAATTTCAAAAATCTTTCAAAATTTTCAGCAAAGTCTAAAATTTTACATTTGTTTTGATTTTTTCGGGACGAAATCTGAAGTTAAGCAAAATTTTACATTTTTTTTGTTGCTTTTTTTGGAATGAAAGGAAATATGAAGAGAAAATAAATCACGCAAACTCACGCAAAAAAATCAACTCACGCTCACTCTTTCACGCAATAATCTTTCTCACACTCACTTACAATCACGTGAGTAAAATTGAATTCAGTCACACTCATGCTCTTATCTGCTCATGTTCCCATCTCTAGTTTGTCTATCCACACAAAAAAATTGTAATGTGTTTTTTTCGTTATTTTTGAGAAATCGCATTTGAATTTTGAATTTCATGACAATTTGGTAATTTGCTTGGTTCAACGAAGCGTGTGACTAATGCAAATATTTAGTAGTCATTCACTTCGTTGAAACAAGAAAATACAAGCAAATTACAAAATTGTTATGAAAATTAATATTCAAAAGCGATTTTCTGAATTTTTTCAGAATTAGTTCTGAAATTTTTGCATTTTTAAAAAAAGTCAATTAATCAAAAACCCGGCCACTTTTTTTTAAGCTTAGATGTTTGTCTATCCACACAAATAAATTCAGACATATGTTTTTTCAGAAAATCGCATTTGAATATTAATTTTCATAACAATTTTGTAATTTGCTTGTATTTTCTTGTTTCAACGTAGCGAATGACTATTTAATATTTGCATTAGTCATACGCTACGTTGAACCAATCAAATTACCAAATTGTCATGAAATTCGAAATTCAAATGCGATTTCTCGAAAATAACGAAAAAAACACATTACAGTTTTTTTGTGTGGATAGACAAACTAGAGATGGGAACATGAGCAGATAAGAGCGTGAGTGTGACTGAATTCAATTTTACTCAAGTGATTGTGAGTGAGTGTGAGAAAGATTATTGCGTGAAAGAGTGAGCGTGAGTTGATTTTTTTGCGTGAGTTTGCGTGATTTATTTTCTCTTCATATTTCCTTTCATTCCAAAAAAGCAACAAAAAAATGTAAAATTTAGCTTAACTTCAGATTTCGTCCCGAAAAAATCAAAACAAATGTAAAATTTTAGATTTTGCTGAAAATTTTAAAAGATTTTTGAAATTATTTTTAGTATAAATAAGAATATCGTGAGTGTGAGTCAACGTTAGCGTGAGTGACTCTTGCATCGGCGTACGTGAGTGTGAGTTGTATTAAATTTACACACGTGATTGTGAGTGAGTGTTAGAAGAAAAATTATTATGAAAGTTAAAATTCACTCACGTGACCATCTCTTAGACAAACATCTAATCTTTAAAAAAAAATTACAAAAAAAAACAAATGTGGCCGGATTTTTTATAAATTGACTTTTTTAAAAAATGGAAAATTTCAGAACGGGTTCTGAAATTTTTTTTTATTTCACTCACACTTTTTTATTCCACTGACACTCACTCACAACGACGTGAGTAAAATTGATTTTCAATCACGCTCACTTGTGATCATGTGTCAATCACGCACAAATCTAATTATGTTACCATCTCTTGTTTATATGCATAGGCACATAAAATTACTTCTAGCAATAAGAATTATGAATAATACCTGAATTACAAGCATTTCTGAAAAAAATTAAAAATGTCCTATCACAAAACTTAGCATAACTCATTCATTTTTTAACCGATTGTTATGTTTTTTGGTGTTTTGGAAAGCTACTTTACCATACTTTTATACAAAAATAAAAAAAAAATTGTTTAATGATGCACTTTCAACTTAGAGTATAAAGAACATGACAAATTTTTCAAAAAATTGGATTTTTTTTAACTTAAACGATCGTAGCTCAGCCAATTCTTGATCGATTTTTAATATTTTTGTTTTGTTTAAAAGGTAAGACTTATACCTTTCAAAAAAATCTATAAAATCGAAAATCGGTTGCAAACTAACAAAGTAATAATTTTTTAAAGTTGTAATTTAAGAATTGCCGATTTTCGACACATTTGCCAATAAAAAACGTGCTTAACGAAGTGATCCAGAAAAACTATGACTATATCAGTACTCTATGGACTCCAACCAACCCGAATTTTCATATGAGAACCCCTGCATTTTTTTGGTGTAGCACAGTGTAATTATTAAAAATATGCAAAGATTTGTAACTTTTTTTAGTTTTTGCAATTATTGTACTAAGGATAAAAAAATCCAAAAAAAAAAAAATAATAAAAATTTTTCAAAAAAGAATGTATTTTTATTTTCCGACAAAATATGCCAACTCTAAAAAAATATTTGTTTTCAATTGAAACGGGTTGTTCATTGAAAATGGCCGGTACATAGAAAATGTAATAATTACGTATTTTCTTCTCAAATGATGAGTTTTAAATATATTTATACGAATTTTTTACACAATATAAAGCATGATATAACGAAAAATGCTGCAATATTAACTAAAAAATCACGTTTTTTGAGTTATGACACTATACAAGTAAATGAGCGATATGTAAAACAATTTAAAAAAAATTCTAAAGAATAAACTTTTTCTAAAGAAAAAATTCTCAGAATCTGAGACTTTTTTTATGTGAAAAATGTATCATTCAAAACTTATTTATATAAATTTTTCTATATAAAAAAAGTTCTCAGAATTTCTGAATTTGAGACTTATTTTAAGGAAAAAGGTCTCAGAATCTGGGGCTGTTTTAAAAAGAAAAAGGTCACAAAGTCTGAGACTTTTTATTGTTGATAAATAGTTTCTGAAGTTAAAACTTACTAAATTGGTAGTACACTCAGAAAATTATGTAAGTTACTACATGTAAGTTGTTTATATATTTTACAGTAGTTAGTTGTTTTCAACTACAAAGTCAGTTGTTTTTGTTTGAAAAATATCAAACAACTATTTCTGTTAGTTATTTTAAATACTTTTTTTGAACAACTAACAAAAAAGTACTGTGCTGTAGTAACAGTAATTTAAAGTAGTTAATTTTATTTTTTTTATCTCTGAAAAAATTTTTAAGTATTTTTTCAAAAAATAAAAATAAATTTTCGTTTTTTTATTTTTCACTTTTTTTTAAAAAAAAAAAAAAAAAAAAGAACGGACAAAATTTGGTCTTCAATTTTTTTCTGAAAAATTTTTTGAAAAAAAATTATATATTGATTATTTTATTTTTACTACATTTAGTTGTTTTGACTACAAATGTTAGTAGTTTTTACTACATAAGTCAGTTGTTTTTTGTCAGTTAAAATAACTGACATTGTTAGTTGATTTAACTGAAAAAGTAGTTGACCCCAAAACAACTTACAAAGTAGTTATTTTAACTGACATTTTCAGTTGATTTTACTAACATAATTTTTTGAGTGTACACTCAAAATAATTCTGCAGTAAAAATATTAGTAAGTGATTTGGTACCAAAATCTACTAATAAGTTACTAATTACCAGTAGTACGGTAGTTTTTTAGTATCTTTAAAGTACTAAAATTAGTAATTTTTACTGGTTTTGAATAATATTAGTAAAAAATTTTAGTATTGATTACCAACGCCTGCACTAGATCATTTTGGACTAAAAAATTAGTTCACTAGTAAAATTTTTAGTATTGAATACCCACGCTTTTTTTTGGGTGTAGGTTGCAGAATCTGAGACTTGTTCTATGGGAAAAAATTCTAAGAGTCTAAGACTTTTTTTGTCATAGAATCTGAGACTTTGTATTGGAAAAAGGTCTAAGACTTTTGCTATAGAAAAATGGTCTCAGAATCTAAAATTTTTTAAGTACGAAACAAATCTAATAATCAGAGACCTCTCTATAAGAAAAATATCTCAATAATGCTTTAAAATATGAGACTTTCTATAGTAAATGGTCTCAGAATCTGAGACTTTTTCTGTGGAAACAAATTCTTAGAATCTGAAAATTTTTTTACACGAAAAAAGTTTCAGATTTTGAGACATTTTTCTTTAAGAAGAAGTCTTATATTGTGAGGAAAAATGTCTCAACATCTGATATTTTTTATGTAAAAAGAATTTCTTCTATTAAAAAATTCTCAGATTTACAATTTTCTTTTAAAGCATATTAAAAAAAATTATCTACACTCAAAATAATAACTCTGTTAAATTACAGAAAAACTCTGCTAATTTAACAGAAAAACTCTGCTAATTTAACAGAGTACACCATACTTTTCCAGCTAGCAACATTTCTTCGTAATTTTACTATAAAAACTCTGTAAAATGATTTTGACAAAAAAAACTGTTAATTTACAGAGTTTATAGTAAAATATTGGTTAAATATGAAAGCTTTTTGACAGAGAAAACTCTGTAATTTTACTTTAAAACTCTGTAAAATGATTTGGACCAAAAAAAAAAAACTGTAAATTTACAGAGTTTCTAGTAAAATATTGGTTAAATAAACCACCATTTAGCAAAGAAAACTATGTGAATTTACATATATTTGTAAAATTCATTTGATGCTTTACAGAAAAAACTCTGTAAATATACAGAGTTTAGTTAAATGCATGTTATTTTGTAAAATTTTTATAAGATTTCTGAAAAAAAAAAATTTTAGAACTTTTTTGCTACTTTTTCAACTTTTTCAAAAAAAAATATATACAGATAAAATTTTGAAGTTTGGTAACAAAAACACAAACTACTCAAAACAGAAAAATTTTTTGGTTATAAAAAAATACGAAGTATTTTGCTTAAATCTGCATTTTAGCAGAAAACTCTCTTAATTTTCTGTAAAATTAAGATTACAAAGAAAAAAGTAATATAACATAGGAAACATTGTTTTTGTCACAACAAAATACAAAGTATTTTCTTTAAATTTGTATTTTGACAAAAAACTCTGTCAAATATCTGTTGAACTGAGATTACAGTCATTTTACAGAGTATTTTGCAAAGTTATTATTTTGAGTGTAAACGAAATATGATCATGAAAAACAAACCTCCTTCTGCAAAAACTAATAAATTTGATGATTTTATAGCTTTTCCATCACATTTTTGCAAAAAAACGTATCTCTTTTTTTGCTTGTCAACAAAGTTGAATTTATGTTTTTTTTTCGAAGTAAAAAAAAAATTCCCCCTCTCAAACCCAAAAGCTGTATCCGCCACTGGCTATATAAAATCAATAACAAATTTGTTATTTTTGTAACCGGGAATATTTCATGCCGAATAGTGTACAAAAATATCAGATTTAAAACAAGTATATTACAACTAGTTTCAGTTTTCATTTAATGCAAATCAAAGTGTTTAGATTACCATCCAAACTTGAAGATCATCTGTATGCAGATGTTTTTTATTATAGCATAAATAAATTTAAATTGTTGCTATAAAAAAAAACACAAGAACTTTTTTGTAAACATTTGACATTCAGTCATGCCACAGCAAGTGTAAATGATACATGCACACAATACAAACATGAAATTTTCACCTGCCTCTGATGATGAAGACTGTGAAAAAAAAAATACCAAAAGATGAATATCTTTTTAGGTCGATTAATGTGGTCAGTTATTTTTGCATGCAACAGGCCATATTACAAGTCTTAACTCAAAAGATCGTGACTGTTTTTGTAGAAAATGATGTTAAACTCAGAAAAAAAAACAACTTGAACAACTGCAAACCAATACGACAACATTATCAGTTTGTGATGAGATAAAAAAAGCAACCAAAAACCATGAATAATATATTTAAATTTTTTGCCACTATCATTGGAAATGATCAAAAATGGAAAAAAATACAAAAAAATTTCACTGATGCCACCACTTTGCTCTGTATCACCAATAAGACAAACTGCAGCAAGAGATACCACAGGCTGTAAATCATGATGATCAAAATGAAAAGATATGAAAATATTGTATATTTTGTTTTCATTTTTTTTTTTATTTTAAACAACATCGAATCATTTAAATAATTTGATGGCATAAACAGGTTCGGTTGTTTAATAAATTTTTCAATAGACTTGGGAGTTCAACGCTGTAATTTTAAACTCAGCGGGAGCACTTTGCTTAATTGCCTCTTGAATATCTTTATATACGTATTGGATGATTGTTTGCTTGTCTGTCTGTCCGTCCGTCCGTCTATCCTGCTCAACTGTCTGTCTTATGGTTTTGTTGATGCCATAAGCTTGACAAGCCAATTTGACACTGCGTGTTATGTGACATTAGTGTTCATAATACTAAAACTTTATGTTATATGAGTATTTTATGTTTTGTAAAGTAATGTGACCAACAAAATTTTAAAGGTTTACAGCCAAAAAAATGTATTGAGTAAAAAAAAAAAAATATAGTAAAAAAATTGTGTGAAAAAAGTCATTTCATTTCGGTCTCCGTTCCATTCCGCCTCGTTCCTTGTTCTATTCCATTTCCTTCCATGTTTTATTTTATTTCGTTCCATGTATGTATGTAGGATTCGTTGTTTTTCATATAACATGCGATAAAAAAGTTAAAAACTCTTGAATAAAAAGTACAATTTTACTCTGATTTTAACCATTTAATAACACAGTACAACACTAAAAAAAATACAGGGTTTCGACGATCGATTCTGGTAGAGGAGACAATAAAAATATACGTGTGTTGGCGCGCCGTTTTGAAATATCACAACGGACTTTTATTTTAGAGGCGGTTAAAGTTTCCCAGTCTTGGTCTGTTCTTGTAATCTTTCAAAACAACGACACACGTATATTTTTTTCTTGGTCTCATCTACCAGAATCAATCCCCGGAGCCCCGTAGTTTTGGAAAAAGTTTGAAATTGTTGTACTGTGTAATTTTTTTCCTAAAAAATTTAAAGTTCTTAATATGTCCTACTCCTGGATGTTAATTTTGCATTTAGATCCCATATGTCAAAGTTAAATATTCTGCAGTCTTTAGTTCAATGGTCGTAAAAAGTACAACATATCCCCTATTATCCCTTTTAGAGTCGAAATTGCGAACAAACTTTTAAAACATTCA
This sequence comes from Pegoplata infirma, assembly GCA_963921195.1. Classification (NCBI taxonomy): domain Eukaryota; kingdom Metazoa; phylum Arthropoda; class Insecta; order Diptera; family Anthomyiidae; genus Pegoplata; species Pegoplata infirma. The sequence goes on along the minus strand of OY992537.1, from coordinate 191,149,910 downwards.
GAATGATTATTTTTACAGATGGATCTTAGATTCAATATATCAAGTTAATAAGATTATTATTTTAGGAAATCGAAAAAGTAGCCAAGTACAACTTTTTACCATTTTTACCCTTTAAAGATTTGAAATTCTCAACATTTTTTGATAAAATTTCCTACAATCCAAATCATGTTTTTTTTTTTGCATAAATTCCAAAAATGAAGCAAAGTCGCTAGTTTTGAATCGGGTTTGCTTTTTTATATCTTTTTTTTTTTTTTTTTATTTTTTCTTTCTTTGAAAAAAAAAAAAATCTTATCGACTTAAATATATTTCTCGCAGTTAGTTAGCTCGGCCGAAGACAAAAAAAAATTAGATAAAACATATTTGAAGATGTGTCACGCAAAAAACAGAAATTTTTTCCTAATTTTGAGCTAAACTAAAATGGCAATTCTGGGAGTTTGCCGAAAAATGCTGGTTAGATGTTAATTTTAATGTTAAATAGACCATCTAGGAAACACCTTCACATATAAAGACTAATGCAAGTTCGTGCCCCAACACAATTTTTTGTACACGAAAGATATACGCTATTTTGGCCTCAAAATCACAACATCCAAGAATAACGCCAAAGATGAATGGAATTAAAAATTTGAGTTTTTTATAAGAACTACTTTCCTTGGGCTTTAACATCCAAGAATAACGCCAAAGATGCATGGAGTTAAAAATTTGAGTTTTTAATAAGAACTACTTTCCTTGGGCTTTAGTTTCCCTTTTTAGCCTTTTTCTAATTTTATTTTTTTTTCATTTGGTGTTAGTGTATTTGTAATATTGTGTTGATCCCGATTTAATAATGCCACCAAATTTTTTCCATTGTACTTTCTTAATATCTTGGAGTGTTGTCATTAAGAACTGTATAAGCTTTTGAAAATTTGTTAAATTTTTAATTTTAATTTCTACCCAAAAAAAAAAAAAAAAACGGATTTGGAACCATAGTGCAATCCAAAAATCTAGTTTTTATGACCCATATTTTTGGAGATCGAAATCGTACACAAGTACACCTTTTACCCTCCTAGAGTTAGTATTTTCTAAAAAGTACTTTTGTCAGAACTTTTTCTTCGCTGAGAGTCCTACATTTTCAGTAGATATATAAAGTACCAAAGTACACCTTTTTACAATTATTGCCCCTAAAAATCGAAACTACCAAAAACTACTTTGTTCTGAATGTTTTTTCTGCAGTAGGATCTTACATTCTATTCCTAGGAACATTAATTCATGAAATGTACACTTTTTTTAAAAAATTTGCCCCTAAAAATCGGAATTTCCAAAAAGTACATTTTTGGAATACTTTTTGTGCAGGAGGATCTTAAATAATATTTTTTGGACCATTATTTCATTACATATACAAAGTACCAAAGTACGCTTTTTATCCCGTTTTTCCCCATTTAAAATTGTAACATCAAAATAGTACTTTTTCCAGATTATTTTTTTCGTTGGGTGATACGTTCTAAATTTCAAGTTTCTAGAACAATTTTTTTAGGAGGTGGTAAAAAAACCATATTATTTAAATTTCGAAAATGTTTTTATTTTTTTTTGCAAATAATATTATAATATTATATAATATTGCCAGAGTTATTGAAGAAAAGCTTCATCAATATGAAAAAATTACTCATCAAAATTGATGACAGCACGTGATGAAACCGTATCATCAATATGATGAAGCATTTTTCTTTGAGTGTAGAATCCCGAAATTTGGCACGATTATTTCTTGATTTTATAGGCTAGTAAAGTTCTTAAATGGACGAGATCGGTACAGGGGGAGAAGGGTTCCACTTAGAGACCTAAACCAACCTCCGAAAAACGAAAACGTGGATTCTAAGGACTAAACAATTTAATTTTTTCGGCCCGCTGTTTTTGTGGGCTTTGGTATATATATAAGATTCGGCACATACGCATTTAACACGTTCGCTTGTTAATTGTACTTCTGTAAAACAATGGAATATTTTTTTAGATGAAGTTCAGACTTGTTAAAAAAAATTGTAAAAAAAAAATTGTTGAAAAAATTTTTGATGAAAATAAAATTTTTTGAACAAAAAAAATTGTTGATGAAAAAGTTTTTAATAATTATTTTTTGATTAAAAAAAAAAAAAAAAACAAAAAAAACTCTGATGAAAAATAATAATGTTATGTTTTATTTACCAGCTGGTGAAATTTGTTAAATTCACCAGGAGGTGAGTTTTACCCCCCTATTCTAGAAAAAATTGTCATTATAACAATTTGTTATAGAATTTTGTATTTTGATTTCTCGCGATATTAATAATTTTAATTGATTCAAAAAATGCGTAAATACATAAATACAATTTGGCAAAGCCTTTGTCATGAAAAATGTTTTGAAAAATTCGCAAATTGTGAAGATACTTACATAGAAAATTTGCCTTGTTATAGTTTTGTCATTTATTATAGATGACAATTTTCTTAGAATAGGGGGGTTAATCCAAGTTACGAACCATTTTGGTTTTTAGAAAATGAAAACAATAATTCATATTCTGTTTATTTTTAGTCGTTAGCTTATATGGTCACACTGAGGTGGTGTTCTTTAAAAATTAAACACCAGCCAAAAAAACATTATCATGTTAAAAGAAACTCAGTTGGTACCATTAATTTTCAGCTTATAATATCAGTGCTAATACTAGCAGCAGTTTAAGTATAGTCCAACCAACAATACATAAATTTATAAACTTTTTTTTAATTTATTTTGAAATCTTTTTCTTTATTTTTTAGCGATTAATAATTATCAACAGTTGCCTCGACGGTGGTCTCCCACTTTGAAAAATCACTTTGCTGTTTTCTTGTTACTACTTCATCTTAAAGAAGTCGTTTTGTTTAACACAGTATGTGTGGAGCATACCACAGATCTCCTTTACATAGCTCCCTTCTCAAAAAAGTGTTTGGCCCCAGCAACTAATATTTGGCTGCCGCATTACTTATTCTGTAGTTTTAGTTGTTGTTTAACAATATATACCCTCAATATATCCCTTGACATTTAAATTAATGCCTTTGCATGTGTTTTTTTTTTCTTCTGTCATCTTATGATTCAGACATCTGAAACTTAATTAACAGGAAATTTCAGAAATTTGTTTTACTTTTTGATAAGCGAATAAAATTTCCCCAAAATTCTTAAAAATTTTTCGTTCCGTCTGAATCTTCTAATGTTGTCTGGTTGTTTCATAATTTATCTATTTTTTTACTTTTCGTGATATATTCTGATTTTTCTTTTGATTTTTCCTAATTTTCCAGATAATTTTTTTAGTTTTCCAAATATTTTTTTGTCTTTTTTTATTTAATTTTGCAGCAATCTTCCAAATTTTCCCCGATTTATTTCTGTATTTGAATCTTTCCACATTTTTTTTGAATTTTTTTTTAGAACTTTTTTATTTAAATTCTACAGCACCTTGTGGTATAAAGACTACACAGTTTCGGCTGACATTTGTTATAACCCGAAATATTAGTCCTTTACCAAAACTCAAGTATACCGATCGACTCAGAATCATTTATGTAGTCGGTTTAGCGATGTCTGTCCGTCATTCCCTGTTAACGCTGTAAACGATACTCAATTAATTCAGCTGATATTTAAAATTAAAGCTTCTTTTGAAATAAAATTTGATTTCAAAAATTTCTTGTAAATCGAGGCCATAGTTTATTTAATTTTTTTATTATTACTTTTATTATTTTCTGTATTTCTGTTTTTTTTTTCGTTGTTTTCCCTGTCATTGTGTCATTTTAACATCTTCTGATTGTTTTATACTAATTTTTAAAACAAAATCCATTAATTAACTTAAAAGGGTATTGAAATATTTTGGAACAAGTGTATTTTTTTAACGAAATACATATTTATGTTTTTTTTTTTTTATTTTTCTTAAGTAATTTATGATAATTTCATTTAAGGGGGTTTGTTGCATATTCTTTATTATTTATGACGTTGTTATGATTGTTTTAAATCGAGGGGAACGAACATTTATTTTTAAAAAATATTTTCTAAATCTTTCTAATAAATCAATATATAAACAGTAAAAAGTATTGAATAAAAATTACCGCAGCTTACTGGAATGTTGAATTTTCGAAACAGTTCCGTAATTTTCTGTATTTAAGAGTTCTTTCCTTGAATAAAGCATAAGAAAAACTTTAATTTGACACAGATCGGATCACTTTTGCCCGTAGCGCCTAGCAAACAAAGTTTTGGATTTTTTGAAACATAATATGGCTTTTTAAAACATTAAAAAAAAAATTTAAATCGTGGGAGGAACACTTGCTATCTGTATAATAAAAATTAGTAATATGCTATTTACATATACCCCGAAATCCATATAAATTTGGATTTCAAATCCAATTAAAATCTATACCGTTTACATATGCTTTTTTGACATTTAGCGGGATTTTGTTTGTACTAACTCTGTATTTTCTTTTGATTTGTGTACAGGGTTGTTAGTGGGAAAATTACATAATTTTATAAATATTTCTAAAAACAATGATTTTTCTTTGCCGGAGCCAATATTTTCAATCCCACTAGTATATGTTGGGACCACAATATCAAAAAATGTGTTTTTATGTAGAGCTGCTTCTTTAAATGCAAGAAAATTAACATTTTCGACAAGTTTGGGGCCGCCACCATCGAGTGTTTTTCTTTGTTAGGAAGACCAAATTGGTCAACTAAATTGTGCGTTTACCATTTGCAATGGTAAATTTTAAATGAAACATTGTTAAACATTGTTTTTATTAATCTTTTAATAGTTTTAAAAAAATAAATTTTAATTGTTTTTTTACTTTATAAAAAACAACAACAGCTGATAAAAAATAGTGTGCAGCGTTGTAAAAAAAGCATTAGGGATGATTATTTTGGGAAAACCCATAGTTGTACAATTAAGTAGTAGAATTTTTTTGGATTTTAAATTACGATTTTCCCAAAATCCAAGTTTTTTTTTGTATGGGATTTGACATTTGAAATCCAAAAAAGTAATTGGATTTACTTGGATTTTCATTGAAATCCCATTTTTTTGGATTTCGAGGTATATGTAAATGGCCTATAAGGGATCAAAATGAAATGAAATGGAAAAATTAAAAAATTTTTAGGTTGTTCGGAGAATATTAAAATATATTTTTCCTACAATACACAGAAAAAAATAAAAAAAATATTTGCGTAAATTTTTAATACTATTGAGCAAAAAAATACTCAATTTTGCACCAGTAAACGATTTAATAGTATTGAGTAAACTTTTAATAAAAATTTATTAAATGTTGTTTTTTTATTTTTAGTACCAAAAGGTACATAAAAATAAAATGTATTTATTCGGCCTTTATATATGTATATATATTCGATTAGAGTTTTATTCTAGTTCGAGGCCCAAAAATATTTCTATTTATGATATTGTCATAATAGAGTATTTTTAATTTATTGCTTTAAAAAAGTTACTATCTCATAGTATGTCTAAACATACTATGAGATAGTAACTTTTTTAAAGCAATAAATTAAAAATACTCTATTATGACAATATCATAAATAGAAATATTTTTGGGCCTCGAACTAGAATAAAACTCTAATCGAATATATATAAATTTATTAAATGTTTTAAAAAAAATTTGAGTTTAAAAAAGTTTTAAATTTTTTTACAAAAACAAAAACCTTGTTTTTTCAAACTTTTTCAAACATGTTTATGTCTCAAAAACGTAGGAAAATTTTATGAAGACGATTACAAACTTTCATATGCATACACAAAAGACTATAAACTAAACGAGAATTTAAAAAACTATGTGAGTTAAAAAAAAAAATGAAAAAAATTGTTAAATTTTTATTAAATTATTTACTTAAGTTGTTTTTAAAATTTTTAAGTAAATTTTTAATTGCGCCAATTAAAAAATTACTCAATTTTTGTTTTTAAATTTAAACAAGTGATTACTCAAATTTGATTCCTCCTTATTTTTTTCTGTGTATAATTAAAAACAATTGTTTTTGAAATAATATTTAAATTAAAAATTAATTTACTAAGTAGATGATCACTAATTCAATGAACACATTTCTATCAAAAATTTATTGCAGATAGCAAGTTTTGAATGTTCGCACTCGATATATAAAATATATACACTGTCTCAAACAATTGTCCGTACCCCACACAGTCAAAAAAATATTTGCTTATATTTCGAAAAATACTTACCGATTAGCATGAAATATTTTTTTTTTAAAAGAGCAACAATTGTTTATAATATTTGCACACTACTAATACAATAAACGTGCTTCATTATTATTTTATACAAAAAACTAAAAAAAAGTCCAAAAACTCAACTCAAAAAATTGTCCGTACGGGGAGAAAAAATCAATTTTATGTATATAAAATGATGATAAACTGGCAAGTATGATATCGCTTACATCGAGTACGATATCCTTTGGCCGAAATTACTTCTCTGAATCGGTTATTTATAGGTAGACCCAGCAATTGTCTGGTTTCAGGTGCAATATTCCACCACTCCTCAAAGATAAGATATTTCAGCAGGAGTTGATGGTTATTGTATGCTGCCGATTTTGCTTATTCCAAAAAAGCTTATAAATGTTCTATGGGACCTAAATATGGCCTCTCGGACATGTGTGGAACCACTTCTTCCACCTTATAATGCAGTCATTCGCACACAACCAAGGGAGTGTACTTTAGGCAATTGTCATGTTGGCACCGAAAGTTGGTTCGAATGTCCAATTTAGTCGCACTAACCTATTAATTTTCCTTTAAGATATCTAAATAATAAAGTTTTCTTATTTGGGTACTAAAAACCCAAGATTATGGACACCTTCAGGCTCCACTTCACCCCACACCATCACAGAGCCTCCACCGTGTTTCACTGTTGCTTTGAAATGTTTTAGCTGCAACGCGGAGTTAAACACTCCGCCACAAATATCGTCTACCATCTGACCCAAAAATATTAAAATTACTTTTGGAAAACTGTTATATTTACGACAAAAGTAATTTTAATACTTTTGGGTTGAATAGCAGACGATTTGTATGTTGCAACCAAAGACTTTCAAAGCAACAGTAAAACACGGTAGAGGCTCTGCGATGGTGTGGGGTGCAATGGTGCCTGAAGGTGTCGGAAATCTTGGATTTTTAGTACCTAAAATGAGAAAATAGCACACTCCTTGTTTGTGTAAGAATAACTGCATTATAAGGTGAAAAAAGTGGTTCTACACCAGTCCCAGAGGCCATACTTAGGTCCCATAGAACATTTATAAGCTTTTTTGGAGTAAGCAAAATCGGCAGCATACAATAACCCATCAACTCCTGCTGAAATATCTTATCTTTGAGGAGTGGTGGAATATTGCACCTGAAACCAGACAATTGCTGGGTCTACCTGTAAATAACCGATTCAGAGAAGTAATTTCGTCCAAAGGATATCGTACTCGATGTAAGCGATATCATACTTGCCAGTTTATCATCATTTTATATATATAAAGTTGATTTTTTCTCCCCGTACGGACAATTTTTTGAGTTGAGTTTTTGGACTTTTTTTTTAGTTTTTTGTATAAAATAATAATGAAGCACGTTTATTTTATTATTAGTGTGCAATTATTATAAATAATTGTTGATCTTTTAAAAAAAAAATATTTCATGCGAATCGGTTAAGTATTTTTCGAAATATGGGCCAATATTTTTTTTATTGTGTGGGGTACGGACAATTGTTTGAGACAGTGTATCTTGAATGCAAACATCAAAAGGACCTTTTCGCACACAGAAAATATATTTCAATATTTCTAACTGAAATTCAGTTAATACAACTAAAAATCTGTTGATACATTGGAGACATTCCACACCAAATGTCCAGCGAAGAAAAACATGTGTACCGTAAACTTCTGAATAGGTTGTATGGATAGCCCTATATGGAACTTAGAAAATTGCGTTTTTGGTTTTTCAATTTTTCAAAAACTGGTCTTAGGAGGCGTGGTCAAATATTGGAAATATGGTCAAATTTGTGGTGAGTTGCATTGATTAAATATTTATGACATTGAAACGGAATGCACCACAATCTTAAAAATTTACATTCTTACACTGAAAAAAAAAGCTTCGTGAAAATAATGAAAATTGACATAAGCTTAATGAAAAATGACTCACGTTTTCAACCGAAGACAGTTTACATTTGATCAATGAAACTGGTGTCATTAAAGTGTCATTCAATGAAAACTTACATAGAAATAATGAAAATATTCGTTGCACTTGTTTAAAACGTTTAATGAAATTTTTCATTAAATGTATGAAAGTATGCATTCATTAAATGTGGAATAGCAGTAGGAATACCATATTCGCATTCATTTAAACTAGTTTAAATTTCCGTTTTCCCCATACAATTCATCTGTCAAAATTAAACGCCGTTTAAGTTTGACATTTAAATTGTATGGGGAAAACGGAAAATTAAACTTGTTTAAATGAATGCGAATGTGGTAAGAAAAATTACAACACAAAATTGAAATTAATGAAAATCCTTTATAACAATTTTTATTGAGTCACGTGTAACTGTCACTGAAATTATTTAATTTACATTGAAAAAACACTTTACATTTTATTTATAGTTTTCACTTAGTTGTCTTACACAAAATTTTAATCCAATTGTAATACACTAGTATAACCACGAAGTAATATATAACAGCGCGAATTTTAGTAAATGTGAAATTTTGAGGCGTTTCCCCGACAAAAGTGGTACCACTGGACTCAGGATGAGGTCCTTAGTCGATTCACAAAGTTTCATCTGATTTAAAGTGGTGGAAAAAAACTTGACAAAATAAACCACACAATGAACAACACAATTTCACATTTTTTTTATACTCAGCTTTCTCACACTATATCCTTGAATTTTAATAATTACGTAAAACCACGTAATAATATAAAACAACTAGAATTGTATATAATTAATCAATAACATTTTATTTTAAGTTTCGTAAAAAAAAATTGCAAACAAAACTCGATCAGCTGTTTTTTATTTACATTTTTCGCTCCAAAAACAGACTTAGTGTCTCTTCACAATACAGCAGCAAGCAGCAGACAGCAAAATTTCCCCTTGTATTTTTTTGTTTGTTGTATGAAAATTTTTGCTGTTCGCTGCTTTCTGCTGTATTGTAAAGAGACACTAAACAGACTCGACAAGCATAAAAAGGCAACAAGTTTTATAAACAAAATTTAATGACATTTTTTAATGAAATTATGAAATCTAATGAAGCAAATTTTATGAAATTTGTTCCCAATATGCATGATATTTAATTAAGCTTATGAATTCCTTCATTGGTTAAATGAAAACAAAATAATGAATCCATTTCATTTATATCACGAAGGTTTTTTTTTTCAGTGTATATAGTTTTGTAAAATTTTTTTTTTTCGAAAATTTTCAGAACCCGTGCTGAAATTTTCCATTTTTTAAAAAAGTCAATTTATTAAAATTCCAGAAACTTTTTTTTTATTTTTTTTTTTTTTAATTTAGAAGTTTGTCTATCCACAAAAAAATTCAGACATGTGTTTTTCGTTTTTTTTTTCGAAAAAATCGCATTTGAATTTTGAATTTCATAACAATTTAGTAATTTGCTTGTATTTTCTTGTTTCAACATAGCGTATGAGTAATATTTATGCAAATATGTATATAATACTCACTTGCTACGTTGAAACAGGAAAATACAAGCAAATTACAAAATTGTTATGAAATTTAATATTCAAATGCGATTTTGTCGAAAAAAAAACGAAAAACACGCGTCTGATTTTTTTTGTGAGGATAGACAAACATGAAAACTTTAAAAAAAAAAAAATTAAAAAAACAAAGGTGTCAATTTTTATTAATTGACTTTTTAAAAAATGGAAAATTTCAGAACGGGTTCCGAAAATTTTCCAAAAAAAAAAAAAAAAAAAATTAGTAGATATCCCATACAAAACAAAAATATAAATTTTTGAGATTGTGGTGCATTCCGTTTTAATTTAATAAATATTTAAACAAGGCAACTCGACACAAATTTGATGATTTTTTCAATATTTGACCTCGCCTCCTAAGCCTAGTTTTTGAAAAATTGTAAAACTAAAAACTCAATTTTATTAGTTTCATATAGGGCTACACCCAAAAAAAAAAAACGTGGGTATTCAATACTAAAAATTTTACTAATGAACATTTTTTTAGTTCAAAATGATCTAGTGCAGGCGTTGGTAATCAAAACTAAAATTTTTTACTAATATTATTCAAAACCGGTAAAAATTACTAATTTTAGTACTTTGAAGATACTAAAAAACTACCGTACTACTGGTAATTAGTAACTTATTAGTAGATTTTGGTACCAAATCACTTACTAATATTTTTACTGCAGAATTATTTTGAGTGTACAACAAACACCGAAATTTACGGTACACATTTTTTTCGCTGGACATTTAGTGTGGAATGCCTAATATGTGTTGAAAACCCGAAATTCTTAAATTTAAACTTCAAACTATTAGGTCTATTCGATTACCTTACTACAATCTACTATTTTTTACTCATTTTACTACAGCTGGAAATTTTCAATACAAAAAGTAAACAAGACTTTCCAGTTGTAAATTGGAATGGTAAATTGGTTTTCCAAAACATCAAAAATTTCTAAAAATTTTAATAAACAAAACTCCCAAAACCACAATTTATAAAATACATGCTAAAAATTAAGTATTCCAAAAAGTATGGGTATCCGCCGTCTCAACTAATTATTTGAGTTTCGCAGGTTTGAAGGAATTTAAATTTTCAAAATTTTTTTATGTTTTTCCAGAATATACTAAAACAAGTGTTTTTGTCGGTCAAAAAAACAAAATTTTTTACACAAAAAAAAAATATACTAAAAACATGTTCTTAAAAAAAAAAGAATTTTTTGAGTGTAAATTTTTTTTAATGTAATTTTTTTTTTTCTTTTTTTTTTTGTTTATGAGTGTAGGAATGTTTTTTTTTTGTATTTTTGTGAAAAACATAAAAATATATTGTTAACAATTCAAATTCCTTGAAATCCGCGAAAATCAAATAATTACTTAATTTAATTGAGAAAGCGGATACACATATTTTTTGGAATATTTAATTTTTAGTATGTATTTTATATACAAAGAAAAAAAAAAACATTTTCTCATGAACGATTTTCATAGTATTTATGAACAAATTCATACAATTTATTAACTTTTTCATAATACTTATAAACTTTTTCATATTATTTATGAAAAACTTAAATAGTTCTTAAATTCCACATATTATGATTTATTCATAAATACTATGAAAAAGTTTATAAGTATTATGAAAAAGTTAATAAATTGTATTGTGTGTATGACTTTTTTCCTGATATGACAAAATAAAATTGAACAAATTAGGGGAAATCCTTCTCTTTAATTTGACATCACCAGTGTCACCCTAGGGCAAGCAAAAATTTAAAATTTTTTTCAAAATACATCCTTTTAAAATTTGAAGTTCATTTAAAAGGAAACAGGATCACGAAATGAAAAACTCTAAATGCAGTTTTACTCCATTTGATCTCTACTTTCAGACGTACTATATCATCCGGTTCATGTTTAATATTGGCTGTCGGACGGTGTAATTAGTTTTCATCAATTTGTTTTTTTTTTTTTTTTAAGTTTTAAAAAAAATTTCATAAATTTATTTTTTCGTCACACTTTTTGATTTTTATCAAAAAATTTTTTTGATCAAAAAAGGTTTTTCATAATTATAATATTTTTTGTTTATGAAACACTTTTTTATCGATAACACGGTACAACAATTTTAAACTTTTTGCTAAATTACGGGGTTCTGACGATTGATTCTGGTAGAAGAGACAAAAAAATATACACGTGTGTTGGCGTTTTGCAAGATCACTTCGGAATTTTATTTTAGAGACGCTTAAAGTTTTCCAGCTTTTTTCTGTTGTTGCAACATATTGGTATAAAAAACTATGTTTTCTTTACATTCGTGGTGTAAATATTATAGAAAATATTTTTGTGGAACATATTAACCCTCTAACTCCCTTTCATAATGATATTTTTGGGTTCTATTCTAACAAATCGTAAAAAACACCATGAATATGGGGGAGGGCGGGAATAATGTTCCACAAAAATGTTGTCCATAAAATTTTACTATATACGTCAGAGCACACCAAAGCCCAAAAATTAACACAAAAACCAAAAAAGAGTCAAGTTCAAGATTGCGCATTAAAACATGTCAAAAAAAAAAAAATTAACCCTTAGTGGGCCATCTTGAATTAGACTGGTTTGTGCTGTTTCTGATGAGCTTTGAGCTTTGGTATATACTGACATGTATAGTAAAAGTTTATGGCCAGTATTTTTGTAGAAAATATTATCCCCGCCCTTCCCCATTTTAGGGGTGTTTTATACAATTTGTTAGAATAGAGCAAAAAATTACAGTTAGTGTTGTTCTATGTAATTAGTTTTCAATCAAATATTGCTAAGAACTTGAAATATGAAACAAAAGTTAAAACCTAACGGACATTTTTAAAGACTTTGCAAAACCTACTTTAACTTGCCAACACAGAAAAAAATATGGATAAAACAAATTTGAGTAATCACTTGTTTAAATTTAAGAACAAAAATTGAGTAATTTTTTAATTGACGCAATTAAAAATTTACTTAAAAATTTAAAAAACAATTTAAGTAAATAATTTAATAAAAATTTAATAGTTTTTTTTATTTTTTTTTTTAACTCTCATTGTTTTTTGAATTCTCGTTTGGTTTATAGTTTTTTGTGTATGTATATGAAAGTTTGTAATCGTCTTTATAAAATTTTCCTATGTTTTTGAGGCAAACATATGTTTGGAAAAGTTTGAAAAAACAAGTTTTTTGTTTTTTTTTGTAAAAAGATTTAAAACTTTTTAAAACTTTAAAAAAAAATAAATAGATAAATTTTGAGTAAATTTTTAATTGTGTCAATCAAAAATTTACTCAAATTTTTTTCAAACATTTTTATTAAATTATTAAATTGAGTAAATTTTTACTCAATAGTATTAAAAATTTACTCAAATACTTTTTTTATTTTTTTCTGTGAACAAAAACACAAACTTTCAAAAATTAAAAATTGATTAAGTGCGGCCAACCGATAACATCTTTGTAACATAATTTTTTCATCAATATTTTTTTTGTTAATTTTTTTTTATTAATTTTTTTGTTCATCAATATATTTTTTTTTTTTTTAAATTTTTTTTTCTTAATTTTTTGTTTTAAAAACAAAGTTGTTTCATATGTATTTAATTTGATATTAAACAATTTTATTTTTTGATTGTCGCAAAGAATCTGTTTTCTATTTATAGTTTTTATCCTTTATTTCTTCAACTTTTATATAACGCTTGATTACTGGCGGATCCATGTCTTTGATATTAATTAGACTCGGTAGAAGCTCTTTTCAGTATATCCATTGTTTTGTACCGATAATAGTAAAAAATAGTACACATTCTTTTGCTTCCACGCTTTAGCATTGATAATTACATTATTTTATTTTTGGCAACCTCTATCCTATACAATCCCAATAAGCACAAGAAAACTAAAAATTCAAGCGTTTGAAATTTCACTTGAATTTAACTTGAATTCAAGCTATTATTTCAAGCCAAATTCAAGTTCAACAAGTCGTAGTATTTATTTAAAACAGTTTGAAAAAATTGTCATTTCTAAAACAAATTTTGTTAAAAAAAAATAAAAAATATTTCAAACAAATAAGAAAAAAAACAAATCGGCGAATTTTTCAGGATTGTTTGCAAAAAAACCCCTAAATTCGTGGTAAGTTATGTCTATTAAATATGTTTAAAAAAAAATATTAATAAAATTTCACTTTTTTAAGGCTTTCTGGTACAAAAATCCAAGATTCCATTCAAATATCTGTTGACAAGGATTATTTGTCCAGACCAGTTTATTATGGATTAATGAGGCTGCAAAAAGTAAATATTTTTGTTCAATATTGAATACATAGTTTAGATTTATATTGTGAAATAAATGAAAAATAAAAAATTTTAATGTATACAAATGATGCTGGTTTGATTTAAATACACTGGAATTAGGCTTGTTTCGGACTGGAATTAGGCTTGAATTGGACTGGAATTAGGCTTGAATTGGACTAGCATAGGGCTTGAATTCAACTATAATTCAAGCCATATTCAAGTAATTTTTTTAAAAATTTTTTGGTTCGACTGGAATTACGCTTTTTTTAGGGCTTGAATTCAAGTGTTTTTACACTGTTTTGTTTGACTTGAATTCAAGTGTCCGTTTTGCTGGTATATGCTATTGAGTTACAGTGTAATTCAAGTATAATTCAAGGCTTGAAAATTGAAAATATGACTGGAATTACGCTTGATTTACACTTGAATTCCAGCAATTTGGCTTATTGGGATATAATAATTTTAGTAAAACCCTGCTGGTTGTAACAAATTGCTTTTCAGATAAATTGAACTTATTGTCAATGAATATTATCCATTTAATATTATTTTCTGTAGGTCATTAATAAATAAAAATGTTTAAAAAAATACTCGTATTCAAACCAAACCAGCCATTTTTCAATAATACCACATAATGATATATGGCACTTAAAATTTACAACAAATCTATTAAAACAAAACTCTCAAACTCCCAAATGGTCTTTGTCCGGCAAAAAAAATAACACAAAATAATGTGATAATTAAGCAGGAGTGATTTTTTAAAATTTCGTATTTTTCATAAGTAAAGGGGAGATATCAAAATCCCACGAGTGATCGCCAAAAAACCGGGTGTTTTTGAAAAAGAAGGACGTGATAAAATAATTTTGAACAAAATTGATATAATGCTCATGAAATTTTGCATCAAATCAAAGAATTTTCTTTAATAATTATTATTTAAAGATTTTTGAGATTTTTATTTAATCAAGAACTGATAACAAAGTCCACTGTGTCCTTGTAGGGAAACAGTATAATACTTCTGGTAGGAATCAAACCTACGACCCATGTTGTTCATTTGAACTTCCAATTTCTATGCTATGGAAAAATCGCTCCAGATTGCTTCACATAAAATTCCAAAATGCATTGTATTAAAATGCAACTTATGAAATTTTTCATCAAATTTAAGAATTTTCTTTTAAAATTATTATTTAAAGATTTATGAGAATTTTATTTAACCAAGAACTGATAACAAAGTCTATGTGTCCTTGTAGCGAAACAGAATATTACCTCTGGTGGGAATCAAACCTACAACCCATGTTGTTCATTTGTATAAACTGCGTATAAACTTACTCATTATAAAAAATCGCTCCAGCTTACTGCACATAAAATTCCAAAATGCATTATTTAATGCATATGAGAAGAGAATAAATATGTACGCAAACATAATAAATTATCACACAAATGACTATAATGTTGTTATAGACATAAATATTGTAAAATTTATAGTTAAATATTATTTATGAATTTGTTAAGCCATTATTTATAGTGCATAATGTTCAATGTATTAAACTCCATATATGATGGTACACACTGAACATACGGCCAGTGGAGCACTATATTTCTGTGTGTGTGCTTAGAGAACGTCCAGTGTACAGAGAGAAATATATATATATTGTTTATTATCCTTTTGTAGGCAAATAACAAATTGCATTCACCATAAGAGTAATAACCAGCACAAAAAGAAACATTATAAACTGGTGCAGTCAGAGTAGGTACATGTACGTTTTTATGGGCAGGGTAAACAAACTGCATGATCTCTTGTCTGTGGGATGGAGTTGCCAGATGATGTTTGGGAATTCTACACAAAACAGTTGAAAGCTAGAGAAATATCGAAAATTTTATAGTTATCGATGTATCGATAACACAAAATTTTCTATAGAAAATTCGTAAGTTATTGATGTGTCGATAACTCAAAATTTATATAAAACATTCTATAGTTATCGATAGTTATCGAAAATTCTATAGTTACAGCTGTATCGATAACGCAAAATTTTCTATTGAAAATTCTACAGTTAAATGTGCATCGATAACACAAAAATTTTCTAAGAAACTTTTTTAGTTATCGATGTATCGATAACTCAAAATTTTCTATAGACAATTCTCTAGTTAACTCAAAGTTTTCTATAGAAAATTCTCTAGTTATCGATGTATCGATAACTCAAAACTTTCTATAGAAAATTCTATAGTTATCGATAGCTCAAAATTTTTTATAGAAAAATCTATATATATCGATAACACAAAATTTTCTATAGTTATCGATAACAAAAAATTTTCTATAGACAATTCTATAGTAATCGATGTATCGATAACACGAAATTTTCGATAGCAATTTCTATAACAAAAAAAATTTATAGAAAATTGATTAGATATCCAAGTATCGATAACACAAAATTTTCTATAGATAATTGTATAGTTATCGATAATACAAAACTTTGTATAAAAAATTCTATAGTTATGAATCGATATCACAAAATTTTCTGTAGAAAACCCTATGGCTATCAATGTGTCGATAACTCAAAATTTTGTATAGAAAATTCTCTAGTTATCGATGTATCGATAACTCAAAATTTTCTATAGAAAATTCTCTAGTTATCGATGTATCGATAACTCAAAATTTTCTATAGAAAATTCTATATAACACAAAATTTTCTATAGAAAATTCTATATAACACAAAATTTTCTATAGAAAATTCTATAGTTATCGATGCATCGATAACCCAAAACTTTCTGTAGAAAATTCTATAGTTATCGATGTATCGATAACAAAAAATTTTCTATAGAAAATTCTATAGTTATCGATGTACCGATAACACAAAAATTTTTAAAGAAAATTCTATAGTTATCGATGTATCGATGACACGAAGTTTTCTATAGAAAATTCTATAGTTATCGACGTATCGATAACACAATATTTTCTATAGATAATTCTATAGTTATCGATGTATAGATAACACAAAATTTTCTATAAAAAATTCTATAGTTATTGATGTATCGATAACACAAAGTTTTCTATAGAAAATTCTATAGTTATCAATATACCGATTACTCAAAATTTTCTATAGAAAATTCTATAGTTATCGGTGTATCGATAACACAAAATTTTCTATAGAAAATTCTCTAGTTATCCATATATCGATAACTCAAAATTTTCTATAGAAAATTCTCTAGTTATCCATATATCGATAACTCAAAATTTTCTTTAGAAAATTCTATAGTTATCGACGTATCGATAACAGAAAATTTTCTGCAGAAAATTTTATAGTTTTCGATGTATCGATAACACAAAATTTTCTATAGAAAATTCTATAGTTACCGATGTATCGATAACACAAAATTTTCTATAGAAATTTCTATAGTTATCTATGTATCGATAATACAAAATCTTCTATAGAAAATTCTGTAGTTATCGATGTATCGGTAACACACAATTATCTATAGAAAATTCTCTAGTTATCGATGTATCTATAACTCAAAATTTTCTATAGAAAATTCTCTAGTTATCGATGTATCGATAACTCAAAATTTTCTATAGAAAATTCTCTAGTTATCGATGTATCGATAACTCAAAATTTTCAATAAAAAATTCTCTAGTTATCGATGTATCGATAACTCAAAAGTTTCTATAGAAAATTCTCTATTTATCGATGTATCGACAACACAAAATTTTCTATAGAAAATTCTATAGTTATCGATAACACAAACTTTTTTATAGAAAATTCTATAGTTATCGATGTATCGATAACACAAAATTTTCTATAGAAAATTCTCTAGTTATCAATGTATCGAAAACTCAAAATTTTCTATAGAAAATTCTCTAGTTATCGACGTATCGATTACTCAAAATTATCTTTAGAAAATTCTCTAGTTATCGACGTATCGATGACTCAAAATTTTCTATAGAAAACTCTCTAGTTGATGTATCGATAACTCAAAATTTTTTATAGAAAATTCTCTAGTTATCGATGTATCGATAACTCAAAATTTTCTATAGAAAATTCTTTAGTTATCGATGTATCGATAACTCAAAATTTTCTATAGAAAATTCTCTAGTTATCGATGTATCAATAACTCAAAATTTTCTATAGAAAATTCTCTAGTTATCGATGTATCGATAACTCAAAATTTTCTATAGAAAATTCTCTAGCTATCGATGTATTGATAACTCAAAATTTTCTATAGAAAATTCTCTATTCGATACATCGATAACTTAAAAGTTTCTATGGAAAATTCACTAGTTATCGGTGTATCGATAACACAAAATTTTTTATAGAAAATTCTATAGTTTTCGATGTATTGATGGCACAAAATTTTCTGTAGAAAATTCGATAGTTATTGATGTATCGATAACTAAAAAGTTTCTATAGGAATTTCTCTAGTTGTCGATGTATCGATAACTCAAAATTTTCTATAAAAAATTCTCTAGTTATCGACGTATCGATGACTTAAAGTTTTCTATAAAAAATTCTCTAGTTATCAATGTATCGATAGCTCAAAATTTTCAATAGAAAATTTTCTAGTTATCGATGCATCGATAAATCAAAATTTTCTATAGAATATGATCTAGTTATCAATGTATCGATAACTGAAAATTTTCTATAGAAAATTCTCCAGTTATCGATGTATCGATAACTCAAAATTTTCTATAGAAAATTCTCTAGTTATCGATGTATCGATAACGGAAAATTTTCTATAGAAAATTCACTAGTTATCGATGTATCGATAACTCAAAATTTTCTATAGAAAATTCACTAGTTATCGATGTATCGATAACTCAAAATTTTCTATAGAGAATTGTCTACTTATTGATGTATCGATATTTCAACATTTTCTATAGAAAATTCTCTAGTTATCGATGTATCGATAACTCAAAATTTTGTATAGAAAATTTTCTAGTTATCGATGTATCGATAATTCAAAATTTTCTAATGAAAATTCTATAGTTAACGATGTATCGATAACTCAAAATTTTCTATATAAAATTCTATAGTTATCGATGACTTGATAACTAAAATTTTTCTATTGAAAATTCTATAGTTATCGATGTCTCGATAACTCAAATTTTTCTATAGAAAATTCTATAGTTATCGATGTAACGATAACTCAAAATTTTCTATAGAAAATTCTCTAGTTATCGATGTATCTATAACTCAAAATTTTCTATAGAAAATTCTCTAGTTATCGATGTATCTATAACTCAAAATTTTCTATAGAAAATTCTCTAGTTATCGATGTATCTATAACTCAAAATTTTCTATAGAAAATTCTCTAGTTATCGATGTATCGATAACTCAAAATTTTCTATAGAAAATTCTCTAGTTATCGATGTATCGATAACTCAAAATTTTCTATAGAAAATTCTCTAGTTATCGATGTATCGATAACTCAAAATTTTCTATAGAAAATTCTCTAGTTATCGATGTATCGATAACTCAAAATTTTCTATAGAAAATTCTCTAGTTATCGATGTATCGATAACTCAAAATTTTCTATAGAAAATTCTCTAGTTATCGATGTATCGATAACTCAAAATTTTCTATAGAAAATTCTCTAGTTATCGATGTATCGATAACTCAAAATTTTCTATAGAAAATTCTCTAGTTATCGATGTATCGATAACTCAAAATTTTCTATAGAAAATTCTTTTGTTATCGATGTATCGATACATCGATAACTCAAAAAGAAAATTTTATAGTTATCGATGTATTCTTTAGTTATCGATGTATCGATTTCTCAAAATTTTCTATAGAAAATTCTCAAGTAATTGATGCATCGCTAACTCAAAATTTTCTATAGAAAATTCTCTAGTTATCGATGTATCGATAACTCAAAATTTTCTATAGAAAATTCTCTAGTTATCGATGTATCGATAACTCAAAATTTTCTATAGAAAATTCTCTAGTTATCGATGTATCGATAACTCAAAATTTTCTATAGAAAATTCTCTAGTTATCGATGTATCGATAACTCGAAATTTTCTATAGAAAATTCTCTAGATATCGATGTATCGATGTATATCGATAACTCAAAACTTTCTATAGAAAATTCTATAGTTATCGTGGCACAACATTTTTATAGAGAATTCTATGTTTATCGATAACCCAAAATTTTCTATAGCTATCGATAACAAAAAAAATTCTATATACAATTCTATAGTAATCGATGTATCGATAACAAGAATTTTTCGATAACAATTTCTATAACAAAAAAAAATTTCTATAGAAAATTTTTTAGATATCCATGTATCGATAACACAAAACTTTATATAGAAAATTGTATAGTTATCGATAAATCGATAATACAAAACTTTTTATGAAAAATTCTATAGTTGTCGATAACCCAAAATTTTATATAGAAAATTCTATAGTAATCGATGAATCGATAACACAAAATTTTCTGTAGAAAACTCGATGGATATCAATGAATTGAGAACACAAAATTTTCTATAGACAATTCTATAGTTATCGATATATCGGTAACACAAAATTATCAATAGAAAATTCTTAAGTTATCGATAACACAAAATTTTTTGTAGAAAATTTTTATTAACGATGTTTCGTTGACACAAACTTTTCTATAGAAAATTCTATAGTTATCGATGTATCGATAACATAATTTTTTTAGATAATTCTATATTTATCAGTTTCACAATTTCTATAAAAAATTGTTTAGATATCCATGTATCGATAACACAAAATTTTCTTTTTAAAATTCTATAGTTATCGATGTATCGATAACACAAAATTTTCTATAGAAAATTCTATAGTTTTTTTTTTTTTTTTTTTTTTTTTACGATGAACCAACACTCAGGGGATGCCCCTACTAATGCAATGCATTGTGTTGATATCAGGAAAATAGGTTATGAGGAGGAGGAAAGAGGGAGTAGTGTTTGTGTATATTTGACTTGAATTTATCTACATTGAAAGAAACTGGAAAGACCTCTGCGGGGAGATTATTCCACATACGGCTAGTTCGACTGATAAACGAACCTTCTCTGTAATGCGCTGTGCGATCAACTGGACAATCGACAACAAATGGATGTGATCTACTAGATAACCGAGTGTTTCGAACAAAAACTCGGGCTCTAGGGATAAGTTCACTTATCTCAGCAGAACACTTTCCATGGTAATATCGATAGAACAGAGTCACACAACCCACATTCCGACGATGCTCCAATGAGTCAATAGAGTTGGATACCCTAGTGTCATTGATAAGCATCAACGCCCTCCTTTGCACACGGTCCAAGAGCTCCAAAATAGACTTTGAAGCCCCTGCCCATATATGGGAGTTGTATTCCATCTTCGGTCGAATGTAGGTGGTATAAATAGTAAGGAGATCGGATGAGGTGAAGTATTTCTTACACCGGTTTAAAAAACCGAGACACTTGAATGCTTCTTTCGACACTTGAAAAACGTGCTTATTCCAACGGACATCACACTGAATTTTCATGCCCAGAACATCAAGAGTGTCTGATTCCTCAATACCAATACCACCCATATGTACAGATGACGCTGTTGGTTCCACATTTCTGTGAGTCAACATACAACATTGGGTCTTGCGTGCATTAAACTTGACCCTATTCGCAAGACCCCACTTAGAGATTGTCAACAGGTCTTGATTAAGTGTGTCATTCATGATCTGCCTTTTGCCCTCAACCTCAATAAGGCTTGGCCTACGATCAAAGGAAAATGAATGACAAATGTTGCTGTCATCTGCAAAAGAGTAGATAGGATTTGAAGTTTGACTTAGAAGGTCGTTAAGAAAAATAAGAAAAAGGGTAGGAGAAAGAACAGAACCTTGCGGTACCCCCGATTGGAGCTGGAACTCATCGGATGAGAACCCATCTATAACAACACGTATAGAACGATCCCTGAGGAAACTCGAAACAAATCGAGAGAAGTCATTACCGACACCAAAGGCATTAAGCTTAGATATGAGCGCACCGTGCCACACACAATCAAACGCCTTGGAAATATCCAGAGCAACTACCTTACTCTCACCAAAATGGTGGATCGATCGACTCCAACGTTCCGAAAGGAACGCCAACAGATCCCCGGTAGAACGAGTTCTCCGAAAACCATACTGTCGATCGTTTAAAAGTGAGTTAGCCTCCAGATACCTAACAAGATGGCAATTTACCATGCTCTCCATCACCTTCGAGAGCGCTGAGCATATTGCTATTGGGCGGTAGTTATCATGGTTATTAGCAGCACCCTTTTTAGGGATTGGCTGCACATTGGCAACCTTCCAACAAGACGGAAAAACTCCCGCACGGTAAGACGAAATGAAAAGATTAGCCAGTGGATGCGCCAACGTCGAAGAGCACTGTTTAAGTACCAGTGCTGGTATACCATCCGGCCCCGGTGACTTATTTACGTTAAGATCCGCAAGAACCCTTTTAACTGCACGAGCTCGAAAAAATATCTTGGGCATAGTATGGGATACCCTCTCGATTTCGGGCAGTGATTGATTGCTTTCCGGCAAGAAAGAATTTCTTGCAAAAAGGCCAGCCAACAGGTTAGCTTTGTCAACCGGTTCAGTGAACACTTGGTCATCTTTTAAAAGAGTCGGAATAGAAGAACCAGCATTTTCTCTGACTCTTTTAACGAAAGACCAAAAGCTCTTACTGCCCCTAGGAGCGGAAAGAACTTTAGCACGAAGTCGCTGTTCGTATAGAAGCTTTTCGCGACTAAGTACTCTTGCACACTCGGATCTCGCCCTTTTGCGTAGCAGATCATTATTAGCGTTTTTGTCGTCACGCCAATTTCTGAACGCTTCCTCCCTGGATCTGACTGCATTCCTGCAAGTCTGGTTAAACCAACATTTATCCTTCGGTTTAGCCGAAATCAGCTTTGATGGAATGAATGACTTCATTCCAAGCATTATAATATTTTCCACCATTTTCGCCGCGGCATCGACGTTACCGTCGAGAAAATAAAGTTTCCAATTGAAATGCCGGAAAAAGTCATTGAGCTCAGCCCAACGAGCCTTCTCATATAGAAACACAGAACGCTTCGTAGCTGGTGTTGAAACGTTACGAAGTTCGGAGTACGAGAAGGACGCGGAAATGGTGCAGTGATCCGAATTACCCAGAGGTGCAAATGTCCTTACTTCATATTTGTCAGGATGTGAGGTAAGAAAAAGGTCGAGAGTGTTCCGGTGTTCATTTCCAACGCCCGTTAAGCGCGTTGGTTCGTTCACCAGTTGCGACAGGTGGTTATGCGCGGCGAATAACTCAACGTACTCGCCAACGGGAGTCGAATGGTTTGAATGGAGGATCCAGGAGGAGTTGTGAACATTAAAATCGCCAGCAACGGCAATTTCACTGCTCGGACAACTCTCCAGGATCCTCGAAATGGAATCGGAGAGGGTGTCTAGACCATCCAAGGAAGACACCCTTCCAGCGTTGGGACTCCTGTAAAGAAACCCGAAATGCAATGTGTGTGCCCTGATTCCGAATTTAACCCATAATGAGTTAAATTCGGGATCATTCATGCCCAATTGAGGTAGGCACTGATGCACAACAT
This sequence comes from Pegoplata infirma, assembly GCA_963921195.1. Taxonomy (NCBI): domain Eukaryota; kingdom Metazoa; phylum Arthropoda; class Insecta; order Diptera; family Anthomyiidae; genus Pegoplata; species Pegoplata infirma. The sequence continues at coordinate 191,126,441 of OY992537.1, read as the reverse complement.
CATTGCGGACGTACACCGCAAGGCCCCTGTGAAAAATAAAAAGGGATAGCAAGTGATACCCAGGTACGTGGAAATCCTGAGGATCAGTATCTTCACGCACCTGAGTCTCACACAAGGCGAAAACATTCGGCCGATGGAAGCGAATGTGAGCATACACAGAAAAAAAGTTTGCTCTCAGTCCGCGTATATTGCAGAAGTCGATTCGAAATCTGCCAGTCATTTAAATGTTAGAAATAAATAAAATCAAGTCAAAATACACCTAACGTCAGTACAAATAACCAAAAGGTAGGTTTGATGCTGAAATTGGCTGCTATATGATCAGTGTTATACCTTTATCATATAGCAACCCAGCTAACAAACGCACTAAATGGCTCTTGCACAACGCGAGAAAACAAAGAAAATGGGGATGGGATTATTTTCGACAACAATGATGCGGACAGGGATGCATAAAAGCCCTTTGCTTGGACATTGAAAAAAATAATGAGGGTGTTTTGGAGTTTTGATGATAATTTTTGGGAATCCCAGGAGCCTGGATAACAGTTGGCTCTATATTGAAGTTGCAGCCGTTATATGCAGGTGTTTTTGTTGTTTTATATTTGTTTTTATTTTTCTCTTTTTATAATTAAGAGCACGAGTATTTTAATGTATGTTAAGTGAGTGTGTATATTTAATGCAGGCTTAAGAGTTTTTCTATTTTGTTTTGTGCTTAATATTTGTTTATTAGAAATTGAATGTTTTTTTTTTATTTGAATTATTGTATGTGTTTTTATGTTGTTTTTATTTAATTTATTATAATATGATTTCAAAGAGTTTTCTATAGAAAATTTTGTGTTATCGATACATCGATAACTAAAGAAAATTCTTTAGTTATCGATGTATCGATAACAAAAAATTTTCTATAGAAAATTCTATAGTTATCGATGTATCGATAACACAAAATTGTCTATAGAAAATTCTATAGTTATCGATGTATCTATAACACAAAATTTTCTATAGAAAATTCTATAGTTGTCGATGTATCGATATCAAAAAATTTTCTAAAGAAAACTCTATGGTGACGGATTTTAAAAAAACCATCGATATTTTAAACATCGAAATATCAATTTTAACAAAAAATTCTTTAAAAAGGTGTCAAAGTTCTTGATGCATCACCCAAATATTGCCATACTTTTGTTTTTTAAAATAATTTTAGTCTGGCAATACTTTTTGATGTATCACAACCAAACTGTAAACTATTCCATGTTGCAGAAAGAGAGAGTGTGTCCAATATAAAACTTACAACAATATGCAAATATGCCACATTAATAAACTGTATAAATTCTATGGTAAAATATGTGCATACATGGAAATACATCTAACAACAACTACCACTACAATAACAAACATTCACTCCATGGTGAAATATTATTATGTATCCTAACTATGGCCTCGTATATTATGAACATGAACCATGCGTTAAATAGTTACAACTACAACGGCAGACATACAATGAGAAATCTTTCCAATTTTCTATAGGAAAAACGTGAGGTCATAAACAATTTAGTCGACCGAACAAAAAACAAAAACTGGCTACTGAAATGTTAAATTATAGCTGGGAATATCTGAAAATATATCCCAATTTAACTTCGCATTTCTAAGACTTGTTCTAAGAAACACTCGAAAAAAAAATTATAGTACTCCTGAAAGTGAGTTTTGCTAACTGACGACTAGACAAAATTTCTAGAACTTTTGAAATTCTATCAACTGCTGCTAAAAATCTTATCTGGGATGTTTATATTTGTATATTTGATTCATAAAATATAGTTTTTGCAACAAACTAACTATAAATCTACATAGAAAATATATGTGAATATATTTTAAAACATACATATTTTTTTTGTTGCTTATGCATTCATAAATATTATTTTAAGGTCTCATATGGTCTTCAGGCAATAATAAACGGTTGTGATAATATAAAACATAACCAACCACAATCATAGTGAGAATAGCATCCATAAACACACAATTTGGGATTTCTATGGATTGCTTGGTGCTAAAATATATATATTTTGCTAACAAATTATTGTACGAGGAGATGATGAGATAGTTCAAGATATAAGAGTAAAGGTACCCCAAAAATATTAAAATGATAAATCATTGACATTATATTTCGGTGCAGTGATACGTAAATTGGTGACATGCTCTGTGATAGTCTCCAAAGGTTAGAGTTGTGATGTATTTGTTTAACTAGTTCTGCGGCATGTCACCAGATGTTAATCAACCTCTTTCTAGTAAAAGTTCAAGTCTTGGACCGGTCCTTGTAATTTAGACTGGACACGCTACCGATTACCTTGTATGCAAGGTAGCTTTTTGCGAGCAAGTATATTCATTCACTTAATTAACAAACAAAAAAAAAGCTAATAAATTAACTAAAAAGTTACCCGAGTAAAAATTTTTATATGATGCAATACATAATGATATATAACACAATATATATTTATACGCAATTTAATCCGAATAACAGTGCATGTTTTTGCATTAAAAAAGATCAACTTGTATAAAATATGATTCGATTTCATCCGAGTTTTGACCAGACATTGCCATATTTCATTGGATCCAATTAGATGTAATTGCATAAAAACATATAAATCTCGGTGTGTTTTGGTTTGAGTGAGTTACACCACAGGTCAACGATACATTCACCAAACATATAATTTTCTAAAACAAAAAAAAAAATGTTTGGGTACGCTTCGAACCAGATAGGTGATATACATAACCCTAACAAGGAAATGTTTAGGAACATTTTAAAAGTTTCTTATACTTTGCTTAAAAAACTTAGAACATTTTTGGTTAATTGGAAACATTTATATATGGAACAGAATAAGCTATATATAAATTTATATTAAATTATACAGAAAAAAAATTTTGTATTGGCCCTAATATTATTTCATATATTTATATCAACCGTATCCCTTTTAATCCGAATCATGATTAAATTATATATTACAACATATGACTGCATTTAAAAAAATTAGAAAATACCTCACGGGATGTATAATCATATATGATTTATTATGTTTGTATCAAGTTATATATTGTTATATATGTTTATTTTTACTCGGGTAGCTAATTACTAAAAATTAGTTAACTGAACTCAACAAAATTCAATTACCAAAAATTTGATATCACTTGTAATTATTTTATATAGAACAGTACATTTTTTCGAATAATTTTGTTTAGAAAATGTTGCGTTTTAGGATATTACACAGCCACACAAAAAGAAAAAAATTTCGTTAAACACGAACTGGATAGAATTATTTGAAACTAGAGATTAAGTGTAGTAAAACTGCATTTACAGTTTTTCATTTTGTGATCCTGTTTCCTTTTAAAAGGACTCCAAAGTTTTAAAGGATTAATTTTTGTAAAATATTTTTTTGTCCTAGGATGCCACTAGTGATGGAAAATTTAAAAAGAGGATTTTCGCTAGTTTTCTTATTTTATTTTTTTGACATATCAGGAAAAACGAGGTAAGTAATGTCCTTTCAAAATTTTGTCCTTGAATATCATTTAAAATTTTATACAAAATATTTTGATAAATTTTTGAAAGGACATTATTTACATCCTTTTTCTTGAAATGGCAAAATAAAAAAAATAAAAATTAGAGAAGATTCTCCTCTTTCTGACTCTATAAGACAAGTACAAATATTTAAAAAATATTTTACAAAATATCATTTAAAATTTTTAACAAAATATTTTGGATAAATTTTTAAAAATACATTATTTACATCCTTTTCCCTGATATGGCAAAATAAAAAATGGAAAAATTAGCGAAGATTCTCCTCTTTCATTTGTATACAATAGTGACATTATAAAACAAATATTTAAAAAATATTTTACAAAATGTAAAAATATGAGGTCATTTTAAAAGGTAACAGGATCACAAAATGAAAAACAGTAAATGCAGTTTTATTCCATTTGATATCTACATTCAGGCGTATATTTTCCGGTTCATGTTTCATATTTACTGTCGGACGGTGTATTAGTTAGTTAAAATGCTTTTTGGATAACTATTAGTTTTTTTAATTTTTCTAAGCCCGAAGCACAGAAAATAGTAAAATTTTAGAGTAGAATGACGGTACGTAAATGATTCATAAAATATTTTGAAGATATATAATGTCACTCTAAATCACTTTTTTTGTCATAAACTTAATAAACTTTAAATTTTTTTGTCAAAAATAGATTTTTTACCTTAAATCGGATGTAACGTGACGTATGAGTGATATTGTACTATTATAAATATAATATTAATCATACGCCATAACAAATAAACTTAATTGATTTATTAGAAAAAGGTTTGAAAAAAATAATTCTTTAATTCACTTTGCTAATTCGAATTAAATAAATAGAAATGCTATTTCCTAAAATCATTAACTATAAATTAGTTCTCAAGCTTAATTTTTAAACCTTTTTTAATCATTGAATTAATTCTTTCGAGAATTCATTCTTTGCGAATTATCATTCAACTGGAATGACTATTTTTTTTTTATTAACATCAATCTACCACAACATTTGAAAATACCAAGGGAATGAAACAAAAATATTATCATTCAATTTGTAATAAATTCGAATTAACGAATAATTTGTATCATTCAATCGAATCGAACCTTGCAAGAAATTAACTCCTTGAGAATTAATTTAATTTGATTTAAGCTTTAAGAATTAAGTCTTTAAATTAATTCGTAACAAGGAATAATAACTTACAACATTTTAAATCCGTACACAGAAAAAAAAAATTTAAACGAATTTCAATCAACAAAAACGCGGATTCAATAAATTTTTTGATTGAAATTACTCCAATTAAAAAAATTGTTATACCAATCATCGAATTGTAAGTGATTGATTGAATATTTTCAATAAAACATTTTTTCGATTGTGATCAAAAATTTTATAAATTTTTTATTTATAGTCAATCAAAATAATGATTGATTTAACAAATGAATTGTAATCTTATGACAAAATTATCAAAAAATTCATCTTTTTTGCTTTCCAATATGTTGCCAACAATAAAAAAGTAAAACCCGATTATTTTTTATATTTTTTAATTAATCTATTCAAATAAATTAAGGCGAAAAATATCTGAATTTGTAATTCGACAGTTAAAGAAAATAACAAAAATTTTAATCAAAACATTGGTTGACTCATTTAAATTCTGTTGATCAATAGACTTAATTGAAAATTTTTAGCCAATAATTTTTTGTGTGTAGCACGGTTCAGTAACTTTTTTGACGATATTATCGATATCGTTAACAAAAAATTTAGTGAATTGCTCTACAAAATAAAGATTTTTGTGAACTAATTCTCAATAGAATTAATTCGTTCGAAGGTCATCATGGGTCAATAACTTAGATGGGACTAATTTATTAAAGGGACCAATTAATTAATGGTTTAATTACCATTTAATTGGTATCAATTGTAATGAAATTTTTTTAATTACCATTGGTTGTATCAATTGTGTCAATTTAATTACTAATCAATTTAATTACTAATGAAAATTAAAAAAAAATAATTACCATTGGTGTGGCATCAATTAAAAAAAAATTTTTACTATTAGTAAAAGACGTCACAATATCGTCAAAATCGTTAATATTTCAAAATATCTGTTGTTTTATGTTATTTGGTATTTTAATTTTTCACATTTTATAAACAAAATACACGTTGATTGCCTTTGTATAACACAATATTTGAAATTTTTTATTTGTGCTTTGATTTTTGTCTTTAACATTTTCATATTTTTTAAAAAACATATTTTTTTGTTTAAATTTATAACTTTTAAAAACAAACACAAAATGTGCAAACCAAGGGTTTTAAAACTAATTATAATTGGTGTTTTTCAACAATTGGTGCATTTAATTACGATTAGTTATTATTTTTTTAATTAAAAAAATTTAATTACCATTAAATGGTAATGAATTTTTTTCATTATCATTGACATCAACCAATGGTAATAAAATTTTAATGGTAATGAAAAATTCCCATCTATGGTCAATAATATATAAACATATTAGGGTCTTCGACCGATATTTCATGGAATCACAAATGAATATAAAGTTATTTTTCTAAGAAAATTTTACTTCAGCAAGTACTTACAGTCATATCTTCAGCAAACATTATAATGATATTTTTCTAGAAAAATTTTTAATTAAATGTTCATTGTTTCTACTTTTTATTTAACTATTTGATAATTAAAAAAAAAAAATTAAAAAAAAATAATTTTTACTTAAATTCTGATTAATTTTTATTAAAAAATAAAAACTGTTTTATTCGACCTTTAAAACATTATATTTTGAGCAGGTTTATTCAAGCTCATTATTTCCTTTTCTAATTAAAACTATGATACTCTTATAGAGTAATTTTCAAGAAAATTATTTTTCTGTTTTAAATTACATCGTATTATAAAGTAAATAAAAATGTTTGCAACAACAAAAATGCATATAGGATTTCCGAGGGGAGCAGGGAGACCAAAAATATGCAGTATCATGTTTTTTCCTGCGCATTGTATTGATTAATGGGTAAGGTATACAGGGTGATTAGTCACGACCCGCCGACTTTTACCAGCGTATTCCTTGGCTGATTTCATGAAAATATGTCCATTACGACCATCCCCGAAAATGCAAATGTGCGAAATGGCAGCGGTTTGAAAATTTTGGGATTGGCGGTCGGAGGGTAGTAGGGAAAAATTGACAACTTCTGAACCAAGGGCCCGATTTTTTTGTTTTTGGGTTTGTTGGAAAATTTTTTGGAAGACCTTTCAGAATCAATAACAAAAAAATTAAAAAAAGTGAAATTGTCGAGATACAGAGTTTTTAAAATAAAATTTAAAAAAAAACACATAAGATTTTGCACGTAACCTCAATTTGCTTAGCCAGAGTGCAGGTAACTAATGTTTTTTTTCCTCGAAAGATAGCCCCACCTCTTACCTTTCAAAAATGCCCTAGAAGAAGCCCATAGGTCTTACCGTTATAAAGTTATAACCATTTGACGGCCACAAATTGTTATAAAATAAGATCTTAAACTTGTTAATTTACAAAATCAAGTGAATCCCAGCAAAACTTTGGTAATGGGTAGTGATTATATAACACATTACCAGGTAATGTATATACCTTATTTGTAGCATTATTTTAGGATGTATAACCAAACATTTGTTCCACAACGTATTATTTTAAAGTGAAAAATAATGCATTACTAATAATTAGCTACGTAATGCATGATTATTGGAAAAAATTTATTTCATATTTATTATTTCTAAACATTAAATCATGGATGACTTATATTTGGTTACATTATGTATTATTTGAAAGTTTGAAATAATGCATTATTTATAATTAGATGCATAATGCATTACAATAACATACAAAATAATTATTTTTTAAAAAAATGCATAAGTTTAAACTAGAGATGGGCTCACCACAGGAAATTTCTAACGACACACACTCACGAGCATATTTTATCTACTTACACTCACTTACAATCACGTGAGTAAATTTTTTTCAAAATTACTTTTTTGCTACTCGTAACACCTTATATATTATCTTCTGGTATGCTATATTATTTCATTTCTCGTAACCTATAAAATATCATATATTTTACACCTTACTCGTATTCTTCGTTATAAATTTATGACTTATTTTCACTGTTGCCATTTTTTTTAAAGAAAAAAACCTACATATTAAAAAAAAATCCCTTTTCTCCCTACATTTTAAAAAAAAAATCCCTACATTTATCCCTACGTTTTAGCAGCTAAAATTTTTAAAACAAAACAAAATTTTATTCACTTATTTTACATTTAATTTTAAATAAAAGTTAAAATACTAAGGCTGGATTACTCAATGCTCCGTTATAAAATAACTCTCCGTTAAATTTAACTTTTTCATACAAATTTTGACATAAGGCTCCGTTAAATCGGCAGTTAGAAGCTAACTTTTTATTGAGTAATCCGCCCTAAAGCAAGTTTTTGATAAGTCAATTACATATATTTGTTTTAAATTTAAACGAAGTTAATACTACAAATTTTGTTCAAATTCTGATTAATTTTTATTAAAAAATTAAAGTTGTTTTATTCAAACATTTAAATATTAGATTGTGAGTAGGCTTATTCTAGCTCGAGGACATTTTTCCTTTTCTAATTAACATAGAATAACAGCCCGAGTAAAAATGAATACATATAATTTTACATTATTTGATGTATGTATATATAGCCATATGAAATAATATGTTTTCATATCAAACAAAGTATATAATTATATCTCGCATTGAGTTTTTCCAAATTTTTTAAATGGAGTTATATAAAATTACATCTAATGATAACCATATTAATATATAAATACATGTGGGAGACATAATCATATGTGACACATATAACTTAATCTGATTGCATACATATTTATATGTGACTTAATATCAAATAACGTATACGAGCATATTTAAAAAAAATCCAATATCATTATATATATAATTATATATGACTTACAAGAAACCATTTAAAATTATATATGAATTACAAGAAACCATTTAAAACTATATATGGTTCCATCTTAAAAAACGAAAAAAAAATTTTCAAATATAATTATATATGGTCGCACATATAACTCTATATACAGTTATATAAAACTATACATGGCATCAAACATTTATTTTTTTAATATTATCAAAGATATAATTATAAATGGCTTATGAGATACCGTATATAGTTTTGTAAGGTACCATATAAATACAATTTTTTTTTTAAACTCTATATATAATTTTAAATGGTGGCACATGTAACGCCATATAAAATGTTATACAATTGCATAAGTTAAAAAATATTTTTTTCTTTCACAATATTTTATATATAATTATGCATACTTTTATATGACAGTATTTCAATATTTTTTTTAATGTTGCATCATATATATTTTTATTTAAGTATACAAGAGAGCTTGTATAATTATATATGATTCTCAAAGCACCTAAAATCAGTCAAAAAAAATATATATAAATTCTATAAATTTTTAAATAGAAAAAAAATCTGTTTAATCCATTGTATTTTAAAACTTAAAAAAATGCATATTGGATTTTAAAAGTTAAATTTTTAAAAAATGCATATTACTTAAATAGTTGTGTGTAACTTTATATAAGATCATATAAGATAATATATGATGCTTGGGGACCCCGAGTTCGATTCCCGGCTCAACCCAGAAAAAAAATATTTTTTTTTTAATTTTTAAAAAAGATTTTTTTTTATATAATTTTATATATTACATCATATAAGTTAATATATGGTTCCTAGGGACCCTGGGTTCGATCCCCGGCTGAGCTAAGAAAAAAAGTTGTTTTTTTTAATTTTTTTTTTAAAGAAAATATGTTTTAGAAGCTTTAATTTTTTACTAAACTTAAAAATATTGATTAATTTATTTTTTATGATAATACTTATTTAGAAATAAATATTATTTATATATAGTAATATAACTTTCTATATTGCATCATATATGATAATATATAATTCTTGAGGACCCTGAGTTCGTTTCCCGACTAAGTCAAGAAAAAAATTATTTTTTTTTAAATTTTTTTTTAATCTTAATGATTTTTTAATGCGTTTTCGTTTTTCAAATTTAAAAAAAAAAAAAATTCCTGAATTTTAACAAAACTATTTCAAAAATAATTATATTTTGATATAATTATATATTATTTAATCCGAAGAAAAAAATATTTTAAAACTTTAATGTTTAACCATCAATATCTCTGGTTTTAAGAGAGCTAAAGTCCTCAGATCAAGCTCAAATCAAAGCTTTATTTGTTGCCAATAATTAAAAGTGTATTTGGTTCGAACTTATGTTAGCAATATTTTCAGATAAAATTATTTTTGTCTGAAAAAACTTCCGAAAAAAACTTAAAACTCATTATTTGGCCGTTGGTGAGTAAAAAAGTTTATACATGTTTTATACCATTTTAAAGGTATTTTTATTAAATATACAACGGCAGAAAGAAAATTTAGATCCGATGAAAAATGTGAAGCTCATAAGCCAAAAACCGTTTTTACTTTAAAGCTTTATAACTTGGAAAATTAAGAGCATTGGAAGATGAAAATCATGTTGTTGAACTCAGTATTAAACCCCCTATTAGCTCAGCAAATAAACTAAAAAAAAAAAAAATCACAAATTTTAGCAAAAATTCTCTAAGTCTTTTTTAAAATTTTGTTCAAATTCAAGTCGAATATAATTTGATGCAATCATATACCCGATAAGATAAACTGGATTTAATTATATATAAGTTAAACTTGATATAATTATATATGATAAACTATTTTCTAAGTTTTTTTAAAACATAGTCTTTTAAAGTTGTCATTTATTAACAACGTCCGCTGGGTCAGAGGGTAGAGATTGCGATTACAAAACAGTTGGTAGCTGTTCGATTCCCCCGCCGCTCGAAGTTTTTTTTTTTTTTAAATAAATTTTAATTATATATATTTATATCTTAATATTGAAAAAAATTGTTTGGATAAAACTTTATCAGTTCTAAAAATAGATTTTATTGTTCGGATTAAATTATATATAGTTCTAAAAATAGATTTTTTTTTTCGGATAAAATTTTATCTAAAGTTTTTTGTAATATTTTTTTTTTCTTTCGTATGAAATTTTATCTTTTTTTATCCAGCTAAAAAAATCTTTTTTTTTTTGTCTTGGTCCAATAAGATCCAACCATTTTTCGGATGAAATTGTATCCCACCGATTAAAACTGATCTAATTAGATAAACCCACTTTTCGGATCAAATTGTATCCGTCCGGTTAAAACTGATCTAATCTTAGCGATCCATTTTTCGGATCAGTGCTGATCTTTCAAATCTCGGATCTATCAACAGACCTGGAATAATATAAGAACATATATTGCTCCATACAAAAATTTTTACTCGGGAGTATAATAAACATCAACTACTTAAGGAAAGTAAATTGTTCGGTTTTGATATGAAAATCTGTCAAATTCTGTCAAAAAACATCAAATTTAAACTGGCTTTACAAAAACGTAAAAAAATCTCTAATGAGGTATTCTGTTCAGAACAGAATTTAAAGTAATTGACACAGCATGTAAACATTTTTTATTTCAGATAAATATACAGAAAAGGCTAAATTCAAGTTATTTTTTTTGTATTTAAAAACAGCTGAAGATCAAAATATAACCAAACATGTGACACTCAAATTTTCGCTAAAAATTTATATTTTGAAACATTTTTTCACCGGTGAACAACTTACAGGTCTTAAATAATGTTGCCAATTATAAAAACAAAATTTTTGGTAATATTTTTTCTTTGTCACAACGTTTAATATTTAAAAATATCATTTCTTTTTTAAAAAGTACCTAAATCATTAAAAATACCTACATTTTGATCAAAAAAGAAAATCTGTCCCTCTTTCCCTACGCTATCGTTTTTAATAAAAAAAACCCTATTTGTAGGGATTTCCCCCTACTATTGGCAACACTGCTTATTTTATACCTTACTGGTATTCTTTGTGATAATGTGGATGCATTACTTTGAGTCTCATCGCCTGTTAAAATCATCAATGCTGCAATGTATAAAATAAGAGATCCTATACCTTATTTTATACCTTATTTGGTAATCTAAGTTTTGCTGGGATGTGTGCTGTTATTTCGCATCTAAACCCAATTTTTTTTTTTCAGTCAATTGGTCATAACTTTAGAACAGAATGACCTTTGGGATTCATTTAGGGCATTTTGAAAAGGTAAGAGGTAGGGCTGTCTTTCAAGGGGGAAAAAACATAAGTTACCTGCCATCTGGCTGAGCAAATTGAGGTTATGTACAAATTCTAATGTCGTTTTGTTCAAATTTTATTTTTAAAATCTCTGTATCTCTACGATTTCACTTTTTTTTAATTTTTTTGTTATTGATTCTGAAAGGTCTCCCAAAAAACTTTCCAACAAGCCCAAAAACAAAATAATCGGGACCTTGGTTCAGAAGTTATCAATTTTACCCTACTACCCTCCGACCACCAATCTGAAAATTTTCAAAACGCTGCTATTTCGCACACTTTCATTTTCGGGGATGTTATGTAATGGACATATTTTCATGAAATGATCCAAGGAATACGCTGGTAAAATTTGGCGAGTCGTGACTGAATCACCCTGTATATAAATAATAATAATAGTTTTGATCACATGATCAATTATTTTTATTTATTCTTTCCATTTATTTACAACACATTTTTATTAAATTCAACCTAACCGAGAACTGGTAACAATGACCGTCGTCTCGTTGTAGCGAAAAAACCAATGGTTCTGGTGGGAATCGAACCCACGACCCCCACGTTGAAAGGCTATCACGCTACCAACTAGCCTACGGAGGCCCACCCTGTATATCCGTTTCAGAAGATTTTAAGAAGTTTGTCATCGATTTGTTAGAGCATATTTTTGCATAGTTTAGGTTTTAGAGCATATTTTTAGAGCATTTTTTCAATTGTTGGAGCATTTTTTCACTTTTTATAGCTTTTTATTTAATTTTTACAGCATTTTATCAGTTCTTGTACCATTTTTTACATTTTTTATAACAACACTTATTATTAATTTTTTTTAATTTTTGCGGGATTTTTATACCCTTCAACTACACCCAGCAAAACTTAGATTACCAAATAAGGTATAAAATAAGGTATAGGATCTCTTATTGATGAGACTCAAAGTAATGCATCCACATTATCCCAAAGAATACCAGTAAGGTATAAAATAAGTCATAAATTTATAACGAAGAATACGAGTAAGGTGTAAAATATATGATATTTTATAGGTTACGAGAAATGAAAAAATTTAGCATACCAGAAGATAATATATAAGGTGTTACGAGTAGTGAAAAAGTAGCGTTACCCACACCCTGAAGAAGTGTGAAATAAGACGTTACCAGGAGGTCAATGATTCCCGATTCCTGTCGTGAGCCCATCTCTAGTTTAAACTTATGCATTTTTTTATAAAATATTTATTTTTTAAGTTATTGTAATGCATTTTACATCCAATTATAAATAATGCATTATTTCAAACTTTGAAATAATACATAATGTAACCAAATATAAGTCATCCATGATTTAATGTTTAGAAATAATAAATATCAAATACATTTTTTCCAATAATCATGCATTACGTAGCAAATTATTAGTAATGCATTATTTTTCACTTGAAAATAATACGTTGTGGAACAAATGTTTCGTAAGACATCATAAAATAATACTACAAATAAGTTATATACATTACCTGGTAATGTGTTATATAATCACCACCCATTACCAAAGTTTTGCTGGGCAGTATGGGGTGGGTATACCCACATTAGGGCGGAGCGATAAACAATGTGGTTTAAATTTCAGGAATTTTCCCTTTAAAAAAATTGTCAAAAATTCAAATTTGATCAGATCTTCTTAATTTTGGATTTTATGAGGTCTAGTTAATCACATCTATTTAGATTTTAAATATCAGCTTTATAGGATACCGCTTACCTCCAAAACTCAGAGGTAGAAAAATATGCATACATTTTGGAGAAACCCGAAAATCAACTTTTTGCTATAATATGTATAAAAACAAGTAGAAAAGTTAAATTCGACTTTGCCGAATCTATAAATACCCTCCACAATGCATTTTTTTAAAGGGTAGTACATTTTTAACGTAAAAAAATTAACAATTTTGATTCAAAATATTTTATTTTGAGTAAAAAACTCTTTTTTTGTCATTTAAAAAAAAAAAAGGAAAAATTACAATTTTTTTTTTTTGAGTGTAAAATTTTTTTCGAGTGTTATGTTTTTTTTACTGTAAAAATATTTCTGAGTGAATGCACGTACGTATGTACACAAAATATTTTCATTTTTGTAAAAAAAAAAACTAAAATTTTTTTTGTGTAAATTTTTTTTTCAGTGTAAAATTTTTTTTGAGTGTAAAATTTTTTTTTAGTGTAAAATTTTTTTCGTGTGTAATTTTTAAGTTACCAATGCTTTTAAAACTAAACAAGTTTAAAAAGCATTGCTTTAAAATTAAACAAGTTTGAAAAGCATTGTTTAGTTACCACCAATGCTTTTAAAACTTGTTAAAACACGTGGCATTTTAGATGAAACTAATCTGAAATTCAGGATTTTGCTTATAACTTTTGAACCACTGGACCGATTGAGCTGAAATTTAATACCAAACAGACCCGGGGAACGGCAAAGATACATGCCAAGCTTCAGTATTCTCATTATTGTCTTTCGGAAGTTATCGTGTTTTTTATCTCGTAAATTCGCGAAACACCCTTGCCAAAATTTACTCTTTTGCTCATAACTTTTGAACCACTGGACCGATTTGGCTGGATTGCAATACCAACCTGACCAGGTAAATGACAAACATATATTCCAAACTTCAGTAGCCTCTGTAAAGTCTTTCAAAAGTTAGCGTGTTTTCTACGGACGGACAGACAGACAGACAGACAGACAGACAGACAGACAGACAGACAGACAGACAGACAGACAGACAGACAGACGGACGGACGGACGGACGGACATCGCTAGATCGACTTAAAATCGATCGAGGATCATAAATATATATACTTTATGGGGTCCTAGACCAATATTTCGAGGTGTTACAAACGGAATGACAAACTTATATATACCCTCTATCACTAGAGTGGAGGGTATAAAAATACATTAAAAATTGCAAAATATGATTTTTTTCTTCCTGATTTGGAAAATATGGTATCCTAGGACTATAAAACCATTGCGGCAAAAAATACGAAATTCTTTAAAAAAATTTTGAAACTAATTTGTTAAAATTATCGGGAATTCAGATGGGTCCACACTCCGTTTAAGAATTTCGTATTTTTTGGCTTTAACGGATTTGGAATCCTAGGGTAGTCTTTTGTCTATGTCTGGAAGGAAAACATCATATTTTGCAATTTCAGTGTATTTTTTTTATATTATTGCAAAAAGTTGATTTTCGGATGTCTTTAAAATGTATGCATATTTTTCCACCTCTGATTTTTGGAGGTAAGCGGTATTCAATAAAGCTGGTATTTAAAATCTAAAAAGATGTGATTAATTAGACCACATTAAATACAAAATTTAGAAGATCTGATCAAATTTAATTTTTTTACAATTTTTTAAAAAATTGTCTTTGGCTTAGAAAAGTTGAAACTTCAGCGCTGAAGGGGGACCACAAGATAAAGTGTGATCTTTCTGAAATTTTAAACACATAGTTTTTGCATCTATTTGTACTAATTCCGCATAGCGTCCAAGGGAAATTCGCGAATGAGCATTTCTTGCTCCGCCCTATTATTAAGTTTTAAATTTCTTTCTAATTTCATGTTCATGTTGTTTGATTGTGGACGAAGCATGTACCCCTCAAAAATTTTAAATGATCAAAATTTTGTTCAGCGTATCCGCAATTGGCTCATAATGATATTGTGGAGATAACGGTAAGGTATGGGTCAAATAACTTGTGTATGTCTTCAAGAAATAGTAGAATTTGGTATAGTGTTATTTATACAAAACTTTGAGCAAGTTGTTAAAAAAATTTTGAGGTTTTTGCAAACTTTTGAAACGACCTTCGTTGTAGATTTGGATAAAATGTTGGAAGCCATAAATATAGCTATACAAATTCAATTAATACATAAATTATTTTCAAATTGCTAAACTATTGAATTAAAAAAAATATTAACGTTTCATTACATGATCCTCAAAATTAGGCAACACAAGACCCAACAATAAAAGATTAAAACAATTTGCAAATAAATAAAAAAACAATACATATTCATTAAATTTCTAAACCTAAAGATTCCACCAATTAAGTCATCAATATAAAATGATGTGATCAACACAACATTAAATCATTTTAAATAGTTTGCAGTAATAAATTAAAAACTTTTTTTTTCATAAAATTTTGACAGTCGAAACAAATTTCGAATAGGAAATCGTGACTATATTTATCATACAATAAATATCTAATTATGAGTAATAATTCATAACTTGGTGGTAATAGATGTACACGGAGAAAAAGGAAATTGAAATGTAAGTTTTTGAGTTTTGATAAAAAAAAAATTGGTTGATCCTTAAAGAAACTCACAAGGGAAGTATTCCAACCCTTACGAACCGATATGAACCAAAAAATATCGAAAAAATCTTTTTTGAATTTTTCTGCCATTTTTTCCTCAGTTATTTATGAGAATTTGTCACAATTTTAATAATAGATCTTAAAATTCTGCTTAATAAAATACTCAACGTGTACAAAAATAAATACCGAAATCTTCCCACAATTCGTTGAAAATTTTCCTTAACTTTTTCTCACTGTGTTCACAAAATACCATTGCACACAGACATTTAGAAAAATAAATGTTTAAGATTTTAAATCTATTTTGTTTCTTTGTTAATTTAACAAATCGCAGCACTTAATTTACTTCATTCAGTCAGAGTCTGACTTCATTGTTAAGTTCTGATTTTTTTTTGTGGAAAATAAATGTAATGGTTGAAATAATAAAATATTATTAATAAATTTGTTGATAACCTTATGACCACAAATTATTGCAAATATTTTTGGCTAATAGACAATTTTGTACATTTATTTGTTGTCCATTGTTTTTTTTTTTTTTTTTTTTTTTTTGTGTTTTGTGTATAAAGGAGTTTGAATTGAGTTGAGACAGTTGGTAACTACACTTGGCATAAAATGTTAAGTGTCAATAAATACAATGTTGGTTGGTTGACTTGTAGGTTGGTTGGTTTGGTGTTGGCATCGACAGTTTGCCTTAAGTAATGTAAAAAATAATGTTTAGTCGATTGTTAAAGTTTAACAATAAATGTTTGTTGAAAAAATATGATTTCCACCCACAATATTTTTTTAGTTTTTTTTATTTTGAGATCTTAATTATGGCAAAAGGACAGAGTTGCCATTAATAAATTGCGACTACGAAATTGTTTAAAAAAAGAAATCTTACCACTGCAAACTGGGACACAGAAGATATTTTCCGGGCAAAAGTAATCGAGTAGAATTTCTGGGAAAATTTTGAGACTAACAAACCTCCATTTGCGAGTTTAGCTGCTCTGTGGTTTTTATGGCCTTATGTATATGGGACATTCCATGCCAAATTGCAAATTATCAGACCAGACACCCTTCGATTTAGATATCCCAGCAAAACTTTGGTAATGGGTAGTGATTATATAACACATTACCAGGTAATGTATATACCTTATTTGTAGCATTATTTTAGGATGTCTTACCAAACATTTGTTTCACAACGTATTATTTTCAAGTGAAAAATAATGCATTACTAATAATTTGCTACGTAATGCATGATTATTGGAAAAAATGTATTTCATAGTTATTATTTCTAAACATTAAATCATGGATGACTTATATTTGGTTACATTATGTATTATTTGAAAGTTTGAAATAATGCATTATTTATAATTGGATGCATAATGCATTACAATAACATAAAAAATAATTATTTTATAAAAAAATGCATAAGTTTAAACTAGAGATGGGCTCACGACAGGAAATTTCTAAAGACACACACTCACGAGCATATTTTATCTACTTACACTCACTTACAATCACGTGAGTAAATTTAATACAAAATTATTTTTTCACTACTCGTAACACCTTATATATTATCTTCTGGTATGCTATATTATTTCATTTCTCGTAACCTATAAAATATCATATAATTTACACCTTACTCGTATTCTTCGTTATAAATTTATGACTTATTTTATACCTTACTGGTATTCTTTGTGATAATGTGGATGCATTACTTTGAGTCTCATCGCCTGTTAAAATCATCAATGCTGCAATGTATAAAATAAGAGATCCTATACCTTATTTTATACCTTATTTGGTAATCTAAGTTTTGCTGGGATAGTTCCAGACATGGGCGATACCAATTACATTTTTTTCAATTACAATTACATGTAATTAGTAATTGAATTTTTCAATTACATTTACATGTAATTAGTAATTGAGTTTTTTCAATTACTAATTACATGTAATTGTAATTGAAAAAACTCAATTACTAATTACATGTAAATGTAATTGAAAAATTCAATTACTAATTACATGTAATTGTAATTGAAAAAACTCAATTACTAATTACATGTAATCGTAATTAAAACGTTCAAATTACAGTGTTTTCCATTACATGCAAAAAAAATCTGACAACTGACAAAGTTTTATTTTTAACAAATTAATAGTGACTGGCGAAATTCAACATCAGAAGCATTTTGGACAAGTTAAGTGATTGCGGTCGATTCTAAATATGATATTTAAAACTAGTGTAAAAAAATATAAGTCAAAAATATAACATAAAATTTGTGACATAAATATATAATTTGTGTGTATAGTTATGGTGGCAGATTCTAAACTTGAAACTAAACTAAACTTTTCTTTTTCCTACTACGTTACCATGGCTTTTACTGGTTATATGTGACATGATTTAAAACTAACACCGAAATTATATAATATTTATTTTAATAAAATAATTATATGTATTAATATTAATTAAATAATTATAATAAAATATAATAAATAAGTGATACCAACTACATACAAAAACAAGTAAGAAAATTATAGTCGGTCAAGACCGACCATATAATATCCTACACCAGTGTTTTCCGGAAAATGTGTCCCAAGTCCAAACATGGACCGATTTGGTTTATCTTAGGTTAAATTTTTAATAAGTGTAGAAAACACTTACAAACCAAATCTGAGTGAAATAGTCTTCTATTTGTTTTTAAATTAACCGATTTAAGTGAATAGCGGGCGAAATTTTCATATGGGACCTAAGTCCAAAAATGGTGTGATTATAATCAAATTTTGATTGGGTAATTAAAGTACGTGTTAAAAATAAACAAAATTTTAATAAATCATTTCCTATTTTCATGATATTTCAGCGATTTATGTGAATATCGGGAGGGTGGTTTGTATGGGAGCTACAAGAAGAACTGGTCCGATTGCTTTAAAATGTGGAATGGTGATTTGTGAATACAAAACACGTTTACCTGCCAAATTTCGAAAGGATACCTATTGTTAGAGTCATTTGACTCATATTTTAAGGGGACGTTTGTATGGGGGCTAGGTCAAAACATGGACCGATTTTTGCAAATTTCAATAGCGTCCGTCGTTGTGTCAAAAGAAGCTTAAGTCTCAAATTTCAGATAAATCGGTTAAAAATTGCGACCTGTATCGTGCGCACAACGTTTACATGGACGGACATCGCTAAATCGACTCAAAAAGTTATTCTGAGTCAATCTTGAAGGTGGGTCTAGGACCAATATTTCGGGAAGTTACAAACATCAGCAGAAACTCATTATACCCTGTACCATAGAGTGGTGTAGGGTATAAAAATAGTGTTGCCAAAATTGTAATGGTAAGTAGTGACATCGTTTTTTTTACAAGTAGTTACAGCAAGGGGTACTAATAGAAAATAATATATTAATATAATAAATAAATTCGAAAGAATTTTGTAATTTGGTGTTTTTTCGACTAAATTTTGCGTTTTTTATTTGCATCTAGCGGTCAAAAAATTATTTTATTTGTTAGCAGGAAATCTAACGACTTTATATTATCTTAAAAATAATTAATATTTCGCAGGTAAGTGAAATCAGAAAATACCAAGGATGGGTACCAATTCGATAAAAGTATTGGTATTGGTATTGGTTTTTAAAATTATATTAGTATTGGTTTTCATTTTTTGTT
Source organism: Pegoplata infirma (assembly GCA_963921195.1). Taxonomy (NCBI): domain Eukaryota; kingdom Metazoa; phylum Arthropoda; class Insecta; order Diptera; family Anthomyiidae; genus Pegoplata; species Pegoplata infirma. The sequence continues at coordinate 191,106,728 of OY992537.1, read as the reverse complement.
GAATTGGTATAGGTTTCGGTATTGGTTTTGAATTATTTAGGTATTGGGTATTGGTATTGGTTTTAGCCTCGAATCGGTATCGGTTTTTAATAAGTATTGGTATTTATCTTAAATCGGTTTTGGTATTTGAATGCAAAAGGTTTTGTCGTTAATATTAATTAATTTAACGTAAGTCGTCCTTCTGTCCGCCCCACAGTGCACACTGGGGCGAGATGGTAGGTTTTTTGGCCAAAAATCTCTACAGGTCGTAAATGTTAACCGATTTTTTTTTTAATTCAGAATATAAGCCTATATTAAGATAATAAGTAAGTGCCTTGAAAGTTTTTGAAATCGGAACTACAAGGAAACTATTTCAGGGTGGACACTTCATTTTCAATAAAATTTACAGATGTTATAGATGAAACAAATAAAGAGAAACTTGTTTTTTGTTTATGTATTTGAATTAGAGATGGTCTGTGGTCCCGTAATTTGCGTGACTCAAAAAACCACGTGATTCAGGCGTGAGCGATTTTTATTTAAATCACGTTATTATAGTGTGATTTTCATTTAAATTAAGTATTATATTAGGGTAATAAATAAGTGACTTGAAACTTTTTGAAATCGGACCTACAAGGAAACTATTTCAGGGTGGACACTTCATTTTTAACAAAATTAACAGATGTTATAGATGAATCAAATGAAGAGACACTTGCCTTTTGTTTAAGTGTTTGAATTGGAGATGGTCTCTGGTCCCGTGATTCACGCGTGAGCGTGAGTGATTTTCATATTAATCGTTTGGTTTTAAAGTGATTTCATTTAAGTCAAGTGACTATATTAAGGTAATAAATAAGTGCCTTGAAACTTTTTGGATTCAGACCTACAAGGAAACTTTTTCAAGGGTGGACACTTCATTTTAAATAAAATTTACAGATGTTATAGATTAAACAAATGAAAAGACACTTGTCTCTTGTTTATGTATTTGAATTGGAATTGCGCAACTCAAAAAAGTGATTTTCATTTAAATCACGTGATTGTGAGTTGAAAAATTCTGAGTGAGTGTCTAGAGAGTGAGTCGAATTTTTGCGTGAGGAATGTTTTTTTTTTTGAAAAACCCCTTTTAAAAAAAAATATTTTTTAGCAGTATTTGCATTCAGAATTAAGTCAAACTTTAAACTAACTTTATTTGCTATTTTATTAATTTATTTCGTTATTTTCATAATAAATAGTTTCAAAATGTTTCAATTAGTGGAATTTGATAATAAATTAAATCTAAAAATAAAAAATATTAATTAATAAAAAAAATAAAAGCCTAAACTAAAAAAATGCAAATTTGTCGTTTTTGCTTGAAACAATTTCTGTGCTGATGCACATTGCATTTAATGCACATATAAATTCCGGTGGTCAAGGGGAGATATTTTTTAATTGCAGAAAGATGAGACTTAACATTTGTAACAAAATATACCTGAACTTCATCCTTTTCATACATAAATATTTTTTTGAAAAAGGTGATCGAAATGGGTTATCATGCAGCGGGCCCATTTTCGATTTTAGATCTTTAGCAAAGTGCGATTACACGGGTCAATTTTTTTCTAATATGGGGTTCACACTTACGACCTTTAACAAGTTGTTTAACAAAACACCAGTAACAGAATAAAAACGTAATGGATACAAAAAAAATTTTTTTCTGGATTCTGGTGTTGTGACATAAAATTTTGTAACGTCTGCTTGATTAAAATTTTGGAATTTCCAAAAAAGGACATTAGTATTTTTTTTACAACGCAAAGAAGAGTGCAGTGACATACATTCAATGTACATACATCAAATATTAACAATGTTTGCAAAAGAAAAAATTTCATCACAGAAAAGGTCTAAATTTTTTAAGATCTACTTTTATTAGGGGTCATAAAAACCGTGACAAAAAATATTTCTTTTATGTTTTTATGGCTTTTAAAATTCAAGTAGCTAGCTCCTTTTTGTTATGTGACATTGCATGCAAACGATTACTGATCGATGTAACATCTTTTGCAATTCCTTAGTCAGGTAAAACCTAATAATGTGATAGAAAGAAAATGTTTGACGTCACAATTAAAACAAACGAAAATAAGAATACAAAAAACCGAAACAAAACCGATACGAAAGTAGAAAAAATGAATTGGTATTGGTTTTTTATTGGTATTGGTTTTGAAGAATAAAAGTATTGGTTTTTAATTGGTATTGGTAGTGGGGAATCGGTATTGGTTTTTTATCGGTATTGGTATCGCACAAATAAAGGTATTGGTTTTAAATTGGTATTGGTTTTCAATTTGAATTGGTATTAACGGGTATTGGTATCGAAAAGGTATTGGTACCCATCATTGGAAAATACACACGCATTTGTTGGATTTTTTTAAAGCATGCCAGCAGCAAGCAAAATCCTACCTGCATAAGTGATCGCTTGCATAATTTAACATATAACAAAAAGGAAACAGCTACAAAGTCATAAAGACATAAAAAATCGGGATTTCCAAAAGGAATTTAAAAAACACTATTATTTTTTTACAACGCAAAATATGTGAAGACATTGCATTGAAATTCAATGGAGTGGCTGTACATCGCAATAAATATTTGAAAAATTGAAAATTTTGGCACGAAAAGGTCTACATTTTATAGGATCTTCTTTTATATGTGTGGTCATAAAAATCAAGTTGGGTTAAAAATATCGGGATTTCCAAAAAGACATTAGTATTTTATTTTTTTGCAACGCGAAATATGTAAAGAAACTACCTTTTAAAGACATTGCATTATCATTTAATGGAGCGGCTGCATATCGCAATAAATATTTCCAAAAGTGAAATTATTATTACAGAAAAGGTTTAATTTTTTTTATTATCTGCTTTTATATGTGCCATAAAACCAGATCCTAAAAAATGTTGACCTTTTTTTTGATAAAATTTTCCCTTTTGCAAATATTTATTACCTGGATTATTTTATTTTATCTTTTAAAGCAAATTTGTGGTTTTCAGCCAAATTTATATTCTTTCAAAGATTTTTTGTTGTGCTTGATAAATAACACGGGTTTACAAAAAAAAAAAAAAAATTTCTGCGCACGAAACGTGACTATATTTTTTTATATATTACAGACTACTAACTCAAAAAAAATATCAAAATTTTTTTTTCACGGATTCAGTAATATTAAAAATTTGTTTAGCGTTTCTTTAAATTTTTCGACTATTTTCGTTATACCTTGCGTTGTTTACATCCGATCTACTCGCGATAAAATCCATGTTAAAGAGAATCATGCAACAAATCATTCAAACATCATTTTCCAATCAAATGATAAAATTACGTTTAATTAGCATACATAATATGTCATATTATGACAAAAATACGTTATTTGAGCAATTAAATCAAAATTTGGATGGTCGACAAAAATAGAAATCGTAACAAATAAATTTTATTATGATTTCTCTTCAGAGACCAAATATAGTATAACAGTTGTTTGTGACTTTTTGTTTTAAAAAAAATATTCTAATGTATTAACACCTGTTGTATTTACACTTTTTTTGGGACGCTAAAAAACGACAAAATTAATTTTTTTTTTTTAATCTGTGTAAATATGTTACAGATGGACGGACATATCATTGACAATATGTTGGTTTAGCTTTGAAAAATACTTCGGTAAAATTATATTAAAATTCACAGGAAAAAAATTTTTTTGATAAAATAATTTTTTCTTTCCAAATTGTAAAAAAACGGTTAATAATGTAAAAAAATCATAATAAATAACTACCCAGGCAGAAACTGCCAACCGTTCTAAAGAAAAAGGCTCGGCAAAGCACTTCATTTTTTGTGTAGAAGGTAGTATGAATTCGAAAAAGTGCTTTCCAAGGGCTTTGCCAATGTTTTTCTATTTAAATCCGTTCAAAATATAAATTTTTTATTAAAATTTATTAATTTTCATAACAATTGGAATAATTTTTATTTCCCTGCAGGATTAGTGGCCGGTCCTTGATAGTTCTCATGATATGTCATACACAATGACCCACATATTACAAACTTGACACCTTTTATATAAAAACACCTGTTTCTTTCGTGAGGAAGTGTCTTAAACTTCTGATATGAAATGTCACTGGGTCTATCCCTTTGGAACACAACCCGTTTCGGTTCAATACACCACTTTTTTTCGGGACTTTTCCAAATTTTTCCTAAAAGCATTTTTAATAAATTTTTTATTCCAAAACGCAAAGAAAACGGAAAACAAAATTTTCCAGGAAAATATTTAAAAGTTTGTCGAAATTTTTTTTTATCCTAATAAATTAGTCAATCAATTTTTTATCCTAATTTAATAAATTTCTTAATTCAAATAAACACCAAAAAAGTTGTGTCTTATGGACTTACTTATACAATTTAGATACGTCCCATTTTTTGTTATAAAAGTGCTATAATAGTACCATATTTTTGGTTTTTAAAGCGCTTTCAAAGTGCTTTAAAATAGCAACGGCATACCGTTTACCGTGGTTATCATTTTGGACGCTGGGAAAATACTAAACTGTGATGCTTTCCCAGCACTCAAGCGACCATAAAAAGTACTTTGCCAGCGCTTTCCCGTTCGTATTTTTCTGCCTGGGTACTTATAATATTTTTAAAGACAAAAAAACATACAACTATTCTTTTTCATGGTATTCGGATGCATAATAATAAAAATTAATTTGATTCATGTTTCAGTTGAAAATGAATACTTTAAACTTTATTTCAAAACTAAAAATTTAATGAATACATTCATTGAATAAAAGATCTGAGTTTATTTAAACCCTATCAGTTTTAGATTTTTTGTCTATTTCAGTTATGAATTCAAATTTAGTTAAACGATTTTTTACCTAAATATTTGTTAAATTTAATTTGTTTAACTAAAATGTTTGCATTCCAATTAATGTGGTGATTATTACTCGCATTGTACGGTCTATTTTGTGTATTTCTTTTGTGTCGTCTGTAGTCATTGTTAAGTTTTTTTTAAAGACTACCACAAAAACTCTCGTTATCTTCGTTTGACTTGGAGTTTTTGCTTCCAGTTTGTTGCGAATTACTACAGTATTGTGTGTTATTTTCAACTGCTGGCTTTTTTCAAAAACTATCAACTGAGGAGTTTAACAATTTCAGTGGCAGTTTAGTTATTTTAACTCTGTTTTGAACTGCTGTCAAATGGCACCCACAATTCTGTTTACAACTTGAGGCCAGCGCCACCTGCAGGGTCGAAAAAATCAAATCTTTAAAACCTTGATCAGCATCTAATATGTATGTCTTAGGTTGGTAGCTCTTATGATTCCAGAGATCATGCGTTACAAACAATTGCACTAACGATTTTATGCATAAAGATTTTTGAATAAATATATATGTGTAATTGACAATATTAGTAATTAACTACTAAATGTAATTATAAACATGTTTCTTACAATTACATTAAAATCAATTACATTTTTCAATTAGATGTAATTAGTAATTGAGTTTTTTCAATTACAATTACATGTAATTTGTAATTGAGTTTTTTCAATTACAATTACATGTAATTTGTAATTGAGTTTTTTCAATTACAATTACATGTAATTAGTAATTGAAAATTTTTAATTACTAATTACATGTAATTGTAATTGAAACTGTAATCAATTACACAATGTAATCATTAACCCCAATGTATGGATAGTTCCCAGCCAAAAAGTGCAGACTACTTGTATTAGGACGGCTTCAAAACAATTGAAATTTTTGTTACTACCCAGCAAAAATTGGCGTTACTAGTAATGGGTTTTGTAATCCGAATCAGATGTTAATCAGTAGTTACTTATTGAATGAAACACTAATTATTTATAGTTTATGAATTTATGAAACACTAATTATTATAGACAAAAATAAGTAGTGAAGAGTATGGATATAAGTAAGTAGTTACTGACTCGGATTACTAATAAGGAGTAAAAACCCATTACCAATAAGAAGTAAAATAATTAGTTAATTAAAACATTTTAAATTTAACTTGTTTTTACTAGAACTTAAAAATTGCGTAATTTTTATTAAGTTTTTAAGTACTTTTTAAGTTAATTGAATTGTAAAGGTTAAAAACTGCAAGTTCAAGGAGATATTTTTACTTATTGTTAGAAGTGCTTTTATAACGTATTACTGAAAAAAAGTTACTTTTGGGCTTAAAATAATGTTAATGGTAATGGGTACTCATTTTAAATAATGTACTTGGTAATGATTACTTTTCACAACTCATTACCATGTTTTTCCTGGGTAGGACTATAAAAATTTTCGAAATATAGATTTTTTTCTAAAACATTTTTCACAAAATTTTTACTCCAAAATGTGCCGTTTAGGTGATTTCGGATTAATAACCACACTTTGTCTGCAGTGGGGTTTGCAAATAACCGCAGTTTTTCTTAATCGCGGTTACGGTTAAAATTCAAGCGATTAACAGCGGTTAACGGTTAACCGCACTCTTTTAAAATAATTTTAATTTACATATTTTTTGGATTAATCAAAATGTATAATTGAAGTACATTGCTGATTTTATGTAAAATGAGACAGTGGAGTGTATAGCTTTTGATTTGGTGGGAGAAATTTATAAAAAACATTTTGCATCCCCGTTAAAAAAAAAAAATATATTAATTAAATTCACTATTATTTTTATACCCTCCAACTACAGTATGGGGGTATACTCACTTTGTTATTTCGTGTGTAACGCATCAAAATATCGGTCTAGGACCCCATAAAGTATATATATTTATGATCAGTGATCTAGATCTAGCGATGTCCGTCCGTCCGTCCGTCTGTAGTTAACACGATACAGTCCAAAATAAAAGAGCTAGACTCCCAACATTTGGTAGTAATATGTCTTATGTTCCTAGGCAGGCTAGGTTTGTAAATGAGCAAAATCGGGCCAGGGGGAAAAAGTTCCCCCTTGAAGAACTAAACCAACCTCTGAAAAATATAATTTTTTTACATGATTTTTTGTGTTTTCGTTTAACAAATAAAACATTTTTATGCTAAAAGAAGTTCACAGTCCTGCATTTGGACCCTCAGAATTAGAAAATGTCGTTTTTTCGGTCCGCACCCCTTTTATGGGCATGGAATAAACAAATCTTTTTAATTATGATAAACTTTTATTTCTTTAGTGCAAATAGCACAAGAATGAATTTTTAAACACATATTCGAGAGGAAATTTACCCCCCTACCACTACCGACCCCACCCCAAAAAAAAAAATAAAACGCCCCTGAATTTTTATTTTATTTTTTTGCATGTTGGAGGGTATAAAAGATTCGGCACAGCCGAAATTAACACTCTTACTTGTTTTAATTAAAAAAGTATCAGCTTCTGAGACACATGTTTCTGTGGAAACAGCCATAGATTCTGAGACATTTTTTCGATTGAACAACTTTCAGATTCTGAGAAATTTTAAACTTCAAAAATGCCTCAGATTTATAGCCATTTTTCTTAAAAAAGAATATTGGATTCCAGAGATTTTTTAAATATTCTTAAATACCTTTATTTTTCTTAAACAAAGGTTCTGCTGCTGAGAAATTTTTTCTGTACCAAAAGCCTCAGATTCTAAATTTTTTTTCTGTAGAAATATTCTTTCTATAGAAAAAGTCTTAGATTCTAAGAGAGATTTTCTAAAAACTAAAAATGTTTCAGATTCTGAAACATTTTTGCAACAATTTTTTTTTTATTTTTAGGCATTTTTGCGGCTATAAATTTAATTTTTTCTTTATTCTTTGTCCCTTTTTCCACTGTGTTTTCTAAAAAAAAATATCTTTTGCCCTACAAATCTTATGTAAATTAAATTAACCGTAACCGCAGGATTTTTCATGCGGTTAACCGCGGCTACGGTTACGATTAAAACCGCATTGCAAACCCTAGCCTGCAGGGTAGTTAAAAAAATCAAAGTCTGGTATCTCATTGTTTTTAATTAAACGCACAAGTTACACTAACCCGTTTTAGTTTCTGAAATCTGAAAATCTTTATGAGAATTGAAATATTTAAAATGAAATCCCAATTTACGTGAGAAAATAAATTAAATCCTAATAATTAAAAAAAATTTTTGTTAGATTTGCACAATTTTCAGCATTGACAACAGAATTTCTTGGCAACTCTTAAAAACTACCCAACCTTAAAAAAATTTCCTACATAAAAAAATATTCCAAATTTCAAACAATGTATTTGTTATACTTCCCAAAGCTTTTTTTCTGTAATTTATGCCATTATTTGGTTTATGGCATGAAATATCTTGAAAAATTCTTGTTACATCTAAAGCTGCCACTGATATTGGGGTAAAAAAATATTTTTGAGCTTAACAGCAAACTGTGCTGTTACATGCAATTATTAATTGATGGTTGTCATAAATTTATTTTTAGCCAAAATCGCGCACGATATCAAATTGCAGTATTTTTTTTTGTATGATTTTTTGTTATTGTTAATTTTTGTTGTTGTATAGATCAAAAGGTTGTTTAAGCAAAGATTTAACCACAAAAAAAATACCAAATTGAGATATCTCCCTCATAGTTTATTTAACATTTTGTCTGGCTGTTAGTTAAACTATAAGATTGTCAGTTGTCTATTCATCCGTCTGTCTGTCCTTAAGACTGAGCAGTTTTATTTTTTTTTTTTTTTCGAATAAGCTGTAAAAACAAGCAAACAATGGTGAAGTTTTTTTGTGTTGTTTTGTCGGGATACACCTATTTTATTTTGGTTTTCATTTTTTTGTTATAGTAAGATGTTAAACATTTTTACAAGGAAACGTGCGCGCCTGCGCACTGTATATTTGCACCATAACAAAACACTCATAATTTTAAAAGGCTGTTACTAAAACTGCAGTCGACAAAAAACTTTGAATTTATAATAGGGATGTTAACAAACAAACAAAAATTGGCAATGAACGAAATTTATAGTATTTATGAACAAATTCAAAAAAAATAATTAACTTTTTCATAATACTTTTGAACTTTTACATAGTATTTATGAATAAATTATAATATGTGGAATTTAAGAAATATTTAAAATTTTTTCATAAATACTATGAAAAAGTTCAAAAATTTAATGAAAAAGTTCAAAATTTTTTATGTATTTTTTCATATATACTATGAATTCTGTTCATTGTCAATTTTTTTTCTGTGTAAGTAAGAAACTTTAATGATTGAAAGTAATGAACAAAATAATTTACTTCAAATATGGTTGAAAATTCTTTAAACTCAAAATAGAATTGTCCAATTCAAAATCTTAATAATTTTTTTACTGTAAAAAAACTCATTCACTAAAAAAAGAGTTGTTTGCACTTTAATTAATACGTATTTAAAATTTGTTGGGTATTTTTGAGGACTTTCATGGTTTCAGCCAAGTCAAATTAACTACTTTTGTATTATAAAATTTTAAAACGGGAATACCCCTAATATCCTCCAAAAACAATTTATGCTTTACTTGACTTAACATTTTAGAGCAGTAACAATTTGTGGGTTTGCTAGTGGTTATGCCTCCTGAGTTAAGAGTGTGTTGTTAAAATTTAAGAAGAGGCGTCGACCAACACGATTTGCTATCAGATAAGCTGTTATATTATTGTAATGAAGGGCTTAAAGCAATGTGGCATTAAACTGGATAAAAAGATTATAACAACAAAATATGTTTACTAGGAAATAGTTAAATATTTTATTAAACAACAACAGATGTAGAGTTATGAAATTGATATTTAGAAAATCTGACTTACAAGGGAAGTATCTCAAACCTTATGAACCAATTTCCATAAAACTTAAAATAAGGTTGGGGTGTCTTGGCTTATCGGCTATATCGAGATATAGGGGTTCAAAATATAGGCAAAAAAATGGCGAAAAAATCGTTTTTGGATTTTTTAGACATTTCTTTTTAGGAAACTATATGATATTTCCATATGAGACGGAAGAAAGGCTTCTTTGCAACGATGGCATAACCTTGTAAAAACTCTGATCCGTTAAATATTTTTTTTCGTGAAAATCTGTAAATTTTGGTTGGAATTTATGTGAAGACATAGACCTACGATATCCGTATAAATGAGAAATAATCTTTATTAAATTTAAGTCAATACGTATTTTTTCTCTAGAAAAAGTCCAAAAGTCTACATTATTTCATAAAAAGACTACCAAATTTTTAACACTGATATGGCTGATAAGTCGAGACGAGACGACCCAACCTTAAAATCGTCTCTTTTATATATATTTTAAGTTTGAGGCAAATCGGTTCATAAGGGTTGAGATACTTCCCTTGTTAGTTAATTTATAGGAAAATATGAGGAAATTATATTATAGATACAATACAGGGAATTAAACACATTTAGGGACCATTTTCAATTTAACGTGATTTGCATTGTGATCACGGTTTTTCTAAAAGAAGTTTAGAGTTCAGGGAGATTTTAAGACATGTGTACTGATTTGTACTGATTTTTTATAATATATACTGGTTGTACTGATTTATTGCGCTCTCTAAACAACAACTATTTTATAAATGAACTCATTTTTGTAAAAGAACAACTTTTAGATTCTGATGAAAATACATATAAATCGTAAAATCGATGGAGTTTTCTAAACAAAAAATATTAAAAATACTGGATCTGGTATTTTATTAAAAAACAACTAAGAAAATTATTGTAGGTCAAGACCGAACATATAATACCCTACTCCAGAGTTTTCCGGAAAATGGGTCCCATGTTCAAACATGGACCGATTAGATCTATATTTTGTTAAATCTTTAATAACTGTAAAAAACACTCACAAATAAAATTTGAGTGAGATATGCTTCTATTCGTGACACTATACCGCTTTAACTAAATATAGGCCGAAATTTTTACATGGGGCCTAAGTCCAAAAATGTTCCGATGATAATTAGATTTAATATTAAAGTACGCGTTTAAAATACACAAACAAGATTTTAATTAAATATTTTCTATTTTCATGGAATTTGGGAGATTTATGTGAAAATCGGGAAGGTGGTTTGTATGGGGCTACAAGAAGAACTGGTCCGATTCCTTTAAATTTCGGAATGGTGGTTTATGAACACAAAACACGTTTACCTGCCAAATTTTGAAAAGATACCGACTATAATACGGTTATTAGAGTCATTTGAGCCAAAACTAAAGAGGACCTTTGTATGGGGACTAGGTCTAAATATATGAGTTTGTGCTGATGGTTGTAACTACCCGAAATATTGGTCCTAGACCCACTATTAAATATACCGATCGACTTAGAATCACTTTTTGAGTCGATTTAGCGCTGTCCGTCCGTCCGTCTGTCCGTCTGTCCAGGTAAACACGATACAGGTTAAATTAATCTATTGACTTGAAATTTGAAACTTAAGCCTCTTTTGGACGAGGCCTATTGAAATTGGAAAAAATCATTCCATATTTAGACCTAGCCCCCATACAAAGGTCCTCTTTAGTTTTGACTTAAATGACTCTAATAGACGCATTTTAATAGATATCTTTTCGAAATTTGGCAGGCAATCATGTTTTTACCACGCAAATCACCGAATTTTAAAGAAATCGGACCAGTTCTCTTGTAGCCCCCATACAAACCACCTTTCCGATTTTCACATAAATCTCTCAAACTTCATAAAAATAGAAAATATTTAATTAAAATTCTGTTTGTGTATGTTAAACGCGTACTTTAATAACCATATCAAATCTGATTATCTTCGGACCATTTTTGGACTTAGGTCCCATGTGAAAATTTCACCCGGTATTCAATTGAAGCGATTTATTGTCAACAAAAAGAAGCCTACTTCACTCAAGTTTGATTAGCGAGTGATTTTTACACCTAATAAAGATTTGACAAAATATAGATCTAATCAGTCCATGTTTAAACTTGGGACCCATTTTCCGGGAAACTCTGGTGTAGGGTATTATATGGTCGGTCTTGACCGACTATAATTTTTTACTTGTTTATTATTAGCTTTGAGATTTTCATGGACTAAAAAATTGAATATATGCTCATGAATTATGCGCTAAAGAATTCAAAATATGTACTAAAAAATAAAATCTGTTCAATTAAAATATTCTTGTCATAGGAGAAATAAATTTTTAAAATTTAAAATAGTTTTTAAAAAAAGATTTTTTTTGAGTTTTTGCTAATTTATGCCAAAATTTGCAAAAATGTGCACTTAAAAGCTGGAAATATGCACAAAATACGATTTAAAACCAAAATATGCAAAAATATGCGTTTTCACCAAAGTATGCAAAAATATGCAAAAACAAATCGATGCCATTTTAACGCAAATTTCTCGATTCGGAAAAATAATGGGTCGATATCGTGACCTATATAAAATAACCAAACTCTTGTCAGGAAATAATCGTGCCAATAACAAACCTGTAAAAGACATCAATGGGAATGTCAAATACTCGAAACAGGATCAAGTTCTAGTGTGGGAGAACTACTACAAAAACCTACTAACCGTAACTGCCGATAACAGCCAACCCATCTGCAACTGCATCACCTACCCCTTGCCTCTTTCTATTCACGTGGACGTTCCGGACATAGATGAAATTAATAATGCCATTTGTGCGCTCAAAAATAATAAGGCGAGCGGCTCGGATGACCTTCCCTCTGAACTGTTTAAAATTAACAGCCCAATGACCGCATCAATCATCCAACCAATCATTAAATTATTCTGGGATACTGAAAATCTACCTGATAATATTAAAGAAGGCCTCATCATTAAACTTGCAAAAAAAGGGAACCTAATGGAGTGCTCTAACTGGAGGGGAATAACACTACTCAATACAATAAACAAAATCATTGCTAAAATTTTACACCATCGCATCTTCGATGCCCTAGATATAAACTTGCGCCCAGAGCAAGCAGGTTTCCGTCCAAACAGGTCTTGCGTAGACCACATCAATAGTTTACGTATAATAGTAGAGCAATCTGTGGAACTGAGAGCCCCTCTATATCTAATCTTTATTGATTTTAAACGTGCCTTTGACTCTATACATCAATCTGCTATTTGGCAGGCCTTGGCTTGTAAGGGAGTTCCATCTAAGATAATCCGGCTAATTAAAGCTCTTTACAACAATGCTCGCTGTCTAGTTCTTCATGAAGGTCTCAAAAGCAACCTCATTGATATCAACGTTGGTGTCAGACAAGGTTGTATTCTATCACCCTTACTCTTCAATATTGTACTCGACCTAGTCATGGCACAATCTATTCCCACTACCAGCGGCATCAATCTTGATTTCACTGCCAAACTAAATGATCTCGACTATGCCGATGATATTTGCTTAATCTCGCATAACTTTAGTGAAATGCAACAAAAACTTGACTTAGTAAGCGCCAATGCAGAAAAAGTAGGTCTTCAATTAAACACCAACAAAACCAAATCGCTGAGGCTTAATACCGAAAATACCCGTCAATTCTCTCTCCTTGACCAACGCTTAGATGATGTTAATGAATACCTCTACTTGGGATCGCTAATCGATAAATCCGGAGGAAGTTCTGCCGACATTCAATACCGCATTAACAAAGCGAGACAAACCTTTGTAACTCTTACCAAAGTCTGGAAAACATCCAACATTTCAGTGCAAACAAAAATCAAAATTTTTAATTCTAACGTAAAGTCAGCTCTATTGTATGGATGCGAAACATGGAATCTCTCAATACTTGATGCCAAACGAATTCAAGCTTTTGTCAATAGATGCCTTCGGCGCATTATTAAAGTTTTTTGGCCGAACACTATCTCCAATGATGAGCTCTGGATAAGAACTAGCCAACCATTAATAATTGAAACCATCAAAACACGTAAATATCGATGGCTTGGTCATACTCTTCGCAAACCAATGACCAACATTACAAGAAAGGCGCTGGAATTCAACCCTCAAGGCAGCAGAAGAAGAGGTCGACCAAATAACACCTGGAGACGTAACACAGAAAAGGAAATCCGTGATGCTGGGTATTCCTGGAGCCAGATCAAACGCCTGGCCGAAGATAAGGTTGAATGGAAGAAATTTGTTGTGGCCCTATGTTCCTCTTAGGAATTCTCAAGGATTATATATATCGTATTTAGACTATTGACAAAAAAAAAACACGCATTTGCATGGAAATCACATCCCTAAGCATTATGAATTAACATAACATATGTTAACTTTACTTCTATTATTATGACATTCTCCCAACAAATACTTATAGAAATTCTGCTTTTAAAAATTATGCAATTTTCAGGAGTAAATTGACGAATGTTTCGGTAAAAAAATAAATAAAAGAAATCTAGCATTACAAAGTTTTCTCCAAATTTCGGTAAAATTGAAGCAAGATTGGCGGTACATCGATTAACAGTCTCTAAAGCGATAATCTGATTGAAAAATTTTGTATGCAGAGTTGATAAGTCATTTAATTACCTTTAGTTTAAAACCAAAAATATAGAAATTCACCGATTTGGTCCAAAGATATATTTATTTAAGTAAAACCACTTGTTTAAAATGTTTAAAATTTGGTAAGTTAGCAATATCTTGAAAACTGTTCTACTTTTGAAACTTTAAACTTCATTTTCGATTCAGGACGAGATTTTACATCGAAAATATATGCAAAATGTAGTGTTATTAGTAAGGAAACGTGACCTCGAGATAGAGTAATCTTTTTCAATAAATATTCTTAAAATTATTTTTCTAAGAGTCACTGTGATGACCTTAAAAATAAAAATTCCAAATTTCTAGCGTTCCAACCTCAATAACTTAAGAAATATGCAATTTATAAACGTGATATTGAACCGTTAGATAGGTCTTCCAAATACCATTAATTTGAAACCTAAATGACATATGTCACTTTATTAGAAATATTAAAAAAACAAAGACAAACTCATTTTTTATCCCATTTTATCGAAAATCGAAGGGTCAAAGCAAAACTTTGGTAATAGGTAGTGATTATATAACACAATACCAGGTAATGTATATATCTTATTTGTAGCATTATTTTAGGATGTCTTACCAAACATTTGTTACACAACGTATTATTTTCAAGTGAAAAATAATGCATTACTAATAATTATCATATTTATTATTTCTAAACATTAAATCGTGGATGACTTATATTTGGTTACATTATGTATTATTTGAAAGTTTGATATAACCCAGCAAAACTTTGGTAATGGGTAGTGATTATATAACACATTACCAGGTAATGTATATACCTTATTTGTAGAATTATTTTAGGATGTCTTACCAAACATTTGTTCCACAACGTATTATTTTAAAGTGAAAAATAATGCATTACTAATAATTTGCTACGTAATGCATGATTATTGGAAAAAAAATGTATGTCATATTTGTTTTTTCTAAACATTAAATCATGGATGACTTCTATTTGGTTACATTATGTATTTTTTGAAAGTTTGAAATAATGTATTATTTATAATTGAATGCATAATGCATTACAATAACATAAAAAATAATTATTTTATAAAAATATGCATAAGTTTAAACTAGAGATGGGCTTACGACAGGAACTTTCTAACGACACACACTCACGAGCATATTTTATCTACTTGCATTCACTTACAATCACGTGAGTAAATTTAATACAAAATTACTTTTTCACTACTCGTAACACCTTATATATTATCTTCTGGTATGTTATATTATTTGATTTCTCGTAACCTATAAAATATCATATATTTTACACCTTACTTTTCTTAGATTTACCAAATAAGGTATAAAATAAGGTAAAGGACCTCTTATTTTATACATTGCAGCATTGATGATTTTAACAGGCGATGAGACTCAAAGTAATGCATCCACATTATCACAAAGAATACCAGTAAGGTATAAAATAAGTCATAAATTTATAACGAAGAATACGAGTAAGGTGTAAAATATATGATATTTTATAGGTTACGAGAAATGAAAGAATATAGCATACCAGAAGATAATATATAAGGTGTTACGAGTAGTGAAAAAGTAATTTTGTATTAAATTTACTCACGTGATTGTAAGTGAGTGTAAGTAGATAAAATATGCCCGTGAGTGTATGTCGTTAGAAATTTAATGTCGTGAGACCATCTCTAGTTTAAACTTATGCATTTTTTTATAAAATAATTATTTTTTATGTTATTGTAATGCATTATGCATCCAATTATAAATAATGCATTATTTAAAACTTTCAAATAATACATAATGTAACCAAATATAAGTCATCCATGATTTAATGTTTAGAAATAATAAATATGAAATACATTTTTTCCAATAATCATGCATTACATAGCAAATTATTAGTAATGCATTATTTTTCACTTGAAAATAATACGTTGTGGAACAAATGTTTGGTAAGACATCATAAAATAATGCTACAAATAAGTTATAAACATTACCTGGTAATGTATTATATAATCACTACCCATTACCAAAGTTTTGCTGGGTAGTCACAAAAAAATATTATTACTATCCTCGGCATCTTTATCGTGTTCTGAAATGTATCAAAAAACAGCAAAAAAAAAATAGATTTTACCGTTTTTTCAAAACTTTTGTTTTTTTTTCACAAAAAAAATACTTTAGCCGATTGCCTATCAAAATATCGGTTGTTTTGTTATAAACACTCTGTTTTAAATTTTCAGCCAAATCGTTCAATTTTAACCCGTGCCCTTGGTGGGTTTTGCACGAAAGTCCTTTCCTTGGTTGTAAGAAATAACTGACAAAAAAAGTTTTCGGAACAAGAAGTGAATTTTAACCGTGCTTCAGATAAAATATGTTAATTTCCAGCAAGTTTTACGAATTATTTTATACAAATCTCAATATAATCTCCAAAAAATATTTTTAAATAAATTTATAATATAATTTCCAAATATTTTTCTAATTTATTTTTGCTTTATTTCTATTAAATCAAAAATCTTAATTTCAACTGCAATTCATAATAAATTCATTAATTTCTTCTTTCCATTCAATTTAAAAACAGCAGGAAAGCAGCTGTCCTCCGATATGTGACCTTTTTGCACTTTCGATAACAGATGCTGTTTTAGTTTAGTTTTTTTTTTTTTTTTTTTGTAAAAGCCAAAATATCTACTTCACATATACAAAAGATGTTATGTACATTGAAGCAACTCCTGAGAAACTTTGGCAGTTTATTAAACGCCCCAAAAAAGAAAAAAAAAATACAACCGCCAAATATGTAATAAAATTGATATTTAGGAGGTATTTATTTGGAGGGAGACAAAATGAATAGAATTCTAAGGTTTTAAAATCTAAAAACTTAATTTAACAATCAAGAAGGCCAAAACATACCACAAGTCTTTAGATCGTAAATTATGGGATATCAATCGATGATTTTTTTAAGTTTCATTCAAGTCTTCACAAACGATCCCCAAACACGGCTCGGCCGAAACAACTTTAACCTAAAGTTGCGAACACTGTAAATGCCTCTCTTGATTATGAATCTGGGGTACCCCACTACTATATTTCAAAATTGACATTTTTAGCTTATCTCGAAAACGATTAGAAATATGAAAAAATGACTTAAGACATAAATTATTCCTCGGAAAAATGCAACAAAACTGCAAATTCACATTTTGCAATTAATAACCAATAACCTTCCTTTGTTAATATTAACAAAGCAATGGAGCTCGTTATATACTCTTAGGTGATTGGAACCATATTTTTCGACAAGAAACAGTCTCTTTTGGTAAAGGCGTACACCATGGTAAAATTAATGGTTTTATAAGGGAATTCAAATAATGTTATGTCAAAGTCTATTGAGCTTACTTAATATTAGAGTGGATCCGTGTATCATATTACCGATTAAAAATCTTCATGGCAAGTGGCATACTACATCTGGGTTGGAAATATCTATCGCAAAAGGGACATATCTCTAGGAGTTCTACCGCGTCGTTGTAAACTGACACTGTATACAGTGAAAGCTCTTCGCTTAGTTTCAGATATGTTCCCAATATCTTTAAAAATGCAATAATAACTCCCTAACATTTTTTAAACATTTCGTTTTTATACAAGATCCCCCTTAATATTTCATCTTCCTCTCCTTCATAGTCTCATTTCATTTCACTAACAACATACAACAATATTGAGTGTCGATAAAAAATGATGTGCCAATGTTTCGCCTTTTTCACTTCACTGTTATGTTGTTATAAATGTATGAAACTATGTTTGTTATTTTTATTTAATATTTTTTTTTTGTTGCTGTTAACGTATAAAAATCCCCCACGGGATGAGATGAAATAACAAATTTATTATTTATTTCACCTGACATCATAAACAACAAACTCTATAAATTTCATCAGTCTGCCTGAACTGAAATGAATAGAAATTGTTAAAAAAAAAAATCATATCATACACAAAATGTTTAAACTACACTACCAAATACTCACAAAAACCCCTGTTGATAGGAGACCCCATCCAACAATATATATCCATCCAATATGTATCCACTTAAAAAAAAAAAACTCCAGCATCCAAAAAAAAAAAAAAATATATAACGAGTTAGCCGACCAAACGTCCATTGCATCGTAATAAACTATCATCATATTTTTTTTTTTGGATGTTGCATGTAGTTTATAATTTATATCATTCTCATGCGCATGAATCGTTTTTTAAATTGATCCATCTTTATGCCGCAGACTAATATCAAAACTAAAACTATAAAACGAAAATATGAGTATAATCTTAAATTATCTTAGTTGAAGTTCAATTTTTATATTATAGAAGGGGGAGTTTAATATATATATTTTTTTTCTTTTCATCTGCAATATCAAAATAATGATAAATTTATTGAATACAATTAGGTTTTTGGACGGTAGAGCTAAAATATTTTATTTTGTATGTGAAATTATTAAGGTTATCATCTGATGTTACACGCAGAGAATATACACTCCGCATCATAACTATAGCCGCATTGCATTTTTCGGTTTATTTAATGTTCAAGAAGTATTTTTATGAAACCTATTATGGTATATTACAGTGTTATAACAGTTCTATTGTTTTTGTAAATTTGAGCCATCAGCTGTTTGAATTGAGAAAACGGCGACCTAAACTGTATTTCTCAGTGTTTCATAACTATAGCCGCATTTCAATAAAAATCAGTTGGAATGAGTTCAAGTCAAAGTTTCGTGGCCAAATTAATTTTTTTTTGGTAAAATTCGTTCCTCTATTAATTTTTAAATAAAATGCCACATGGTAAATTTTTAAATGAAGTCGAAAAAGGCAAAATTTTAGCCTTTTTAGAAAGTGGTTTAAGTTATCGCGAAATTGAACGAAAAATTAAGCGATCTGACAAAGTTATCCGAAATTTTGTAAAAAATAAAAGTCTTGTTATCGTTCTAGACTCCTTTAAGACTCTACTCATTGTAGAATTGGACACATTTAAGCCGCATTCATTACCAATCTGCGAAAGAGTTTTCATAGAATTGCTAGCAGCGTTCATAATACGGCGTTGATCTCTCTCAGATAGCTTTTTTTTCGACCCCCTGTTTTGTTCATCCCGTATCCACTTTTATTTTTTACAAAATTTCGGATAACTTTGTCAGATCGCTTAATTTTTCGTCCAATTTCGCGATAAATTAAACCACTTTCTAAAAAGGCTAAAATTTTGACTTTTTATACCCTCCAACCACAGTATGGGGGTACACTCACTTTGTCATTCCGTGTGTAACGCATCGAAATATCGGTCTAGGACCCCATAAAGTATATATTTTATTGATCAGTGATCGATTTTAAGACATTCTAGCGATGTCCGTCCGTCCGTCTCTCCGCCTTTCCGTCTGTCCGTGTGTAGAGGACACTATACAGTCCAAAATAAAAGAGCTAGACTTCCGAAGTTTGGCACGAATATGTCTTATATTCCTAGGCAGGTTAAGTTCAGAAATGGGCAAAATCGGACCAAGGGGAAAAAAGTTCCCCCTTGGAGAACTAAACCAACCCAAGAAAAAACTCATTTTTTACAGAGTTTTTTGTACTTTTGGTAAGCAAATGCAACATTTTTATCTCAGAAGAAGTTCAAAATCGCAAGGGGAAGGTGCCCCCTAACGTCTCCTACGAACCCCCCCCCCCCAAAAAAAAAAAAACGCCCCTGGATTTTTTTTTTTAAATTTCGGAGGGTATAAAAGATTCGGCACAGCCGAATGTAACACTCTCACTTGTTCGACTTCATTTAAAAATTTACCACGTGGCATTTTGTTTAAAAATTAATAGAGGAACGAATTTTACCAAAAAAAAAAATTAATTTGGCCACGAAACTTTGACTTGAACTCATTTCAACTGATTTTATTAAAATGCGGCTATAGTTATGAAACACTGACAAATACAGTTATTGGTCGCCGTTTTCTCAATTCAAACAGCTGATGGCTCAAATTTACAACAACAAGAGAACTGTTATAACACTGTAATATACCATAATAGGTTTCATAAAAATACTTCTTGAACATTAAATAAACCGAAAAATGCAATGCGGCTATAGTTATGATGCGGAGTGTATATAATTTTGGCAACCATTAAAACAACTTTATTATTGGGATTCACATCAAGCCTGGCAGAATCTTGACTGAATAAGTTTATAATTCAAATACCCGGCTTCAAAATGAACTAAGGGGTTTAGCTCTACGGTGGTAGAACAGTTACGTAGGAATCGTAATGTCATTTCTTTATCGTCAACGTCCTCATAGCCAAAGCAACATTCGAACTTTTGTATTCACTTTTTTCTCTCGTTATAAGAGTAGGTTAACAAGTTTTTTAAATTTTTATTAAAAACAAAAACTAATTCGAGATTATTTATGAATCAATTGCAAGTTTTTTTGCTTACTCTACTTTCCTTAGTGAGGTATTCTTCCAAAAAAAACTAGAAGAGTCTTTGCTTTCAAAAATTGAATTTACGACCGTTTCGGGGACCATCCATGTTCCAATCATCAAAATTGCTTCGAAAATTGTGGCATTTCTGTAATAACGTAAAACAGTTAACAATGTTACCTGGCGTTAGTAAGTACTAGTTTAAGTTCCATTATATACATTTGATAAAGTAAATAAAATGGACATGAAACAACCCTAAATAGGCAGGTATCCCAAAGCTTACACTTCGATTGTCCTGCACTTTTAATATGTTATAGAGGAACAAAATCTAGGTTAGGTTAGGTTGGATTCGCCAATTTGGCGAATTCACTCTGAGGCCATAAGGCCCATTGTGATTCCCTTAAAGTTGTTTCCCTACTTCCCACTGATATACAAAATTCTGCCTCTCAAACCACCACGATTCTCAAAGATATTCTCCTAGAGATGTCAGTGGGACATTGTTTAGGCAGTCCAGTAGCGCAATTCACGGTACTGCGCAATAACTCCCAAATGAAATAACTCCCAAAAAAAAAAAATGAAACAACTCCCAAAAATTTTACATACGATTTTGGACTTATTTCATAATGAAATTAGTCCCAGTGTAGTGGGACTTATTGCACAAATTTTGTTGGGATTTATTTCATTATGAAATAACTTCCATATGAAAAAATCCCCAACAAAAAATAGATTGGGAGTTATTTCATTTCTTGTTAAGCAATGGGAAGTTATTTCATCAATGGTGGGACTTAATTCATTTTAATTGAAAACAATATACACCTCTGTGTAATTGTTTTTTTTGCGTAAAATTTTTTCTGCGTAGCCGGCCTTCAGCCGGGCTTAGGGATTACAAAATCCATGCATTAAACCCACCCTCTCCGCAAAGTAAAGTTTTCTAGGGTAGCAGGCCGATACGCTATCAAATTTGTTATGCCTCAAAAAGTCCTGATAACCAAAATAGCTTTGGTTTGCAGAGAGGGTGGGTTTAATGCATGGAGTATGTAATCCCTAAGCCCGGCCGAAGGCCGGCTACGCAGAAAACCTTTATTACAAAAAAACAATGGGAACTTATTTCATTATCTTTGGCACTTATTTCATTGGGAGTTCTTTCATTTTTTTTGGGAGTTATTATTTTGATTTTAAATAACTCCCAAATATTGGGACATATTTCATTTTTTCTTTGGGAGTTATTTCATTTTTTAAAGTGTGGAGTTAATTCATTTTTATTGGAACTTATTTCATTGGGAATTATTTCATTGGGACTTATTTCATTTGGGAGTTATTGCGCAGTACCGCAATTCACTAACATTTTAACGACAAAAATCGGTAGTTAAATTGTCAAAAATAGTTAATTAACGACAATTGTCTTTAAAAGCGATTATATAACATTTTTCAACCGAATTTTGTCGTTATTGAAAATCGTTAACTTATCAACAAAAAATTTTTTGAAGTTAACGAAATTTTTCAGTTCTCAATACAATTTAAAAATAAACAAATTTTTAATTAACTATTTTTGTCGTTAATTCTTGTCGTTAATTGAAAAATTTATAGAATCACATATTCGTTAAAACAACCGACAATTCTCGTTAGTTAACGATATCGATAATTTCGTTAAAAAAGTTACTGAATCGCACTACTGGTCATAAAAAAATCGTTATCCAAAATACTTAACCCTTGCGAAATAATGTAAGAGACAAAATGTTGAAAGAAAGTATGAATTGAGATTGAGATTGCTAGAAATAGAATTGTAGTGTTGAAAACTGTCCAAATTTATTCTGTAGAAACTATAAATATTCGCATATATAAAAAACAGTTCTCATTAACAAGACAACCCGACATTTAAAATCCTACTGATGATAACACTAACTAGGGTATTTGAAATCGGTATGGGAAATACCAGAAATGTCTATAGTTTTTAGAAATTTCATTTTTCTTCTGCATTTTTTCAACTTGAACCCTTATAACAAATATAATTAGGGCCCGTGCTCGATCTGTACTTACAGAAAAAATCAAACAAAAAAAACTTAAGACGACGTTTCATTAGAGTTAACGGGGTTTAAATCCCACTTTCAAATCATGCGAAATTTTTAGGAATTATTCTGGATAGCAAATTATCATGGAACCAAAATACCGATGAACGATTGAGAAAGGCGAATAATGCATATTATGCATGCAAAAAAATGTTCGGCAAGACATGGGGACTTGAGCCAAGGATCACGCACTGGATCTATACTTCCATCGTAAGACATATCTTACTTTACGGAGTTATGGTCTGGCAGGATTATTATCGTTCAACTGTTGACGAGTGTGGACGTGTTTTATTTTAACTCCGTGCTATAAATTGAATTACTAAAATTGTTCGTAATAGGTTTGTTCGTAATAGGTATTTTTGTGATATTTTCATTACCACATCAAGGAAAATGAAAATATGGACACAAATGATACCGATTTAGTTCGAGGCTCTGCCTCACCGACTGGTGCTGGTCCTAGCACTGGTCTTAGGGTTGCGACCTTGAAGTCCGGCCTTGATTCTGGTAGGGGTGCTCAGCCTAATATTGGTGGTAAAAAGAAAAAGAAACTTAAGCCATCAAAGGTCAGGCACAACCAGAGAAGGCTTTGTTTGAAAATAATTAACAGACTAAGCCAACTCGATGGAACGAAGCTCTCCGAACGTGAGAGGGCGTCGCTATCATGGGCGAAAGGAGTCATTGAAGAACAGGACAAACTTTCGGCAATGCGCGCATCTGACAAACAGAGCGCTGTTTCGGCCTCGTCATCGAAGTCTGGTAAAAGGTTGCGCTCGCCCGACGAGAAACCTTTACCTAAAAGATCTAAGGTGACCGGCAACGTCTGGACTCAGTCTTTTAGTGAAGTGGTGAAAGGTAACTTCGTTAGGGCTGTGATAAACAGGCAAAATGGGGATTGTAGTATTCCAAGGGACAAGTGGAGTTTAGTTGAAACTAAACTAAATGAAATCTACTATAGGCTTCTTGAGAGTATGCCTGATTTTCTCCCTACTACTGTCAACGCAGGTTGGTATCAGGGGCGAGTAAAACTCGTTGCTTTTGGAAACGAAAGATCCGCAGCCGTGTTTAAGGTTGCCATTAGCCAAGTGGGAGAGTTATGGCCTGGAGCCAGACTGGACGTTGTGGAAAAACATGATATCCCCTCGCAACCCAGAGCTCATGCATGGATCCCAATGGCTACAAGTGACACTGCGGTGATTCTAAAGATGATAAAAGTCTGCAATCCTGACCTTCCAACTCAGAATTGGCAAATTGCCAGATTGGGTGAGATGGAGGGCGCTCGTCGTCAAGCAGTGGTCTTGGTTAATGAGGAATCGCTTCCGCTTTTAGCCAGGACTGACGGCATTATTAGATTTGGCTTTTTTCATATAAGAGTCAATGTCTACAAGGGCGACCAGAAGCCTATTTTGGAAGCAGACAAGCCAGTGGCAGAGTCGGCTGGGGAGGAGAATCTGGAAAAGGTTGATATTCAGCTGACCGATTCTAGGCTGATGGAAGATGCATCTGGCATTTTCGAAACCGAATCTGGTAACGAATGCGACCTCTGTGATGGCACGGAGGATAAAGCTGATGCCACTATGGGTGACATTCAGGACGAGGCCCATGCAGTGAGGAATTCGGAGAGTTCTGTTGCCTCCGATTCAGAACAGATGGGACATATATCTGGCTTATTCGAAACCGAATCTGGGGACGAATGCGACCTCTATGATAACACGGAGGATGAAGCCAATAACACGGTGGTGGAAAGGATGGTGGAAAAAAAGCAAGATGTTGCGGTTCCTACAAATAAACCTCCATCACTGTAAGGCAGCCTCAGCTGCACTATTGCTGCGCCTGACGACAGGAGCAGTTGACTTGGTTTTTATCCAAGAGCCCTGGGTACGGGGTGGCAGGGTTTGCGGATTGAAGACCCCTGGGTTTAAGTTGATGGTTGCCAAAGGTGAGGGCTCACCAAGAGCCTGCATCTTGGCGAAAAATGGCTTAAATATATTCTTTTTATCAACTTTTAGTGATATGGATGTTACAGCGGCTAGCTTAGAGCTTCATGGGAAATCTATTTGGCTCGCCTCTGCGTATTTTCCTAATCCGGGGCCAATACCCCCGGAGAAGGTTGGCGGTCTGATTCGGGAGTCTGAATCTAGGGGACACCAGTTACTAGTGTGCTGTGATGCTAATGCACATCATTCGATATGGGGTAGTACAGACACAAATGATAGAGGCGAATCACTTTTGGAGTTTTTGTTAAGCACTAACCTGTATATTTGTAACAAGGGTAGTGAACCAACTTTCGTTACAAGTACGCGGCAAGAGGTTCTTGACGTAACACTTGTATCAGATACATTGTCTGATAGAATTGATGACTGGAGGGTTTTGGAAGAGCATTCTTTCTCAGATCATCGCTACATTGAGTTTTTACTCAGGGAGCGTGCCCCGGTTGAGACAGTCTCTAGAAATCTGAGAAGAACAAACTGGGTGAAATATAGGGAGACTTTTTCTTTGCTTTTGGATGAAGTACCCCTATCTGAACCGCATAGTTTAGCGGAAATTGACTGTCTGGTTGACCATATAACAAATGTTTGTAATAGGTGCCTGGATGCGTCTTGCCCTTCTGCAAAGCCTAGAGGGAAAAAAAAAGCCACCTTGGTGGTCAAATGAGTTGCAGACGAGCAGAGATTCCTGCAGAAAGCTCTTTAATAAGGCTAAATTTTCAAGAGCGGACGAGGACTGGTCTGCATACAGGCTGCAACTTAAGAGTTATAAAAAGATGATCAGAAATGCAAAATGTGATTCTTGGAAAAACTTCTGTGGAAACATAGAAGACGTTTCTGAGGCATCCAGGCTGCGCAAGGTTCTGGCTTCTTCTCCTTGCACCCTAGGATACCTGAAAGATCCTAATGGGGTGTGGTCTTCCTCCAGTGGAGAGTCGCTGGATCTCCTTTTAAACACGCATTTTCCGGGCAATTCCATGACGCCGTTTCAAGCTTTGGAACGTTCTGACGCCCAAGCATCTGAAATTGCTTCGGAAATAATAAATATGCCAACATTAATCTGGGCGATAAAAAGCTTCAGGCCCTATAAATCCCCGGGACCTGATGGTATAATCCCGGCTGAGTTGCAGCATGTGTTGGACTATATAGCCCCGTTGCTGTATAATCTATACACAGCATGCATCAACTGGTCGTATATTCCTTTAAAATGGAGGGATACCAGAGTCGTATTTATCCCGAAGGCTGGGAAAAGTTCCCACACAGCTCCGAAGGATTTCAGACCAATTAGTCTGTCTTCTTTTTTGTTAAAGACAATGGAACGAATGATAGACTCATATTTGCGTAGAGTGATTGACCCGAGGTTGCTTTCGACAAAGCAACATGCATACAGCAAGGGACGATCAACGGAAACAGCTCTTCATGAGCTCGTTGGTACCATCGAGAGATCGCTTTCGGTAAAGGAGTACACTATGGTGGCCTTTCTTGATATTGAGGGGGCTTTTAATAATGTCATTCCAGAATCGATAATATTGGCATTGTCTGGTCTGGAAGTAAAGCGTGAAATCGTTTTAATGGTGGAAAACCTACTTGCCAATAGACGTATAACGTCTGAATTGGGAGCGTCCGTCATATCTCGATTTGTCAATAGGGGCACACCACAAGGAGATGTTCTTTCGCCGCTTCTTTGGAACCTGGCACTGAATTCAATGCTACTATCTCTAGAAGCACGTGGTTGTCATGTTATCGCATATGCTGACGATGTCGCGATAGCGGTAAAGGGGAAGCATCTGCCAACATTGCGGGACATTCTTCAGGGTTCTCTGAAAGATCTGTCTAAATGGGCAAGAGACTGTGGTCTAGGAGTTAATCCTAGTAAAACAGAGCTTGTTTTGTTTACAAGGAAAAATAAGATTCCTGCTTTTGATCCTATTTCTCTGGACGGTACTGAAATCACCTTCTCAGATGGAGCCAAGTATCTTGGAGTATTTCTAGATAGGAAGCTGAATTTCAGGCGTAATATTGAGGAACGGGTGAGAAAAGCAACGATTGCTTTGTATTCCTGTAAAAGGGCCATTGGAAAGCGATGGGGTTTTAGCCCTCAAGTCGTTCATTGGATCTATACAGCAGTGGTGCGTCCAATTTTGCTGTATGGAATCATTGTCTGGTGGCCTGCTTTGGAAACAAAGGCGAACTTTGTCTTTATCACGAAGGTACAGAGAATGGCGTCAATGTGCATCACTGGTGCTCTTCGTACTACACCTACGGCTGCATTAGAAATCCTCCTTCACCTGATACCCTTGGACATATTGGGTAGGCAGTATGCGGCTGCGTCGGCAATTCGACTTAATAGCACTCTGCAATGGAGGAGCAGTGATTATGGCCATAGCGCGATCTTGAAAAAGATAACAATACCACAAAATGTGGACTGTGCTCCCTCTTTGAGCCTCTTTGAGCGCCACTTTACCACTATGATACCATCCAGGGAGTCTTGGATGGGGGATACTCCGGGTAGTGGAGCTACCATAAATTTTTATACAGATGGATCGAGGCTGCACGAACAAGTGGGCTTTGGGGTCTATTCGGAAGAGCTTGGGTTGAGCCTGGCTCGTAGATTGCCAGATCATTGCAGTGTTTACCAGGCAGAGATACTGGCAATAAAAGAAGTGGCTGACTGGTTGAGCTGCAATGTCTTGTCTACAACCGCAGTCAACATCTATACTGACAGTCAAGCCGCGGTCAAGTCCCTGGATTCAATGTTTCTGAAAACAAGATCTGCCCTTAACTGCCGCACGTCTTTAAATGAGATGGCCAAGCAGTTTAACATACGACTCATATGGGTCCCAGGGCACAGAGACATTCCAGGGAATTGCAAAGCCGATGAGCTTGCAAGACTAGGAACTACCTTACAGGTTCCAACAGAATTGGAATGTGTTGGTATGCCTCTAGAAACTTGCAAGCAAAACCTACGGCTTTGTTCTGCGACGGAGACTAATCAAAGATGGGCAAATGGATGGACGTGTGAGACAACACGACTGATTTGGCCTTCTCTTAATCAGGGGCGCACAAGTGAGCTGATATCGCTTCCAAGAGGAGAGATTTCGACGGTGGTTTCTATAATTACCGGACACTGTCTTATAGGGAAGCACGCAGAGCGGTTAAATGTGCCGTCGAATGACTTTTGCCGAAGTTGCATGGATGAAGAGGAGTTGGAAACTATCGAACACTTTATTTGCCATTGCCCGGCACTTTCTGGTCAGCGACTTGCTTCACTGGGATCTAGGGAGCTGTACGATCTTTCTGATTTGTCGGATGTCAAAATACAACATCTAAGGAGTTTCATAAGAAGCTCAAACTGGTTTAACGACAGGGACTAGTAGGGAAACCTATTACGATCCCGTGGTATCACAATGGACCTCAGAGTCTAAGTGTGTTGACGTAAAACGTCAGCAGCCACTTACAACCTAACCTAACCTATGGTCTGGCACAGAGCGCTGGAGAGGGAGGTGACTCGTAGTAAGTTCCAAAATGCCCAACGGCTTATGGGTCTGAGTATCACTGGTGCCCTAAGAACAACATCAGCTGCATCCATCGACACGATACTGCATCTGCTGCCAATTGACGTCTTTGCTAAGGGTGAGGCATGTAAGGCATGCCTCAGACTCAAAGAGTCAAATTGGCTCAGACGCCGAAATTTTGGACACAGTAGCATGGACAATTTGGATAACGTTGTCACTGACTACAGGGTGCCCAAACTACTTTTCGATCGGAAATTTAAAGTTGAATTTCCGACTCGAGAATTTTGGTCGAACTGGCGTTGCGTTCCAAATGACGCTTTAAATATTTTCACAGACGGCTCCAAACAATCGACGGGAGTGGGAGCGGGATTTAATACGGACGTCTGTGATATTCGAAAATCTTTTAATCTACCTCTGAGCTGTAGCATATTCCAGGCTGAAATAGTTGCTATTAATAAGGCAGCCTTACAGTTTCTTGGAGAATCGGAGAGAATAATAAACTTTTACGTCGACAGCCAAGCTGCACTAAAAGCTCTAAGAGGCTTTTGTATTAAATCAAAAGTCGTCTTTGAGTGCTACGAGAATCTTCAAAGATTATCCAGCAATAACCTCGTCTCTATAATATGGGTTCCAGGACATAAGGGAGTAGAAGGGAACGAGAAGGCTGATGAGCTTGCAAAACTGGGTGCAGATGGGGTAGGGGACTTTGTTCATATTGATCCCCCAATGCAGTACTACAGATCGAGAAGGGATTGTCAGTGTAGTTCCATGGCGAACAGAAAATGGCGAGAGTTAAGTACAAGCAGAATTACCAGAATAATCTGGCCGCGTTACGACCTCAAAAGAACTCGCTACCTACTTTCTCTCAACAGAAGAGAATGTCGTTTACTCACGGGAGTGGTCACGGGACACTGCCTAATTGCTTTCCACGCAAGAACAATTGGAGTCATCTCTGATTCCAATTGTAGAAGATGAACCGAATACGGATGAAACAGTTGAACATATCCTGTGCAAATGCCCCGCATTGGCCAAGCATCGCAAACAAATTTTAGGCAAAGCTGAACTCGAGAATGTGGAGGAAATCGCAGTTATGGACCTTATGCGCGTTAAATTGTTTGCAACATGGACTAACGCGTTTTATCCACGTCGTTGAAGGAACATGTGGTATTGCTATGGACCAGCCGGTCTATGCGAGGAGTTCAAAATTTTGAGCTCCGCCACCCCTAACCTAACCTTCATTAGTCCCGGACATTCGCACAACAAGTGCTTCACTGACTCCTCCACTTCCCCACAACTTCTACAATAGTCCCTATCAGAGATTCCTATACTAACGGGCATTTGGAGGATTATACAGTGTCCTGTCAGTACTCCTACTAATAGGCTAACCGTCCGTTTGCCAAATGTAAGAAGACTTTTGTCCTCTTAGGATTTGGCAGTGGCCACATGGTTCGCTATATCCTGCACGTTGTCAGTGATATCCACCTATCATTCATTCTATTCTCTGATATCCTATCAATTTCGTTCATCAACTCCACTATAGGAACCGAGATAACAGGTTCGACATGTTCCCACACCGACTCAGAGCAATTTCTTGCACGTCAGCTAATTCGTTAGTGGGTATTTAATACTAAAAATTTAACTAATTTTAGTCCAAAAGGACCTAGTGCAGAAATTGGTAACCAATACTAAAATTTTTAACTAATATTAGTCAAATCCAGTAAAAATTACTAATGTTAGTACTTTGAAGATACTAAAATTAGTAACCAATTAGTAGATTTTGGTACAATTTCACTTACTAAACCTTTTACTGTAGAATTAGTTTGAGTGTATGGACCCCACTATGTCCAGGGACCCATATAAGCTTGACTGTGTGCTGACTGATTCGATGAAGGGCTTGTATACAATTACTAATAATTCTCGATTTTACAGTGTTTGATTCTAAGGCTTTCAGAGCTGCAAGACTATCCACAAAAATGTTTATGGCGCAAGGACTTAGGTCCTTTATCATAATCTTCTTCGCGGCTTTGTCAATTGCAAGAACCTCGGTCTGGAAAACATAACACTTGTCCGGGGGCATAACCGAGGCCCTGATTTCGAGGCATTCAGAGTATACCCCCGAACCTGTACCCATCTCCATCTTCGATCCGTCCGTAAAAATTTAGATCGTATTCCCCGTCATAACAGAATTATCCGCCGAGTCTTCCCTAGTTGGAATTTGGACTACGGAGTTCCTATCAAAGTTCGTCTGCGGTGAGATATAGTCGATTTTCTGTTGTAATTCTGTCCCGCCCACTGTACTTAATATCGTCGAGTGTCACCAAGAGCGTTGCTTAAACATTTGCGTCTCTTTTAACCTGAGAGCCGATTTTGCCCCTGTACTCTTGATGTAGATATTTACGGGCTGAATGTTTAGTATCACTTCCAGGCTGGCCTGGGGTGCTGATCTACCTTTTGTAGGTTGCACAAAATCTAAGATTTAAATAATTCTCTGTCTAAGAACCGATTGCTGATCCTACAAACTGCGCCGCATTCGAACAAAATGAGTTGAGTTATTTCCATTTTCGAAAACTCAAGTTTAAAAATTCCGTTCTCTAAACCACTAATCAGGGTCACGAAAGTGGACCCTGATTAGAGGAGGTCCAGTAATATTTCCATGGTCATCAGAAGGAAGGATATAAGACTTATGGGTCTAAACCAATTTGTGCAATTCACGTGGTATATTTCCTGCGTTTAGAATGAATACAACATTTACTTTCCTCCAACGAGATTTTTTTCTCCAATTTTAATTTTTTTGCAGGAAACCTCAGTTCGGATTTGAATTATTAGTTATGGTTTTTAGATTTTATCTCTTGTTTATTTGGATAGAAACATCGAAACATTTAAAAATTTATTTCTATAAGAACTTAAGAAAATGTTTGATATTTTAAAAAATTGTCCCTTAAAAAAATGTTTAGGTTCTAAAGCATTTTTCTGACATCAAAACACCCAGATTCCTAAACAATTTTCCAATAGATAATATGTCAGACTACAGACATGTTTATTTCAAAAATGTTTCCTGATTTTGAAATTTTTCTGAGTCATTTGCTTAAGACATTTTCTTAAATTCTGGGATATCTTTCCTAAAAGTCTCAGAAGCCTCAGGCATTTTTTCCTATAGAAAAAGTTTCAGCTTATGAGTCATTTTCATATCTCAGATTCCGAAACATTTTTCCTATAAAAAGTCACAGATTCTATCACATTTTTTCTATAGAAAAATTATGAAATTTTCTCTGAAAACAATTTTCTAATTTTTTTCTAAAAAAATTTAAAAATTCCTAGTCTTTTTTTCTATAAAAAAATATAAAGATTCATAAACTTTTTTTCTCAAATAACTTCCTTTTCTTAATCTTTTTCTCTTTCCTTTTTATAACTCTTCCTCTCAGATTTTTTCAAAAGAAGAATTATCAGATTTTTTCTAATTAAAAAATTATCAAATTTTTCCTATAAAAAAATTCTCAAAATTATCCTATAGAAAAATTATAAGATTTTCCTTATAAAAAAAATGACAGAATTTTGATACAGAAAAATATCCGATTCTGAGATATTACACTCAAAAAATTATGTCATTAACTGTTTGTAGTTAATTTAAAAAGTTTTCCGTTTAGTCGTTTTCAAAAGAAAAAACATTTAATTGATGTTCAATTTTTATTAATGACTACTTCAGTCCTTTGTTTCAAAAATAACACACTAAAAAATAAAGACTTTCATTAACATTTAATTTTTAAAGTCATTTATTTTTGTTCTGTAAGTAAAAACTACTGATTATTCTTTTGATTTTTAATGATTTGTGTAAGTAATTTTTTTTAAATTGTTGGTATTTTTTAATGAAATATCATTAGTTTTTACCTACACAAGTCAGTTATTTTTTGTAGAAAAAAAAATCAAAAAATCATTTATAGAAATATAAAAACATGTTTGTATCAAGTGACTTTGGCACGATGGGTAGAGTGTCTGGCCAGAATGTAGTTGATTGCGGGATCGATTCCCCAAAAATTTTATTAAAAGTTTTTAAAAAAATATTTCAATAAAAAATTGTAAAAAATTACCTACGAAATCATTAATTTTTATTGTTTTCGTAGGTTATTTTTTTGAAATTTGTTGTTAAAAATAACAGAACTATCATTAATTTTTAATGTTTTCGTAGGTTATTTTTTCGAATTTGTTGGTAAAAAATAGTGAAAAAAAAACGTAATTTTTTAAGGTTATTTATTTTAAAAAAATTTGTCAACAGTAAAAAATAAATGTTGATGTTTGTTAAAATAAAGGAATAGTTACTGGGATGGTTTTCAATTGTTTATTCACTGGTTTTAAGTGTGTTTTTCATTTGTTTTTGCCTACAAAATATTTTGAGTGTAGATTAATCCTATAGAAAAATTATAAGATTTTTCCTATAAAAAATTGTCAAATTTTTCCAATTAAAAACACAGATTTTTCTCTAAAAAATTCTAAGAAAAATTCAATTCTCAAAAAATTCTTAATTCTCAAATTTTTTCTATAGGACTAATATCAAGTTTTTCGTCTAGAAAAATTCCTAAGTTTTTCACCTAGAAAAATTCTAAAATTTTTCGTATATTCTCGTATTTTTCTAAAGAAAAATTTTAATAAATTTTAATAAGTATTACAAGAAAAGGAAAAAATTCTCAGATTTTTTCCTTTTCTTGTACACTTTCCTTTTTCCCCTCTCATCTCCTTTCCTCTTCTTTTTTTCTTACTTTTTTTTGCTTTCGAATTGGGTTTGGGGGGGTGGGGGGGTGGGGGTGGAACTTCCTTTCCCCCCTGCGGATCCGCGCCTGATCACGAGTAAACACACAAAATCGATAAAGTGGGTAGTTAAAACTCTTAATGATGATTGTTGGGAATTGGAAAATTATTTTAAATAATTCTATGCATCATAAACTAAAAATCCTTTTTATGCCCACTGTTCCTACACCCATCAACTAAAATTAGCGGTACGAAACAACACTCTGTCAAATTGTCTCGTTTACCAATTGTTTATAATCAACGCATTATTCACGAATACCATTACAATAACAATAATAACAACATAAAATACGTAATCATAAATAATGTACAATGAATACAATTTTGTTTTTTTTTGTGTTGCTCATTCGCCTTTTTAGCCAAAGGCAGACCAACAACTTTATTATTATTTGTATGTTGAAAAATACAACGTACAACACGAATGAAAAGATGGTGTGCGGTAACCGCCATGGCAAAAGGCAACATATATAACAATTTTATATTGTAAATATATGACCATAGCAGCAGCAGTAACAGCAAAAAAATATATGAACAATACAAGCGTTTAGCTCCTTAACCACAAAAAAAAGTGAGACTAAGAAAATAAATGGAAAATTTGAAAAAATATGGCTTAAAAGAGTAGAGGTTCAAATGTTGGGGTATGTAAGATGTTGAAAAAAAAAAAAAATCAATTTGGAGTGAAAAATTCGGCTAGGCCAAATCTTATGTACCCTGCATCATCTCGAGATAAATCTAAGATAAATCTAAGATAAATCTAAGAACCTTACTTTTGAAATGCAATACAAAATAGGTCGTATCAACTTATTTTGTAGCTACAACCAAGTTGGAAATTCATTAATTTGATGTACGAAACGACTTAAAGTCCCTCTTAAAACGATCACTAAAAAAGCCTTCCTGTTAATCGCTAAGAGTTGAAACGATATCCAACTATTTTTTATGATCGTGATAAACTCGCTTATAACTCTCATATTACTTTACCGTATACAGAGGAAGGCACTGATACTGTTAGAAGCCAATAAAATATCCAACTCCATTAACTCCACACTCCGTCGTAGTGTGGGGCTTATCGTATTTTCACGGAAGTTATTATACTGAAATTTTTAATCTCATCGCGAATTTTCATTGCGTATACTCGTAATATGCAACGTTCTAACAGATCTATCTATTCCAATTATTGTTGATTCCGTTCACTGTCAAAAGAGTTCCTTCTTTGGTCTTTCTTTCTTTTCAAATCCTATCTTAGCATAATGAACTGTGTTTATGGGTAGTAACCCCTCAGTGTTGGTCGAAATATAGTAATAACCTTTAGATTGTTCGAGATTGACAGAAAGTGTCCCTTTCTCAAGAATTGGGTTCAGAACGTATTATAGGTTAAGGTTATGCTATATTTTAAGTTGCTGCTGATGCTTTACGTCAGCAAACATATTCTCTGAGCTCCGTTGTTTTCTTTTAATAGATCAGAGTTGAACTCTTAATAAGGAAATACATTTTAAAACAAATTTATTTTTGTGAAATTTTTAATAGAATTTACTTTTTTTCTAAATTTTGTAAAAATTGTAGGAATATTGCTGATATATCGACAAAAAGCTTGTAAGGCCATAATCACCTTTTTTTTATTGAGCAATATCTCGAAAACTGTTCTACTTTGGTACTTTTGGACTTAATTTTCGAAATTATCTCGATATTTTCATGAAAAAGAAGTCAAATATCGTGGATCAAAACCTCTATAAACTGTGTTATTTTCCCAATTTTCATATTACAAAAAAGTCTTGCGTTATAAACCCCACCGATTATCAGATATATTTCTATAGAGAAGTCAACTAATGTCTCGTTGACTTAGGCAGTTCAAGTCGTCGAAAAATCCCTGCCCAATACTTTACTAAGCTCTTTTCGTCCTGGAAATTCACATTACAAGTATTTCACTGAATCCTCCTCTTTCACTATTCTACAACTCCTACACTCAAAAAAAAAGTTTAAATGACATAAAATCCCCGTAATTTTTCGGGGCAAGTTTTGTAAAATATGTACTAGCAAAAACCCTCGTAATGTTACGGGGAATATTTGTAAATTGAGTTAAAAAAAATTGCGGATAGAAAATGTAAATTTGAAATTTTTTTTGTAAAATATTAACTTCGGGTTGATTTTTTTTTGTTAATATACAAACAATTTGGTAAATTTACAAAACAAAATTGTAAACTTACAGAAAAAGGTTTTTTGTAGATTAACAAAATATTTGGTTAAACTACTGTTCTTACCGCAAAAAAAATATTGAAAAACTCGTATATTTATAATAAAATTTGTAAATTTGCAAAAAAAAAAAATTAAATTTACGAAACAAATTGTAGACTTACAAAAATAAGTTGTAAATTTACAAAATAAAGTAGAAAATCAAAAAATAAAATTGTAAATTTACAAATTGTTTGGTTAAAGTACTGTTTTTTATGGCAAAAAACTTGTATATTTACAAAAAAGTGGTAAATTTACAATATTTATTGTATATATGAGGCATTCCACACCAAATGTCCCGCTACAGAAAAACATGTGTCCCGTAAATTTCTGAATAGGTTGTTTGGATAGCCCTATATGGAACTAAGAAAATTGCGTTTTTGGTTTTTTAAATTTTCAAAAACTGGGCTTAGGAGGCGTGGTCAAATATTGGAAAAATGGTCAAATTTGTGGCGAGTTGCCTTGATTAAATATTTATCACATTAAAACGGAATGCACCACAATCTCAAAAATTTACATTCTTATATAGTTTTGTATGGGCTATCGATTAAAAATATTTTTTTGAAAAATTTTCAGAACCAGTTCTGAAATTTTCCATTTTTTAAAAAAGTCAATTTATCAAAAATCCGGCCACTTTTTTTTAATTTTTTTTTTAAGTTTAGATGTTTGTCCATCCACACAAACAAATCAGAAACACGTTCGTCGTTTTTTTCGAGAAAATCGCATTTGAATTTTAAATTTCATAACAGTTTTGTAATTTGCTTGTATTTTCTTGTTTTAACGTTGCGAATAAGTATTATTAATTGCATAAATATACGATCTGTTGAAACAAGAAAATACAAGCAAATTACAAAATTGTTATGAAATTTAAAATTCAAATGCGATTTTCTCGAAAAAACGACGAACGTGTTTCTGAATTTTTTTGTGTGGATGGACAAACATCTTAACTTTTTAAAAAAAATTAAAAAAAAAAAAAAGTGGCCGGATTTTTGATAAATTGACTTTTTTAAAAAATGGAAAACTTCAGAACGGGTTCTGAAAATTTTCCAAAAAAAAAAATTAATCGATAGCCCATACAAAACTATATAAGAATGTAAATTTTTGAGATTGTGGTGCATTCCGTTTTAATGTGATAAATATTTAATCAAGACAACTCGCCGCAAATTTTACCATTTTTCCAATATTTGACCACGCCTCCTAAGTCCGGTTTTTGAAAAATTGAAAAACCAAAAACGCAATTTTCTAAACTTTTAACAAACTTTTTAGAGTATAACACTGCATCTTTTTATATTTATTTTTTAGGAATTTAGTTTTTCTTAAGTAGAACATATGAGAATTGCGGTAGAGGCTACACAAAAAAATTTCTTATTTTTTCCTGAAAACATAGTCAAAAAATATTTACTTTTTTTTTTAATTTTTAATTTTTTTCTCAAGTATTTTAAAAAAAAATTGGATATTGTAGATTTTATGTTTTAGTACCTGTTAAAATAAGAAAAACTTAATTTTTTATAATTGGCAGCAATTTATAGACATTTTAGTTGCCAGATTTAAAAAAAATTACAAAAAAATATGGTAAAATTAATAAAAACAATTGTAAAAATACAGAAAAAAAACTAGAGCAATAACATAGTAAAAACACATTAAAATTGTTGTATTTTACTTAAAATTATGTAAAAATTAAATTTTTTTGCTAAAGATTCGTTGAAAAATTTTTGTATCCCGGACCTAAAAAATTTTCAATTTTTTTTTTTTTTCATGAAATTTCAATAAAAAATGATTTTTAACAAAGTTTTTTACTCCAAATCGCAAAAAAAATCTGAACTTATAAAATTTTTGCGTGTCCTATTGTTGCAGAATAACATTTTTTTTTGTAAAATTACCTTGAAATTTTGTACTTTTTAATAAAAATTTTTTGTTTAATTACATTTTTTTTTGTGTTAAAAATAAAAATATTTTAAACGATTTAAAAAATCCTAAAAAAAATTGTTTGTAATAAAAATTTTTTTGATAGAAATACTAAATAACATCAAATAAAATTTTGTTGTACAATTACAGTTTTATTGTGTAAAAAAAACTAAATACCTTGTAATAGGTTTTTAATTTGTAAAAAAATTAATTTTATTGTAAATTTACCAAAAAAATTTGTAGAAAAAATTTAACAATGTATAGTAATAAAATTACAAAGCAATCTGTAGTTCTCGTTTTATTAAATACTAGCAGGCTCGCCCGGAACTTCGCCCCCGGTAATATTAAATACCTGATTAAAGAAGGATCAGGATAAGAGTCTCCATTTCTAAAATTCTCCCCTACATAATCTTTATTTAAGTTAATTTTTATCGTTGAAGTCTTTCATAAAAACTATTTAGAATAAACAATAAAATATAAACAGCCCGTTTAGCTTGGAAACATGTTCGTTTCGGTAAATAATGTTCTTGAAATTTTTCGAGCCCTTATATCGTAATTATTGAAACCATTTCATTCCCCGTTTCACTCCATTTCGTTCCCCGTTCTATTCCATTTCGTTTCCTTTTCTATTCATTTGTTCCCCATTTTATTCCATTTTGTTCTGAATTCCAATTCATTTCGATAAATGTAGGCTTCATTCTTTAAAAAAAAATAATAGTTCCGCATTACAATAGTTTACCCTTATCCCTATTAAAATCTAAATTTCCAGAATGATTTTTTGGGCTAGAGGATCCAACATTTCAAGTTACTATGGCCAAATTTTCAGGAGAAAGAAAAAGTTTCAAAGTTCACTACTTTGCACGTATTTGACCCAGTACAATAGGATTTTCCAAAAAGGACATTTTTCAGAATGTTTTGAAATTAGATGAGTAGTTTGGTAGATTTTAAAATTTTACGTCTTTTGACCTAAAGTGATCTTTAAAATGGGTGTGGTCAATGAAACCTACCCTAACTCACCCTGAAAGAAAATTATAAATATTGGTGAAAACATTTTTGAAATCTCATAATAAGTTTCGTATATTTAAAAATTTTACGTAGATGAACCGAAGCCTATGTCTAACCTGATGGACCATTCTTAATATTGTAGAAAACATTTTTTAAATGAAGAGTTTCGGATATTTTGAAATTTTACGTTTTTTGGGCAAAGTTGGGCGTAGAAGTAGGTGTGGTCGATGAGAGCTAACCCATGTCCACCCTGAAGCACCATTCTTAATATATATGTATTGGTGATAACATTTTTTAAATCGGATGAGTAGTTTAATCATATTGAAATTTTACGTTTTTCTTGCCAAATGTGGGCGTAGAAATGGGCGTTGTAAATAAAACCTAGAATATTTCCACTCTGAAGGACCAAGTATTGGTGAAAAAATTTCGGATGAACATTTTTGGAGATTTTTAAATTTTAGTTTTTTTGCCAAAAAGTGGGCGTATAAGTGGGCGTGGTCGATAAATCCTAGCTTATGTCCACCCTGAAGGAACACTCTAAATATTGGTGAAATCGGATGAGATGTATAATAGATATTTAAATTTTAAGTTTTTAGGCCAAAAGTGGGCGTAGAAATGGGCGTGGTCGATGAAACCCAGCATATGTGCACTATGAAGGACCATTCCAAGCATGTATTGGTGAAAAAAAATTTAAATCGGTTCAGTAGTTGTGAAGATTTTTAAATTTTACGTTTTTTGGCTAAAAGTGGGCGTGGTCGATGAAACTTAGCCTATGTCAACCCTGGAGGAACACTCTAAATATTGATGAAAACTTTTTTGAAATCGGATGAGTAGTTTCATAGATATTTAAATTTTAAGTTTTTTTACCAAAAGTGGGCGTAGATGTGGGCGTGGTCGATGAAACCCAGCATATGTCCACCATGAAGGACCATTCCAAGTATGTATTGAAAAAAAAATTTTGAAATCGGTTCAGCAGTTTTTG
The DNA here is from genome assembly GCA_963921195.1 of Pegoplata infirma. Classification (NCBI taxonomy): domain Eukaryota; kingdom Metazoa; phylum Arthropoda; class Insecta; order Diptera; family Anthomyiidae; genus Pegoplata; species Pegoplata infirma. Next base: position 191,067,515 of record OY992537.1, on the reverse strand, counting down.
AGATTTTTCAATTTTACGTTTTTTGGCCAAAAGTGGGCGTGGAAGTGGGCGTGGTCGATGAAACCTAGCCTATGTCCATCCTGGAGGAATACTTTAAATATTGCTGAAAACATTTTTGAAATCGGATAAGTGGTTCCGGAGATTACCCTCTACAAACAAACAAACAAACAAAAAAACAAACATACAAACATTACCTCTTTATAATATTATAGTATAGATACAACAATTTTTGTAAAAAGACAAAAATATTAGTAAAATAAAATTAAAAGACCTTTTACTTGTAATTTTACAAAAAAGTTCGTTGTCTTTGCAGTTCGCTGGAAAAGGCGAATTTAGGAAATTGGAAAAGAACTTGCGACATGTAAGGGTAGATAAATTTCGAGGATTCTAGTTTATATTCGAAGATTTCCTTTACAATTTGTACTTTAAAATTGATATTCAAAGATTCTACTTGTTATTCCAAACTTTATTCGAAATTTGTAAACTCCAATTGAATCTCGAAAACTCCATTTGAAATTCACAAAGGATCAATTGTAGTTGGTAATATATCTAATAATTAGGGCAACTACTTTCATGCATCTAAAAATCGAAATTATGTGCCTATAATATGCTCCTAAAAATCAAAAATATGCATTTAAAAATGATTGGTTTAACAACAAAATAGGTTTGTTACCATAAAATAAGGGTTTTCGAATACTCGACGCACTCTACAATTTTTCAAAGTTTTACTAGACCCATTTTAAATTAGTAAAATGTTTTATAGACACATTTTGTGATAAGAACATAAGTTAATATTTCTGGAGTACAACAAAAAATTGACAAGAAAGTTTTTATTTTAATTAAAAATTTTTGTTTATTAATTTTTGTAAAAAAAACATTTTTTTTTTTGAGTTTATAAAAAAGGAATGACAAACTTACTTAGCTATGTGTACCCTCCTAGCTAAATTTTCCGTTTCAAAAAATAGGTTCCAGAACCCACTATCTTGCAATTGATTCTTCTTAACGTTCCAGACTCAATGATTCTTGTTTGAAATTTTCCCAAAAGCAATTTTTTTTTAGATCAAGTAGTTTTTAGAAAAATTATTTTACATTAAAAATGTTGTTGTGTACCGTAAAACATTTTCTAGAATCCATTGCAATAGGAATCTGTTCCAAGAAAAATCCTGGGTCCTAGGACCCATCATTTTCTTAAAAAAGAACAGCATTTCAAGGAAAATTTTCGTGTAAATAGTTCTTAAATCCGAAGACATTTTTTTGTTAATTTGTAGAGTTTCTCAAAATAGAAAAATTTTGAATTTTAACATGGAAAACATTTCTCAGAAATATTATCTAAATCAAGTTTCTGTAAGAAATGCCCTAGATTATCATTTTTATAAGAAAAAAAAAAAATTCTTCAAAAAAAAAGTTGATTGAAGTCATAAGGTTCAACTACAGTGTTGAAAAAATGTTGATAAAAATTAATAAATGTGCAATTTTTATGAAAATATGCAAAAATATGCACTTATACCAAAATATGCAAAAATATGCAACTACGAATCGATGCCATTTTATTGCAGATTTCTTGATTCGGATCAAATCATTTTTAATAATTTAAACCTAAACGAGAACTGGTAACAATGACCGTCGTCTCGTTGTAGCGAAATCGACCAAGGGTTTCGTGGGAATCGAACCCACGACCCACTGTTTCATATGCTAGCACGCTATCAACTAACCTACGGGGTTTTAATAATATTACTCGTAAAAGACCCACTGAAATTCAAGAATCAAAAAAACTATCCATTGTTTTCAATTCAAAAAATATCAATTAAAAAAGAGTCAAAGGAAATTCTAGAATTCAAATTTGTTAAAAACACCAAAGATTTTAAAAATCATTTAACACTCCTAATGTAGTGCACCTAAAAAAGAAAAACTACTAAAAGGTGTAAATGGAATGGTAGGTATAAAACATTTTTTTTTGTGTAATTTTATTCATAAGCGGCAGCATACTTTTAATCCAATATCCTGCTTATGATAATAATTTAAACATTTCTCTTATTCTGTTAACAAACTAAACAGCTAAAGGAACAATAAATTTAATGTGTGTGTGTTTGTGTGTAGAAGACGACGCAGGGCAATAAGACCTTCATCTTCTTTTACTTCACTTTCCTTAACAAAAATTTACAACGCTTTCATTTATATCATAACATTGAACGTTAAGCTTATTGGAAACTTCACCGCACCGAACAAAACACTTTGTACTACTATATGTACGAGAATATATGGTATGCCTTAGCAAAACTCATATTTTATTATGAATTGCCCTTAACGATGCTCCATATTTCATATGAGCATTCATAAAATTTCCTGTGTTCACCGACAACATAAATTCAAATCCATAGTAGGACAGACGTGCAAAAGGACTAAATTTATTTGTTCATACATAAATGTACACTATAAAAATCCTATAAAATATTTGTTAATGTTTATTAAGATTTTCGGGAAACAAGTCAATTACAATTAAGTTGTAGTTTTTTGTACAGTGTATTCTTGTTCGGTGTGTGTGTGTATGCAGAAGAGCATTGTTATAATGAAGCCGCCACCATGAAAGGATTTTCTTCCGTTGTGTAATTTATTAAATGTATATAAAAGATTTCTTGGCAAAATATTAACAGAAACGTAGGATATTTTTGGGTAGGATAAAATGGATGAAGGATAATTATGGGGGTTTTCGTGTCAACTGACACAACTTTTGAAACCGATGTCTTCCGATCGGGATGAAATGAAATTTTTTTTTTTTGCTTAAATTTGCACTATTAGGCGTGGGATAGCTAACCAGTTTCCGATTTTGATTCGCGATACCCTCTAATTTTTATAGGTTCGAAAAAGAAAGCATGAGCCAAAAAATGAGGGCGGTGGGGTGGGACCTATGGCCCCTCATCGGGGTCAAAGTTGGGCGTAAAGAGGTAAAAAAACTAAAAAGCCCCACAACTGCCCTAGAAACGACCCCTGGAGTGGTGCAATGAGAGACGAACCTCCAATAATTTTCTGCCCCAACATTTTTCTTGAACATACCTAACCCCTATTTCCACTTCCTAAGGGGATCCCATACAAAACATTTTTAAAAAATTTGTTCCTACCATTTTAACTTACCCTAAAGTGCCCCTAGTGGAGCCAAATGTATGACCGACCTTCATTATTTTATTAATTCCAACATTTTTTGCAAACATACCTACAATGTATCTTTAACCCTTAAGGAGGGTGCCTCCTAGAGGGGTAAAAATTACGACCAACCCCCATTAATTTTTAGTTACCAACATTTTGTCCGAACATAATAACACCCTATCTCCACTCCCTAAGGGGGCTCCCATACGTTATAAAAACATGTATTTTTAAAAACTAATAAAAAAATGTATGGAGACCCCCTTAAGATTTGAAAATAAAGGGTAGGTATATTCTGAGAAAATGTTGGAGTTGAAGAAATATTGGGGGTCGGTAATACATTTTACTTCTCTAGGGGCACCCTATGGACAGTTCGAGCAGTAGGAGAAAATTTTATAAAAATGTCATTTTGTATGGGAGCCCCCTTAGGAATTGGAAATAGGGGTTAGGTATGTTTAACAAAAATGTTGGGGGAGGAAAATTATTGGAGGTTCGTCTCACATTGCACCCCTCCAGGGGTGTTTCTAGGGCAGTTGTGGGGCTTTTTGAGGTTTTTGACCTCTTTACGCCCAACTTTGACCCCGATGAGGGGCAATATCGCCCCACCCCACCGCGCTCATTTTTTGGCTCATGCCTTCTTTTTAGAACCAATAAAAATTTGAGGGTATCGCGAATGAAAATCGAAAACTGGTTAGCTTTCCCACGCCTAATAATGCAAATTTAAGAACCGTTTTTTGTGTTTCAAAGTAAAAAAAAAAAATGTTCATAGATATCCCACTCGCATCCCACTAAGCGAACCCATAGCTCATAAAGGACATCACCTCAGCTTTCTTTTGAATCAAAAAAAAGGGCCCAATTTGAAGAAAAAGTTAAAAAAGTTTTGGATTTTAAAAAAAAAAATCAAAAATTTTTTTTTTATTTTTTTTATAATTTCTTTTCGAAAGACTGAAGAAATAGCTATCTAAACTATTTGGGACATATTTGGTTAAAAACAATAGGTAAGAAGTTACATGGATGAGAATATACACCTCTTTGGCGAAAATCTCAAATTTTGACCCCCTCTAACTCAGAGAGTTCTTGAGCGCTCTTGTGAAAAATTGTCTCTGAACCACTATCCAATAGAACTAACCTTCACACAGAAAAATAAATTTCCAACTGAATTTTTCAGTTGCATCAACTAAAAATTCGGTTGCTGGTACTATATTCGGTTGTGACAACCGAATTTTATAGTTGTTATAATTAAAAGTCAGCTATATCAACCTTATTCAGTTGTGACTACCGATATTCAATTGTGACAACCAATATTTAAGTGTTTCAACCGAATTTTTATTGCATAAACTGACTTTCAGTTGGAAAATGGCAATTTTGTTTTCTGTGTGTTGGTGCAAACTTCATCCCGATCGGAAGACATCGATTTCAAAAGTTGTGTGAGTTGACACAAAACCCCCATATGTATATAAATACATATATATATGTTGAGCAGGTTTACTCTAGCTCGAGGTCATTATTTCCCTTTCTAAGTTAACCTATTCGCTTAAAATAATTTTTCAGCAAACTACTTTTCCGCTTTAAATTTATTTATGTTGGTCATTTTGGACTTAGGACTTAGTCGACACGTGTTTCGGAATTTGTAAATATAGTTTTATTTTATATTCCGGAAATTCCTTCCCAAACCGCACAGCATTCGGATTTACCACCTGCGATTCCTATGAAATTCTCCAAAGATATTTCTAGTGGGAAGAGTTCATCAATTCATTAAATTTCCGGCTCCTAACCCCTTGGATTGCTTTGGTAATTATAATTGTAATCTTATAACACATAGAACTTAAATCATGTTATAAAGTAAACGCTATTCTTCACAATACCGCAAATTTCACACCTACACCACTGTCTGTATCTCTATTTAACAGAAACAGAATAATACAATACCAATTGTTCAATTTCTACTAACATAGACAATGTACCAAACACTTATGCTCACAAATCATAAATTGCCGCCTTAAAATTTATCTTCAATTTCGAAGACCCCATGTGGTGCTTAGCGAATGGTGTTTTGAAATTTATTGCTGTATTTGCAATAAATATTGTCAGTAGGTATTCTCCTCTCTCTCTCTCAGTATGAAATGAACGAGTGGTAACTACATCCATATTTATTTATGTATGTACATACACTTAAAATAAAAGTTGGTTAAAAATATGGTTTGGAAATATCCCAGCAACAATTTTGATTGAATAATCAGAAAAACTTTAGAACAAGTTGAAATTCTTTCGAATAATATATTAAAAATAAGTTTATAATAACACAGTGGTTGCTCTTGATCCACTGACAAACAGTTTTCATTTCAATATAAAATTTTTTAATTGAACAAAAAGATTTTCCCGAATGGAAAATTGCCGTCCTACTTCGCACAACCTATTTTGCTTGCTTTTCAATGGTTTTTTTTTTTAAGCTAAATGTTAACTTAGTAATTTTTGCTCTTGAGACTTAATTTTTCATCTAATTTTTGTTTAATTGTTTTTAGTGTAAAACCACATTGTATTTGTGTGTAGGTTATATGATTTCAAAACTTAAATTTTGCTAGTTCCAACATTGTAACGGCATGACCAAAAAATCCAATTCAAATCCAACACATACACTTAAACCTGAAGTCATGTATACTTTAACTTATGAGACTCTTATTGTTATATGGGTTGTTTATTATTTTTTTTTTTTGTTTTTTTTTCTGTTTGAATATTAATGATCGTTGATTGCATTGGCAGGAGAAAAAGGAGTTTAAATGAAGGTGGAGAATATGTCTAAATATGTTATAGCCTGCCTTCTTCTTCAATGAAAACATTGTATTGCACAAAACTCCTAATTTTTAATTTAGTAATGAGAAAATTGATAGTCACTTAATTATTTTTACTTCATTGAATGGCTTGCTTTTAATCGACTATGGGCAAAAATCAGCAAAAATTTTGGAAATTTTTGAATTCTAGGATATTTAAACTCATGAAGCTTTAGGTTAAACAGCAAATTATAAATTAAATCAGTGAACGCTCGATATACCTAATAGCATAACGTTAGGCCCAGATTAGTCGTTTTGTCCCGAATAATTTTTTGAGTTATTTTTTCTTAAATAAATCAAATGAACAGTGATTTTTTAGCATTAAAAATTTATAAATTTGCATTTAATTTCAAACATAATTAAAATAGATAATCATCAGATCAAAGTATCTCATATTATATGATGTTTCACTAACAAGGGAGGTCTTTCCCGTGATTTTCCCAAAATGTATGTTCGGTACAGAATTTTAGCAAAAGACAGGAGAACATGCAATACGGTTAGGTTTAGCTTAACCTAACAGACTTTTCCCATGTTTGAGAAAGAATATATTCGTTGACTCTTTCTAATCAAAAAGGGAAACAAAATTGAAAATTTTAAAATATGGTTTATGATTACTTTTTTGACATCTGTCATAAGTCTTACTTCTGTTTTCCATGAAGATTTTTTTTTCCAATTTTTAAACCAAAAATAGGTCTTGTTGAGATCCCAGTTTTGAATCGAACCACGGATATTTTTTGTGTATTATTCATACCACTAACAATACAGACTGGTTGTCACAAAACATCACTCAGCCACCACATTGTTTAAATATGATTAGACCATAACTGGTTTTCTATTCATTGCATTACATATTAATAGTTTTCTACTGACAGAAGTGATCAATTACAACAATAAATTAAAATTTTTAGTAATCTCAACTTCAACATTTATTAGAGAGAAAACGGGTGAGTACTTAGTGATAGGTTGTGATGCTAATGCACACAATACTGTATGGGGCTCAACTGATATAAATGATAGGGGGGAAGATCTTTTACTCTATATCAACTCGAGAAATTTGAACATAGCGAATAGTGGTTCTGAACCAACATATATAGGGCCTAATAGTCGAAACGTTTTAGATTTAACAATTTTCTCAAATAAAAGTGGTCTGGAAGTACTTAAATGGGAAATTCTCAATAGGGCCTCCTTCTCCGACCATAAATACATTAGCTTCAGGATATTAACTAGGGACGCAAGTATAAATAAACCTTTCAGAAATCCAAAAAGGGCTAACTGGGCAATGTTTCGGGAGAATGCGATTACGGATTTAGGAAAACTGAAACGTAATCGACTAACTATTCAACTTGATATCGATAGGAAAAATGACAACCTTACTTCAATCCTAATCAAGTCATTTGAGAAGGCCTGTCCAGTAAGGTATCGACAGAAAAGGATTCAACCACCATGGTGGTCAAAGGAGCTTTCGCAACACAGAAAAAACATCCAGACACTTTTTAAAAACGCAAGGAAAGACAACAATGATGATAACTGGGCAGTTTACAGGAGAGAACTTAAGAGTTTTAAAAAGCTAATTAGGAAATCGAAAAAGAGCAGCTGGAATGAGCTCTGTAGTAAAATCGAACACACTACAGATGCTGCCAGACTGAGAAAAATTTTAACGAAGAAATCCATCCCCCCACTTTTGCTAAAAGGAGTTGATGGAACATGGACCGAAAGTGCAGGGGAAACTGTTGACGTACTCTTAAGGACGCACTTTCCAGGTTGCAGGGAAACATCGATTTCAGAAAATCAACATATAGGACCGTTAACTTGTCCTTTAAACTTGCTCTCGAGAGAACGTCTGGCATGGGCTATAGGCTCCTTCAAACCCTACAAATCGCCTGGACCGGATGGAATCTTACCAGCAATGTTGCAACATACTGCAAATGAGATCATCCGTCACTTAATGGACATTTTTAATGATTGTCTTCAACTAACGTACGTTCCGCAATCATGGAGAAAATCTAAGGCGGTTTTCATACCAAAAAGTGGAAAATTGAATCACGTAATGGCAAAAGACTACAGACCGATTAGTTTATCATCTTTTATTTTGAAAACTCTGGAAAGGATTCTAGACCTTTTCATAAGAGAAAATCTAGGTTTTCACTTCCTCTCTGATTCGCAACACGCCTATCAACAGGGAAAATCTATAGAAACTGCGCTTCACTCTGTAGTTAACACTATAGAAAAATCTTTGCATGATAAAGAATTTACACTGGCCGCTTTTCTGGACATTGAAGGTGCCTTCAACAATGTCAGTATGGAGGCAATAATTAACGCAATGGAGACGGCATTAATCAACCCATGTATCACAAAATGGATTGGTCGACTGCTATTATGTCGTGAGGTGACAGCAGAATGGGGACCAGCAAAGGTTACAAGATACGCGTCAAAAGGAACGCCACAGGGTGGTGTTTTGTCACCACTACTCTGGCTTTTAGTAGTGGACCCCATTTTAAAGAAGTTGAAATCGCAAGGGACAACAGTGGTAGCGTATGCAGACGACGATGTCATTATGTCGTGTGGAAAGTTTTTGGGCACAGTATCGGAACTTTTGGAAGTGTCACTGAGGCAAACGTGGAAATGGGCTAATAATAATGGCCTAAACGTTAACCCGGAAAAAACGGAAATGGTACTTTTTACGAACAGGTACAAAATAGAGACGTTTAAGGTCGAGATAAATGGAGTTAGAATTCCGTTATCAAACCAAGCGAAATTTTTAGGAATCATTTTAGACAGTAAACTGTCATGGAAACAAAACACCGAAGAAAGGGTCAAGAAGGCATACAACGCCTTTTACGCATGCAAGAAAATGTTTGGCGCAACTTGGGGACTGGAACCAAGGATCACTTACTGGATTTATACTTCTGTAGTAAGACCAATCTTACTGTATGGTGTTATGGTCTGGTATAACGCACTGGAGCGTAATGCGACGCACTTAAGATTTCAGGGAATTGAACGTCTCATGGGTTTGTGCATCACAGGCGCTTTGAGAACAACATCAGCTGAATCTATTGACACGCTACTCCACCTGATACCAATTGACATCTTTGCTAAGGGGGAGGCTTATAAGTCCTGCCTTCGTCTCAAAGAGTCAAATTTATTCAGGCAACGCAATTTTGGACACAGTAACGTGGACAATTTAAATGATATTGCCACCGATTACAGAGTGCCCAAACTTATTTTCGACCGGAAATACGACGTAGAATTTCCGACTCGAGAATTTTGGTCAAACTGGCAAAACCCCCCAATGAACGCTATTAACATATTCACAGACGGCTCCAAACAATCCATGGGAGTCGGTGCAGGTTTTTCAACGAGTTTGCGAGATTTAGAGAAGACTTTTATCCTTCCATTGGACTCTAGCATTTTCCAGGCCGAAATAGTTGCCATAAGCAGGGCGGCTTTACAGTTCGGTGATGAGACAAACAGAGAATTTAACATTTACGTTGACAGCCAAGCTGCTTTAAAAGCTCTCAAAAGCTTTTACATCAAGTCGAAAGTAGTTTTCGAATGCTTCGAGTACCAGGTCACATAGGTATTCAAGGAAACGAGAGAGCGGACGAGCTCGCGAAACAAGGTGCTGATGGTATTGGTATTTCTGTACATATTGATCCACCAATCCAGCACTTTAGATCGCTACGCGACATTCAAAACACTGCAATGGCTAATAGAAAGTGGAGAGAGCTAACGACAAGTGCGATCAGTAGACGATTGTGGGCATGCTACAATCTAAGAAAAACTGAATACTTACTCTCACTCACTAGATGGAACTGCCGTGTACTTACTGGAGTAATCACCGGGCACTGCCTAATAGGTTATCATAGAAAGAAGATGGGACTTATTTCTGACGCAAGCTGTAGAAGGTGTGATGAACCTAACACTGAAGAAACGGTCGAACATATTCTTTGCCAATGTCCTGCTTTGGCCAGATCCCGACTGCACATTTTAGGCAGACATGACTTCGAGAGCTTGGAAACCGTTTCGAATGTTGACCTAAGGCAAATAGTACGATTCGCGATGAGGACAAACGCGTTCTATCAGCGTCGCTGAGGAATTATTGTGGTTTCGCTATGGACCATCCGGTCTATGTGAGGAGTCTTTGACTCCGCCACCTCTAACCTAACCTAACCTAACTTCAACTTTAACTGATACTCATTATTCAACTTATTTCTCTCTTTATAATTTTTTTTCGAAAAGTTTTATTATCTTCATTTCTTGAAATTTGCTAAATCAAGCAAAACAAAAAAATATAACTCATACGTCTCAGAGCATTCCCTTGCAATTGAAAACTTTCCCATAATGCGTATGATTAATATTGTTGATATCAACAAATTAAATATTACTTATACGCTTCGGATTTCATTTTTTGAGGAATAGCTTTTCAAATTCTGTTTTTAATTTTAAATAAATATAAATTAGTAGTATTTGTTATTCGACCTTTGAAATTCTATTTTGAGAAAGATTATTCTAGCTCAAGGTAATATTTTTTTTACTAATCATTACGATGATATTGTCAAAGTAACAATTTTCAAGAAACCATTTATAAAGTTGGTTGTTTTAAATTTATTGGTTTGTGCATTTGGAATGACTTACTCGACACGTGTTTCGGAATTCGACAAATTCCATTGTCAAGAGTATTTAGCAAAGCATAAAGTCTTATATTCGTATGAAAGTAGGAGAGAATTTAATAAAAACAAGTAAGAGTGTTAAATTCGGCTGTTCCGAATATTGAATACCCTCCAACACGTTAAAAAAAAAAAATTGCAGGGGCGTCTTTTTTTTTGACGGAGTCACAGGGACATTTTTCCCCGCTAGTAATGTTTACACATTATATGTTTATGACATTTATGCTTAAAAATAAATTTTATTGTTATTTTTATTTATTTTCTATAACTGAAAAAAATCGAGTTTCCTAATCCCCTTGGTCCAAGTGTGGGTCTATAATATAACATGGCATAAAAATGTTACATTTGTTGACCAAAAATTAAATAAAAAATGGGGTTTTTTTGTGGTTGTTTTAGTTTTTCTAGTGGGAACTTTTTCCCCCGGGTCCGATTTTGCCCATCTTCGAACTTAACCTTTCCAGTAATATTAGAGATATTCGTATTCCTGCCAGACTTCATGGGTCTTCCTATTTTGGTTTGGACTGCATCGTGGTTTCTACAGACGGACGGACGGACATCGCTAGAATATATCATGGGTCGATAATATATATACTTTGTGGGGTCCCCGACCGACATGTAACACACGGAATGACAATGTGGGTATACCCACATACTGTGGTTGGAGTGAAGAAGATAGAGGATAAGTATGTTCTGATTAGGGTTGAAAAACATTTGGGTGTCGGTCATACATTCGACTCCTCTATAGGTGCTCTTGGGACAGTTGGAGGTTTAAAATTGAATGAGAGATACGGCTCTTAAAGTTGAAAATACACTTTTTTCTATCTTTACACTCTAAGCTGATCGTGAATTACACTGTGCTACAATGAAAAAATACTTTTGTTATGACATAGTCTAAGTTGTTGGTTTTGTCGGCTAGATCTCGTGAAGGCCCATTAAACTTGTCAGACACTCTCAAATTTAAGAGTTATTGTCAAAAAAAAGTTTTTTTTACACTTTTCTCTCTAAACCCTGTATAGTTCAGAAACTTTTCAACCGATTTTACATTTTTTAACTGTTTTGAATAGAAGAAGGATTGGGCTTTCCATGTGTGTGATATCTATTAATTTTTCTAATAATTTATAATTGCTTTGTTATTTTTTGTAAATATTTCGAGTTTATCGATTTTTATATTTATAAACATATTTCTAAAGAAAATTTAATTTTGAATACGATGAGCTTTATCCTGAAAATAATCGGATAACAATTGACAGAGTTGTTATAATCTTTTTTATAAAAAGAAAACTCTCAACTTTATAACTTAATTATATCAAATGAGAGTGTTAAATCGAATCTTTTATACCCTCCAAAACGTAAAAAAAATTAAAAAAAAATCCAGGGGCGTTTTTTTTGTGAGGGGTTTTGGTGGGAAACGTTGGGGGACACCTTTCCTCCTTGCCGTAGGTTTTATAAAAAACATTTATGACGATTCTTGCAATTACTTAATCCAATTAATCATTATAAAAATACATTTTTTATATCCACGCCCACAAAAAGGGGTGAGTTAAACTTTTTTTATTTTTTTTATCCGCTAGGTCCACATTTAGGAATTTTAACTTCTTTTCACACAAAAATTTTTCATTTGCTTAACAAAAGTACAAAAAAACTGAAAAAAAGGCGATTTTTCTGAGAGTGGTTTAGGTCTCCTAGGGAAACTTTTTTCCCCTTGTTCCGATGTTGCTCATTTCCAATATGACAGACGGACGAACATCGCTAGAATGTCTTTGAATCGATCATTGATCAATAATGTATATACTTTATGGGACCCTAGACCGATCTTTTGATGTGTTACACACGGAATGACAAAGTGGGTATACCTCTATACTCTGGTTGGAGGGTATTAAAACGTCAAAGGTTTGATACTAAAATGGATTAAATTATTTTTAAATAAAAATAAAATTTCGAATCTTTGTCCATAGTGCAACTCCTTCGGTTCATTCATGTTTGCTATAAAGTATGACTGTGTTGTTGTTTATTTGGTTTACAGAAAAAAAACTTCAATATAATTGTGTATATGAACAGCATTGCATTGGGGTTTATTAAATGTATGTATGTGTTTTTATGTAGTTTATGCTGTGTATATGACATGTCAATATCATTTTAAATAACTTCAGACAGTACATTTCATTATGTGTTAAAATGTGTTGAAAACACCGTTGAAAGCTGTCAAGACGACCTTCATACATTAATACATACCTACCGTAGTGAGTAGGTAAGTGAGCGTATACTCCACAAAAACCATGTCTACATCGCCGCATATTCAATGCAGCCAATGAAAAATTATGATTTTATAATTAAATTGCTTCATATGCATATTTTATAATTTGACTGTCTGTAGAACTTGCAATAAAAAAAAATATAAACTATTACCATACATATGTAAGTGATGATACCGGATTTATTTTCAAAGGAATATAATTAGGATGTTTTTTATTGCGGAGAAAAATAATGATAAATGATTTTGAAGATATCCAAAAAAAAAATGTATTTAAAAAACAGTTCTGAGTGATAGTTTTTTTTAATAGAAATATTTTTCTTTCAGATGAACTCTCAGATTTTATAAGAAGCTCAAAATGGTTTAACGACAGGGACTAGTAGGGAAACCAATTACGGTCCCGTGGTATCACAATGGACCTCAGAGTCTACGTGTGTTGACGTAAAACGTCAGCAGCCACTTACAACCTAACTTGAAGCAATTAAAAAAAATGCCATTTTGTATGGGAGCCCCCTTCAAAATTAGAAATATTAGTTTGTTCTGAAAAAATGGTTAAGCTTAAAAATTAAGGGGGATGGGTCTTGCCATTGAACCCACTACGACAAAATGATTTAAGATTGAAAAAATTTTACAAAATAGTAATAATCGTTATCCCACAATCCTTCTAGGCAAAAAATTTTAAGTATCGATAAAAGTTTTCCACAAAAAATTCCAAAAAAATCAATAAATACGCACATTTTCAAAAATAAGATTTGAATCATGATAATGTTTTGCTGTATAAATGGTGATCTTTCCAAAGCAAAATTTTTCTAGAAAAAATCACGCTCGAGGACCTCATTATGTTTATATATGGGCACTTCCACCAAAAGGTCTACCAAGACCAAAAAACCAAAAGTTCCTGAAACGAATTTGTTTTGACATATTTCCATAGGAAAACAATCAAATTTAACTAATGTGAACACATTTTACATTTATTCATAACCCATTTCGAGATATTCGAATGTAAAGTCGAGCAATCCAATTTTTTGTCATTGAGACATTTCTATTGCACCTTTTGTTTTGTTAAAAGTTCTTAAAGAGAAGCATTAAATATGGACTTTTGCTTTTAAAAAATCTTTCTGGAGATACAAAGAGCTAAAAAAAAATGCATAACAAACTATGCAATTCAAAAAATAACGGTTAGTTTTTGCTATGCTTTATCACATATTTCGATGTCCCGTGCGACATAGAAAAACAACATTAGTTATTAGTGCGTCAAGTAGACATGACGAAAATTCATCAAATATTGAGAACAAACACAGATTTTTATTACAATTAAAATAAAAAAAAAAATTTAAAAAATAATAAAATCTGTGATCTTGGTTCTTATATAAAGTTGGTCACGTGCGACATGGTAAGTGTGGATTTTCAAATTTTGAAAAAATATTTTTTTCTTAAATTAATGATTTACTTATTTTAATACATTCTTTTAAAATATTTAAGTATAGATGAGTATAAACGGCGAAAAAAATAAAAAGAGATGCAAACGGCGGAGAGAAAAGTTGAAGGAAGATGAAATGAAATTACAAGACAATAAATTAAACAAGTAGAAAAGTTAAATTCGACTAGGCGAATCTATGAATACCCTCCACAATGCTCTTTTTAAGTGAAATTAAATAATATTTTGGATTAGAAATTTTTAATGTTATGTAAAAAATTTTTTTTTAAGTAATTTTTGGAAAAAAAAAAAAAATAATTTACTAAATTTTTTTTTGAGTGTAAAATTTTTTTGAGTGTAAAACTTTTTCGAGTGTACTTTTTTGTGACAAAATTTTTGAGTGACAAAAATACGTTGTAAAATAGTTTTATGACTTACCAATGTTTTAAAAACATGTTTAACGGGTTTTCAACACTTGAATTTAAGGTGAAACTAATCTGAAATTCTCGGTTTTGCTAATAACTTTTGAACCACTGAATCGATTTGGCTGAAATTCAATACGAACCAGACCAGAGGAACGAAAAATATATATGCCAGGTTTTCTAAGCTTATTTATTTATAATTTGTTAAAAAAGAACAATAAAAAAACATAAATATGATGATGGAAAAAACGGTCCCGTGCGACATGTCCCGTGCGACAGTGATTAAAGTTAAATTAAAAAAAAAGTAGAAATAATTTTGAGGTAAAATTTTACAACTTTTAAGAGACATTATAAGCCAACATTTCAAAATTAGTCGAATTGTGATATTGCCTCAGGTTTCGCTGAAATCAGAGTTTTGATTGATTGTCGCGAAAACGACTTCTGTTTTTTGTCCCGTGCGAATGGTTGTCTATTTTCCGATTATTTCGAAAGCATCAAACAATTTTCAAAATCAACCTGAGCAACAATTATAGAGCTAGTTAAGAGCTATAAGTTTCCCCTTTTGTCAAGAAAAAAAATCTTTTTATTTTGACTTTTTTTCCAACTTTAATGTGTGCAACGGTCACGTTCGACATGATGGAATTGCCCATATTATTAATTTGGAAAGGTTTCTAAGTCATTTTAGTGATTTACTGTGCATGAATATTTTGTAAAAAAGAAATAACTTCGATCTTTTATTTAATTCCAATTTTTTTCCTCCAAAATGTTGTGTAAAGTACACTTTTGCCAAAAAATTTAATTAAAAAAAATGTTGATGAATTAAAAAATTTATGACAAATAAATATTGATGAAAAAAAAAAACAATTCGATTTACAAAAATATTAACAAAAAAAAATATTGATGAAAAAAAATATTGATGAAAAAAAAATATTGATAAAAAAAACTATTGATGAAAAAAAAAATGTTGATAAAAAAAAAAGTATTGATGAAAAAATATTGATGAAAAAAAATATTGATGAAAAAACAAAGTACATATTGATGAAAAAAAAATATTGATAAAAATATAAAATATTATTGAAAAAGAATTATTGATAAAAAAAAATGATGAGAAAAAAATGATGAGAAAAAAATATTGATGAAAAAAAAATATTGATGAAAAACAAATATTGATGAAAAAAAAAAACAAATATTGATAAAAAAAATATTGATGAAAAAAATTTGATGAAATAAAAAATTTATGACAAAAAAATATTGATGAAAAAAAAAAACAATTCGATGAAAAAAAATATTAATAAAAAAAATCTTGATATAAAAAAAAAAAATATTGATAAAAAAAAACCTATTGATGAAAAAAAAATATTTTATTCACCACGAGGTGAGTTATTATCCAAGTTAGAAACCCAAGCTACTAAAATTTTTGGTTTTATGAAAATGAAAACAGTAATTCTTATTTTCTTTTTTGTTAATCGCTAGCTTATATAGTCAAACTGAGGTGGCGTCCTGCAAGTTTTTTAAAATTAGATACCAGTCTAAAAACATTATCATGTTAAAAACAAGAAAAATCGAATTTGGACCATTATTGAAGAAGTTATGTGTAAAATAATTTTGAGAAAAGGAAAAAACTAACAATTTTTAAAAATTCTAAATCTTTTGAACAGGTCATGAAACAAAATCTGAAAATTTACCACGAAGGAGTTTTCTAAAAACTGTTAACAAATTGGGAGAATCTAAACAAAAATTGTTCTAAACGTCCTATTTGATATGGAATGCCCATAGCATAAGGCATAGAACAATTTAGATTATCAGTTCAACAAGCGACTGTAGTTGAAGCGGGCATTCAGCGGGTCTTTTGTCAAATCCCGTCGTAGTCAAATTTTTTTTAATTTAAAATTTTTCTTTTTGTTTTAAAATTATTTTTTTTTAACGTTGTATGCTGAATTCAATGGTGCTAGCCGTTTTTCAAAGTTAGCGCTCGTATTCACGATATTCACGATTTAAAATTTTGATGCTCAAGTACAATAAAAACGATATTTTTAAACTTTCGCGATTATTTTTAAATTTAAAACATTTTTTTCTCGCGAAAAATCTTTATTTTGTTTCTATAGGAAACAATTTTTTTTATCAAAATTCTTCTATGAAAAATGTCTAATGCTGGATTACACAATGCTCCGTTATAAAATAACTCTCCGTTAAATTTAACATTTTCATACAAATGTTAACATAATGTTCCGTTAAATCGGCAGTTAGCAGCTAACTTTTCATTGAGTAATCCGCCCTAAGAATCCTAAAATGTTTCTAAACGTAAAAATTTTTCTATGTAATAAAAGTCTTAAAAAATTAAAACTTTTCTTTATAAAAAATATACAAATTTTTCTAGACGAAATATTTGGAAATTTTTCTAGACAATTTTTTTTTATTTTTCTAAATGAATAATTTGGGAGTTTATAGAAAAAAGTTGAGAATTTTTCTTAGAACTTTTTTATAGGAAAAATCTTATAATTTTGACAATTTTTATATGAAAAATCTAACAGTTTTCTATAGGAAAAATCTGAGATTTTTTTTATAGGAAAAATCTAAGAATTTTCTATATTGAAAATTTGACAATTCTTCTGGGGCAAAAGAAAAGAGGAAATGAAATCGTGAGTGAGAATTTTTTCCCGAATTTTCAAAAGTTTTCTTTAGAAAAATTGTTTTGTTTTTTTATAAAAAAAAAATCTAAGACTTTTTAATAAGAAAAGCTGAGATCTTTTCTATAGCAAAAATGTCCTAGAATCCTAGAAAAAACTTCCGAGTTTTTCGATAGGAAAACTATTTCAGAATTTTTGAGTTTTAATTTAAAAAAAAAAAATATTCTAAAATGTATGACTTTTTCGATAGGAAAAATAATTTAGAAGCCACGTCTTTTTCCATAAAAATTGCCTAAACTCTGAGAACTTTTGAAAAAATATTCTAAGAATTTTAGGAAAAAATAGCACAGAATCTAAAAAAGGTCTTAGATTCCGACATTTTTTTTATTTGAAAAATGTCTCAGAATCCAAGACTTTTTTGGAAGAAAAAATTCGGAGACTCAGACTCTAAAACTTTTTCTATGGAATAAAATACTCAGAAACTAAAACATTTCTTTAGGAAAAAATTTCTTAGACTCTTTTATGAAAATACTTCTCAGAAAATGCTTGACTATCTTAGACTGTTTCTAAAACTTTTTTAATAGAAAACTGTCTCAGAATCTAGAAAATTGCCTCCAAAAATTTTAAAAAGCATTAAAGTCTTATATTTTTCTAATCTCAGGTACTTAGGTTGTAAGCGGCTGCTGACGTTTTACGTCAACACACGTAGACTCTGAGGTCCATTGTGATCTCAGGTACTTTCTACGGAATATTTTTCAAACCCTAAAAATTTTTTTGTAGAAAGATCGTTTCGGTATCTTAAACCTTTTCTATAGAAAAATAGAATAGAAACAATTTTTAATATTTTACTAAATCTTAGAATTTTTCTTTACGAAAATTTGTTTTAAATATATAATTTTTTGGTGTGAGAATTGCATAAGTATCTGAGAAATTTCTATATGAAAGTGTATCAGAATTTAAATTTTTTTTTATAAATTCTGATTAATTTTCGACCTTTAAAATATTGTATTTTTAGTAGGTTTATTCTAGCTTTATTTCCTTTACTTACATATTTAAACTTTGATATTGTCATAGAATATTTTTTTTAAATTATTCTATGAGAATATCATAGATTTAATAAGTAAAGGAAATAATGACCTTGAGCTAGAATAAACCTACTCAAAATATTTTTGTATAAATTTTAAAAGCTTTTCTGTATAAAAATGCCTCAGAACCTCAGAATTTTTCTATTGGGATAACTTCTCAGAATCATAAACTTTCTCTTTAAGCAAATGACTCGGAAAATTTTTCATAAACATTTAAGTTTTTTTTATTATAGGAATACATTTTTAAAATTTGAAAATTTTTCTATAAAAAAAATCATAATTAACAAGAGTTGAACACAAAAAAACCTTAACCAATGATTCAAATTCGACCTGAAGTTCCGTGCAAAAAAAATAAATTTTTGACCAAAAAAAAAAATTTCCCCCCCCCCCCCCAAACCCAAAGCTGGATCCGCGCCTGCCCATTATCATATCAGCTTTTTTTTTTTAAAGTGAGCGTATGTATTAGCGATATTCGCGAATATCTTTTTTTTTTTTAAGTAAAAAAACTATTTTCTTATATTATTTAGACAATTGTCGGATTTTATATCATCTAAACTCTATGAAGATAAAAAAAAAAAAAAATTAATCGCGGAATTTTTTTCGCGATTTTTTTTTTCTAATTGTTTTCTTATTTTGCTATTAATTTATGAAAATTGCGATACATAAAAGACTCGAAATTTTTCGAAAAAAATATTTTTTTCGCGGATTATTTTTTTTTTGTGGAAATTTTTTTGGCGAAAAAAAAACAATTTATTTTCAATATTTAAAAACTTTCCTAAAACCATAAAATTTTAATTTTTGTAGTACATTAGCTTTGCAATTTTAAATCGCGAATATGAGCGCTAACATCGAACAACGGCTAGCACCATTGAATTCAGCGTACCCGAATTAGCTTTACCAGCAGGTTGCCCAGCTTATTAATTTTTGCGACTATCACAGTGTGATTATTTTAGTTTAACACTAACGTGTTAAAATACTTAATAGCAACATACAAATATGAGCGTCGGTGGCTCAGTTATTTAAGGAGTGTTGTTTTAAATCGGAAGATAGCGAGTTCGATTCTGGCTGGCTATGTATTTTTTAATGATACAGAATTATTCGCAATATCATGTTTGTGGCATAAATCAATACTGTGTCAAAAATTTGTATTAATATCACCTTTTGATAAGAGAACACACCATTTCAATTGTTTCAATTGTAGACTTTACACGTGTTTTCTGAAATCAAATATTTTGAGTTTTAATTCTACATTAGTAAATGAGCAATATCTAGTACCAAATATAAAATTTTGCGAAAACCACAACTGGCGTCGAAACATACATTCCAAATTTCAAATTTCTGGGTCCAGTGTCATTCTGTTTGTAGAACATCAAATTACCGGACTGCGTAATTCATTAAGACTAGATTTGAAGTGGTTACTATCATTTTACATCCAGAATTAGGTGATTTATTTACTAGTTCCTATCATTAATAGGTCCAGTATGAAAATGAGTCGATATCGATTCGAAAAAAATCGTTTTCTCTAAGAATTTCATCGATATCGAGTTCGATATGGTGCCGATATATAGCGAGTTTTCCTATGTGGCGTGCAAGGTGATATACATAGAATCCAGTTTTAGTTAAGGTTCCGATTCGATTTTTAATCGAAAAATTTCATGGATTTCGAGACATTTGTTTTTAAATAATTGTGTTAAAAACGGTAAGAATTAAGAAAAAAAAATATTTTATTACTTACTACTGCTTACTTACTATTACCTAATTTTAACTAATTTAATTAAGTTATTCTTTGAATTAAATTTTTACTTATTAATATTTTTATCTGCCTCACTTTAGGTTTGAACTCAGAACTCCCAGTTCACTGGTTTAACGCCTTACTCCTTCAGCCAAAGTGTGATAATCAAAGTACTTTTTTAAAATTACTTTTACTAAAATTTTAATTTTTTATTATTATTTGAATTGCCCTTAAATTATAATTTTTATTATTATTTGAATTACCCTGTTTTTATATTCAATTTATTTTGTTTTGACATAATTCTCCTAATAATATATTCGTCGAACTATATTCAATAAATGCCAACTCTAAAAAGCTTACTTTTCAGGAGAGCTAAAAAACTAGTTATTTCGCATATTATTGCAAAAATAAACAATGTACCTTCCACAAGATGGTTTAAATATTCTAAACAATTTTTACCTACACTGAAAAAAAAAAGTTTCTTAAAATTAAAGAAATTTTATTAAAATTAAAGAAAAACTGCACATAATTTGGCTCCAAAGAAAAATTTCCTTATTGTTATAAAACATCTTTATTTAAATTTAGTGTGAAAATTGTGCATTTATTTAATAAAATTAAGTGTACATGTATTTAATTTAAGTTTTAAAGCATATTACAATTAAAGAAATATTTCTTAAAATTACGAAAAAATCGGAATAATTTAGCTCAAAAGGAAAAATCTTTTTGTATTTGTATTTTTTATGCTATTAATATTTTATCATTTATCTGTTTTAAAAAAACTTTATCAGTCTTTTAACCAAAAATTAAAATATCTACACTGCAAGTTGCGTAGTGAATTTGAATGACAATCGCCAATCGTTAGTGTCCAAAACTAATATATTTAAACCTATTCAACTTTATACTAGTTGAGAATTAAAAGATGAAATTGGCATTTCTCTTTACCTCCGAAAAAATTTCTGTGTGCATATAAACAAGAATGTCTTCCTTAAAACTAATATATACTTATTTAAATCTATTATAGTATATTAATATTAAAGTATATGATAATAGGTTTCAAGAACAATTTCTTTAATGTTTTTTTTTACATTTGTGTAATATTTTTAAAGAATTTTTTTATTTGATTCAAGAAATAAAAGTTAAAGAAAAAAATTTAAAATTTTTAAAGAAGCAACATTTTTTGGTGTTATAAAGTCATGTTAATTTTTCTTTAAGTCTATGAAATTTTCTATTTCTTAAGAAAATTTTACTAAAATTAAAGAAAAATTCATTTCTTTAATTTAATGTCAATTTTTCCTTAAAATTAGTTCGTACTTTTTTTTCAGTGTATGCAAAAATTTTCATATTTTGCACTTGTTCGCGTATTTTTCAGAGATGGCATTTATTACTATATCAAAAAACAAATATTTTTTTTGGAGTTGGCATATTTTGTCGGAAAATAAAAATAAATTTTTTTTGAAAAATTTTTAAATTTTTTTTTTTTTTTGGTTTTTGTTATCCTTAGTACGGTAATTGCAAAAACTGAACAAAAAATTAAATATCTTTGCATATTTTTAAAAGTTACTAGCTCCAAAAGCCTTTTAATCTCAGGGTGGTCAACTTTGGCATTCTGTAACTCACGCTGTATTGCAATAGGGTCACTCCAAACTAGCTTTTTTGAAAGCTTATATCATTGACTTTATTTGCCCCATTCATTATGTTTCAATCTGATAAATAGTTTGAAAGTTACATAAATATAAGCAATTTTTTTTTTTGCAAACACTATTTACCGATATTTTCAAAATGGATATCTCGAGAACCAATCATTAGATATCAAAATCTTTACAAGATTCGTGTTTAGCATGGCAAATGCAATAATATATGTGGTATATTTTTTTTTTTAAAAAATTTTTGAAAAATTTTTGGAAATTTATAATGGGAGTTGGCATTTATTTCCACCAAAAAAATATGTACTTTGAGTTAGCAGAATAACAAAAATGGATGTAAAACGACAACAAATTATTTGTTTGCTCTGAAATTTTTATGGCAGATAGGTATTACATAGGGGAGCTATTTGCCATCGGAAACTCATTTCCGTCAAATTTGAGTTGGCATATTTTGAATATAGGTTCACGATATAATATGATAATATTTTTATTTCAAAATATATATTAGTACAAACAAATTTAGAGTAGTTTTTTGGCCTTGGTTCAAACCCCGGTCGCTGATTTTTTTTATTATTTTTTTTTTTATTATTCTAATGTTAAATATTTTTTTTTTTTTTCAATAACACACACAAAAAAAAATCGAGGTAATATTTCCTAAAATTGTAGTATAATATCAGCTAAGTTTTAAGGCAACATGGCAGTTGCTAAAATTTTAGGTACAATTACAAAAATAATAGGAAATTCCTATCAAATTTCTATGTTCGAAAAATTACCTATAATTTTTGGTAATACTCCTTGTAAATTTTGGAAATTTACAAACGGAGCCTTAGCAGATATTCATTTTTAAATTGGTATTTTATTTAATTTAATTAACCCGGCTAAATATAAAGAGTTTTTTTTTTTAATTTATATATTTATTAAAAAAAATAAAAAAAAAAATTATGAGATACATTAGGGTGCTCCAAACTATACCGCCATTCCACTTATAAGAAAAATGTAGTCAAATTCCAAATCCACCTGGAATATAAAAATCATATTTACTTTATTAATATTTTAACATACGAGAGAAAAAATTTCTCATAATCTGAGACTTTTTCTATAGAAAAACTGTCTCAGAATCTGGGACTTTTTCTATAGAAAAAATTTCTCAGAATCTAAAAATTTTTCTATAGATAAAATGTCTCAGAATCTGAAAGTTTTTCTGCAGAAAAAATATATTAGAATCTGAGACTTTTTCTATAAAAAAAATGCCTCAAAATCTGTGACTTTTTCTATACAAAAATGTCTCAGAATCTGAAAATATATCAGAATTTGAGACTTTTTCTATAGAAAAAAAGTCTCAGAATCTGTGACTTTTTCTATACAAAAAATGTCTCAGAATCTGAGATTTTTCTTTAGAAAAAATGTCTCAGAATCTGACACTTTTTCTACAGAAAAAATGTCTCAAAATCTGAGACTTTTTCTATAGAAAAAATGTCTCAGAATATGAGACTTTTTCTATAGAAAAAATTTCTCAGAATCTGAGACTTTTTCTATAGAAAAAAAAAGTCTCAGAATCTGAGACTTTTGTATAGAAAAAATGTCTCAGAATCTGAGACTTTTTCTATAGAAAAATTGTCTCAGAATCTGAGACTTTTTCTATAGAAAAATTGTCTCAGAATTTCAGACTTTTTCTATAGAAAAATTGTCTCAGAATTTCAGACTTTTTCTATAGAAAAATTGTCTCAGAATTTCAGACTTTTTCTATAGAAAAATTGTCTCAGAATCTAAGACTTTTTCTATAGAAAAATTGTCTCAGAATCTGAGACTTTTTCTATAGAAAAATTGTCTCAGAATCTGAGACTTTTTCTATAGAAAAATTGTCTCAGAATCTGAAACTTTTTCTATAGAAAAATTGTCTCAGAATCTGAGACTTTTTCTATAGAAAAATTGTCTCAGAATCTGAGACTTTTTCTATAGAAAAATTGTCTCAGAATCTGAGACTTTTGCTATAGAAAAATTGTCTCAGAATCTGAGACTTTTTCTATAGAAAAAATATCTCAGAATCTGAAACTTTTTTTATAGAAAACATGTCGCAGAATCTGAGACTCTTTCTATAGAAAAAATGTCTCAGAATCGGAGACTTTTTCTTTAGTAAAAAATTCTCAGAATCGGAGACTTTTTCTATAGAAAAAATATCTCAGAATCGAAGACTTTTTCTTTAGAAAAAATGTGTCAGAATCTGAGACTTTTTCTATAGAAAAAATGTTTCAGAATCTGGGATTTTTTCTATAGAGAAAATCTCTCAGAATCTAAGGCGCTTTCTATATAAAAAATGTCTTAGAATCTAAGCTTTTCTGTCTCAGAATCTAATGGTTTCTATAGAATCAGTGACTTTGTCTATAGAAAAACTGTTTCAGAATCTGAGACATTTTTGCTATAGAAAAAATTTCTAAGATTTTGAGAGTTTTTCTATAGAAAAAATGTATAAGATTCTGAGACTTTTTCTATAGGAAAACTATCTCAGATTCTGAGACTTTTTCTATTGAAAAAATGTCTTAGAATCTGAGACTTTTTCTATTAAAAAAAATGTTTTAGAATGTGAGACTTTTTCTATAGAAACGCTTTCTCAGAATCTGATACTTTTTCTATAGAAAAAATATCTCAGAATCTGAAACTTTTTTTTATAGAAAAAAAGACGCAGAATCTGATACTCTTTCTAAACACACAGAAAACAAATTTGCTAATTTCCAACTGAAATTCAGTTGTTGCAACAAAAAATCGGTGGATGCATTTGAATTAAGGTTGAAACAACTAAATATCGGTAGTTACAACAAAATGTTGTTATTACAACTGTCTTTTAATTTAAACAACTATAAAATTCGTTAGCCACATCAAAATGTAGTAGCAGCAACCGAATTTTGAGTTAATACAACTGAAAAATTCAGTTGGAAATTTATTTTTCTCTGTGAAGAAAAAAATGTCTCAGAACCGGAGACTTTTTCTATAGAAAAAAGTCTGAGAATCGGAAACTTTTTCTATAGAAAAAGAAAACATGTCGCAGAATCTAAGACTTTTTCTGTAGAAAAAATGTTTCAGAATCTGCGATTTTTTCTATAGAAAAAATGCCTCAGAATCGGAGACTTTTTCTATAAAAAAATGTCTCAGAATCGGAGACATTTTCTATAAAAATGTCTCAGAATCTGAGACTTTTTCCAAAAAAAAAAAAAATGTCTGTAAATCTAAGAAAAAGACAACATGTCGCAGAATCTGAGACTTTTTCTGTAGAAAAAATGTTTCAGAATCTGCGATTATTTCTATAGAAAAAATGCCTCAGAATCTGTGACTTTTCCTATAGAAAAACTGTCTCAGAATCTATAAAAAAACTGTCTCAGAATCTGTGACTTTTTCTATAGAAAAATGATTTCAGAATCTGAGACTTTTTCTATAGAAAAACTGTCTCAGAATCTGAGACTTTTTCTATAGAAAAACTGTCTCAGAATCTGAGACTTTTTTATAGAAAAAATGTCTCAGAATCTGAGACCTTTTCTATACAAAAAATGCCTCAGAATCTGAGACTTTTTCTACAGAAAAAATGTCTCAGAATCTGAGACTTTTTCTATACAAAAAATGCCTCAGAATCTGAGACTTTTTCTACAGAAAAAATGTCTCAGAATCTGGGACTTTTTCTATAGAAAAAACGTCTCAGAGTCTGAGACTTTTTCTATAGAAAAAATGTCTCAGAATCTGAGACTTTTTCTATAGAAAAAATGTCTCAGAATCTGAGACTTTTTCTATAGAAAAAATGTCTCAGAATCTGAAACATTCTGAGTTATTTTTCTCATAGAAAAAGTCCCAGATTCTGAAATATTTTTCCTAAAGAAAAAGTCTCAGATTCTGAGAAGAAGAATTCTTTGTATTTGATTTTTAGTAAGCGAATTAAAACCTCTTAAAAATGTTACATTAAGTTTATTATTTTTAGTATTAAGTCCTTTATATAACTATTTTTTTTTTCAAACAATAATAAAAGCAAAAAAAAAAAAATTCAAAAAACGTGTCTTATAATTGGTATTTTATTTTGTATTTTGGCATAATATCGAAAATATATTAAATACAGCTACGGTTGGGACAACCGGCAATACGGTTGCCATAACCGGCAAATGCCGTTATTTGAGGTTGCTGCAACCGGCATTTGTCGGTTGCCACAACTGTAAGTTGCCGGTTGCTACAACCGTATATTTACCGGTTGCAGCAACCTCAATCTGAGGTTGGAACCTAGTACGGTTGAGACAACCGTATTTTGCTGTGAGTGTACTGACAAATTTTAATCCAACACAAAAAAATATAAAGTGTCACCCCTGTAAAGTGTAACCCCTTAAATAAATTTAAGGAACTGCAGAGATCACGTTACACAAATCTTTGGAAGAAAACGCGGGGCAATGGCAGATAAAAGGTCCCTCATACTCTAGACACTTTCGATTTGACGGCACTATTTCTATTCAGTGTTTCTAATCACGTAGTTCCCGGTTATCAGACTATTCGTGTAGTTTGTTAGACTTGTAAGTCCCAGAAAACTGCTCTGTTATCTCACTTGACAACATAGGTCTATTAAGGGCAGATCTAATTTTCAGTGACGTTGACTGTAATATTAACACTGATTACATTCTTATTGTTAGTAGCAAGTATAAGATATTCTACACAAAATACATACTTCTCTATTACACTTAAAAAAAACATACTTCTGATTTCCTAATAATTTTTAAAACTTCCTTCTCAAACCAACTGCATCAATTTAAACATCCATCTGTATAATCCCATTTACATGACTGGTTACATTAATTTCGCAGACATTAAGAAATAAAAAATAAAAATTTCGTTGTAAAACCACAAACTAGGAATATCACAACAACTGAGATCTTCACCTAGAAGACAGATGACTTCAATCAACATGTGCGTGAGTTTCACAAACAAAAAAAAACTCATAAGAAATGAAATGTATACATCAAGCACAGGCCAAAGAAACAATTTTATTTATTAAATACATCAATCAGCAGGTCTGTTGGTAAGTTGGATGAATGTTTGGACTGGATGGATAGATGGATGGAAGATAGTTGGTTGCCTGGTTAGTTGGTTGGTGGCAGTTGTAGATGGCTTGTATATCAAGATTGTAATGATGGTTAAACATTAAACAACTGTGATTGTAAATGTTGCATGTTGTTGGATTTTTTTGGTTTTTTTTTTGGGATGATGGGTGTGGAAAAGTCTACTCATTTAAGGCATAAAACCGCAACGAAAAATAACATCAATGTTTAAATAAATTTTATGAATTTTACATGCATGATGACAACAACAACAGTAGGCTATATAAAAAAAAGGGTTGCCAAGTTGGTCAGAAAAAAAAAATATATAAACTTACAGGATCGTCAAAAAAATGCAAAAATAATATAAGAAATCCTAATTAAGACTCAGAAATTTAGAAATAATCAATAAAAAGTCTGAAAAGCTCAATTTAAATTCAGAAAACCCCAATAACAACTTCGAAAATCTCATGTTAAATTCAGAAATGCATAATTATTCCATGTGTAACATATCGTAATAACGGTCTTACTTCCCACAGTTCGTTGATCTGTCCGCCTGTCTGTGAAAGACACAATACAGTCCAAAATAAAAGTAATACACTCAAAAAAAAAAAAACTGTAAAGTTAGCAAAAAAATCTTGTAAACCTACAAGAAAATTTGCTGATTTTGAACCCACAATTTTTTTGGTAAAGTTAGCAAAAACGTTTTGGTAAAAATTAGTTAACTGAATTTTTATTTATTTCAACTTATTGTTAGTTCATACGCATTTGAGGACCCCATTGGGTTCGGACCCGATAGGTCTAGACCCCGATGGGCCTAGACCTACTTGGGTTCCTTAAAAATCGTCATAGTTTTTGATCCAAAATTAGTGTCCGTTTTGCTCTACCTTGCTTAGTTTTTGAGATACGTGATTTTAGAGGACCACCGGGGTTTTGGGAATTACAAAACTCGATAACTTCAAAAATATTACTCAGGGAGCTTTTGATTATTTTGCGGTCTTGTTCTACGTGTTGAGAGCTACAAAAATGCTTTTGGACTTTTTGTTGTGTCGGCAATATTTACCGAGATATGAGCATTTTAAAATTTTCGGGAATGCTAACTTTTTTGGATCCAAAGTTAGGACCCATTAGGGTCCACACCTGTGAAGAGGACCGGCGATACTATGGAGATTCTAAGAACCAAAAATGGCCTCCATTTTGCTCTATCTGGCTTAGTTTCCGAGATAGCGCCATTTTAAGTTTTCTGAAAATAAAAAAAAATTTACCATTTATTTTTGCTAATATTAGCAAAAAATCTTGTAAATACGTTGTCAACTCAATTTCAAATTTAGCAAAAGAAATTAGTTCAAAGTTTGTTTAAAATTGCTAATGTACTTAATGAAGTTTACAAGAATTTTTTGCTAACATGCTAATCTCAACTAAAAATTTGCTAAAAGTTAGCTAACTAGCGTTAGCAAAAAAAAATTAGTAAATCTACTAACGTATTTTTTTGAGTGTAGGCTCCTCATGCTTGGTACGAAGATATCCTATGGTCGTCGGCCGGATAAGGTAGGAATGATGCATAATTTGACTAGGTTGAAAAAAATTATCTTGAAGAACTAAACCAACATCTTAAAAACGCAATTTTTAACAGTTGAAGCTGTTAACATTTATCGTAAGGGGGATGGTGTCCCACAACGTCCCCGTCGTCACTATTTCGGAGTGACCTTAAAGAGTGGTCTCCCTCAATGACTAAACCACTTCCTATAATAAACAGATCTCGGTTACCACTTTGACTAAGAAAAAACATCAACTGGCAACCCTTTTTTCAAAACCAGCTTTCACACAAACCAAAAAAAACAAAAACACAGACCCAAAAAAAAAAAAATAAATAACATTAACATCAATTTAAAACTCTCCTCAGCACTAAACTTCAATTAAAATGCCGTAGGCCAAGTGAATGTTGCGATGATATGAAAAAAAAAGTAAGGAGATGGTTAAAAAAAGGTGCAATCGATCATGGTCATTAAGCAGCTTTATTGATGAGTATATGCCTCCAGTAAAGTGATGCATTCATGCATGCATATTGCATAAAAGATAATAACTTATCAAACAACAAAATTTTGACAGCTAAGTAGAAACTCAAGCAAAAAAAAAACGAAAACACCATCACTACTACTTATGTATGTCTACTCGTTACCCTTATTGGATAAAAACAAAAAATAAAAATAACCGAAGAACTCAAATATTACCAAGAAAACCATCCTGGTTTACATGCACACAACATAAAGAGGAGGATAGTTTGTTACACAAGCACTAGCTGGAGAGCGAGAGAATGTGCTGAAATTGTTGCTGTCACATTTATCAAAAATTCAATGAATACTAATTTTGCACTGCGTGACGTGCTAAAGTTATCTGATTGAAACTGATGCATGATGGTTGTATGTTATGACTTTGAATATATATATCATTTACACTGGAAAAAACTAGAAGGGTTAGACAAAAGTAGAAGGGTTTGACATATAATTTAACACTTTTGCTATTAGGCGGTTATCAAGGTAAACAAGAATACACATAATGGGTATTAACGCTGTAAGGAAGAAACTTTTACCTATAAGTGACCTATCACTTTTATATGGCTATGTCATCGGACGGGGTTATTTTTCACTTACAGCATATGCGCCCACTTGCCAGTTTGGGGACCAATTTTTATGAGTCACAGGAATGGAACTTTAAGACCATTTGGTTCATTTTAACTTACAGGGAACAGAAGTGTTCATCACACCAAAAGAGCAAACAAGAAAACTTCAAAGCAAAAATAAATCAAGATTTACAGAGCACAATTTCTTTTTAAAGTCTACCATAGCGCTTAAAAGAACGCGCACGAAATTTGAGTAATATTAGAATATTAGAAAATTTGATGAATAAATTCGAAAATATAAGTGTCACTTGCCTGTCTTTGCCCATTCATTACCGATAAAGTCCCTTTAACCTGAGACCTACACTACACTCAAAAAAATAAGTTTGTAAAATTACAAGTAAAAGGTCTTGTAATTCTATTTTACCAATTTTTTTGTCTTTTTACAAAAATTGTTGTATATTTAATAATTTTACTATTTGCTTTGTAATTTTACTATTATATGTTGGTAAATTTATTTTACAAATTTTTTTTTTTTTACAAAAAAATGAATTATTTTACAAATTAAAAAAATATTACAAGAACTGTAATTGAATAGTTTATGCGAATAAAGACGAATAGACCATTTGTAGAATTTTACAGGGGACAATAAAAACGCAGGAAACGGTTAAAAAATAATATTTTTGTCAACTTTTTGGTATTAGCTTAAAGATTTAGGTCACATCTACCGATATACAAAATTTTAGTAAGGTATTCGAAAGAGAACTTGCCAAAAAATTGGACTTAAATTTTTGCTTAAATGGAAAAAGGGCGAATATCCAAAAAAATTTATTGAAATTTGAATAAAAAATTGTTATTTTGCAGCAGATTTTGACTACATTTTCATGAGACTTGCAAAACTTGACGAACTATGGTTGGTATTTGTTTGTAACACTTTAAGGACTTCAAGGATACACTTTTTAAGGATTGTCAGGACATGGAAAAAATTTTTTTTTTGTTAATTTTTTTTTTTAATATTCCTGCTATTTGATGCAGTAGTTATTCTTTATGACACTAACTATATTTTTAGGAATTATAATATTAACCCTTGACTGCATACTACGACGTATAATAAAAGGACATGAAATTTTTTTTTTTTTATTCCTGACATTGGATGCAGTATTAACACTAAATGTTTGTATGTGCTAAGATTGTTTTTTTTTGTGTACAATTTCAAATTTTAGCTAATATCAATTTTAAACTCGCAGCTAAATAATTTTTATATAATATTTTGTTAAGGATGGATATTCGCCCTTTTTTCTTTCCACACTTTAAAGTCTTATAACTCAAGAACGGTAAAATTGTTTGCCAATATAATAAGTGTGGTTTGTTCTTCGTAATGTTCTTTTAACACATTGTTACTAAAAGTAAAATTTTTGT
The DNA here is from genome assembly GCA_963921195.1 of Pegoplata infirma. Taxonomy (NCBI): domain Eukaryota; kingdom Metazoa; phylum Arthropoda; class Insecta; order Diptera; family Anthomyiidae; genus Pegoplata; species Pegoplata infirma. The sequence continues at coordinate 191,036,612 of OY992537.1, read as the reverse complement.
ATGATTTTGTGTTGTATTTAATCAAAATTGTGCGTTAGTTCACTCCCAATTTAAACAAAAATATAAAAATATACGAATTATTGCACATTCAAAGTAATTTTTTTAGCCTTAAAAGTCAAAATTTCCCCAAAATTTCTGCATAGGATTGTAGGGCTCTGCTAATAATATGCATTTATGCAAAAAAACGTGTTTGCGAAAAAGTGGTCTATTCGTCCTTATTCGCATGAACTATTCAATTGTACAACAAAATTTTACTTGATGTTATTAAGTCTTTCTACAAAAAAAAAATGTTTTATTACAAACATTTTTTTTAAGATGGTTTCAGTTTGAAATGTATGTAATGAAAAGTACAAAATTCCAATGTAATTTTACAAAACTTATTTTATTACTAGAATTAATGTTGTTTTACAAAAAAAATTTAATTATTCAACAATAGGACACGCAAAAATTTTCTAAGTTCACATTTTTTTGGCGTTTTGGAGTAAAAAATTTAGTTAAAAATAATTTTTTATAAAAAAAAAATTCATGAAAAAATTTTTTGGAAATTTTTTAAGTTCCGGACACAAACATTTTTTAACTAATTGTAAGCTTTAGCAAAAAAATTTAATTTTTACACCATTTTTTGGTGATTTGCGTTAAGTGAAATACCACAATTTTTATGTGTTTCTACTATATAATTGTTCTATTTTTTTTTTGTATTTTTACAATTTTTTTGGTAATTTTACCATATTTTTTTGGTAATTTTTTTTTTAAATTTTGCACCTAAAATGTCAATAAAAAGCTGCCAATTATGAAAAATTAAGTTTTTCTTTTTTTAACAAGTACTTAAACATCCAATCTACAATATCCACAATTTTTTTTTTTTTTCGATTTTTTAAAAATACTTGTGAAAATAATTAAAAATTAAAAAAAAAATTATAATTATTTTTTGACTAATTTTTCCTGAAAATATAAGAAATTTCTTGTGTAGCCTCCTTCGCAATTCTCATATGTTCTACTTAAGAAAAATGAAATGTCAAAAAAAAATAAAAAAATGCAGTGTTATACTTTAAAAAGTTTGTTAAAAGTGTTCAAGTGAAAAAAAATCATTTCAGGTTGTTGAAGTGTTACTCCAGCTGCCGAAGAAGGAAAAATAAGATGCACCAATGGAAAAAAACCTTTAAATTTACAAAACAAATATGTAAATAAACCAAATTTTTTGTAAATTTACAAAACAAATATGAAAATTTAAAAAACAAAATTGTATACTTACGAAAAAAATTGTAATTTTACAAAAATGAGGTAGAAAATACAAAAACAATATTATAAATTTACCAGTTTTTTGGTTAAACTACTGTTGTTACGGCAAAAAAATAAGAAAAAATGGTATATGTACAATAAAAATTGTAAATTTACCACTTTTTATTGAAAATATACAAGTTTTTTGCCATAAATAACAGTAGTTTAACCAAACAATTTGTAAATTTACAATTTTGGTTTTTGATTTTCTACTTTATTTTGTAAATTTACAACTTTTTTTTTGTAAGTTTAAAATTTTTTTTGTGAATTTTAATTTTTTTGTTTGCAAATTTACAATTTTTATTGTAACTATACGTGTTTTTCTATAATTTTTCTGGTAAAAACAGTAGTTTAACCAAATAATTTGTTAATCCACAATTTATTTTTTTCATTTTCTATTATTTCTTTGTAAAATAACAACCTTTTTCTGGTAGTTTGCAATTTTGTTTTGTAAATTTACAAAAAAATGTTCACCTCGAGGTGAATATTTTACAAAAAAAATTGTAAATTTACATTTTCTTTTGTTAAATCAATTTACAAATTATCCCCGTAACATTACGGGGATTCTTGCTAGTACATATTTTACAAAACCTGCCCCGTAAAATCACGGGGATTTTATGTCATTTTACAAACTTTTTTTTTTGAGTGTAGCACAATGCACTATGGCCGAAAAACCCAAGTCATGGCAAACAATATTTCCCGACAAGCTAGCCTCACCAAATTTGGTATGCAATCATCTACTGTCAAAATATTCGATTTGAGAAAAAGTGGACTCTTCACGCCCCCTTTTTCTAGTAGCCCACGCATAAGGGGGATTATCGAAAAAAGTTAATGCTCGCAGAACTTTATTTACTAAAAATCTCCCTCTATAATTTGTAGTGTCCGACCGAAGATTCGTTCAACCCAAAAAACACTATTCGGCCCATATTCCGCTTCGATCACATTTTTAGTCGAATATGGCCAAATACCGAATAGCTGTATAAAATTTGTACTCACTTGTTGAAAAACATATTCAAGTAGAACAACACTTTTTTACTGATAGTCTATATAAATAAAAATCAATTGTCGTTCGTTGGTAACAGCATCAGTTGAGAACGGCTGCACCGATTTGGACAATTTTTTTTTTGAAATGTTCGTCATATCCCAACTTAGGTTTTTACGTAAAGAAAAATTGACCACGCCCACTTTTACGCCCACTTTTTTCGATTTATCTAAAATCGGAAAACGGCTGCACCGATGTGGGTAATTTTTTTATTTAAATGTTCGTAATAATCCAATTTAAGTTTGTACTGAAAGGAAAATCGACCATGCCCACTTTTACGCCCACTTTTTCAATTTATTAAAAATCTGAGAATGTCTGGACCAATTTGACAATTTTTTTTAAATGCATTTTCATCATATTCCAACTTTGGTTTTTACGAAAAAAAAAAAATTACCACTCCCACTTTGGCTAATTTTTGTTGAAAATGTTCGTCATAATTCAACTAAGGTTTTTATGGGTAGTAGAATTTCCCACGCCCACTTTTTGCTATGTATCGAAAGAACTAAGACGGCTAGACCGATTTGGTTATAGCCCGCAAAAGATTTTTAAGGAAAGATAAATTGTGCACACCGCTCACTTTTCTCGATATATATCATGGAATGGGTGGATCAATTTATCTAATTTTGTTCTTAATGTTCGTCATAGTCCAGCAAAGGTTTTTCGGAAAGAACAATTTTACACTTCTATGCCCACTTTTGAATGGATGGGCCGAGTTAGTTAAATTCAAATAAGGTTGTACGGTAAGATAATTTGTCCACCCTCTCCTTTTTTCGATATATGTATATAAAATTTACTCCATAGAAAAATAAAATATAGAATAATAAAATATAAATAAAAATCATATGAAGTTCGTTGGTAATCGCATCACTTGAGAACTGACCGATTGATAATATTTTTCTTTAAGTTCGTCTTATTTTTATTAATGTTTTTCTTTGGTTTTTTCGGAAAAAAAATTAATCACGCCCACTTTTTCGCCTCCTTTTTTCGATATATCTGAAATCGAAGAACGGCTGGACTTAACTTTTTTTTAAATTTTCGTCTTAGTCCAATTTAGGTTAAAACGGAAATAAAATTTGTTCACGCCACTTTTATTTCGATATATCTAAAATAGTAGAACGGCAGGGCCGATTTGGCTATTAGTAGTATTTGTTGACGTTCGTGATAGTACAACTAAGGTTTTTACGGAAAGATAAATTGTCCACTCCCACATCGAAGAAAGACTGGCCTGATTTGTTAAATTCTTTCTTTAATGATCATTATAGTCCAGTTAAGGATTTTGAAATAATTATTGGCCTTGGCCTCCCCCACTTAAAAGCCCACATTTTTCAACATCCTTAAGATTTGCAGCACTTGAGAACGCCTGGGCCGATGTGGCTTATTGTTTTAAATGTTTGTAATGTTCCATATAATTGTTTGGAAAGAAAAATTGTCCTCGGCCACTTTTTTTGGATATATCTAAAATTCGTTTTTACTCTAATTCGATCTATTAAAAAAAATATTTCTTAATATATTCCGCTTAAACTTGGTAATAATGATTGTAAATCCTTTGGGATTTTTACCATATGTACAATTTTAGCTTACCACACAAATTTAACGCCCACTTTTGTCTAAATATGTCGACTACTAATGACCGGACTGATTTTTTTATGTTGATTATAGTTTTAATTTAAGGAAATTTAAATGAGAAGTGTTCCGAAAAAATGAAAAATTCGGGAAAACTATAAAGGTTTGTTTGAACTCAAGACGATAAGATAAGGAATATGCGTAATTTATTTTTGCGTTGTTCGTAATGATACTAAAGAAGTTTTGAATTTGTACAGTATGCAAAGTCGAAGACATGGTTATTATTTTTTTTAGTTCCTAAAATATAATTTGAATATGATTATCTGCCTAATCGGGTCTTTAAAACCACGCCTACAATTTTTTCTAAGCCAAGAAATTCATTACCCTTTTTTGCAGGGCTATATATTTGAAGCGATACGAAATATAACACTGATCATATATTTGGGCCAGCAACGCGGACCGGGCCAGCTAGTAATTTATAAAAAAATATTATTATTTTAATAAATTACGTTTTTTAATTGTTAAAAAAAAAAAAAAAAAATCGGTGTACAATTTTTTTGAGTGTATAATTTTTTTTTAGTGTAAGAAAAAAAAAATTGATAGTAAAAAATTTTCTAAGTGAAAGAAACACAGAAAAAAACGCATTGTTATATTGACCCCCATATTAGTGAAACCAATTAATTTTTTTATTGAAAGTGCTCCTATAAGGAAATTTGTAATATCAACAAAAGTTTGTTAATTTTGATTGTTGAAAAAAAAATTTTTTTTGTTTTCAACAAATAAATTCAACAAACACAATTTATTGATCTGACAAAAGTAAAAAAATCTTATTTTTTTTTTCAACAAAGAAATTCAATAAACACAAACACAATTTGTTGATCTGACAAATGAAATTTTTTTTCAACAAAGAAATTTAACAAACACAAACACTTTTTTTTTTTTTTTTTTTATTATATTATATTTTTTCGGCGTAAGCCAAGTGTATTTAATTTGTTGTTTGTGTTTTTCTGATTGAAGAAGAAAATTGTGTCTTCTAAAGATTAAATTAAATGTGGATTTACCCTAGACCATGGTTTCTGTAGCCACTTCTACGTCATCAGTAGGCAATTACATTAAATTGATTATTCGATATTTGCTAGAAAAATTCTTTATATGTTTTTTTATCAACAGACTAGCCTGACATGAGCTTCGAACCTGTGTCGTTAAAATCTCTCATGTTTTGTAAGCCGAAGCCATAACCACTAGGCTATACTCGGTGTATAAACATCAGTGACTAAACGTCGTTTGTTTTTAACTCACAGTAGGTTTCGTGTGTGACGTATACAGAAAAGCTTTTTCTCTAACTCAAGCAATGCATTTAATCTAGAGACCAACAACAATTTTCTTAATCTTTCATTTACTTTATTTTATGCAAACTTTACTATAGCAGAGAATTTTTTGTTCTTCACACTACAGTAACGCATAGTTAAAGTGAATTGCTCACACGAGCGACATTTGTCAGTATTTCTATATTTATTATATTTTTTCGGCGTAAGCCAAGTGTATTTAATTTGTTGTTTGTGTTTTTCTGATTGAAGAAGAAAATTGTGTCTTCTAAAGATTAAATTAAATGTGGATTTACCCTAGACCATGGTTTCTGTAGCCACTTCTACGTCATCAGTAGGCAATTACATTAAATTGATTATTCGATATTTGCTAGAAAAATTCTTTATATGTTTTTTTATCAACAGACTAGCCTGACATGAGCTTCGAACCTGTGTCGTTAAAATCTCTCATGTTTTGTAAGCCGAAGCCATAACCACTAGGCTATACTCGGTGTATAAACATCAGTGACTAAACGTCGTTTGTTTTTAACTCACAGTAGGTTTCGTGTGTGACGTATACAGAAAAGCTTTTTCTCTAACTCAAGCAATGCATTTAATCTAGAGACCAACAACAATTTTCTTAATCTTTCATTTACTTTATTTTATGCAAACTTTACTATAGCAGAGAATTTTTTGTTCTTCACACTACAGTAACGCATAGTTAAAGTGAATTGCTCACACGAGCGACATTTGTCAGTATTTCTATATTTATTATATTTTTTCGGCGTAAGCCAAGTGTATTTAATTTGTTGTTTGTGTTTTTCTGATTGAAGAAGAAAATTGTGTCTTCTAAAGATTAAATTAAATGTGGATTTACCCTAGACCATGGTTTCTGTAGCCACTTCTACGTCATCAGTAGGCAATTACATTAAATTGATTATTCGATATTTGCTAGAAAAATTCTTTATATGTTTTTTTATCAACAGACTAGCCTGACATGAGCTTCGAACCTGTGTCGTTAAAATCTCTCATGTTTTGTAAGCCGAAGCCATAACCACTAGGCTATACTCGGTGTATAAACATCAGTGACTAAACGTCGTTTGTTTTTAACTCACAGTAGGTTTCGTGTGTGACGTATACAGAAAAGCTTTTTCTCTAACTCAAGCAATGCATTTAATCTAGAGACCAACAACAATTTTCTTAATCTTTCATTTACTTTATTTTATGCAAACTTTACTATAGCAGAGAATTTTTTGTTCTTCACACTACAGTAACGCATAGTTAAAGTGAATTGCTCACACGAGCGACATTTGTCAGTATTTCTATATTTATTATATTTTTTCGGCGTAAGCCAAGTGTATTTAATTTGTTGTTTGTGTTTTTCTGATTGAAGAAGAAAATTGTGTCTTCTAAAGATTAAATTAAATGTGGATTTACCCTAGACCATGGTTTCTGTAGCCACTTCTACGTCATCAGTAGGCAATTACATTAAATTGATTATTCGATATTTGCTAGAAAAATTCTTTATATGTTTTTTATCAACAGACTAGCCTGACATGAGCTTCGAACCTGTGTCGTTAAAATCTCTCATGTTTTGTAAGCCGAAGCCATAACCACTAGGCTATACTCGGTGTATAAACATCAGTGACTAAACGTCGTTTGTTTTTAACTCACAGTAGGTTTCGTGTGTGACGTATACAGAAAAGCTTTTTCTCTAACTCAAGCAATGCATTTAATCTAGAGACCAACAACAATTTTCTTAATCTTTCATTTACTTTATTTTATGCAAACTTTACTATAGCAGAGAATTTTTTGTTCTTCACACTACAGTAACGCATAGTTAAAGTGAATTGCTCACACGAGCGACATTTGTCAGTATTTCTATATTTATTATATTTTTTCGGCGTAAGCCAAGTGTATTTAATTTGTTGTTTGTGTTTTTCTGATTGAAGAAGAAAATTGTGTCTTCTAAAGATTAAATTAAATGTGGATTTACCCTAGACCATGGTTTCTGTAGCCACTTCTACGTCATCAGTAGGCAATTACATTAAATTGATTATTCGATATTTGCTAGAAAAATTCTTTATATGTTTTTTTATCAACAGACTAGCCTGACATGAGCTTCGAACCTGTGTCGTTAAAATCTCTCATGTTTTGTAAGCCGAAGCCATAACCACTAGGCTATACTCGGTGTATAAACATCAGTGACTAAACGTCGTTTGTTTTTAACTCACAGTAGGTTTCGTGTGTGACGTATACAGAAAAGCTTTTTCTCTAACTCAAGCAATGCATTTAATCTAGAGACCAACAACAATTTTCTTAATCTTTCATTTACTTTATTTTATGCAAACTTTACTATAGCAGAGAATTTTTTGTTCTTCACACTACAGTAACGCATAGTTAAAGTGAATTGCTCACACGAGCGACATTTGTCAGTATTTCTATATTTATTATATTTTTTCGGCGTAAGCCAAGTGTATTTAATTTGTTGTTTGTGTTTTTCTGATTGAAGAAGAAAATTGTGTCTTCTAAAGATTAAATTAAATGTGGATTTACCCTAGACCATGGTTTCTGTAGCCACTTCTACGTCATCAGTAGGCAATTACATTAAATTGATTATTCGATATTTGCTAGAAAAATTCTTTATATGTTTTTTATCAACAGACTAGCCTGACATGAGCTTCGAACCTGTGTCGTTAAAATCTCTCATGTTTTGTAAGCCGAAGCCATAACCACTAGGCTATACTCGGTGTATAAACATCAGTGACTAAACGTCGTTTGTTTTTAACTCACAGTAGGTTTCGTGTGTGACGTATACAGAAAAGCTTTTTCTCTAACTCAAGCAATGCATTTAATCTAGAGACCAACAACAATTTTCTTAATCTTTCATTTACTTTATTTTATGCAAACTTTACTATAGCAGAGAATTTTTTGTTCTTCACACTACAGTAACGCATAGTTAAAGTGAATTGCTCACACGAGCGACATTTGTCAGTATTTCTATATTTATTATATTTTTTCGGCGTAAGCCAAGTGTATTTAATTTGTTGTTTGTGTTTTTCTGATTGAAGAAGAAAATTGTGTCTTCTAAAGATTAAATTAAATGTGGATTTACCCTAGACCATGGTTTCTGTAGCCACTTCTACGTCATCAGTAGGCAATTACATTAAATTGATTATTCGATATTTGCTAGAAAAATTCTTTATATGTTTTTTTATCAACAGACTAGCCTGACATGAGCTTCGAACCTGTGTCGTTAAAATCTCTCATGTTTTGTAAGCCGAAGCCATAACCACTAGGCTATACTCGGTGTATAAACATCAGTGACTAAACGTCGTTTGTTTTTAACTCACAGTAGGTTTCGTGTGTGACGTATACAGAAAAGCTTTTTCTCTAACTCAAGCAATGCATTTAATCTAGAGACCAACAACAATTTTCTTAATCTTTCATTTACTTTATTTTATGCAAACTTTACTATAGCAGAGAATTTTTTGTTCTTCACACTACAGTAACGCATAGTTAAAGTGAATTGCTCACACGAGCGACATTTGTCAGTATTTCTATATTTATTATATTTTTTCGGCGTAAGCCAAGTGTATTTAATTTGTTGTTTGTGTTTTTCTGATTGAAGAAGAAAATTGTGTCTTCTAAAGATTAAATTAAATGTGGATTTACCCTAGACCATGGTTTCTGTAGCCACTTCTACGTCATCAGTAGGCAATTACATTAAATTGATTATTCGATATTTGCTAGAAAAATTCTTTATATGTTTTTTTATCAACAGACTAGCCTGACATGAGCTTCGAACCTGTGTCGTTAAAATCTCTCATGTTTTGTAAGCCGAAGCCATAACCACTAGGCTATACTCGGTGTATGTATAAACATCAGTGACTAAACGTCGTTTGTTTTTAACTCACAGTAGGTTTCGTGTGTGACGTATACAGAAAAGCTTTTTATTGACGTGATAAAATAATTTTGAAATAAAATTACTTGACTGAGTTTGTTGAAAACAAAATCGAAGTTTTGTATTATGGACTAACGGGCAGCCGTTTTCACTAAACGTTTGGTTGATATCATGTTTGAAAAGTTTATTGATTTAAATTAAACAATTTTATTTTCTGTGAAAAATGTAAAATATTTTTGTAGCTTACCGCTAGTTTTAAAGAGTTTTTATTGTGTTTTTCAACATATGAATTTGCGAAAAAAAAACATCCAAAATTCACGGTTTTTCTAATTATTCATTCGTTCGCACCCGTTCGCATACAATTACAATTAACATACAATAAAACCTGAGGTTTCTAAAAAGAATTACATGTGTAACACTGCTTTGACTGATTTTAACATTCTAGGTTATACTCCACAAAAGACGATAACACTATTCACAAATTCACAAAAATTACCGCCAAAAAACACCAAAATTAAAACGAAATAAATATGTTCATCTAAATACGTTAACAAATAGTAAAAATACTCACCTCGAGTACTAAAATTCATATTCCCAAGCTCTTTTAATACAAAATATATTTATACAAGTATAAAAGTTAAATTCGGCATTTCCGAATGTATTGGTACCCTGCTCAATGTTATAAAAGATTATTTGCAAAAAAAAAAAAAAATTAAAAAAAAATACACGGAAAAAAACCTTTGGTGACAAAAAACATCCGCGATTTTTTTTTTTGGAAAAAAAAATAGTTTGTACTTGTTAAAATACCATTCTGTGTCCAATTCTGTTCACATATGCCAAATAGCAGCCAATTTAAAGCATTTTGTATTTTTAGGTTGTGTGGAACTTTTGAACCGCTGCACAATGGATCGAAATCGAAAGTCCCGGTCAAAGGGTAAAACTAATCATCCAAACTCATTGAAATGTGTGTCCTACACTCAAAAAAAAAACTGTAAAGTTAGCAAAAAAAGCTTGTAAGTCTACAAGAAAATTTGCTGATTTTGAACCCACAATTTTTTTGGTAAAGTTAGCAAAAACGTTTTGCTAAAAATTAGTTAACTGAAACAATTTTTATTTCAACTTAGTTCTTACACATTTGAGGACCCCATTGGGTTCGGACCCAATAGGTCCAGACCCCGATGGGCCTAGACCTAGTTGGGTTCCTTAAAAATCGTCATAGTTTTTGATCCAAAATTTGTGTCCGTTTCGCTCTACCTTGCTTAGTTTTTGAGATACGTGATTTTAGGGAATCACTGGGGTCTTGAGAATTAAAAAACTCGATAACTTCAAAAATATTACTCGGAGAGATTTTGGTTATTTTACGGTCTTGTTCTACGTGTTGAGAGCTACAAAAATTCTTTTGGATTTTTTGTTGTGTCGGCAATATTTACCGAGATATGAGCATTTTAAAATTTTCGGGAATGCTAACTTTTTTGGATCCAAAGTTATGTCCCATTAGGGTCCACACATGTGAAGAGGCCCCGCGAAAGTATGGTGATTCTAAGAACCAAAAATGCCCTCCATTTTGCTCTATCTGGCTTAGTTTTCGAGATAGCGCCATTTTAAGTTTTCTGAAAATAAAAATAAATTTACCATTTATTTTTGCTAATGTTAGCAAAAAGTCTTGTAAAAATGTTGTCAACTCAATTTCAAATTTAGCAAAAGAAATTAGTTCAAAGTTTGTTTAAAATTGCTAATGTGCTAAATGAAGTTTACAAGAATTTTTTGCTAACATGCTAATCTCAACTAAAAATTTGCTAAAAGTTAGTTAACTAGCATTAGCAAAAAAAAATTAGTAAATCTACTAACGTATTTTTTTGAGTGTATATGGATTTTGGTTCGCTGAATTCACGTGTGCTGTCAAACTTTAAAAATTTGTAATATTTTACGATATATTGGGGTCCAAATCTTTTTATTTTTGGATTTTTTCAGTTTTTGTATAATTTTTCATAGAAGTTGTGTAATTTATTGTTATTTTTTACGCTTATATGATAATAGGGAATTGTTTTAAAACATTGCATGCTTGGTTTGCAAAAAAATTGCGCGGAAAGCAAAATTCACAAAACGCGACATAAGGCGAAAAATAGAAATGAAAGGTTATGAAGCTTTATATATATTATAAATATCATCTGTCTTTTAATCAAATAAATTTAAGAAATATATAAGAAAATGAAATTTTGTCTGGCACTGGCTGGACTTAATATTAAGAATATTTAGATATAAGATATGAAGACTTATTGTTAGTTCACGGAATTAAAGTGAAGATTCAATAAATAAAATATGAAACAAAAAAAAAATCATCTGTGTTTATAATTTGACTAACACTATTTTCTCAGAACTTTTTTGAACTTTCTTTGTCAGAATCGTATAATATTTCTACATATCGTGAACCTATATTCAAAATATGCCAACTCAAATTTGACCGAAATGAGTTTCCGATGGCAAATAGCTCCCCTATGCAATACCCATCTGTGGTAAAAATTTCAGAGCAAAAAAATATTTTTTTGCCGTTTTACATCCATTTTTGTTATTCTGCTAACTCAAAGTACATATTTTTTTGGTGAAAATAAACTCCCATTGTAAATTTCCAAAAATTTTTCAAATTTTTTTTTTTTTTAATTAGACCACGTATCTCATTGCATTTGTCATGCTGAACACGAATCTGGTAAAGATATCTAATGGCTAGTTTTGATATTTTGAAAATATTGATATTTTGAAAATATCGGTAAATAGTGCTTGCAAAAAAAAATTTGCTTATATATGTATATGTAACTTTTAAACTATTTATCATATTGAAACATTCTGAGTGGAGTAAATAAAGTCAATGACATAAGCTTTAAAAATAGCTAGTTTGAAGTGACCCTTATACAATACAGCGTGAGTTACAGAGTGCCAAAGTTGACCACCCTGAAATTAAAAGGCTTTCGGAGCTAGTAACTTTTAAAAATATGCAAAGATTTGTAATTTTTTTTAGTTTTCGCAATTACCGTACTAAGGATAACAAAATCCAAAAAAAAAAAAAATATAATAAAAATTTTTCAAAAAAAAAAATATTTTTATTTTCCGACAAAATATGCCAACTCAAAAAAAATATTTGTTTTTAGATACAGTAATAAATGCCATCTCTGAAAAATACGCAAACAAGTGCAAAATATGAAATTTTTGGCATAGGTAAAAATTATTTAGAATATTTAAACCATCTTATGGAAGGTATATTGTTTATTTTTACAATAATATGCGAAATAACTAGTTTATTTGCTCTCGAGTTAGCATTTATTGAATATAGTTCGACGATATAAAAGTCTCAGAATCTGAGTTTTTCTAAGGTGAAAAAATAAAAAAAATTAAGGATATGAGAATTGCTCGGTCTACAAAATCTTTTAGAATCTGTGAATTTTTCAATAGGAAATTTTTTATCAAAATCTAAGATTTTTTAAAGGAAAACTGTTTTAGAACTTTTCTATAGAAAACTATATCAGAGCCTGAGTTTTTTTTTGCATGAAAAATCTCTGAGAATCTGAAAATTTTTCTGTTAGAAGATTCTGAGAATTTTTCTATAGGAAATAATCCGGAGACTACTTTCCTATAAAAAATGTAAATTTTTCTTTTAAAATACTGTCTAACAATAATAATTTTTCTACTTGAAAGATGTTTCAGAATCGAAGAAATTGCCTTACACTCAAAAAAAAAAAAAAAACGGTAATGTTAGCAAAAAAAGCTTGTATACCTACAAGAAAATTTGCTGATTTTGAACCCACAATTTTTTGCTAAAGTAAGCAAAAATGTTTTGCCAATAATTAGTTAACTAAATTTTTTTTTTTTTTTTGAACTTAGTTCATACACATCTGAGAACCCCATTGGGTTCGGACCCGATAGGTCCAGACCCCGATGGGCCTGGACCTAGTTGGGTTCCTTTAAAATCGTCATAGTTTTTGATCCAAAATTTGTGTACGTTTCGCTCTACCTTGCTTAGTTTTTGAGATACGTGATTATAGGGGACCACTGGGGTCTTGAGTATTAAAAAACTCGATAACTTCAAAAATATTACTCGGAGAGCTTTTGACTATTTTGCATTCTTGTTCTACGTGTTGAGAGCTACAAAAATTCTTTTGGACTTTTTGTTGTGTCGGCAATATTTACCGAGATATGAGCATTTTAAAATTTTCGGGAATGCTAACTTTTTTGGATCCAAAGTTAGGGCCCATTAGGGTCCACACATGTGAAGAGGACCGGCAATACTATGGCGAGCCCGAGAACCAAAAATGACCTCCATTTTGCTCTATCTGGCTTAGTTTCCGAGATAGCGCCATATTAAGTTTTCTGAAAATAAAAAAAAATTTACCATATATTTTGCTAATATTAGCAAAAAATCTTGTAAAAATGTTGTCAACTCAATTTCAAATTTAGCAAAAGAAATTAGTTCAAAGTTTGTTTAAAATTGCTAATGTGCTAAATGAAGTTTACAAGAATTTTTTGCTAACATGCTAATCTCAACTAAAAATTTGCTAAAAGTTAGCTATCTAGCGTTAGCAAAAAAAAAAAAATAGTAAATCTACTAACGTATTTTTTTGAGTGTAGAAACAATAGATAACATTAAAGGCTCCGACACAATGTCGGAGTACTCTGTACTACAGAGTACCATCTCTAAAAATATAGACGACATCATACAAAAAATGTGTAAGTGCGAAAGAGAAAGGAACAAAATCCACTCTCTGGCACAGAGTACTCCGTCATTGTGAATTCAGCTTAAGACCGTAAAATGTTTTTATTGAAAAATTCTATAAAAATTAAGATACTATTTTCAGAAAAGTGTATCAAAATTTCTGCATAAAATGTTTTAGAAACTGATAATTTTTTAGTATCTGACAATTTTCATTTACGAAATATGTTTCAAGATCTGAGGAAGTTTGTAGACCAAAAAGGTCTTAAAATATGAAAATTATTTAAAAATATGAGAATTATGTCAGAGATATTTTATAAGAAAAGTACATAAGAATTTGGGGGAAAAATTATATAAAATTTGATATAACCCCAGATAAAATTTTATAAAATTTGATACGAATTTTGGTCTTATCTGAGTATTTTTTTATATAATTTTATGTGATTAGATATTTTTATGTAAAATTAGATACATTTGTATCAATTTATACATGAATATATACAAAATCATTTTTACTAGGGTGGTAAATTTGCTTTATGAAAGAAATTTTATCTAAGAGCTTTTCTGTAGTAAAAAATGTCTCAACATCTGAGAAACTATATGGAGAAACTATCACTACTACAAAAAACTAATACTTAATTGTAGTATATTTTTTTTGAAAAATATGAATTTCTTGATAGAAGTCTACTGGGGTGTTCACAATTGTGACTGTGATTTCATTGATCCGCGCCTGGTTACAAAAAAATAATTTTGTTGTTGACAAAATAAATTAAGTCTAGGCAATAACTTGACCGTAGCGACAACAAAATTTCCGATTGTCTTAACCAAAATTTGATTATCACAACTGAAAAAGTCTCTTGGAGCAACAAAAACATTTTATTAGGACAAATCATATATAAAAATGTTTTAAATATTTTTGTTGGTTATTGACAATTGTTGCCTTACAAGTATAGTGCAATTTCTTCGTCTTTTAATTCACATTGTGGATAGAGTCGAATATGTTTTAATACTTTAGTTTGTGCACAAGCGATTTGTCATTAGACTCGTTTACTACTTTGTAGTAAATCGTTTCTATTTTTTGCTAAATAATCTTGACAATGGAATTTGACAAATTCCGAAACACGTGACGATTAAGTCTTGCAAAAATGACCAACATAAATAAATTTAAAACAAAAAAAATAATTTTCTTGAAAATTATGCTATGAGAATATCATAGTTTCAATTAGTAAAGAAAATAATGACCTCGAGCCAGAATAAACATCCTCAAAATAGGACAAAATTTGTTTAAAAAATTATTTTTATGTTTTAAAATCAGTATCTGTGGACCAAAATCGTGGGTTTCAAACTTTTTAAATATTTTTCCCATTAAGTAAGAAAAGTTTCATAATTTTTGATCTGGGTTTGGTAAAAACACATAAACATGAATTTTGGTCAGAAAACATTATTTTTTCCAACTTTGACGTCTGATTGCGAACTGAAAGTACCCTTGCATAGTGGCTTTTGTTCATTCGAAAGTTTACAGTTTTCGGGATACCCTTAAGCTCATGTTTTCGGGTTATCAGTTTTACTTATAATTTTTGCCAAACCAAAATCGTTGGTTTCAAACTTTTTTAATATTTTTCCCATTAAATAAGAAAAGTTTCCTAATTTTTGATCCGGGGTTGGTAAAACAATTCAAACATGAATTTGGGTCGAAAAACATTATTTCTTCCAACTTTGACCGCTGATTGCGAACTGAAAGTACCCTTGCACAGTGGCCTTTGTTCATTTGAAAGTTTACAATTTTCGGGAAACCCTTAAGCTGATTTTTCGCGTTATCATTTTTACCCATTATTTTTGCCAAGTGTATATTTGACTCTATAATGCCAATGGTTAACAATAAAAAAAAAAATTCTTTGTAAATATGAAACAATGAAGGATGATGAGTATGATTATTTTATATGCCAAACAAGTCTTTCATTTACTTTAACATGGGGAGGTATTCTTGATAGAGTTGATATTGTTACTGTTACTGTTGTTGTTGATGATGATGACGACGACGACGTCGACCATGATGATAGAGTGCAACAAAAGTGCTTAAATATTAATTATGAATTGTCGAGACTTCCAAATACATTAAGACCCCAAAGGGGCTGTGTTTCTGACTAATAAATTGTTGAAGCGATAACATAGACTCGCCCTTTGCAATGTATGTATGTGGGTTGTTGTATAACTAATTGTAAGTTGTAGTATATTGTTGTGAAACTATACTGTCCAGTGTCTGTATATGAGACCGCCTTCCTCTTGTTAAATTCAGTGTGCGTTTACATGTGGCAGACTTTATAAAATTGATGTATTATAATAAGAATATTGATCAACATGATTAATGACAGGTAATTAAGGTTGTGGTGCGAAGTGTCGCCATTTGATTTTTTTTATTATTTTTGTAATATGTACTGGAATAAACTGGTTTCAATAATTTATAGATTGAAAGTAATTTTGTTGTAATTATATATTTACAAATACATTTTTAAAGTCATGACTAAATTTATAGAGTTTGGTTTCATTTCAGCTTCGGTTTTATTTCAGCATCTGGAGAACCAAATTTTTTAACCTTCAAATTATTTTTTGCCAAAAATTTACTTCTTGCAGTTAAGGGTTAACAAGAGTTCAACAATAAAATATCAATGCAAGCATCACTCTTACTGCCACAATTTTATTATTTAATTTTATTTTCCATATTTGTATAAATATATTATATCCATTTTTTTCTTGTTTATAAAAATATTGTTAGTATCTTTTAATTTTTGTTGACAGCTGTCAAAGTCTAACAAAATATTGTCAGTATTACGTATTTATTATGTCATAATTTATAATAAATGAATTTTTGTATTGCAAAAATTACTTTTGTAGAAATATAAAAGTTAAAACAGTGGCGGCCAAAACGTTAAAAAAAACACATATTGCATTAAATTGCAATTTCCTTTACGAAATCTGGACTTGAAAATCGCTAGTTTGGTCCTTCAAAGGCTCTGTGCAACAAATTTAGGGTCTTCGAGTGTATCTTGAGACCAAACTACCGATGGGTTTTGAAAACTTAGCTCGAGTTCTTTTTTTATGGCCCACTGAATTTTTGATTTTTCAAAAGTGTTTAGAATAAGTCCAAAAAAAGTACAAAATCTAATTCTGAAGCAAATAATATTCAAAGATGTCTTCGGTGAAATTTAATGGCGGTTATTTTCTCACAACCTAATAACCCTCTATCTCCCATTTTTGGGGCCATTTTGGTCCTTTTTTTAATAATCTTCATGGATCACCAATAAAACATGCGTTAAGAGAGTTAAGATTATCTACAAAAATTTGTTGCATCAAATTTCACTAGGGGTTGTCAAAGATCAAAAGTGCTTAAAAAGTTAAATTGTAAGTAAACACACTCAAAGAAAAATTCTTCATCATATTAATGATACGGTTTCATAACTTGCTGTCATCAATTTTGATGACCAAATTTCTTCATATTGATGAAGCTTTTCTTCAATATGATGAAACATGTCATCGAAATTAAAAAAACAAGTTATGACAAATTTCATAATGTCCTCAATATGCCTTTCAAATGTTTTTTTTTAATAATTAAAATAATATTAAAATAAATAAAACTATTGAATAAATATATTAAAAAAATATAAAAAAATAAAAAAAAAACAATAAAAAAAATTTTAAAAAATCATGCCAATGCTGGGACTTGAACCCACGGTTCCCCAGTTATAGTGGTTAGTGTGGACGCTTTAGCTAGTTCAGCTATCTATAGATGAAAATCTCGCACCACTACTTAGTTAGATAACGTTAAACGTTTGCTAATATGTATATATACATACATATATGATACATATATAAGGCATTCCACACAAAATGTTCAGCAAAAAAAAGTTTGGTCGTGTCAATATGAAATCATTTGCAAAGTATTCGCTCTTAGGGTACTATTAAATAACAACCCGGCAAAACTTAAATTACCAAATAAGGTATAAAATAAGGTATGGGATCTCTTATTTTATACATTGCAGCATTGATGATTTTAACAGGCGATGAGACTCAAAGTAATGCATCCACATTATCACAAAGAATACCAGTAAAGTATAAAATAAGTCATAAATTTATAACGAAGAATACGAGTAAGGTGTAAAATATATGATATTTTATAGGTTACGAGAGATGAAATAATTTAGCATACCAGAAGATAATATATAAGGTGTTACGAGTAGTGAAAAAGTAATTTTATATTAAATTTACTCACGTGATTGTACACCTAGAAAAGTTTTACAGTAACTATTTTCGGTTATTCAAAAAGTTTTTAGTTAAAGTTATTTTAAACGTTTTATCATTTGTTTTTTCAATGAAAATAAAATATTGAACGATTTATACAGTTGTTAAAATAATAAACTACAAAAGTTACGGAAAAATATTTTTATCAGTTAAATTATTTGTGACTGATTATACCGTATAATTTTACAGAAGTACGATTTTTGTAGTTTGTTATTCAAAAAATTTTATTTTTACTTCACAAAATAAAAAATTGTAAACAGTTAAAATAACTGAAATATCGTTTGTTTTTACGGAATGTCTAGTCATTTATTAACGTTTAAGAATAACTGAAAAAGTATGCTGTTTCAAATGAAATATAAGTAGTCCGTTTTTTAAAAGGAAAAACGATTGTTTTAAACGTTTTTTCAGTTGAATTTACTTACAAAATATTTTGAGTGTAAGTAGATAAAATATGCTTGTGAGTGTGTTTCGTTAGAAATTTCCAATCGTGAGCCCATCTCTAGCTTAAACTTATGCATTTTTTTATAAAATAATTATTTTTTATGTTATTGTAATGCATTATGCATCCAATTATAAATAACGCATTATTTCAAACTTTCAAATAATACATAACGTAACCAAATATAAGTCATCCATGATTTAATGTTTAGAAATAATAAATATGAAATACATATTTATCAATAATCATGCATTACGTAGCAAATTATTAGTAATGCATTATTTTTTACTTTAAAATAATACGTTGTGGAACAAATGTTTGGTAAGACATCCTAAAATAATGCTACAAATAAGGTATATACATTACCTGGTAATGTGTTATATAATCACTACCTATTACCAAAGTTTTGCTGGGAAAAATAAAATTTAAGATTTTTCAAAAAGTGGGCCTTGTAGGCGTGGCCAAAAATTGAAAATATCTAACTTTTTTGGTTGAGCATCTTTATTTCAATATTTATGCAAATTAAATGAAACACAGTAAAGTCTTAAAGACAAAAGTTTTATATAGATTTTTGTATGGGCTATCGATTAAAAAAATAAAAATTGGAAAATTTTCAGAAGAAGTTCTGAATTTTATAAATTTAAACTTAAACTTTAATTTAAAAAAAAAACATGCCGCAATTTTATTTTTTTTTTTTAATTTTTTAAAAAAAAGTAAAATTACTTTTCTATCTGTTCTGAAATTTTCAGAGATGTGTTTTACCTTGTTTTCGAGAAATCAAATGTCAAAGATTGCAACACGATAATTTTATACAATAATGGTGTATAAAACGTGTGCGTATGAGTAATATTAATACTTAAAAAATATTTTAAGAGGCAATGGTAGCGTGAGTGAGTTTTTAATAACGATTACGCAGGCTCATGGAAGAAAAAATTTAGTCACGAACGATATCTTATTTTGCTCAC
Organism: Pegoplata infirma; assembly: GCA_963921195.1. NCBI lineage: Eukaryota > Metazoa > Arthropoda > Insecta > Diptera > Anthomyiidae > Pegoplata > Pegoplata infirma. The sequence goes on along the minus strand of OY992537.1, from coordinate 191,017,122 downwards.
GCTCATTCACGCACACGTGAGTAGAAAAAAATAAGTCACTGTCATGATGTTCACGTGAGCGTGAGTAAAATAAAATATCGTGCTTGAATATTTTTTTTTTCTTTCATTAGCGTGCGTGATCGTAAATAAAAACTCACACACGCTCCCATCGCCTCTTAAAATATTTTTTAAGTATTGATATTACTCATACGCACACGTTTTATACACCATTATTGTATAAAATTAGCGTGTAGCAATCTTTGACATTTGATTTCTCGAAAACAAGGCAAAACACATCTCTGAAAATTTCAGAACAGATAGAAAAGCACTTTAACTTTTTTCTAAAAAATTAAAAAAAAATTAAATTGCGGCGTGTTTTTTGATAAATAAAGTTTAAGTTTAAATTTGAAAAATTCATAACTTTTTCTGAAAATTTCCCAATTTTTATTTTTTTAATCGATAGCCCATACAAAAATCTATAAAAAACTTTTGTCTTAAAGACTTTACTGTGTTTCATTTAATTTGCATAAATATTGAAGTAAAGGTACTTTCAAAAAACTTTTTGAAAAAACTTAAATTTTATTTTTGTTATTTAATAGTACCCTAATAGCGAATACTTTGCAAATGATATCCCATTGAAACCACTATGGTTTTTCTGTAGTGAAACAGTTGGTGTGGAATGCCTCATATGTAAAGACTCAACAATTTTTGTTATATACGTACATACATATATGTTTTAAAACATTTGCTTATACCCACTTTCCACTATTATACTTTTCCATTATACAAGCGTAATTTTACCATGTTAAAGAAATGTTTTATAAAAAATGTTTGCCACAAATTGTTTACTTATTAGATACGAGGAGGTTTCAATCAAAAAAGAATACAAAAATCTCCAGGGAGTTGGTAAATTTTGATGTGTATTATGGGGATTTGTAGACACACAAATTTTATTATTGTACAATATCCCTCCTTTTCCTTCTCACAGCTTATAGCACACAAATTTTAGCGTTATATTTAGCACACAACAAACAAAACGGCTTTTTAGTGTTATTATTTGTTGATATTCTGTAGGCAAGTGGCTAGAGTCTATGACCAACGAACAAGAGGTCCGGCGTTCAAATCTTGGTGGATACGAAAAAAAGAGTAGGTTTTTAAAAATAGAAAATCACAAAAAATTTAAGGCTCATTGTAAAAACTCGATAAGCAACATTTGTTGGTTTTTGCCTTAAAACTTTTGAAATAATGTAGAAAATATAACTTTTGCAGAACTTTCATTCTCAAGATACTTGTACGAAGGGTTTTAGCAAGACTTCTGCCAAAAATTTGTCAAGGAAACATCAGTAGAAGGCGAAAAACACCAAAAAATAAAATGTTGCTTAACAAGTTTTTGCAGTAAGCCCTTTAATTGTAAGCAAATAAAATCAAATATCAAAAAAAAAATTAATTTTTTTTTATTTTTTTTTTTTTCTTATTTTTCAAATTAAAACAAGTAAGAAAATTATAGTCGGTTAAGACCGACCATATAATACCCTACACTAGAGTTTCCTGGAAAAAGGGTTCCCGAAAACAGGCCCCATGGCCCGATTAGTTCTATATGTTGTCAAATCTTTAATAAGTGTAAAAAACACTCACAAATCAAATTTGAGTGAAATAGGCTTCTATTTGTTGACATAAACCGCTTTAACTGAATATTGGGCAACATTTTCACAAGTGGGCCTAATTCCAAAACTGGTCCGATGATTATCAGGTAAGGTTATTTTAGTACGCGTTGAACATACACAAACAAAATTTTAATTAAACATTTTCTATTTTCATGAAATTTGAGAGATTTATGTATGTAAAAATCGGGAAGGTGGTTTGTATTGGCTACAAGAAGAACAGGTCCGATTTCCTTAAAAATCGAAATGGTGATTTATGAAGACAAAACACGTTTACGTGCCAAATTTCGAAAAGATTGGAGTCATTTGAGCCAAAACTAAAGAGGACCTTTGTATGGGGCTAGGTCTAAATATGGACCGATTTTTTAATAGGCTTCGTCCTTGTTCCAAGAGAGGCTTAAGTTTCAAATTTCAAGTGAATTGATTAAAAATTGCGACCTGTATCGTGTTTACACCGTTTACATGGACAGACATACAGACAGACGGACGGACGGACGGACATCGCTAAATCGATTCAAAAAGTGATTCGGAGTCGATTGGTATACTTAAAGGTGGGTCTAGGACCAATATTTTGGATAGTTACAAACATCAGCACAAACTCATTATACCCTGTACCACAGTGTGGTGTAGGGTATAACAAATGTTATTGATGACACCGCTTCATCATATTGATAACAAGTTACATTCGACGAAAAATTATGTAACATTTTATCATATTGATGTAACTTTTCATCAATATGAAGAAGCTTTTTCTCGGAGTGCACATACTATTAAATTATTTTTCATCTAAGTTGTCTGACATAAGTCGAAAAATTTTTATAAATCTGCTTCTTTGCTAAATATCATTTATAGAACTCTACAGTGAAATTTTATTTTGGATATTTTTTAAAATATATTAACCCTCAATCTCCTATTTTTAGGAGATTGAGGGTTAGTATGTTTTATATGTGGATATAACACGACTAAGGCGTGCGTTTAAAGGGTTAAAATGTTCTACAAACATCTTCTGCATCAAATTTTACTAGAGCTTGTCAAAGGTCAGAAGTTCGTGCAAAATGTTTAAAGGAGAAAAACTTTAATTTGTCGTAACTTGTTAAGTTATGTTTCACCAAGACATTTAAATTTTTGCTTTTTTAATCATTCTGAAGTTGTGAAATTTGATGCAGAAAATTTTTGTAGAACATTTAAAAAAAAAAAAAAAAATGACACTTAAGCCTGGGAGATAGAGGGTTAATATGTTCTAAGAAACATTTTCTCGATTTATTTTATGAAAAACAATTTAACAGTATGTCATAATTTACAATTTTGACAACCCCTAGTGAAATTTGATGCATTTTTTTTTTTAGAACATTTTAACCCTTTACACGCACGTTTAAATAAAAATGGAAAATAGATCGTTAAAATGTCTTCTAAGAAAAGAACCGCCATCAAATTTCAGTGCAGATATCTCTTAAGCCCACTTCAGACTATAATACTGAGTCGTAAGAAAATACGTATCTTAAATAATATGAAATTTTCTCCGCTCGTCAAAAAATCTTTTAAAAAATCCTTTGCGTATTTACACCATCACATCATAAATATTATCAAAATAAATACAACCCTGATCTTATGAAAGCGTATACGTTTTCTCATTTTTAGAGAAATTTCCAAAAATGAGAATACATATCCGCTTGTCATTTTTCAATCCGTATTTCTCTTGGTTTTATACCGATTGTGTTTACACCATACTATTTTATAGGTTTTACAAAAAATTTTGACAGATATTATTACAAATATTATAGTCTGAAGCCACCTTTAACATTATTTACCTTAGAATTAGATTTAATACCTGTTTTTTTACTTATTTAAAACTTTGAAAACTTCAGTGGGCCTATAGATTTTGATCCAAAACTTTTTCCCGTTTCGCTCTTCCTTGCTTAGTGTTCGATATATGAGAATTAAGGGACCTGATAGGGTCTTGAGAATCTTAAACACTGGATAACTCATAAACTATTATTCGAAGGGCTTTTGAGTGTTTTGCGGTTTTACGAGTCAAGGGCTACAAAACTGCTGTTGGAATCTTTCTATTGTCGGCAGTATTTCCCGAAATATTTTCATATCGTCGCTGCGCCTTTAAATTGAGTTATGTGTCATTTTATTTAATTTTTAACATGATTACGTTTTTAGGCTGGTGTCTAATTTTAAAGGTGATGCAGGACGCTACCTCAGTTTGACTACATAAGCTAACGACTTAAGAAAAGGAAAATAAGAATTACTGTTTTCATTTTCTTAAAACCAAAAAGGTTTGTAACTTGGATAATAACTCACATTCTGGTGAATATAAATCTTTTTCACCAGCTGGTGAAAAAAACGTAATATAATTTTTTTTTCTATTGTTTTTTCTGGTAGTACAGATCGAGCACGGGCTCTTATTCTATTTGTTATGTGGGTTCATGTTGAAAAATGCAGAAGTAAATTTAATTTTTAAAAATTATAAATATTGCTTAAGCAATATTCATTACATTTTTTTTTTTTTCATTAAACATTTTTTTTTTACATCAAAATTTTTTTCATTAGTATTGCCATAGAAGCAGTTCTCGCTTTTTGTTACAAATTATAACTTCATGAAAATATTTTTTTTGTATGTCTCATAATATATTTATAACCTTTGATTGATAACTTTTCTAATATGATCCATCATTTAATAATAAAAATATATTTTAGTATTGTATAAAATGATTTTGACTGGAATACATACTTTCTATCAATACTCTGGCATCACCTTGCGGGTATTGTAAATATAAAATAATACGTTAATTTTTTGTGTGTCTATGTTTTTGCTGTGGCATGTTTAAGGGGGGTAAACATTTCACTTTTTTTGTTCTCCACATAATGATAAAGGGTATATAAAAGTTAGTCATTCTGTTTGTAACATATTAAAATATCGGTCTAGAATCCCACAAAATATATGTATAAGTATTAACGATCGTCAATCGATTAGATCGATCTAGCGATGTCCACCTAATCAATTTTTTTTAACAAAAATTACTAAAATAATTCAAAAATTATGTGGTTAATCAAATAATAAAGTTATTAATGAAAATTTAAAACTTTGCAATGAAAAAATTGTTTATTCTAGTTCGAGGTCATTTTTATGTTCCACATTATGAATTAACACAAAAGTACTTATATTAACTCTGCTTTTGGTATCAGGATATTCTGCTAACAAATATTTATCAAGTTTTTCGTTCAAAAAGTTTACTAATATTTAGGAATGAAACATCAAATATACATACATTCCTAGTTATTTCAACTTAGGGGCTGGTAACTAATCAATTACTTTAATCACCAAAAAAAAAAAAATTTTTTTAACTTATAAAGAAATTGTACTCCAAGTTATTTAAACCTTGTGAAGGGTATTCCTTATTTCGACCAATGCCAAATTTATTTTTTTTACTTGCTTTCTACTTCTTTTATGCAAACACTATTGAACGTATGATCGATTATATGGTGCAGGTATAATAAAAAAGTATCTAATATCTAGGTGTAATACCAGTAGGCGCCAGAATAAATATAAATTATGAGTGTAATGAAATTAAATTGTGTATTACTTACAATGTCTATATGTACTTAACCATAATGTTTTATGATCTCATGTAATGGTATATTTATTATTTGTTTAGGGTTAAGTGTATTATTATCAAAATCTTTGTTTGAGAAATATGAAATTTCAGTGAAAGTAAAATATCATAAATTATTATTCTTTAAAAATATATGGCTAGCACAAGTCTTTAGATATTTTAAAGGTAATAGAAGCTATAGGAATAATTTTATAGCTGGCGCCATATACCTCTACTGGTTATACTTTGGTTTAAGTGGCCAGCTCATGTCATATATGGGACCTACCATTGATTGTGTACGAAAAAATAAACTCAATTGAAAGAATTTCAATTGCTCAATACACACTATGTGGTTCTGGCCTTAGTGAGTTTGTGCTGATGTTTGAAGTTACCCTTGCTTGGCCCACCTGGAAGTATACACACAAAAAACAAATTTGCCAATATCCAACTAAAACTCAGTTGATGCAACAAAAAATTGGTTGATACATTGCATATTAGTCGTCACAACTGAATTCGGTTGATATCATTGGCTTTTATTTGAAACAACCATAAAATTCAGTTGTCGCAGTCGTATTTAGTAGCAGCAGCAAAAATCAATCGGAAATTTATTCTTCTGTGTGTACCAACCGACTCCCTGGATTGTACCATTGCCCTGGGACCCATAGGATTCGATTCTAAAACTGCTTGTCAAAAAAGATGTTGACTGAGGTTGTAGATCTGTATAAAATCTAGGATTTTTTGATGACTCTGGGTGCCACCATTTCGAATTGAAACTAACAAACGGGCTATCATTACAAACTTCTAACGATAAGAACCTATCCCAAATTTGTATTACAATTTCATCATTATTTAAGTTATTTTTTTAATCTCCTGGAAAACTTGTTTTAATAAATTTCGATTATAAACGAAAAATTGGTACTTTTTTATAATTACTGAGCTGAAAACCCCAGAATTGCAAAATTTTACATTTCACAGAATAATTTCTACGAGAGATACATATTTTGAAATTTAAAATTATCAGATAAAAGGGGGAAAAATATACTTTTATTAACAATTGAAATGATGCATCCAATTTTTTTTATATCTTTAACGCATGTTATACAGAAAGGACTAAAACCTTCTTGGAACGAAATAAAATGAAACCACTATTTTTATTCAAAAAATGTTTTTCTCTTATTTTTTTACTCAAATATTTACGCAATATTTTTAATACCCACCAATCACAGTATGGGGTATACGTACTTTGTCCATTCCGTTTGTAACGCAACGAAATATCGGTGTGGGGGTATACATACTTTGTCATTCCGTATGTAACGCAACGAAATATCGGTCGAGGACCCATAAATTATATATATTATGGATCCATGATTGATTCTAAAGGCCGTAACCGTATCCTAACGTAACGTAGAGAGGTTTTCATTATATGAGAACAAATGAGAGCAATTATTCTTCTTTGCAGACGGTTACATAAATTTTTATTTGATTTTGATCGCTACGGTACGTTAGGGGACAGTAGCTAACTCAGCCTTAAGATATTGTATGAATGTCCGTCTGTTCGTCCGCCTGTCAGTTGATAACACAATGCAGTCCAAAATAAATGAGATAGGATCCTAAAGTTTGGCACGAATATGTCTTATGGTCATAGGCAGGTTCAGTTCGTAAATGGGAAAAGTGGGATAAGGGGAAAAAAATTTTCCCCTTGAAGAACTAAACCAACCTCCGAAAAACTTTATTGATTTTTTACGTGTTTTTTGTATTTTTTTTTTAAGCAAATGAAGCATTTTTATGGAAAAATAAGTTCAAAATACTGTAATTGGACCCAGAGGACTAGAAAATGTCGATTTTGTTGGGCCTCACCTTTTGTGGTCGTGGATGTAAAAAATATCCTTTAAATAATGAAAAAAAATAATATTACTGTAGTGCAAAATGCATATTAAATGGATTTGAAAAAATTTATAGTGATAAGAAAGAAGTCCCCACTGTCCACCAAAAAAAAAAACGGTCCTGGATTTTTTTTCTGGACCTATCGGGTCCGAACCCAATGGGGTCCTCAAAGTATGAACTAGGTCGAAATAAAAAAAATCAGTTAACTAATTTTTGGCAAAACATTTTTGCTAACTTTAGCAAAAAAATTGTGGGTTCAAAATCAGCAAATTTTCTAGTAGGTTTACAAGCTTTTTTTGCTAACATTACAGTTTTTTTTTTTTTTTCCGTCATAAAAATTGGCTTGTGACAGTCATAGCCAGTTACAACTGTGAATAAACTCGTAAACTTTTATATAAAAACAATTTTTCATAAATTTTTTATAGAAAAACTCTTAGATTCTAAAATATTTTTCATACAGAAAACAACAATTTTTTGAGATATTGGTCTCTATACAAATTTTCAGATTTTAAAAGCCTTTTATATGAAAAAAGTACTTTACCCCCAGTTTCTGTAATACGAACGCCATTCGTTCGTGACGAATTTGCGTGTATTTTGTTATTGTAACAAAAACAAAATACATGCAAATTCGAAAAAACGTCTCATTCGAATTTGCCTTCGTTCGTGACGAATTTGTGTGTATTTTGTTATTGTAACAAAAACAAAATTCATGCAAATTCGTCGCAGACGAATGGTTTTCGTATAACAGAAACTGGGGGTAATTCTTTTAGAGAAAAATTATTATTATTAGACACTATTTTAAAAGAAAAATTTACATATTCAAATTTCTTATAGAAAAATTCTCAGAATATTCCAACAGAATTTTTTTAGATTTTGCGATATTTTTTATACAAAAAAAAAACTCAGGTTCAGATATAGTTTTCTATAGAAAAGTTCTAAAATATTTTTCCTATAAAAAACATAGATTTTGATAAATTTTTCCTATAAAAAAATTTGCAGATTCTAAAAGATTTTTCAATCAGAAAACTTCTCATATTCTTAAAAATGTTTCTATAAAAAAATTTAAGTTTCAATATATTTCCATATAAAAACTCAGATTTTGAGACGTTTTTTCTGCAGAAATGTTATCCGATTCTCAGATTTTGTTGCAATCAAACTCTTGGCAGATTCTGAAGGAAAAATTCTCAGTTACTCAGGGATTTTTCTATAGAAAAGTTATAAGACATTTTTTCTCAAATTCGGTCATTTTTATTTGCAATTTCTTTAATTCTGAAAAATTTTATATTACGGATGTAAAAAAATCCTTGGGATAGAGGCTAAGTGTGCTGACGTAAATCATGAGCACAAATATACCTCTACTAAGGATTTTTTTACATCCTAGTAAATTTTTTCTATCTTTGTACCTTGCCTTTTTTCTTTTTTTCCTTTCCTTTCCTTTCCTTTTCTTTATTTTTTTCTTTTTTCCTTTCCTTTCCTTTCTTTTTTTTTGAATTCGTTTTGGGAGGGGGAGAAATCCCATTCTCCCCCCTAAAAAATATATATTAATTAATATTGAAACTTCCAGATTTGACAACAACGATATCATAAAATATCTCTCATTAAATCACACATTCTAACGACAATTCTATTTTTTAAAAAGACCTCACCTCAAGTTTCGTCAAAAGGAACACACTCGTTTTTTATATTTATTTGTTAACCAAAGTGTTTTGTGGTTTTTTTGATCATGATTATATCTCAAGTGTTGACAGTAGTTATCAATCAAATCGAATTGACAGAACAAAATATTTGACATATCAAATGAATGAATTACAACAAAATTTGTTGTGTACGTAGGTAAAAATGTGTGTTTGTATTTGTGTATGCATAAGAGTATTGAACGTAATAGCAATTCAAATAGAAAACCCAGAAAATCAAACAAAATATTGACATGAATTCAAAATAAGAAATTATTTGCGTATCTCATCAATTGGAGACGATGAAAGAACATTATTTACTGACAACTACAGACAACACTAAAAGAAATAGCATGGAAAATTTAGTGTCTTTTCTACACACAAAAAAAAAAAAAACTTGTCAATATGCTAGAAAAAGTCCCATTTAAGAATATTTAACAGTTTTCCTTGTTTTTTAACAAAAAATTTTCTAGCGAAATTTCCATATTTTTTTATTTTCCATTTTTGTTTTGTAATTTTACAAATTTCTAAGGAGTTTTTACAAAAAAATCTTGTAAGTTCACGGGATTTCCTTGTAAGTTTTATTGCGCTAAAAAAGTTGTAAATTTACAATTTTATAGGTAAAAATCTTGTAAAATTACGAAAAATCTCATAATTCGTAATTTGACTAGGAATTCTCATAAAATAGGAGGTAGCAAAAAATCTAGTAAAAACGCGAAACCTCCTTGTAAGTTTAATCGCGTCAAAAAATTGTAAATTTACATAATTATTGGTAAAAAGCTTGTAAGATTACAAGGAATTTTTATCAAATATGTAGGAGGTAGCAAAAAAAAATTACAAACTTTTTTTGTCGTTTTACAAGTTTTTTTTTGTTTCATCTGCTGAATATCAGATTCGGCCTCTGATATGGTTTACAATTTTTGATGTTCTATATCTGTAAAATTCTGATTATAAATTATATAATTTATAATCATAAAATAAAAATTATTTTATTTGACCTTTAAAATATTACATTTTGAGTAGGGTTATATTAGCTCGAGGTCATTTTTCTCTATTAATCAAAACTATGACATTCTCATAGAATGAAAAAAACGAAATTTATTTTTCGGTGCAAGTATTTTAAAATTTTCATTGCTTTTCCTTTATTTTTTTCTATCACCCTTTAAACAAAAAAACTGTACACTTTTTTGTCAAAACATTCAAATTTTTGTTAAGTAAATATAACCCAAAATATTTTTTTAGTGTAGGTAGACAATACAAATAAATATTGACAGGAAAGGAGACGAAACAATCAAACAGACAGACACATGTCAAACAGTAGCTTTAAATGAAAATCAATTTTTTTGTTGTACAATATTGACAATATTTTTGGGAGGGGGAAGCATTACACATAAAACTACTATTCAATAAAGATATTTGAATGTCATTTACGATAAGAGATTGATAAGAAATGATTTACGTGTTTGTTGAGTTATGGAATACAGACATTAGGTGTGTTCCAGAACTTTCCGGGTAAAGTTCGGTAAAATGAGAGAAAATCAAAAAACCTCTCACGATACCACAAAAGTACGGGAACGCTAAAAACCACATTTCAAGCCCAAAATAATAGAAAATGTAAACAAACCAATAACGCTAAAATATTTTCGTAAGAAAAATTACTTTAAACAAGAAAACAAATTGTAAAACAAATTATCTTTTTTTGTATTGAAATAACACATTTCCTTGGTTTAGTTGTTTATTTTATTTAAATTTCCAATTTAGCTTCACAAAAAAAATCAGCTGTTTTTTTAACATCTGACTGTTACCAATTTACCCGAAAAAAAAGTGCGGGTAAGTTCGGTAAAATGAGAAAGTAATTTATTCTCTCAAAAACTCTCTCATTTACCCAATTTTTGCGTACGGGAACGCTTTTCGGGCTGGTTTGGGTACCCGCGGGCACCCGCGGTAACGTTCTGGAACACACCTATTATTAGAGAAGGTAAACATTTTAACCATTTAACAACAAACAATGTGTATTTAAATGAATTGTAAATATATTTTGGGAATTTTTATTTTTATATACGATTTTTTATTTTTTTTTTTTTATTTAACATGATCGACAATTTGTTAAATTTGGCACACCTTTCTCGAAAAAATCTAAGAAATTTGTTTCGACGATATATTTGGCATGACTATCAAAGAGGAAATAACCCGATGTGTTCTATTAATTGATGAAATTGTTGAAAGATTTGTTAAATGTCATTGATCTTAATTTTTCACAAAATTTTAACAATTTGTTTTATTTTTTTTTTTATTTGCATATTTTCATTTTCATTACAAAATTTGTTACCTTTGCTTACGTAAATAAATTGGCAATGAAATAATTTTTTAGTGAATCAATACAAAATTTTTATTTAGGTGTTTTAAATTGAGGATAGAACTGGGTTAATATGATTGGAACTTTTGGTTGTGTAACTTCTGGCAAAAAAGCGATGATATTCTGATAGAATAATTTAAAATAATATTATTTTTCTGTTTTAAATTTTATTAATGCTGGTAATTTTTTGCAAGACTTAATCGACACGTGTTTCGGAATTTGTCGAATTCAATTGTCAACATTATTTAGCAAACATATAATTAGTAAAGGAAATAATAACCTTGAGCTAGAATAAACTTGCTCAAAATATAATATTTTAAAGGTCAACTAAAACAATTTTTTTTTATTTTTTTTTTTTTAATTAATCGGAATTTGAACAAAATGGTGCTAACCATTTTGTTCAAATTCCGATGAACACCCCTCATGGTGAACACCCCTTATATGGTATCATCAACGTAAATAGAGATATTTGCAACAATAAAAATGCATAAAGGATTATCGAGGGTAATCAGTATGTATATCTGTTTTTAATATATGTTTGTTGGTTATTTGACGATCGTTTCCTTACTACAATGGTATTATATTATTTTAGTCTTCTTATTGCCAATGGGAGTAGAGTCGAATATGTATTAATATTTTAGTTTGAACATAAGCAATTTTGTCATCTAAATTCCCTTTGCTACTTATAAGGGGTGGTCCAATAACAAGTATCTTTTTAAAAATGCAATAAAATGATCAATACTCAACTTTTTTTGGAATGTTATGGCTTTATTTGAAAGAGCAAACATTCCCATTTTTTATGGCAAACGACTTCATTGATGCGTCCTCGGCTTGCTCCGCTGTATCGCGTTGTAGCGCAGTACTGCGCTACCAAACTGCTCGTTTTTCGAAAAAAAGTTTTTAACCGAAATAATGCACTTAAATGAGGTTATGTTAACAAACAAATTGCTACGTCTTGGGATCGTAAAACTCGCACGGTATTGTAAGGAATCCAATTCATCTATGGGAAGCAACAGATTTGAGTATCAGCATCATTATACAATATTTTCAAAAATACAGCTGAAAACCCCATTTTCGTCAAAGATAAGCTCTACAGAGCCATGATTACCGACTTTTTGTTGGCCGTAATAGAATATATCAACTTGGATGACATTTCTTTTCAGAAGGATGTCGCAATATGCCCCTCAGGCCATCAAACAATCGATATCTTGCGCACTTACAAGGGAAGTATCTCAACCCTTATGAACCGATTTGCCTGAAATTTAAAATATATATAAATGAGACGATTTTAAGGTTGTTGTGTCTCGGCTTTTCGGCCAAATCAGTGTTTCAAAATTTTGTTGTCCCCTTATGAAACCATATTGACCTTCGGGAAAATTTCGATATCTCACGAACTAACAGGAATATTCTCTAGAGCAAAAATACGTGTCGACTTAAACTTAATAGAGATTATTTCGTATTCATGTGAACATCGTAGCTTTATGTCTTCATATAAATACCCCCAAAAATTTTCAAATTTTCATGAAAAAAGTATTTAACGAAGAAAAACTTTTACAAGGTTTTGCCACCGTTGGATAGGCATTAAAAAAACCTTTCTTCTCATATGTAAACATCATATAGTTTCTTAGAAAAAAATGGCTGAAAAGTCCAAAAAACGATATTTTCGCCATTTTTTGACCCATGTTTTGAACCCCTAAATCCCCGATATGGCCGATAAGCCGAGACACCCCAAAATTAGAATTGTCTCTTTTATATATATTTTACGTTTCATGCAAATCGGTTCATAAGGGTTGTGATACTTCCCTTGTTAGTTCGGAAATCGTGTTTTTAGCCATATTCGCTGTGACAATTGATCACTTCAGAGCTGCCGATTAAAACTTTTAGACATTTTTTTGAGGGGTCTCGTTAAAGATCCATGCAACATGGGAAATCCAGAAATGTTCTAGGGCCTGTCGACGAATATCGTTCAAGCCATTTGTGAGATAGAACCAGAAACATTAGAAAAATGGGTACCGAGGATGAGCTACTGCGCAGCTGACCTAGGCAGCTGCATGAATGAAGTTGTTTGCCATAAATAATGGGAATATTTGCTCTTTCAAATAAAGCCATAAGGTTCCAAAACTATTGAGTATTGTTCATTTCATTGCATGTTTTAAAAAGATACTTGTTATTGGACCACCCTGTAGTATATGGTATTATGAAAATAATAAAATAAAAAAGGTTTTTTTCCGATTTTGAACGTCTGGGCAAGTTTAGGTCAATCGGATTAAAATAACCCGTGGCGACTGCGACCAAAGTTTTGGAATTTTTAAAATTTTAAGCAAATATCTTTTGCGACACATCATACTTTTTAATTTTAATTCGCTGTACACAAATATCATAAATTTTCTAAAATCGGTCAAGCGGTTTTTGAGTTATCGCCATTTGAAATTTCTCAAAAAATTTACACAAATGCCGGTTTTTACGTTCAAGAAATTTTTTAAAAAAATCTTAAAATTTTTTTTTCGTTGATAAAAAATTATAAGTCTGGAAACAAAAAAAAAATCATTTAAACTTAATTTGACCCAAATCAGACCATTTTAAACAATGGCGATCTTCGATCAATGTTTAGAGTTTTTGGTGAAAATTTTGTAAAATAATGCAAAACTGTGATCGAAGGGCTCCACCGGTTAAAATGATCGGATTTAGCTCAAATCAGGTTTAAATGAAATATTGTCTCAAGCTCTACGAAAGGGCAAAGGGAAAGAAATTTTGAGAATTTTTTTAAAAAATTTCTTTAACGTAGAAAAAACCGCCAATTTTGAAAAGTTCAAATTGCGATACCTCGACAACCGTTCGATCGGCTTTAAAAATGTTGGTATATTCGTGTTCAGCGTATCAAAATTAATAAGTTTGATGGGTCCCAAGGTATAGTTTTTTTATTTTCGTTTTTTTGAAAATTTTCGAAAATCCAAAACTTTGACCGCCAGGCTCCACGGGTTAATTTAATCCAATTGACATTAATGGTATTTTCTTTTCTGAAAAAAAATTTTTGCCTTTTTAGGGTATACATTTTTAAAATGTTTAACTCACACCTTTAAAAATTTGCATTTTGTTTGACTGGAATAGAACACAACATACAGCAAAACTCTGCCCTGAATTTTTTTAACAGCTGTTTTGAGAAAACAACACAGAAAAAGTCAGCTGTTGTATAAGGCAATTTCAACCCCGCGATTTTTTACGGGGTAAAAAGTGCAACAATTTTGCTCTTTATAGGGCAGACATTTTTAGAAAAAAAACATGATATTCTTTATAAGGGTTGACATTTTTTTAGAAAAGAACTCGAAAACATAATTTTCGGGGCGAAATGCAAAAAAAGGCACATTTTTTGCCAGAAAAGAAAACACCATAAATTTGTACCACACATTTTTTTGGTCGACTAGAATAAAAATTTGCCCGGACACTTGGGAAAATCAGAAGTTGGATAAAACATTCCACTTTAATGTCGTCACAAGATATAATTTTTTACTTTTTTTTTTTAATTTAAAAAATTGAAAACCGTTGCTTAAAATTTTAGGCCCAGGGGAATAAAAATTCACCCGGACGTTCAAAATCGTCAGAAAAACTTTATTGGAATACACAAAAATGCCACTCTACTCTTTGTAATATTAAGGGCGGATTACTCAATGAAAAGTTAGGTGCTAACTGCCGATTTAACGGAGCCTTATGTCAAAATTTTTATGAAAAAGTTAAATTTAACGGATAGCTATTTTATAACGGAGCATTGAGTAATCCAGATAAATAAACGTTAAAATTGACTCTTAGGTATGTTCAGTTGTTTTTAAAAAAAATATTTAAAATATGTACATAAATAAAAGTCATCAGTTTACAATTTTTATTCAAAATAAATTCTTATTGGACACTTTCCAATTTCTAAATACTTCAGAATATTGATCTCAACCACTTTTCATTTTTAATTTATTTGTATACAATTGATGATATGTCTTTTTCAATTTCGTTTTATGTTTAGAATTTACTATACATCATTTCAAATATTTAAAATTCTTTATTTTTTTTTTCTTCTCTCATTAAATTGACATTTTTCATTATTCACTCAAATACATTTGTACAAACCGACAGAAATAAACAATTTTCGAAAATTATTTAAAAAATGTTGTACACAAAAATGTTGAAAGGTTGTCTTAATTGTAGGGGATTTCAAAATTGATGAGCTTCTTTTAACATAGCCAGCCCAATATGTTGTATATCATTTCTTATTTGATGGGTAGTGTTGATTTTTTTTGGTATGATATTCTTAAAGATGTTAAATAGAATGAAAGCAGAAGGCTTTAAAATGCATATAATTGAAAGAAAATCAATTAAAACATGCGCCAAGGAACATGATGATTACTGTTTTTGTTTGCTAAACTACAGTAATAGAACGTGAATGGATTACCGGAATATAAATATATAAGGTATGAGATTTTCAAGCACAAAATATGCAATAATGTGCATTTTCATCAAAATATGCAAAAACAAATCGATGCCATTTTAACGCAAATTTCTAGATTCGGAAATATAATTGGTCGATATCGTTCTTAATAATATCGTCCATAATAAAAGGTATCGTAACATTAATGTTTTAGAGCAGGAAAGTTTAAGACAGTTATGTATTTATAATAATAACCCTTAACCGTTTAATGCTATGGATCATCCATGTAGGAGCCCATTTCTGTCAAACCTAACACATTTTCAACTGCTTCAAAAGTGCTTGTTTTTGGCTGATGTCTGCTGTTTTAAAGACATTTAGCTTTTTTGTATCCTATCATCCCAATTGTAAATCTTCACTTGAGATATTTTTCTTCACCATCGTTGTTGTTTTTTTCTTTTTGCTGTTTCAAAAAACGACAAGTGACTGACAGTGTTGAGTGTTAAAAATGCTTTTGTGCTTATGTGCCAATGTTTTCTTTAACAAATAAATATTTCGTTTTTTATTTATTTGTTGTATAGTATTTTGCTTAAAAAAACAGAAAAAACAACATCAGTCATGAACTTTTTACACTATTTTGCTATTTTTTATTTTTTTGCTGTATGTTCTCGTAGCATTTTTCTTTCCTGAAATTGTTTGCATGACTACATGTCAATGCTGACACTGAAATAGAAGATGAAAAACAAACGAGCCACATTCTTTTTGACTGACTGACATTTTGAGTGCACAATATGTGTAAGTTTTTTTTTTCTTTTTTGGTATGTATGTGTTAGTAGTGCATTTTAATTTTATGTATCATTTACGGATTCACTACTTAACATATTTTGGAAATCTAGCACCATCTATAGTCGACGTATGGACAAAACTTTGATACACGCTGATTTGATATCAGAGTAAGAGAATACAACAACCTCGGTGGTCTAGGGAACTATCGCAGCCAAGGAGTAAGGTCCAAGACCTCTTCAATGAAGCAAGAAAAGACAACAATGACGCAAATTGGTGCTTATATAGGAATGAACTGAAAGTATTTTAGCAACTACCCTGCAAAATTTTCTGTTCCAAATAATCGGTTCCAGAACGCATCAAACTATCGTGCAACCGGTTCTATTTAACATTCCAGAATCAATACATTTTGTTTAAAGTTGTCCCGAAAGCAATCGTTTTTTAAAGCAGGTATTTCTTTTTGGAAAGTACTTTTACATAGAAAATTTTGTTGTGATTACCATAGAATACATACACAGAAAAAAACGAATTGTTATATTGACCCCCATATTTGTGAATACAATTAAATTTTTCACTGAAAGTGCTCCTATACGGAAATTTGTAATATCAACTAACGTTTGTAAATATTAATTGTTGAAAAAACAATTGTTTCCGTAGAAATAGAAAAGAAATAAAAAAACAAATGTTTTGGTTTTAAAAATAAGGAAAAATCCTAAGATTTTTATTAAATAAAATATTACCTTAAGGAAGGATAAAAATTGCTTGTTAAGCTGTCGATGATAATACAACGAGTAATCTTAATTAGTTAGAAAACTAAAAAGGACCGGGCGACAATGTTTATAATACCGTTATCGGTTTACTAGTTAGAATCTATGTAAATACTCCATACAATGTTGTATTCAAAGGGGAGCAAAATAGATTCTAACTAGTATTAACCCAAAGAGGGCCGTTGGTACCAAAGTGGTATCAAATATGAAAAATATGACTTTGTACCTAAACATTGCCGGCCACCTTGCAACACAAAGGGGTGTTGCAACAAAAGTTAAATTCAAATACAGTATAAATAGTTTTTATTTTTTTTTTTTTTTTTTTTTTTTTTTTTTCAAAAAACACTTATAACTAATTGGGCCAAAAGGGGACCCCGTCGATATGCAATAAGTTGGATGTTATAAGATTTTGCTGTTTGGGCCAAAAAAGGGACCCCGTAGATATGCATGTAATGAATTGAGTCAGAAAAAGGACTCCGTTGATATGCAAAGTTTAACTTGGGCCAAAAGGAGACCCCGTAGATATAGTTAACACATCAATATGGAGATGGGCCAGTAATGACCCACCCAAAGATGGTGTATTGCGCCATAGGAAACCCCGGGCTCGAATAAATCCGATTCCTCATCATTTGAGGACTTGTCTCAGGACCCAAAACCAATGCAACTCGCCCTGAATGGTTAAAAGTGGGATCCGCCAACTGGAATCCCTCAAATTGTTCCCTGATCACGTCCGGGACTGACTCCGAAGGAGTCTTTACCCCCCTCATTTCCCTTACCCTTGCGGTTATAGTGATCTGCTGGGCTTGATCATACAACGACCCGATCTTAAGCCGGCAAAACTTTTTGTCGTCAATTTTGGACACGGACAGACGTAATTGATGAGCCAAGGACTCACACATATAGCTGCCGCTACAACACGGGTCAAAAACCGCACGAACCGGAATGGTTTTGCCAGGCACTAACAGTCGTACCTGGAGAGTGGGACTAAAATTCACCACATGCCGTATAGGCAAGGACATAGCTGGTGAAGCTGAGGACTGGGGACGATGCTCACGTTTCTTTAACGTTTTCCGATTAGAAGCAGACGGACGGGAATGGGACGAGTGCAGTAGGGAGTTATGATCCCCTTGACAAAAACTGCACTTAGCTGTGCTTGGACATTGCTTTGCCATATGGTTATGAGCCAGACACCTCGAACAATAGTGGTGCAAAACCACCATACGAAGGCGTCTATCCGAACTCATACCCTTAAAAACGTTACAATAACGTAGAGGATGACGACGATTGCAGACCCTACAAAGCCGATCGTTAACCGGCGTAGGAGTCCGCGACACATTCGAGCCCGTAGTTTCCCCACGACCCGATAAAGATTCGGGCGTGGGCGTTTTCGAAGATACGGCGTTCGTCGAAGGTTCAGCTGGTAAAAGTTCAGCTGGTAAAGGTACAGCTGGTGCAACTGGTGCTATCTCACTGACCGTAGGAGCAACCGAAGCAGATGTTGACGCTGGCACAGATGTAGTGGCCGAAAGAAGGGACGGAGCAGTGTCGATGGAAGGTGCCGAGGCAGACCCATCATTTGCAACATCCATTGCCTCCTCGTAGTCAAGGAGCTCTTCTTCAAATAAATTGCGTACGGCGTCCATATTGCTAGGAGATAACAAATATTAAAGTAAGTGCAAAAAAAAAAAAATATAAAATTAATTGGTCAGAATGACCAGTTTGGTAATAGGTCGTTTTACAACCCCGTTAGCCGTGCGCACATCCGCGACCCTAACATGTCCATCACTGCCGACATAAACTTTAACAACTATGCCCAACCGCCATGCAGTCGGTGGTAGTTGTTCATGCCTAACCACGACTAAATCATCTACCTGTATATCGCGTTCCGGAAACTTCCACTTGTATCGTTTATGCAAACTACCCAAATACTCTTCTTTCCACCGGCGGCAGAAATGCTGAGTTAGGGCTTTCATCTTCCGAAACCGATTAATTATACTGATTGGTGAATCAGTAATCGCGGGCTCTGAAGGAGCAAGTATTGGCGAACCTATCAAAAAATGACCAGGTGTCAGCGCGACAGGTTCCGTGGGATTTTCTGTCATCGGACAAAGAGGACGCGAATTCAAACAAGCCTCTATTCTGGAGAGAACTGTAGAAAGTTCTTCAAACGTAAATTTCAAACCCTGGGCTTCCTTCCGAAAGTGAAGCTTAAAACTCTTCACCCCGGCTTCCCAAAGACCACCCATATGTGGAGCGCCCGCTGGGATAAATTGCCATGAAAGACTTTGAAACCCATAATTCGAAATTATTACAGACTGACATTCCGAAAGAAAACTCTTAAAATCTCGTTCTAATTCACGAGACGCGCCTACGAAGTTTGTGCCGTTATCAGAGAATATTGTGCTAGGGCAACCACGTCGTGAAACAAATCGTTGAAAAGCGGCTAAAAAGGTAGCCGTGGACAAATCCGAAGTTGCCTCTAAATGAACTGCTTTGGTAGCAAAGCATACAAAAACACAAACATACCCCTTAGTAATCCGACACGCCCTACCAGTAAAGCTTTTAACATCAAAGGGACCTGTAAAATCCACACCAGTGGTTGTAAAAGGCCTGTCAAGAGTTGTTCTCTCAGAAGGAAGAGCTGCCATAATTTGGTTACAAGATCGCTTTCGATCCAGAATGCAACGCTTGCATCGGCTAATAACACCTCGAATTTTAGATTTTAAACGAGGGACCCAATATTCTATGCGAAGTATCCGCAACATCAATTGATTTCCACCATGAATAGAAATCAAATGTACAAACTCGGTCAAAAGTAATGTAAATCGACTTGAGTATGGCAGAATAATGGGATGGCTTTCCGAGTAAGTCAGAGAAGGTGACTTTACCAAACGACCATTGAGTCTCATAACACCACTTTTATCAAGAAATGGATTCAAAGATACAAGAGAACTCTTTGAACTTAAAGGTTTCGTTTCCGAAAGACACTTATATTCATCGTAAAAATGGTATTTCTGAGCCACAATGGTCAAATGAGTTTTCGCTCTGGTGATCTCCCAATTAGAGAGAGTCTTAGTACGACACAATTGTCTACCAGACTTATGAGTTTTATGAGAATTATAAAAAAATCTCAAAATATACGAAATGACACGAAGAGCCCTATCAAAACGCGAAAATCTGTCAAGAATATCAAAATAAGTATCTTTCCCTTTATTGTCCGTAAAGAACGAAGCATGCGTCTTAACGACACGAACTTCAGAATCAGTTTCCAGACTAGAAAGATCAGTAATATTCCAATGCGTTTTGTCCTGAAGCAGCCAGTGTGGGCCATGCCACCAAAGCGGATGATTGTCCAACTCTGAAGGTGACATACCGCGACTACCCAAATCGGCTGGATTATCTTCAGACCGAACGTGGTACCAATTATGGTTGCCAACATTTTGTTGAACTTGACAAACCCTATTTCTAACAAAAGTGGTCCATGTGCAAGGGTCCTTTTTTAACCAGGACAGGACGATTGTAGAATCAGTCCAACAATAAACTCGTTCGAGCTTAATATCAATTTCACTCAAAACCGTCTGTAAAAGTTCAGAGGCCAATACCGCACCACAAAGTTCAAGACGCGGTAGTGAAATTGACTTAATAGGAGCCACTTTCGTTTTTGACGAAAGTAAATGGGTTCGAATATCCCCGCATGGAGTAACTATACGAATATAAATCACCCCCGCGTATGCCTTTTCCGAGGCATCAGAAAAAACGTGTAACTCTACCGAGCAATCAGGTGTATAGTTCACCCATCTAGAAATCTGAATGGAATTAACTTCATGATATGAAGCTACAAATTTATTCCACTCATTTTCCGTAGAAATTGGAAGCAAATCGTCCCAATCGATATGATCTAGCCAAATTTTTTGCATGATCATTTTAGCGACAATAATCACTGGACCCAGCCAACCAACAGGGTCAAATAGTCTAGCGATAGTAGACAAAACTTCCCTCTTTGTGTACCCGGTTTTATGTGGAATGGGATTCACTTTAAAATAAAATGAGTCCAATTGAGCATTCCACTGGATACCCAACATCTTCGAACTACTTGACTCTACAAAAGTAAGTAGCTTAGCGTCCACTAAATGTTCCGGGGGAATTCCGTTCAAAATTTCCCGTTCGTTCGATGTCCATTTTCTAAGTTCAAAACAAGCTGAAGATAATGCAGCTGTTAGTTGATCGCGAGCGATCAAAGCAGAAGACACATCGTGAGTTCCCGTTAAAACGTCGTCAACGTACATACACTTCCTAAGAATGTGTGATGCTAACGGGTACTCAGCTTCGCAATCTTCTGCCAATTGTAACAATGTCCGAATGGCAAGATATGGGGCACAATTAACGCCAAAAGTCACTGTCAGTAACTCAAAGTCCGTTACGTTCTCCGTCGGAGAATTCCTAAACAAAACTCGCTGATATGGAGTATGAGCAGGATCGACCCGTATTTGCCTGTACATCTGAGTAATGTCACAATTGAAAACGAACCTAAAAAGACGCCATCGAAGAATTAACAAAACCAAATCCGCTTGTAAAGTCGGACCAACATAAAGACAGTCATTTAGACTGTTTCCGTTAGAAGTTTTGTTAGACGCGTTGAAAACCACACGCAATTTGGTAGTTTTCCTTTCCGGTTTAATAACTGGATGATGTGGAAGGTAACAAGAAGAGGAAGACAAAACATTCTCTGAAACTAATTTCATATGACCTAAGTCTAAATACTCCCTAACGACGTCGTCGTACAATTCCTTAACTTCGGGTTTGCGCCGAAGAGAGGATTCAGTCCTAAGATATTGTCCCATAACACTCGATCTAGAAGTTCCCAAAGATAATATCTTCGGAAATTCCGGTTTAAAAGGAAGAGTCACTATATAGCGACCATCCGGACCGCGACGTGTAGTCGATTTATAATTATCCTCACAGAATCTGTCATAGGGAGACAAAATGTTTTTCCGAGGAGGTTCCTCGATTTCCCAAAATCTAAGAAGATTTTTGTTAAGACTATCGTCTTCAGAAAAGTCTACCTTAGTCGAATAGACTTGAATTTGTGGTTGAACAACTGGACCAGTAATTATCCATCCGAAAATAGTATTTTGAGCCAATAATGAGCCCAAAATATTTTGGCGGATTTCACCCAAAAGTATTCTGGGATATAAGTCCGCGCCAAGCAAAAGATCAACAGGACCACTATCATAAAAGTTGATATCTGCCAAACGTAAATCTGGCAAACTCCTCATTATATGAGCTGGTACCGTGAACGATGGCAAGTTACCTGAGATATTCGGTAACACCAAAGCCATAGTTTCCAAAACAATTGATGGATATAACGACGAACCAATTGTCAGAGAACAAAGTTTTCTCGTTGTAGCTGAGACTGACTGATTCACTCCTGATATCTGTGCATTCGTCGAATGCGTCGGAAGATCTAAACGATTCCGCAAACGCTCAGAAATAAAGGAAGCCTCAGAAGCCGGGTCAATAAGAGCCCGGGCAGGGTATGTAGTACCCAGGTGAGAAATACTCACCATTGCCGTTCCCAAGAGCACAGTCCGCTTCTCTGAGGTATGAAATACCTGACGGTAAGAAGGGGCTGTAGGATTCAATCCACTGGAAGTAGATTGAACGTTAGGATCGGATACCGAAGTAGAAACTTGCGGGGTCGCAACCGATATTGCCGTAGAACTCGCATTATTATCTCCAACCGAAGCTGGTGATTCTCGATGAAGCATCGAATGGTGGCGTTGCTTACACCTGAAACAAGTATAAGTACTAGAACAATTTCTAGTTTCATGTGCCTTTGACAGGCAATTCACACAAAATTTAAATTTTTTCACCGTTGCAAATCGCTCTGCAACGGATAATTTTTTAAAACGCGTACAAGAACGCAAAAAATGAAATTGGTTCTTACAAAGAACACAAGCAGGCTCTTTTGACGATGACGTTTTAGTCACGTGAGATTTCACTTTCACTTCAGGGGATGATTTCTTCGAAAGGTGAGAACCTTTCAAATCACGCGCACACTCTAAAGTGTCAATTCTCTCCGTCAGAAAGCTATCCAAATCACTCCATTTCGACATTATCTTTTTGTCTTTCACCGTTGATTCCCACTTATCAACGGTAATAGAAGGTAAACGTTGCAGACAAATATAAACGATAATGTGAGATACAAGAGGATCAGTCGTAGCAATATCCAAAACAGATAAGCCCGAAAAGAAAGCATCAATACCGCGTTGTAAAGATTTCAGGCCATCGATAGTCTCTTTATCGTGGACCGAAAGGTTAAAAAGTGCCTTTAGGTGATGATTCACCGTCAAACGCAGATTCTCATATTTGTCGTTCAGACTTTTCCAAGCTATGTCAAATCCACTATTGGTAAGAGGAGCTTTCGAAACAATCTCCTTAGCTTCTCCACTGGTCTTCTCGATCAAATGGCATAACCGTTCAATTTGGCTAAGACGCGAATTCCTTATAACCACAGCTGTGAATAGATCCCTAAAAGTAGGCCATGAAATAACACTACTATCAAAAACCGGGATATTACACGGTGGAAGAGCTAACCGGTGATAATCCGGATCAGCGTTATTAGAAACCGAGGGAGATTTTTCAATCCCCTTAGAACTTGCCTTCTCCAAATTGCGCAATTTTTCATTAATTGTCGCCAAACAGTTAACATAAACGTTAAAAGTGGACTCGTACTTGGAATTCACTGACACGTATTCAGTATCACCTGTTTTCACGTCGGCCTTCAATTTAGAAGGTTTCGGCGCTTCCGCAGTAGCCAAATAATCTAAGACATCCCGGTAGGAAGACTTAACTTGATCCCACATTGAACCTAGTTCCTTTCCCCGAATTTCGAGACTAAAAACCGAGTGACCGTCTTCGCCGATTTTTTTAAACTTTTCATCGAATCTAACAATTGCATCCGAGTCTCTAATAAAAATATCTAGAGCTGACATATTGTTAGTATTGAGTTCCAAAAATAACGAATTACCAAAAACTCAAACAAAAAATACCAAAATCGCAAAAATTCTGATAAAAACTATTGAAATTTTCAAAAAAATTCAAGAATATATCGATATATTCTGTTAAAAAGCCGAAAAAAATTCAGAAAATTCAAGATACGACTAGATTTTTCCGAATAAAAACGAAGATTTCCGAAGAAACACGAAGAAATACGACTCCGTTAAAAAATTTCCAAAAATTTCAACACAAACTGTAATAACTTTCGAAAAAGTCAAAAAAAAATTTTAAAAATCGCAAAAAATCACTAAGTTTTTCAAAAAAACCCGAAGTTTACCGAAGAGAACCGAACAAGTAACAAGATAGTTCGTGGTTAGGTCCGAAGTTTCAAAAAAAAAAATCAAAAATTTCGATTTCCAAAAATTAAAATTCAAAATTTAAATTTTATGCAAAAAAACACGAAATTACACGAAGTTATACGAAGAAATCCGAAGATACTTCGTGTCTAAGTATAAATCACAAGAAAACACGAAAATATTTTCAAAAAAAATAAAATTTTTATTAAAGTTTGCACACGATGTGAGTAACTGATATGATGGACTGTATGGGTGTAGGGTGCCTTGCTGTAAATTTATAAAACAACAACAACACTATGTGCTTGTGGAAAAAAAATGTTTTAACACAGTAAATATATTTGTGACGTATTTATTTAAAAAAAAAAAATCGAATGTAACACGGACAAAGCACAAAAGAAATAGAAAAAACACCGGTCTTGTATATTTATTATATTTTGTAATGCAAAAAAATTTATGTATGTTTGTATGTATATTTATTCACAAAAATTTATGTTATAAAAAAAATAAACTTTTTTAACACTACCGACGACCTTTTGGTATTAAATAAAAGGGAAATAAATTGTTAATCACTTCACTTAATTTTTCTGTTAATATTTAAAGGGAATTCTTTTGTACTTTTTATTAAAATTTAAAGTTAAATTAAATAAAATTTTTATAGAAAAAAATTAATGTCCGTCCACGTAAACAAACACTTCGTTGGATCAAAAAGTATCAACGAATTTTTAAATAAAGAAAACGTCACAAAACGCACGGTTGAATAAATAAAATCGCGACAAGGTTGTAAAACGATCTTTTGTAATAGAAAAAAAGTATTAAAATTTTTTAATGTAATGCCGTCGGCAAAACGACAAATAATTTTTTATAAAATATTTTTATTTTTTCTATTACTTGAATTAGTTTTCCGAATTTTTGTACCGCACTTTCACTTTAAATATAAAAAACAAAGTACGCACCTTACTTCCGAAGAAAAAATATTTATTTCCAAAAAATAAAAAAGGTTGTTGCTGCAGCTGCACCAAGATGGCTGTGTATATGAAGAAAAATAAATTAAATTAATTTCCTTCTTCCAAATTTCCCAAAATTCTCGTCGAGATCCGGGACGAATGGACCAAATGTTTCCGTAGAAATAGAAAAGAAATAAAAAAACAAATGTTTTGGTTTTAAAAATAAGGAAAAATCCTAAGATTTTTATTAAATAAAATATTACCTTAAGGAAGGATAAAAATTGCTTGTTAAGCTGTCGATGATAATACAACGAGTAATCTTAATTAGTTAGAAAACTAAAAAGGACCGGGCGACAATGTTTATAATACCGTTATCGGTTTACTAGTTAGAATCTATGTAAATACTCCATACAATGTTGTATTCAAAGGGGAGCAAAATAGATTCTAACTAGTATTAACCCAAAGAGGGCCGTTGGTACCAAAGTGGTATCAAATATGAAAAATATGACTTTGTACCTAAACAACAATTGATAAATGAGTTTGTAATAGTTCTCCTAAATTATTATTTGTATTGACAAACGTACAAAATCTTATTTTTTTTTTTCAACAAAGAAATTCAACAAACACAAAACGTAATTTGTTGATCTAACAAAAGAAAGAAAAATAAATTTTGTTTTCAACAAAGAAATTCAACAAAACAAAACGTAATTTGTTGATCTAACAAAAGAAAAAAAAATAAATTTTGTTTTCAACAAAGAAATTCAACAAACACAAACATCATTTGTTAATATGGCAAAGGAACTCAACAAACAAATTTGTGATATCAACCAACAGTATTACTTGTATTGACAAATTAAAACTTAGGACAAAAAATTAAAAATAAATTGATTAAAAATCGAGATAAATGTAAAAGAATATTAATATTGAAATTAAACAAAAGTATTTTGTACATCAATATTCTTTTTTATAACACTTAAGAATGTATTTTACTTTTATCGTTTTACCGTTTTTGTCTCATGTTGAAAATTCTTTTTTTTTTGTTTGTTCTTTATTTCTTTCTTTTTTATATACCGTGAACCTATATTCAAAATATGCCAACTCAAATTTGACCGATATGAGTTTCTGATGGCAAATAGCTCCCCTATGCAATACCCATCTGTGATAAAAATTTCAGAACAAAAAAATTATTTGTTGTCGTTTTACATCCATATTTGTTATTCTGCTATTTCAAAGTACATATTTTTTTGGTGAAAATAAATGCCAACTCCCATTGTAAATTTCCCAAAAATTTTCAAAAAATTTTTTAAAAAAAATTTCACCATTTTTCTTATTGCCATTGCCATGTTGAACACGAATCTGGTAAAGATTTTGATATCGAATGGCTAGTTTTCAAGATATTACCATTTTGAAATTATCGGTATATAGTGTTTGCAAAAAAAAAATGTCAGATTTAAACATTATGAGTGGGGCAAATTAAGTCAATGATGTAGGCTTTCACAGTAGCTAGTTTGGAGTGACCCTAATACAATACAGCGTGAGTTACAGAGTCCCAAAGTTGACCACCCTGAGATTAAAAGGCTTTCGGAGCTAGTAACTTTTGAAAATATGCAGATTTTTATTTATTTTTTTTTCAGTTTTTGCAATTATCGTACTAAGGATAACAAAAACCAAACAAAAAAATTATAAAAATTTTTCCAAAAAAATATGTTTTTTTTTCCGACAAAATATGCCAACTCTAAACAAATATTTGTTTTTTGATGTAGTAATAAATGCCATCTCTCAAAAATACGCAAACAAGTGCAAAATACAAAATTTTTGGCATAGCTAAAAATTATTTAGAATATTTAAACCATGTTATGGAAGGTACATTGTTAATTTTTACAATAATTAGCGAAATAACTAGTTTTTTAGCTCTCCTGAACAGTAAGCTTTTTCGAGTTGGCATTTATTGAATATAGTTCGACGATACACATGTTTTAGTTTCGTTTTAGACAAACCTAGCAATCGGTAAAAACTTGGAAAGCAAATTCTGTAAAAAAATTATTCCAAAAATATAAAGGCAAAAACAAAACAATAGTTAACAAAATGTTTATATAAAAAGATTAATTTGTTTTCGAAATACATTTTTTAATAATATTTTCTATGAAATAATTTCAATTGCTGCCGTACTCCTTGCTAGCTCAGATAAAACTAAATTCACAATCTTTTTTTTTTTTAATTGTCTTCTTTTTTCATTGTCTGCTTTTTTAAAAAGAAGTACAGGCACAAATAAAAAACAAACTACACGACGCACTGTGGTCAATATTTTGAGATAGCGGCCAAAACTCCTTTTGGTTTTTGTTCTCCGATTTTAAAGTTATTAGACTCATATGAAAGTAGACAGTAGTAAACCTCGGGAGCCAAAAAATTAGAACTCTATTTCAACTATTTCACTGAGAACAGGGTGGTCCAAAATGGGATTTTTTAGAATTTAGTAAATTTATGATATTTTTAGTTAATTTTTAAAGTTTAAATGATCATAACTTTTTTGTTTTTCAAGATTTTTGGACGAAATAAATTTTGTGTTGTAACTTAACTTATTTCCTATTACTGGTAAAAAAATTGAAGCTCTACTGTTTTTAGAACAATTTAAATATTTTTTTTAAGAAAGGTCAAATTTATCGGAAATTTCCTACTTCATAGAGCACAACTCCTGTGAGTCAAGCTGAGTCAAAACACAAATTTACTATTTTGTAGTTCTAACTCTCCCCTACATTCCTATATATACATATCCATGCATCGGGACTGCACTTTTTGAGCTACAGCAATTTTTCTGACCCAAGGTAAGATATTTGGTACAAATGCTCGTCATATTTTTTAAAAAGTTTTTGTATGTGAAAGTGACTATTATGCATATATTTTGATGAAATTTTGTACAAGAGTTCTTATTGACCCAAAAAATAATTCTGTTGAAATTAGGAGAAGTTGGCCCATATTTGGACCTAGTCCACATAGAAGGGTGTATCAAAATTTTGACAAAAATGACAATAGAACTCTCAAATTAAAAAAATGATTTTATTGCCATCTAATATTACATAACTTAAATACATGAAAATTGCAAATAAATTTAAAACCAATGGAAATAACTGGTAAAACAAAGTACCTGTTAACTCTCAAATTATGTGGTATCTAGCAATTCATTTGGAAAAGGTAAAAAAGATTTTATTGCCATCTAATATTACACAACTTAAATACTTAAAAATTGCAAATAAATTTAACACCAATGGAAATAGCTGGTAAAACCAAGTACCTGTTATATTATGTTTATGTACTACACTCAAAAAAAGAAGAAACTTAAACTTTGGAAAATTTTTCTTCAAAATAGTTTATAAATTTTCCCACAATTAAGTTAAAATTAACTAAAAGTTGGGAAATTTTCCTGACTTTTAGGAAAATATTTTAGTTCATGGACTGTTAAATAGGCCATAATTTTCCTTAAATAGAATTCCCTAAGAAGAAATTCTTACCGCCAAAAAAATTTTCCCTAAATAATTGAAAAAAATCTTTATTTTTAAGACATATTTCTTAAAACAAAATTTAGTTCAAAAAATTCAGTTTTAGGACGTAATTTACTACCAGTTAGTTCATCATATTTATCTTCTTTAATTTGAGGAAGTTTTTTCCACAAGTTTAGTAAATTTTTCATAACTTGAAATTGTTTTGTTGATTTATTTTTTTTTATGCTTGCTTGTAGTTCACATTTCGTTTATTATTTGTAGTACATGAATACAAAAGGTTTGATCTTGTATAACAAGTAATAAATTTAATATTTACATTTTTTTCTACACATGTATGTCTTAGAAAAAAACATAATATTTTAATCACAACAAAGACCTTGGCTATGTCGTGTTTCCCATAGTCTGGGAACAAACGTCAAGTAAAAAGTTGTTGTTGTAATTTAACTAAAAAAACTAATTAAATTTATTACTTGTCTTTAAGAAACAAACCTTTCTTTATATTTCTAATAAAATAAGTACCCAATGAGAATTATGTGTGTATTCACATGCTATTCTATAAATAAACCATTAAAAAATATAAAATTAAATAATTTTTAGGAAAAATTTCCTAATCAGAAATGTTTTTTTAGCCAAAAAATGGAAAAATTTTTCCCATTTTCTAGTTCAAATTTGTCCTTCTTTTAAAGAAAAATATGGACTAAAAAGTAGGAATACATGGCAATGGAGCTAAATCATTATCAATTTTCCTTGGATTTAGTTAGTTTTCCCATTTTTTAGTTAGTTTTGTTTCTGAGTGTAGTTTAAAGATTATAATTTGTTTCTAATTTTAGTATAAATTTTTATTAATACATTTAAATAAAATATATGTGCACTTTTAATCAATAGTAAAAGTTTACTTAAAATTTTATCGATGTTGTGTTCTGTATATAATATATCCAAATGGTATTGATATTGTTGGGAATTTCAGTGTTATTTTTCAGTTTAATCCTCAAAAGAATTAGCTTTCTTCCAAAAAAACCAACCTTTGGCCCCTGTGAATATTGAGACTAAATAAATGTCAGGGGCCAAATGTTGGCAAAATTAAGTTTAGGAATAATAAATAAGTATTGGTTGTAAAATACGATTGAAAAAAATAAGAAATTATAAAAAAATACCTATTTAAAATGTCAAAATATTCAACTTTTACATGGAAATTCAACAAAAAATTAAAATGCATTTTTAACTCCACATTACTTACGTTCCTATCAGTAGATTTTTACGTTTGAACACGCAAATTGAAGCTTAAAGTCCCTCCTATTAAACAAAACAAATTGCGTAAAAAAATACCAATCCGGTCAAAAGTTATAGAGTTTTGACCGCTATCTCGCGAAATTGACCACTGTGCGACGAGAGAGAGCATGTTGTCGTTATAGTATGTTTGTGTTTTTGTTTTATACTTTACAAAAGCTACCAAATTCTTTATAGACAGCAATTGTTAAAAAAAAATTTACGATTTTGTTAGATTGACAAAGTTCTTTATATTTATTGATTTAAATTGTTGAATATATGACTTTTATTTGAGAAAGTCGTTTATTGACAAAAATAGTTGAAAAAAATCTGTTTTATTTACAAATTATTGAACATTAATAACAAACGGGTTATTTGAAAGTTAAAAAAATATTTTTCTTTGTCTTATTGACAAAATGCCACTAATGATTTGTTGAAATTTTCCTTTCATTTTGAAATAAAATTATTTGACGTAGTTTGTTGAAAACAAAATCGAATTTTTGTATTATTGACTAACGGGATGCCGTTTTTACTAAATGTTTGGTTGATATCAGTATAAGACATTCACAATTGCTGTTTGTTGACTTGAATTTTATGATTTTATTTTCTGTGTATATTCAAGAATCTATTGAACCAGGAATTTGTTCCAAAACATTTTTCTGGGTATTTCAGAAATCGAAAAAGTGTAGTTGGTAGAAGCTCTGCAGCGACGTTGAACACACTGCCAAGACATCCAGACTCAGAAAAATTTTATATAAGAGACCCATACAATTAATTTTACTAAAGGAAATTGATGACACATGGACCGGGAATGCAATGGAATGATTGGATATTCTTCTTAGATAACATATTTCAGGGCGCAAGGAACAAATTTTATCGAAGATACAACTACATGAGCAAATGATATTTCCCGACAATTTTATATCTGATGAGCGGATTAGACGGGCAGTCGAATTGTTTTATGCAGTGCTGCAACATACTTTTGTCCTGAATTCCTTATATGAGGGAAGTCTTTATAGCGGTTAAATTAATCACGCAACTATAAAGAATTATCGACTTATTAGTCTATCATCTTTCCTATTGAAGAGAATTTTGGAGAGAGTTTTGGACCTGAACATAGAAAAAATACATATTATGTGGATACATTGTCTGATAGAATAAAAGACTGGAGAGTATTGGATGACTACAGCTTCTCATATCATCATTACATTGAGCTTTTACTCATTAAACGTGGCCAAGTTGAAGCTGTGATTTAGAGTAAATTGACTGAGTGGTTGACCAAATAACAAATGTTTGTAAGAGGTCCCTGTATTCCGCGTGCCCTTTGGTAAAGCCTAAGGGCAAAAGGAAACCCCATTGGAGGTCAAAGGAAAGCACTGATTCCCACAGAAAGCTCCTTTAGAACCTAGCACTGACTTAAATTTTGCTCTCTCTAGAGACGCGAAGATGTCTGGATGTAGTATATGCAACTACTTTATGATAGCGGTAAAGGGAAAGCACTTGTAAATATTAAGGGTCTTTTTTATACCCTCCAACCACAGTATGGGGGTTTACTCACTTAGTCATTCCGTTTGTAACGCATAGAAATATCGGTCGGGGACCCCATAAAGTATATATATTATTGATCTATGGTCGATTCTAAGACATTATGTGAATGTCCGTCTGTACGTCCGTCCGTTCGTCTGTCTGTAGGTAACACAATGCAGTCCAAAAGAAAACAGCTAGACAAATATGTCTTATGTTCATAGGCAGGTTAAGTTCGTGAATGGGCAAAATCGGGCCAGGGGAAAAAAGTTCCCCTTTGAAGAACTGAACCAACATCTGAAGAAAAAAATTTTTTTTTTTCTTTTTTATATTTGTTAAATAAATTAAACTATTGGGTATATTTATCGCGATGGGAAGGTGCTCTCGATGTCCCCTACTGACCCCCATAACCCCCCCAAAAAAAAAGTCCCTGACAATTTTTTTTACATTTTCGAGGGTATAAAAGATTCGTCACAGCTGAATCTAACACTCTCACTTGTTTAGTCTGATTTAAAGGAGCTGTTTGCAAAAGACTGGTCTGTTAGTTGATACCAGTAAAAATGAACTTGTTTTGTTTTCAAGCTAAAATAAGTCACTTGCTTTTGATTTAATTACTCTGGACGCAACAGAAACTGTTTTTCAGAGGAAGCCAAGTATCTTGGAGTATTTTTAGATAATTAGTTGAATTTCAGGCGTAATATTGGGGAACGTATGAGAAAAGCAACGATTAATTTATGTTTCTGTAAAAGGGCTATTGGAAAACGATGGGGCTTTAACCCTAGAGTAGTTCACTTGGTTTATAAGGTAGTGGCGATTCCAATTCTGCAGCTGCAATAATTGTCACAAAGGTACAGAGAATGGCGTCGATGTGTATCACTGGTGCTGTTCGTACTACATCTGCAGCTGCATTAGAGATATTGAGTACTTAGGAAGTATTCGGCAACGTAAGCAATTCAACACATTACAATGGAAGAGCATAGATTGTAGTCATGACACAATCTTGATGATCGGCTAATTTCCAGTCCATCTTAAACTTCCTTTATTAATGAAACCACAACAATTACAAACATAGTGGCCCTTTGTTCCTAAATGGAACCCTAGGAATAAATATATATATCCAACGGTGGCATAACCTATAATTCGACTTCCTTAATTTTTTTTTTTCATGAAAATGTGTAAATTTGGGGGGGGGGGGGGTAGGTGTATTTATGTGAAGATATAGACCTACTACGATATCCATATGAATACGTAATAATTTTTATTATATTTAAGTCGACCATATTTTTGCTCTAAACGATATACCAGTTAGTTCGGGAGTTATCGAAATTCTCCCGAGGGTCCACATTATTTCATAAGAGGACAACGAAATTTTTAAACTCTGATATGGCCGTAAGCTGAGACACCCCAACCTAAACTCATTCCTGCCTAATGGGTAGCCAAGAATATTTTCACTTTCGAAGTTTTCCTTTGTAAAAAACAATAGCTTAACCCAAAATAATTATACTGTACATTTTTTTTTTTTTAGGTCAACCCTCATTAAAAAAAAAATTCCACGATATAAGTATAAATATAAGTATAAAGTCTATTCGGAAGAGCTTGGGCTGACTCTGGCTTGAATATATCCAGATTATTGCAGTGTTTACCGGGCAGAGATGGTGGCAATATATAAAGTAACTGACTGAAAAAGTTGTAATGCCTTCAACAGCAGTCAACATCTATTCCGGAAGTCGAGCCGCTGTCAAGTCCTTGAAGATCTGTCCCTTAATTCCTCGCGTCTGATAGCCAAGTTTCAGGCAAATCGGATCATAAGGATTGAGATACTTCCCTTGTAAGAAGTCTTGGATGAGGGATATCCCGGGTAGTGGAGCCTCTTTCAAATTTTACACAGCTAAATAGAAGCTACATGAGCAAGTGGGCTTCGGAGTCTATTCGGAAGAGCTTGGAATGACACTGGCTCGAATATTGCCAGATCATTGCAGTGTTTACCAGGCAGAGATGGTGGCAATAAATGAAGTGGCTAACTGGTTAAGTTGTAATGCCTTCAACAACAGTCAACATCTATTCCGAAAGTCCAGCCGTTCTTAAGTCCCTGAAGATCTGTCCTTAAATTCCTCATGTCTTAAAATGTGATGGCCAAGCAGTTTGACATAGGATTCATATGGGTCCCAGGACACAGAGAAATTTCACGGAATTGCAAAGCCGAAGAGCTCACAAGACTGGAAACTACCTCACAGGTTCCAACGGAATTGGAATGTAAAATGGAATGTAAATGGTCCGTCAAATGACTTTTGTTGGAGCTGCATGGATGATGAGTTGGAGACTATAGACTACTTTGTAATTGTCTGAAACTTTCTGGCCAGAAACTTGATTTACTGAGACTTAGCAAGCAGTACGATCTTGCTGATTTGTCTGATGTCAAAATCAGTAGCCACTTACAACCTAAAGTATCAACAGCCACTTACAACCTAAACAATTCTTATCAAATGGACACATTAGCGATTTTAAAAAACACTAGCGATGCTCGCCATTCTATGGAAAGCCATATGCACTTTAAGCCAAAAGAGCTAGACTGCTAAGCTATTTCACGAACATATCATATGGTCATAGGCCGGTTAAGTTCTTAAAGGCATATCCAAATTGCTTGAAAAGTTAAAAAACAAGCAAATGACATACACACTTAATCATTAACATTATTACTTCATCTCTAAAATTCCATAATATTTCAACATATTTCCAACTAAAATGTCATACTGTGTTGACACCTTCATTTTACGACTACTATTAACAGTTATTAATTAAATAAACCATCAATTTTCTGTTAAATCACTTGTTAAACCCATACAAATTTGTCTGTAAACAAAATCTGTAAATAATAAAAAAAAAACAAAAAATCAACACACTACCAGTAACAAAATTATATATCATTATAGATAATGTTAATAAATTTATAAAAATATTGAAAATGTCTTATGAAAAAAAGTAGACATCAAACAGCAGGCATCGCTAAAAAGTATTAAATGCAACCGACGATGGTCAATCAATTTTCCACAAAAAAAAAAATAAACAACAATTTAGGCTTGATTAAACATAATATTTGGTTACAAACATTTAGTCACTACAATCAAAAATACACTTAAAAAAATTTAAGAAAGTTGTAGAAAGACGGAAAGAACGGCAGAGAGTTCTGGATTAATTTTTTAACGCAATAGAAAAAAATGTGGTGGTTGGTTGAATTTCAATTTAATTGTATTGACAAATTGTATAGTTGAATATGCTGTTGTTTTTTCTAACAGAAGAGTTGTTATTGTAATTATGTGTAAACAAACTTTTATTTTTAGTAATCATTATTCTTCTTCCTCTCCTTCATCAATTCTGATCTAAGTACTTATTTTGCAAACATTGCCAGACATGGTCTATATTTTAGACACAAATGTTACACTCAAAATAATTCTACAGTAAAAGGTTTAGTAAGTGATATTGTACAAAAATCTACTAATTAGTTACTAATTTTAGTATCTTCAAAGTACTAAAATTTGTAATTTTTACTGGTTTTGACTAATATTAGTTAAAAATTTTACTTAGTATTGGTTACCAATTTCTGCACTAGGTCCTTTTGGACTAAATTTAGTTAAATTTTTAGTATTGAATACCCACGTTTTTTTTGGGTGTAGGTGCTGCCATTTTTTCCAAAGATACTGATTATTGCCACTTAGGGCGACTTATAGTCGTTATTTTTTAAATTATTGTTTCTGTAAAGACAGTCGAGCTCAGGCTCTACTAAATCTGATTTTTTCAATTCGAGTGTGGTTGTTGCTGTTGTTTTTTCTAACAGAAAAGTTTTGCTTTTTATACAATTCTAATTCTTTGAAAATGTTAAGACTGATAGTCCGACAAAAATTAAAAAAAAATCGCTAAACACGAACTGAATAATGTATGTTTGAATTTAGAGACTAAATGTAGTAAAACTGCATTTACAGTCTTTCTTTTCATGATCCTGTTTTCTTTTAAAAGGACTTCAAAGTTTTAGAGGATAAAATTTTATAAAATATTTTTTTAATATATGCACTTAACCTAGGATGGCACTTGTGATAGAACATGAAAGGGAGGAACTCCCCTAATCTTATTATTTGATTATTTTTACATATCAGGAAAAAGGAGGTAAGTTACGTCCTTTCAAACATTTATCCTTCAATATCATTAAATATTTCCACAAAATATTTTTATAAAGTTTTAAATGACTTTATTCATATTCTTTTATCTTGATATGGCAAAATAAAAAATGGAAAAATTAGGGGAGATCCTCCTCTTTCATATGTCATCACCAGTGTCATCCTAGGACAAGTACAAAAAAAAAAAAAATATATCCCTTAAAACTTTGCAATCCTTTTAAAAGGAAACATGATCACGAAATGAAAAACTGTAAATGCAGTTTTACTTCATTTGATCTCAATTTTCAGACGTATATCATCCGTTTCTTGTTTAATATTGGCTGTCGGACGGTGTTATACCCGTCAAAAAATGTTGTTAATACATTTAACTATTTTTTGTTTAAGTGTATAATCAAGGCAAAAACTGGCACTAAGGAGACATCAACGACGACATGTTTGACAGCTTAGACTCCATGTGTCTTACTCATGGTTTGGTCATTTTAACCAACAGCTAAACAATCTTTTTAACATGTATTGAAATACTTGTAATTGAAGTTTATCTGAATATATTTTAAATAAAAGTAAAAAAATTTCCGACACATGTCTTTTCTTTGTATTTTTTTTTTGGTGGAATTTTGAATGGATTGTTTTATATTTTTTTTTTTCTTTCTTTCTTTTGGGATTTTCTTTATCTTGCCATATAAATCGTTAGTGTCATTTAGTGGCGCGACACTGCAAGGCGTCTGTTTTTTTGTTTTTAAACAAACATAAAACCAAAAACTTTCACTATTGCCTTTTGTCTTACTAATCATGGTCATAAAAACTGGCCCCTATGGTTTATTACAAAGACTAACAAGACCTCCGACTCTACATAACCTCAAACAATTTATTCACACATACAGGTACTGTGTATTTCAACACACTTGTGAAAGTGTGGTGAAATAAAAAAATATGACATTTGTAATCAAAATATAAACAAAAGAGTTGTTTATTTATTTTAATGATAAATTATTGAATTTCGGGATGAATTTCTTTTTATGCACAAGAAACTTGGTAAGTATAATAAAACCTAATATATATTTGATTTGAAATTGTATTATTTAATCTCAAAATCGTACAAACTTCCATTTTTTCCCAGATTGCAGTTAAAAAGGGGGGATGAAAACATGTGCATGTGCAATAAATAATGAGCATGGAATAATAACATAACACTGTGCTACAAAAGACCAAAAATAATTTATGCAGGGGTTCTCATATGATAATTCGGGTTGGTTGGAGTCCATAGAGTACTGATATACTCATAGTTTTTCTGGATCACTTCGTTAAGTACGTTTTTTATTGGCAAATGTGTTGAAAAACGGAAATTCTTAAATTACAATTTTAAAAAATTATTACTTTGTTAGTTTGCAACCGATTTTCGATTTTATGGATTTGTTTTAAAGGTATAGGTCTTACCTTTCAAACAAAACAAAAATATTAAAAATCGATCAAGAATTGGCTGAGCTACGATCGCTTAAGTAAAAAAAAAACGTATTTTTTGAAAAATTTGTCATATTATTTTCTCTCTAAGTTGAAAGTGCATCATTAAACAATTTTTTTGAATTTTTTGTAAAAAAGTATAGTAAAGTAGCTTTCCAAAACACCAAAAAACATAACAATCGGTTTAAAAATGAATGAGTTATGCTAAGTTTTGTGATAGGGCATTTTTAAATTTTTTCAGAAACGCTTGTAATTCAAGCATTATTCATAAATCTTGATACTAGTAGTAATTTTATGCGCATATGCACATAAACTAGAGATGGGAACGTAATTAGATTTGTGCGAAAATTAATTTTACTCACGTGGTTGTTAGTGAGTGTCAGTGTGAGTGGAATAAAAAAATGGGCGTGTCAGTTACTTCCAAATCCTATTTATAATTTTTTGGGTTTGTTTAAAAAATATCAGTGTTACTTCTTAAACAAGAAAATATTGTGAATCGGTTGAAAACTGGCTAAGGTGCGCTTGTTTAAGTAAAAAACCTTTTTTGAAGAGTTATACCTGCAACATTTTTATGACAAAAAACATTTGACATTTTTGAAACGAAATTGGTAAAATTGTGGGATCATTTGATGGAAATTTTACCTGTTTATAAAAATACGTATGAGGCATTCCACACCAAATGTTCAGCGAAAAAAAAACATGTGAACCGTAAATTGTTAAATGGGTTGTATGGATAGCCATGTGAGGCATTCCACACCAACTGTTCCACTACAGAAAAACCATAGTGGTTTCAATGGGATATCATTTGCAAAGTATTCGCTCTTAGGGTACTAATAAATAACAAAAATAAAATTTAAGTTTTTTTCAAAAGGTGGGCCTTGTAGGCGTGGTCAAATATTAAAAATATCAAACTTTTTTGCCTGAGTATTTATTCACGATCACGCACGCTAATGAAAGAAAAAAAATATTCAAGCACGATATTTTATTTTACTCACGCTCACGTGCGTGAATGAGCGTGAGCAAAATAAAATATCGTGAGTGACTATTTTTTTTCTTTCATAAGCGTGCGTAATCGTTATTAAAAACTCACTCACGCTACCATCGCCTCTTAAAATATTTTTTAAGTATTGATATTACTCATACGCACATGTTTTAAATACCATTAATGTATAAAATAAGCGTGTTGCAATTTTTGAATTTTGATTTTTCGAAAACAAGGCAAAACACATCTCTAAAAATTTCAGATCAGATAGAAAATTCCTTTAACTTTTTTTTAAAAAATAAAAAACAAATAAAATTGCGGCATGTTTTTTGAAAAATAAAGTTTAAGTTTAAATTTAAAAAATTCAGAACTTCTTCTGAAAATGTTCAAATTTTCATTTTCTTAGCTTTTATTGATAGCCCATTCAGCTTTTATTGATAGCCCATTTAATTGATAGCCCATTCAAAAATCTATAAACAGCTTTTGTCTTTAAGACTTTACTGTGTTTCACTTAATTTGCATAAATATTGAAGTAAAGATGCTCAGGCAAAAAAGTTAGATATTTTCAATTTTTGACCACGCCTACAAGGCCCACTTTTTGAAAAAACTTAAATTTTATTTTTGTTATTTAATAGTACCCTAAGAGCGAATACTTTGAAAATGATTTCATATTGACACGACACAACTTTTTTTTTTGCTGAACATTTGGTGTGGAATGCCTCATATATGGAGCTAAGAAAATTACGTTTTTGGTTGTTCAATTTTTCAAAAACTGGGCTTAGGAGGCGTGGTCAAATATTGGAAAAATGGTCAAGTTTGTGTCAAGTTGCCTTGTTTAAATATATATCAAATAAAAACGAAATGCACCAAAATCTCAAAAATTTACATTCTTGTATAGTTTTGTATCGGCTATCGATTAAAATTTTTTTTGGAAAATTTTCAGAACCCGTTCTGAAATTTTCTATTTTTTAAAAAAGTCAATTTATAAAAAATCCGGCCACTTTTGTTTTTTTTTGTAATTTTTTTTTTAAAGATTAGATGTTTGTCTAGCAAGATTTTTTTAAAAATTAAGAAAATCTATAAAAAAAAAAATTAAGAAAAAAAAAAAGTAATTTTTCTGATTTTCAAAATAAATTTTAAAAATTTAAAATAGTTTTTGAAAAAAATTAATTTCAATTTGTGTTTTTGCTAATTTATGCCAAAATATGCAATAATATGCACTTAAAAGTTCGAAATATGCACAATATATGCATTTAAAATCAAAATAGGCAAAAATATGTATTTTCACCAAAATTTGCAAAATATGCGAAAACAAATCGATGCCATTTAATGCAAATCTCTTGATTCAGAAAGATAATTGGTCGATATCGTTTTTAGGCTTTCGACAAAAAACATGCGTTTGCATGGAAATCTCACCCTAGTTATATAAAAAACTTTTTTACCCGGGACCCATTGAAAAATTTTGGTACACAATTTTTTTCTCATGGAACATTTGGTGTGGAATGCCTCACATGTATATTTATAAACAGGTAAAATTTCCATCAAATGATCCCACAATTTTAGCAATTTCGTTTTAAAAAAACATGTTTGCAAGCGCACAGCTTTTCTGTCATAAAAATGTTGCAGGTATAACTCTTCAAAAAAGGTTTTTTACTTAAACAAGCGCACCTTAGCCTGTTTTTAACCTATTCTCAATATTTTTTTGTTTAAGAAGTAACACTGATATTTTTTAAACAAACCCAAAAAATTATAAATAGGATTTGGAAGTAACTGACACGCCCATTTTTTTATTCCACTCACACTGACACTCACTAACAACCACGTGAGTAAAATTAATTTTCAATCACGCTCATTTCTGATCATGTGTGAATCACGCACAAATCTAATTACGTTCCCATCTCTAGTTTATATGCATATGCGCATAAAATTACTACTAGTAACAAGATTTATGAATAATGCTTGAATTACAAGCGTTTCTGAAAAAAATTAAAAATGTCCTATCACAAAACTTAGCATAACTCATTCATTTTTTAACCGATTGTTATGTTTTTTGGTGTTTTGGAAAGCCACTTTACCATACTTTTTTACAAAAAATTCAAAAAAATTGTTTAATGATTCACTTTCAACTTAGAGTGTAAAGAATATGACAAATTTTTCAAAAAATTCGGTTTTCTTTTACTTAAGCAATCGTAGCTCAGCCAATTCTTAATAGATTTTTAATATTTTTGTTTTGTTTGAAAGGTAAGACCTTTACCTTTAAAACAAATCCATAAAATCGAAAATCGGTTGCAAACTAACAAAGTAAAAATTTTTTAAAATTGTAATTTAAGAATTTCCGTTTTCCAACACATTTGCCAATAAAAAACGTACTTAACGAAGTGATCCAGAAAAACTATGAGTATATCAGTACTCTATGGACTCTAACCAACCCGAATTTTTATATGAGAACCCCTGCATATTTTTGGTGTAGCACAGTGTAATTAAAGGTAGTACATGCTTTTTATTCTTATGTGTTTAGATTCCAATATTTAGCGTTGTTTTTTTTGTATCTTTCAGTTGCCTATTTTTATGTGGAGTTTTGTTTTTCCATACTGCCAATGATTTTCCGAAAGTCACGTTCCTTAAAATATGTAAGCTTTAGGACAAGGAAACGAGGTTCCTGCTGTCGCACCAGTTTTGCACCCATGTGTGGTTGTACCCGCTTTTCGGGAAGTCTGAAAAAGTTTATATAGAAAAATCTCTGAACCTGAGAATTTTTGTAAACGAAAAAGTCTCAGAATCTGAGACTTCTTCTTTAATAAAATGCCTCAGAATCTGAGACTTTTTCTATGGGTAAATTCCGTAGAATCTGAGATTTTTTCTCTAGGAAATATGTATCAGAATCTGAGACTTTTTCTTTAGGAAAAATGTCTCACAATCTGAGACTTTTTCTTAAGGAAAAATGTTTTAGAATCTGAGACTTTTTCTTAAGGAAAAATGTCTCAGAATCTGAGACTTTTTCTTAAGGAAAAATGTCTCAGATTCTGATACATATTTCCTAGAGAAAATATCTCAGATTCTACGGAATTTACCCATAGAAAAAGTCTCAGATTCTGAGGCATTTTAAT
Source organism: Pegoplata infirma (assembly GCA_963921195.1). NCBI lineage: Eukaryota > Metazoa > Arthropoda > Insecta > Diptera > Anthomyiidae > Pegoplata > Pegoplata infirma. Next base: position 190,975,710 of record OY992537.1, on the reverse strand, counting down.
AAAGAAGAAGTCTCAGATTCTGAGACTTTTTCGTTTACAAAAATTTGACACTTTTTCTTTAGGAAAAATGTCTCAGAATCTGAGACATTTTCTATAGGAAAAATGTCTCGGAATCTGAGACTTTTTCTATAGGAAAAATGTCTCAGAATCTGAGACTTTTTCTATAGGAAAAATGTCTCAGAATCTGAGACTTTTTCTGTAGGAAAAATGTCTCAGAATCTGAGACTTTTTCTGTAGGAAAAATGTCTCAGAATCTGAAACTTTTTCTATAGGAAAAATGTCTCAGAATCTGAGACTTTTTCTATAGGAAAAATGTCTCAGAATCTGAGACTTTTTCTATAGGAAAAATGTCTCAGAATCTGAGACTTTTTCTATAGGAAAAATGTCTCAGAATCTGAGACTTTTTCTATAGGAAAAATGTCTCAGAATCTGAGACTTTTTCTATAGGAAAAATGTCTCAGAATCTGAGACTTTTTCTATAGGAAAAATGTCTCAGAATCTGAGACTTTTTCTATGGGAAAAATGTCTCAGAATCTGAGACTTTTTCTATAAGAAAAATGTCTCAGAATCTGAGACTTTTTCTATAGGAAAAATGTCTCAGAATATGAGACTTTTTCTATAGGAAAAATGTCTCAGAATCTGAGACTTTTTCTATAGGAAAAATGTCTCAGAATCTGAGACTTTTTCTATAGGAAAAATGTCTCAGAATCTGAGACTTTTTCTATAGGAAAAATGTCTCAGAATCTGAGACTTTTTCTATAAGAAAAATGTCTCAGAATCTGAGACTTTTTCTATAGGAAAAATGTCTCAGAATCTGAGACTTTTTCTATAGGAAAAATGTCTCAGAATCTGAGACTTTTTCTATAGGAAAAATGTCTCAGAATCTAAGACTTTTTCTATAGGAAAAATGTCTCAGAATCTGAGACTTTTTCTATAGGAAAATGTCTCAGAATCTGAGACTTTTTCTATAGGAAAAATGTCTCAGAATCTGAGACTTTTTCTATAGGAAAAATGTCTCAGAATCTGAGGAAAAATGTCTCAGAATCTGAGACTTTTTCTATAGGAAAAGTGTCTCAGGATCTGAGACTTTTTCTATAGGAAAAATGTCTCAGAATCTGAGACTTTTTCTATAGGAAAAATGTCTCAGAATCTGAGACTTTTTCTATAGGAAAAATGTCTCAGAATCTGAGACTTTTTCTATAGGAAAAATGTCTCAGAATCTGAGACTTTTTCTATAGGAAAAATGTCTCAGAATCTGAGACTTTTTCTATAGGAAAAATGTCTCAGAATCTGAGACTTTTTCTATAGGAAAAATGTCTCAGAATCTGAGACTTTTTCTATAGGAAAAATGTTTTAGAATCTGAGATTTTCTATAGAAAAAAATTTTCAGAAGACTTCTTGTATAGAAAAAACGTCTCAGACTCTGAGACTTTAAGTAAAAAAATCGTTAGAATCTGAATATATGTATAGTTCTATAAAAAACATTTAGCTAAAGAAATCGAAAATATTGCAATAAAAGTACCCATTCGTTTTTTTAATAAACTACTAAACTAAGTTTTATTATTCTTTAGAAACAAACTTTAAAGTCAAGCTTGAAGCCATTAGATTTAATAGATATATCTTACAAAATTTAATAGCCCGGTCCAATTTGGTTGATTTCTTCGTGACGGTCATTGAAGTAGGTATTGGGAGCGTTAATCACTTTACCGAAGTGGCCTTATCGTTAGCCTTGACATTGGTCAAAGCGGTGCAGGTCGTCTTAAGTACCCAAAACTTATCCCGTTGACAATAAAGTATGAAACATCCATTTTGTGGGACAGGACAGGCAAGAAGAGATACCAACTTAATCATGAGCACTGATAGCAGCTTCAGGACGGTATTTATCCAAACTTTAAGTAAACTGATGCAGGAACTTTCAAACGTTTTTGTAAAAATCCATTTGGGTTTATTTTAGTCATCTGACAAATAGACGCTTAGGCTGGAAAAGTTGATCAACAACTTTTTAACGATGGTCTTCTACACAGCATACCTTGGTCAGTTGATTCTTCTTTGGAATGTAATTTTTAACAACCATATTGAAAAGATATTAATGATAATTGATTTTTTGCAGGACAAAAAAAAAATACTATTTTTATTATTATTTTTTTAATTGACTTTTGTCATTATTTGGTGGTGAAAATTCCAAAAACAAATGTAGAGTTGATATTTTTAAGAATTTGGATTTGTTTCGTTTGCTTATTTTAATTGCAAATATGTTTTTTTGTGGGTACTAGCCCCATGAAAAGTTATGTTTAATGTTTATTTATGCTTGCCCACTTTTTGCAACGAACAAATTGCAAAAAAATATAAATATTTAAGAAAAAAGTAACTCTGTGTATGGTGAAAATATTGTATGTCAGTGGTGAAAAAAGTTAGGTGCACCAATACTAAAGAGGACCTAACTCAAATACATTCAAAGAGATAGGTCTTCTGACAGCAAAACAAAATGAGTCGGAAGTCTTGTTAGTCTTTGGTTTATTATATTTACATTGGAAAAGTCAGTGTGTATGATTGAAAACCTTTTAAATAAATAAACACCGATTTGATTTCAAGTAGCCAAAAAATCAAAAATCTTAGCAAAGACCCTTTTGTGTTGTTGATTTTGTGTGATTTTTTATTTTTTTTTTTGGTAAAAACGACTATTTAATGACACCTAAAAGTCGTCAATCATTTGACAAATCTTAAATAAGTAAAAACTTTTAATAATTTTTTTTTGTGGTCACTTACTGTATATATGCACAGTGGTCTGTTTTGAACGATTGATAAATATAAAACACGTTGTGTTAAAAAAAATAAAACACGTTGTGTTTAAAAATAAAACACGTTGTGTTTGAAATATCCTTAGGAAGGTTAGGTTAGTTTAGAGGTGGCGAAGTCAGAGACTCCTCACATAGACCGGATGGTCCATAGCGAAACCACAATAATTCCTCAGCGACGCTGATAGAACGCGTATGTCCTCATCGCGAATTGTACTATTTGCCTTAGGTCGACATTTGAAACCGTTTCCAAGCTCTCGAAGTCATGTCTGCCTAAAATGTGCAGTCGGGTTCTGGCCAAAGCAGGACATTGGCAAAGAATGTGTTCGACCGTTTCTTCAGTGTTAGGTTCATCGCACCTTCTACAGCTTGCATCAGAAATAAGTCCCATCTTCTTTCTATGATAACCTATTAGGCAGTGCCCGGTGATCACTCCAGTAAGTACACGGCAGTTCCATCTAGTGAGTGAGAGTAAGCATTCAGTTTTTCTTAGTAGCATGCCCACAATCTTCTACTGATCGTAATCTTCTACTGATCGCACTTGTTGTTAGCTCTCTCCACTTTCTATTAGCCATTGCAGTGTTTTGAATGTCGCGTAGCGATCTGAAGTGCTGGATTGGTGGATCAATATGCACAGAAATACCAATACCATCAGCAGCTTGTTTCGCGAGCTTAGGAAGGTTGTGATAAAAAAATCCATATAAGATGCTAATAGTAGGGCCCGGTTCTTACACTCAAAATAATTCTACAGTAAAAGTTTTAGTAAGTAATTTCGCAACCCAAACCTTCTAATAAGTTACTAATTACCAATAGTAAAGCAGTTTTTTTAGTATCTTCAAAGTACTAAAATTAGTAATTTTTACTGGTTATACATAATATTATATTCAAAATACATATTTTGTAGGCGAAAATAAATAAAAAAACACATTTAAAACATGTGATAAAACAATTGTAAACCATCTCAGTAATTATTCATTTATTTTAACAAACATCATCATTTATTTTTTACTGTTAATAAAATTTTCTAAAATAAATAACATTGAACATTAAAAAATAACGTCACTTTCATTTTTTTCCAACAAATTCGAAAAAAATAACCTACGAAAACATTAAAAATTAATGTATATTGCAAGAGTCGCGGCTCATAGTTATGGTAATTTTTGAGAGTCGAAAAAATTGGGCATTTCTAATAGTTATTTATAAAAATTAAAATAACTATTATCAACAAAATAACTATTAAATTTTATAATAGTTATTTGTTATCCTTTTAAGGTGCAAGTGTTATACCTTTTTTGGAAGGATATTTTCTAAAACATAATAATTTTTTGTAAAAATTTAAGTGACAGCGGCATTATTTATAAAAGTTACTTGAGTCCATAGCTATTATTTTACAATAAAAAAATATTAATGAGGATTTAATAGTTAACCATAAGAAATAAAATACAAATTGGGTAATATATATTAAAATTGATTTTTATCGAATAGATGTTATAACAATAACATCCTTGGTTTATTGTGTTATTCTTACCAACAAATTCAAAAACAAAAAATACCAACGAAAGCATTTAAAATTAATGATTTCGTAGGTTATTTTTACAACTTTCTATTGAAATATTTTTTTAAAACATTTTTAATAAAATTTTGCGGAATCGATCCTGCAATCAACTACATTCTTGCCAGACACTCTACCCATCGTGCCAAAGTCACTTGATACAAACACGTTTTTATATTTCCATAAATAATTTTTTTAATTTTTTTTTTTCTACAAAAAAATAACCTTTTTGTGAAGGTCAAATTAATGATATCTTAAAAAATACCAACAATTAAAAAAAAAAATAAATACTTATACAAATCATTAAAAATTTAAAGAATAATTAGTAGTTTTTACTAACAGAACAAAAATAAATGACTTTAAAAATTAACTGTTAATGAAAGTCTCTATTTTTTAGTGTGTTATTTTTGAAACAAAGGACAGAAGTAGTCATTAATAAAAACTGAACATCAAACAAATGTTTTTTCTTTTAAAAACGACTAAACGTAAAACTTTTGAAATAAACTACAAACAGTTAATGACATAATATTTTTGAGTGTTGCCCGAATCTTTAAAATAGATGAAAAATGTCACTTAATCGTTAAAAGTACTTATAACTTTTTTGTGAATTTGAATTTCTTCTACAAAAATCCGTAAAAGAAAATGTTTAAGGATTGAAAAACGGAAACAAAACTCAGAATTATTTAAAAAATGCCAGAATTTTGGACTTTTCTTAAAAAGATAAAGGCCTCAGAATCGGAGACTTTTTCTAAAGGAAAAACGTCTCAGAATCTGTTTTTTTTTTTTTTTAGGAAAGGGTCTCAGAATCTTTTATAGGAAAAGGGTCTTAGAATCTGAGAATTTTTCTATAGGAAAAAGTTTCAGAATCTGATAAATTTTCTGAAAGAAAAGGGTCTCACAATCTGAGACTTTTAAAAAAGGATAAATTTTTAAGAATCAGAATCTTTTTAAAGGCTTCGTCCTTGGGAGATGTTTCAAATTTCAAGTCATATGATTGAAAATTGCAACCTGTATAGTGCTTAAACCGTTAGATGGACAGACGGACATCGATAAATCGACTCAAAAAGGAAACTCAAAAAATTATGTAGGTAAATTCCAGTGAATATTAACTTAAAAAAATTAAATTTTATTTAAAAACCATTCCACTGTTTTTTCATTTAAAATAAAATCATATTACAGTCAATTTTTAATGGTAATTTAATGACTTACCAAAACATTAAAAAACTAATGAATATTCACTTATTTTGTACTGCAAAACATTAAAACTGTAAAAGAAATTTTTTACTGCCAAAATTGAATGTAACGGAAAATTAATTTTTAAGACAGTAAATTATTTTTTTTTACTACAGAAATAGTAGAAAACAAGAAGTGATTTTTTTTTTAAAATAACATCACTGATTACATTTTAAAATTACCTACAAACAGTTAATGACATCATTTTCTTAGTGTGCATAATAGAGCGGAGTGAATTGTGCGGATCAAAATTTTTGACAAAATCGTCTTGGATATTTGGATTCTGCATAAAATTTTAAGAAAAAATTACGAACAAACCATGTCTCAAAAATCAGTTTTGACCCCCCCCCTAATTTTCAAAAAAAGTTTTGTACGATATACGCCTTTTCCATTAATCATCACGAGAAAAAGGGTGACCTGGGATCTTTAGATTGTGTACATAGATACACTATGGAGCCATTTAGACATTCCCAAAATCTCGCGATTTTCATTTTTTAAAAATCACAAAATATGAAAAAGTAGTGTAGTTTGATGAGCGATAACTTCATAAATAAATATCCGATTTTTAAATTCAAAATTGAAATTAAAAGCTTAAGTCCTCTACATTAAACTTGAAAAATTGTGTTATTAAAAAAATGCATTTTAAATGCAAATGCATTTTTTAGTGCATTTTCGTCAACTTTCACCTCTTTTGATTTTTTTTTAATTAACATATTATGAAAGTATGACATTTTTGCAAAAAAAGCAGTCATCATTTTAATAGGACACAAAATCTACTATTTTCAATATATTTTTTTTTTAAATTATGCCAAAATAAAAAGAATTTTTTTTTTAATTTTGCTAATAAATGATTTTAGGATTTTCAAATCGTTTATCGATGTACATACTTTAAAGATCTATAACCCCTTAAGTAAACATCGGATTTTGATAATCAAAATTGAAATTGGAAGCTAAAATCCTCTACTTTGAACGAAAAAGTTTTAAAAAATTGTGCCAAAAAAAATCGTGTAGGTAGTAAACTAATTTTACTAATTACTAGGGATGAGATTTTCATGCACTAAAAAATCGAAAATATGCGCTAAAAAATTCAAAATATGCACTAAAAAAACCTTAAAATATGCACTAAAAAAGAAAATGTACACAAAAAAATCTTGTTTTCATAAGAAAAACTTCTTTAAAAGCAAAAAATAACGCCGGCTTTAAATAGTAACATTTAAAACCGCAAGATTTTTTCAGAAACTAAAGAAAATTTATAAAAAAAATTATCAAAATATTTATTTTTTTCTATTTTCAAAATAAATTTTTAAAATTTAAAAAAATTTTTGAAAAAAATAAATTTCGATTTATGTTTTTGCTAACTTATGTCAAAATATGCAAAAATATGCACTTAAAAGTTACAAATATGCACAAAATATTCATTTAAAATCAAAATATGCAAAAATATGAATTTTTACCAAAATATGCAAAAAATATGCAAAAACAAATCGATACCATTTTAATGGAAATTTCTTGATTCAGAAAGATAATTGGTTGATACCGTTTTTAGGCTATCTACAAAAAACATGCATTTGCATGGAAATCTCATCCCTACTAATTACTAATTAATTTTTTGGTGGATTTTTAAAAATTAAAATCGCGAATAAAATCGCGTTTTTTGGAATTTAATTAAACTGTAAATGGGAATGTCTAAATGGCTTCTTAGAGTATCTGGCTTCATAATAAAAAAAAATCTGAAGACCCAAACCGCTCTAAACCGCTGCCCTCACACAGAAAACAGTTTCAGTTGTTGCAACTGAATTGTTTGCCAACTGAATTTTTGCGGTTGCACCAACTATCACAATATTCAGTTGCCTCTACTGCCAATTCAGTTTTCTCTACCGGTAAATATCTATTATAAGAACCGAATATTTTTATGTTAAAATTGACATTGGTTAGAGTGATCGAATTTTAAAAAGCGTTATATAGTTGTACCAATCAATATTTTTTTAATCTGTTTCTTTTGAAATAAAATTTTTAATATTTTTTCCAAGCTATTTTACTAATTTAATTGATAGTACAATTTTTATAATTAAAAAGTGAAATAAATACATACAATAAATAAATTACAACTGATAATTCTCATAGAAAAATTTAAAATCTAAGAATTTTTCTAAAAAAAATTGTCTTAGAATGTAGACTTTCTAGAGTCAAAATATACCTCTTAAGAAAAGATGTCAATTTTTCATTGACATCTTTTCTTAAGAGGTATATTTTGACTCTAGATCTAAAAAAATATCTCAGACTTCTAGATTTTTTTTGTAGAAACATATCTCAGAATCCGATGATTTTTCTACAGAAAAAATGTCACAGAATATGTAAAAGAATATCTTAGAAAATATCATAGAATATCTTCTAAAGAAAAAATGTAGAAGTATCTGAGAATTTTTCCTATTGAGAGGTCTAAGATTATGAGGAAAAGTCTCAAATTCTGAAACTTTTCCTTCAGAAAAAGTCTCAGATTCGGAGAAAAAGTTTTAGGTTCTAAGAAATATTTCCTACAGAAAAGTCTCAGATTTTGAGTAATTCTTTCTATAGAAAATGTCTCAGATTCTGATAAAAGTTTTGGGTGAACCTTTGTTAATTTCAATATTCTGGCATTTATAAACCTTAAATTTGTTACCACTCCCTGGACGTTTTGGACTCTATGGATGTCTTGGAAACTGTTCCATAGGTTTTTATAGTTGGCTCAAAATTAAAGTTGTGTGTGCAAATATCTAAAATAATATTTATTGATTTAAATTGTTTGTATTTCGGCAGTAGTATCAACTTACCGTCAACATTTTTAACTTTTCACGGAATTTTACATGAGTTTTATTTTAAAATTAAAAACACGTCTGAACACAATAACATTTTTGTTTTAACTAATTACTATTTTAATTTTTTTGACGTTTTAGTTTTGTAATCGAAATGAAATCCTAACGACCAATTACACTGTGCAACAAGAAAAATGAGCCTCAATGGCTTCAACGCCACATGAAAGTAGACCATCAAGTGAACAAAATCACCAAAGGGTTTTGCAAAGTCAGTTCGGATTTCTTTTTTATAGCCCACTGAAGTTTTCATTATTTTATCAAAGGCGTTTGGAAAACGTCAAAAATACTATAATAAGAACACATCTGAGCTTCAAAATATGATTTAATGTCTCCAGTGAAATTTTATGGCGGTTCTTTTCTTAGAACATTTTAACCCTCTAACTGCCATTTAAAGGGGTCATTTTAGTCCTTTTTCAAAAACTAAACACAGAAGTCTAATAAAACGTCCATTTAGAGGGTTAAAATGTTCTACAAATATTTTCCTCACAAAATTTCACTAGGGGTTGTTAAATGGTAAAAGTTTGTGCGACATGCGCAAAGTGCTTAAAAAGGGTCAAGGAAAAATAATCAATGTTTGTTTTTTTTTTTTACCAAAGCAGTGTTAAAAAATATCGACAAAAAACAGTGCAAATATACTTTTGATCTAAAAATGATGTTCTGATGTGTTTTATAAAATTTTATGATGATTCTTTTCTTTGACCAAATTAACCCTCTAGCTCCCGTTTTAAAGGGTCATTTTTGTCCTTTTTTAAAAGAAATACAAAAAAGTCTATAAAAAAAAGGCAGTTAGAGGGTTAAAATGTTTTACAAATATTTTCTGCATCAAATTTTACTAGGGCACGTCTAAGACAGAAAGTTCGCCCAGCATATAGAAAATGCTTAAAAATTTTAAAGTATTCAAATTTATATTTTTTTTTGGCCGAAATATAAAAAAAAAAACAAGTAACAAAGTTAAATTCAACTTTGTCGAATGTATTAATACCCTCCACGATGTAAAAAGTTTATTTGCAAAAAAAAACAAAAAAAAAATAAAAAAAAACTGCGAAAAAAAATTTTTGATAAAAAAAAAATCGACGAAATTTTTTTTTTTTTTTTAAATATGTTTGTACTTGTTTAAATACCATTCGGTGATCAATTCTGTTCACATGTGTCAACCAGCAGCCGAATTAAAGCATTTTGTGTTTTTAGGTTATGTTGAATGTACCACAATTTTCGAGGTATTTTTATATTTTCGTTCATAACTTTTGAACCGCTGAACCGATTTCGCTCAAATGGAATACCAAACTACTTAGGGCAAGAACAAGTAAATATGCTAAGTCATAGTTATATCTGTTTAATACTTTGGCCGTGATAACCATTTCCACAGACGGACAGGCATCGCTAGAATGTCTTAAAATCGATCACTGATCAATAATATATAAGGGGGTTTTCGTGTCAACTGACACAACTTTTGATACCGATCTACTATCCTATTGGATAGCAGTGCAGACACAATTTTTCAACGAGATCTGTCAAGGACAGAAATTTGACATTTTGGCCAAGAAGTGTTTATTCTCATCCATATAACTTCTTACCAATTGATTTTAGAAAAATGTGTCCCAAACAGTTTAGATAGCTATTTCTTCAATCTTGCGAAAAAAAATTATAAAAAAATAAAAAAAAAAAATAGTTTGATTTTTTTTTTTTAAATCCAAAACTTGTTTGACTTTTTTGTCAAATCGGGCCCTTTTTTTGACCCAAAAGAAAGCTTAGGTGTTTTCCCCACCTAATTCTTCTTCGCCTCAAATATATTTTTGCTCCACCAACAAATTTCCGCTAGAACGGCATCACGCGACTTTTTCCTGTGATATCTGATATGGTGATCACGGCCAAAGATACACTCAAAAAATTATGTAGGTAAATTCCAGTGAATATTCACTTAAAACAAATGAAATTTTATTTAAAAACCATTCCACTGTTTTTTTTCATTTAAAATAAAAACACATTGCAGTCAATTTTAAATGTGACTAAACATTAAAAAATTACTGAATATTCACTTATTTTGTATTGGAAAACAGTAAAACTATAGAAGAAATTTTTTACTGCCGAAAATGAATTTAACAGGAAATTCGTTTTAAAAAAAAAAAAATTGAATACTTTAAAATTTTTAAGCATTTTCTCTATGCTGGACGAACTTTCTGTCTTAGACGTGCCCTAGTAAAATTTGATGCAGAAAATATTTTTAAAACATTTTAACCCTCTAACTGCCTTTTTTATAGACTTTTTTTGTATTTCTTTTAAAAAAGGACAAAAATGACCCTTTAAAACGGGTGCTAGAGGGTTAATTTGGTCAAAGAAAAGAATCATCATAAAATTTTATAAAACACATCAGAACATCATTTTTAGATCAAAAGTATATTTGCACTGTTTTTTGTCGATATTTTTTAACACTGCTTTGGTAAAAAAAAATAACAAACATTGATTATTTTTCCTTGACCCTTTTTAAGCACTTTGCGCATGTCGCATAAACTTTTACCATTTGACAACCCCTAGTGAAATTTTGTGAGGAAAATATTTGTAGAACATTTTAACCCTCTAAATGGACGTTTTATTAGACTTCTGTGTTTAGTTTTTGAAAAAGGACTAAAATGACCCCTTAAAATGGCAGTTAGAGGGTTAAAATGTTCTAAGAAAAGAACCGCCATAAAATTTCACTGGAGACATTAAATCATATTTTGAAGCTCAGATGTGTTCTTATTATAGTATTTCTGACGTTTTCCAAACGCCTTTGATAAAATAATGAAAACTTCAGTGGGCTATAAAAAAGAAATCCGAACTGTCTTTGCAAAATCCTTTGGTGATTTTGTCCACTGTATGGTCTACTTTTATATGGCGTTGAAGGCATTGAGGCTCAATGCGATGACCCAAAATTTGTTGCACAGTGTTATTAGTTATGAATACCAATACAAATTTATAATTTAGTAAAATTTTTCAAAAATGAAAAATTATTGAAAATTTGGTTAAGTTAACCAATATTTTCAGTTGTGGATACTATTACCTAATGTTTTTGGAATTTATTATTTTAAACAAATGATTATTGGTCGAGAGGGAAAATAAAGACTAAAAGAATCGGTTGTACTTACTAAATATTTTTCAAAAATTTTATTAGTTTTTAGTTTGGGTATATTTACCAAATTATTAGTTGTTGATACATCCATTCGGTCACGATTGATTATTAATTATTACTGCTGTTATTTATTTGGTATGGTGATAAAAAATTTACAATAACAACTAAAAATTTATTAGATTTATCAAAATTCCGTTTTCATAATGGAATTCCAACTAAACATTTCTCTGTGTGCTCTAGCAGCGGTTTAGAGCAAAATAAATATCAAATATGGATTCCCCGTACCCAAAAATACCAGGTGCACCTCTTAATACAAAGTAAAATCAAAATTTATTAGTAAAACAATATATTCCAAATAATAAGCCCTGCTAAATAACAAAGACTATCAATACTTAAAGATATGTGAAGTCTCCCATCTTCTGTTAAATCTTCTCTTAAATTCCCTTTGCTAAGTCCGCCATCGAACTGGACGTTTGTTCAAACCAAAAAATCCCTTAAGTTCGATATAAATATAAAAAAAGTTTTGCATATTGGCGATTTTCAGACTAAAGCTAGCGTTTTTTTTTTTCATCTAGCTGTAAAAAAAGTTTTTTTTTGTGGATTATCGGGAAATCCAATGACTTTTTATTTGCTGACAATTTGTTTTAAACACTTTTAAAGGTATTTCTTAAATAATATTAACATAAAAATTATAAATTGATACATTTTTTTAAAATTTATTAAGCGCTTTTTCGATATAAAAAGTTAGCATTATTTGTCAAGCCAACAATGTTAATTTAACATTATCGTATTTTCCTCGTCTAACAATTTTCGTACCTTCTGTTATCAAGTTCCAAAATTTTAAGAGTGGGAGACAAAGAGCTTGTAAATAAGTCGTATATCGTGCAAAACTATTTTTGAAAATTAGACATGGTTTGTTCGGCATTTTTTCCTAGAATTTAATGCAGAATCCGAATATGCTAGACGATTTTGTCGAAAAAAAATTACTCCGCCCTAGTGTATAAGTATCGGTATACTTGAAGATAGGTCTAGGACCAATATTTCGGGCAGTAACAAACATCAGCACAAACTCATTATACCCTGTACCACAAAGTGGTGTAGAAATTTTTTTTTTTTAAAAAGTTTTTTACTCCAAAAAATGCTTCTGCTATCATTCTAAAACATGCTAAGTCAAAATAGCTGTCAATTTTGATCCCATTTCAATAGAAGAAATTCTTCTACATCAAAAATATAAGATTCTGAGATGCTTTCTATAGGGAAAATTCCTCAGAATCTGAAACTTTTTCTTTACGAAAAATGTCTAAGAATCTAAAAAATTTTCAGATTCTAAGAACTTTTTCCTATAGAAAAAGTTTAAGATTCTGAAATAGTTTTAACTTCTAAACCTTTGTTTAACAGAAAAAGTCTCAGGTTTTGAGACCTTTTTCCTTTTGAAAGAGACATTTTTCCTATACAATAAGTCTCAAATTTAGATTTTCTGAGACCTTTACCCTATTGAAAAGTCTGAATTTCTATTATCTTTTTCCTATAAATAAGTCACAAATTCTAAAACCTTTTTTACAGAAAAATTCTGTAAAAAAGGTCTCTCTTTTGAAAACTTTTTCATTCTAAAATCTATTTCATTTAAGCTACAAAAAAATGTTATTTTGGACCGCCTCCCCTCTTCAGCGACCCTGTTATTTTTTTACACGTTGGGTATAAAAGATTCTGCACAGCCGAATATAATACTCTCACCAGTTCTTTTTTTTTAATTTTGTCAAATTTTAGTTTCTAACGCTTTTTCATAAAAATATTGTTATGTTATACAAAACAAATTAGAAAATTACATTTTAGATTGATTTGTCGTGTACCACTAAAAAGGAATCCTTTATGATGCTCATTGAAAATTTTAAACATTCCAAAACAATTTTTTGTTATCAATTTGTTTTTATAAGCCACTGTTCTCAGATGTTTATATTTGTATTGGTAATCCCAGGTCTTCAATGTACGAATATGTTTATGGCATTCAATCTATCAGTAGCTGTAGAATTTGACAGTTTTTTGACATTTTCAAATGAATTGATTTACGAGTTTTTATTTTGTCTTCTTTGATATAAACCTTCACATATTAACAATAATGCAGTCGTCTCTGTCGGCTACTGTTGTCAATTAAACATACATACTTCTTCCTAAAGATGGCGCTACAAACTTTTGTACAGACTGCTTAACATTGTGTTAGTATGTTTGTATGGGTGCGTCGTGATTGTTTGAGAGTGTAATTGTATTTAAGCTTTTGTAAGCCGTTAATTTTGTGTGCCGCTAATTTAGTTTTATAAATGATTTATGATATTTTTTTTTTTTGGTTTTCATAATCAAAAGTTCAATTTTTTATATTTAAACGGACACATTATTTTTATTTGTATTATTTATTCATTATAATTATTTAATGGCGTCTCTGTGTATTTATATTTCAATAAGCTCATTAATCATTTTGTTGTTGTCATATCGTCATTGTTAAGAGTTAGTTGTTTGTTGATGTTGTTGTTGTTGTTAAGTTATTTTTTTGTGTGATATTTTTCTGTTATTTTCTACTTTAATCTCTGCATACCATCTTGTAACTGCTGCAGTCTTCAAAAAGTCATTTAACACTTTCTGGTCACTACCGTAATACTCGAGAGTTTATTGTTTGTATATTAAGGGAACTTTTATTTTGTTCAGATTTTAGGAGATTGTTGAAATCGATTAAGATGAATAATTGTTTTTTTTTAAATAAAAATATAAGATCTTTTTGCAGATAAACTTATTAATAAAAAAATATTTATTCGGTTAAAGTATTATTCCTGCTCGAGGCCAAAAACTATTTATTATATACTCAAAATTTGATAATATCACAAATAGATTTTTTGGGCCTTGAGCTATAATTGTACTCTAATTAAATAAAGTTATTGAATTAAATTCAGTTTTAATTTTTAAATTAATAAAAATTTTTTATTATTCGACCTTTAAAATTCTATTTTTGAGAAAGATTTTTATAGCTCAAGGTCATATTTCTTTTACTAATTATTACGATGATATTTTCAAAGTAACAATTTTCAAGAAACTTTTATAAAGTTGTTTATTTTAAACACAATTTAAACAAAAGGATAGCACGCCTCACCTTCTGTTCATATTATGAATAAGAGGGAATACAACAAAAGCAGTGAACATCTTACTCGCGTAAGAAATCTACTGTCTGTATGTATATACTAGCCTGTAATACAAGCTGTATATATGAAGGTATGTCTGAATTAAATAGTGATGGTTTTGGTTATGACTTTTCGTTTGAAATTTAGAGCTGTATTATGTTGTGTATATAGTACATAAATTCTCATTATGCCTACTTACATACGAATGTAAGACTTTATGTTTTGTCACAAACGATTGTCAATTTGATAAATACTCTTGATAATGGAATTTGACGAATTCCGAAACACGTGTCGAGTAAATCTTGCAAAATGACCAAACCAATCAATTTAAAACAAGCAACTTTATAAAAGTTTCTTGAAAATTGTTACTTTGACAATATCATCGTAATGATTAGTAAAAGAAATATGACCTTGAGCTAGAATAATCTTTCTCAAAAAAAAAGTTATTGAATTAATTTTAAAAACAGTGGTTCAGAAGTTATAAGCAAAACCGTGGATTTCAATCGGTTTCACCTTGAATTTGTCGAGGTAACGTCGATGTCGCTGTAAAAAAGTGGGCAATTTAATAGTGCTTGGAATGCTGAAATTCCTTAAAAGCTAATTTCGGTTTAGCAAAAGGATTAGTGTTGATTAAATTAGACTTGCAGGACTGCAGTCATATCCAAAGAGATTGGCAGAAATTGGCGTGATAACAACAACGAGAATTGTGATATGCTGCGCAAGCAGACGGGAACCAATTGTGCCAAGGAACCAGGGCTGTCAGATATGGCGATTTCTCGCCAAACGGGGCGATTTTGAAATGTATTTGGCGAAGAGTTGTTCGATTTGGCGATTTTTTGGTGATTTCAAAATAATTGGCGATTTTGTAAAATCATTTGCTGAATAATTTCAAAAGATAAAGGGAGCCATCCCTATGACAAATTGTCAAATTGTATTTTCTTTTTCTGTGCTTAGACGGTAAAATCTTTTTGTTTTTTTACATTTTTGACAGACTTGCTACAAGTCTGCTCGTATAAGCGGCTCTTTATGAATCTAAACAGAAAAAAAAACAATTTGTGAAATTTCAAGTGTCCCGGTGAACCAAATAATTATTATTTTTCTTAAATTTTACACTGTTGTAAACTGTTGTTGAGCTAAAATAGCGAGTAAGAAAATTCAGAAAAATTCAAGACCGATTATCATAGATCGATTGGGTTTTTTGTATAAGTGCAGAAAACAAGCACAATTGAATTTTGATTTTAGAAATAGTTATCAAAATTTTTATATGGAGTTATTTATATACTTTTGATTAGGTAAAAAATTAGTAATCGAAGAAAAAATTACAAAAATTAAAAAAATTGATCTTTGTCGATTTTTGAGCTTTTTTATTTTCTGTCTATTATTAAGAAAACAAAATATATTAAAAACAAGTAAAAAAGTTAAATTCGGCATTGCCGAATGTATTGATACTCTCCACAATTACTTTTGAAAAAAAATAAAAAAAAATTCGAAAAAAAATTTCCGAAAAAAAAAAAATTGGTAAAAAAATCCGCGATTTTTTTATTTTTTTTGTCAATAAATATGTTCGTGCTTGTTTAAATACCATTTGGGGTCTAATTTTGTTCACATATGTCAACAAGCAGCAGAATTAAAACATTTTGTATTTTTAGGTTATGTTGAATGTAACAAAATTTTCGAGGTGTCCTTACATTTTCCTTCATAACTTTTGAACCTCTGAACCGATATCGCTCAAATGCAATACCAAACCGCTCAGGAGAACTTCCAACAAATATGTTAAGTTTCAGCCATCTCTGTGTAATATTTTGGCCGTGATCACCATTTCCATAGACAGACGGACAGACGGACATTGCTAGAATGTCTTAAAATCGATCACTGATCAATTATATATATACTTTATGGGGTCCCAGACCGATATTTCGATGAGTTACAAACGGAATGACAAACTTATATATACCCTCTATCACTAAGTGGAGGGTATAAAAATATTATTATTTTTAACAAAAACTAAAAAATTTGAAATTTGAATTATGGGGATTTCTGGCGATTTTTAACATTCGGTTTGGCGAGGAGCGTAAAAAAAATCTGCCAACCCTGCAAGGAACTAATAATAAGACGCGAGAAACTTCTCTGCGAACATTACTTTGTGCTAAAGATCTTTCTACCCCCAAGCGATTTGGTCATTCGTAACGTGAGTAACGTACAACGCTATTTCTTTTATCCTGACTCTTATAAAGGATGACCAAGTGTTCACTGACCCGGTTGACAGGCGCGGATCCACGGGAGTGGTGAGAAGGGAAATTCCCCTCCCCCCCCCCCCCCAAAAATCGAATTCGAAAGAAGAAAAAAAGGAAAAAAAGAAAAAAAAAAGAAGAAAAAGGGAGAGGAAAAAAGGAAAATTAAAATAATCTCAAAATTTTTTCTAAAGAAAAAATGTCTCGAATGTTAAATTTTTCCATAAAAAAATTTGAGATATGTATTTTTTACAGGAAAATTATGTCAACATTTTTTCTATGAGAAATGCTCTAGAATCCCAAAATTTTTCTATAGGAAGAATGTTTTTGAATCTTATTGTTAGAATTTTTGTATAGGAAAAAAAGTCTCAGAATCATAAATTTTTTTAGGAAAATCAAGAAAATTTTCTCAGGGGAAAATATGAGAATTTTTTTAAAGATAAAATTTATTAAAATCTAAGACTTTTTCTATAGCCTAATTAAGCAGAATCTGTGACTTTTTTTATAAGAACAAGTAAAAAAGTTAAATTCGGCCATGCCGAATGTAGTGATACTCTCCACAATTTCAAAAAGATTATTGCCAAAAACTTTATTTAAAAGGAAATTACTTTAAAAAAAAAATTTTTTTTTGAAAAAAAATTTCCGCGAAAAAAAATTTTGGTAAAAAAAATTCGCGATTTTTTTTTGTCAAAAAATATGTTCGTACTTGTTTAAATACCATTTGGTGTTCAATTATGTTCACATATGTCAACCAGAAGCCGAATTAAAGCATTTTGTATTTTTAGGTTATGTTGAATGTACTGAAAGATTTGAGGTGTGCTTACATTTTCGCTCATAACTTTTGAACCGCTGAACCGATATCGCTCAAATGCAATACCAAACTTCTCGGGAGAACTTCCAATAAATATGTTAAGTTTCAGTCATCTCTGTCCAATATTTTGTCCGTGATAGCCTTTTCCACAGATAGACAGACGGACAGACAGACAGACGGACATCGCTACAATGTCTTAAAATCGATCGGTAATCATGAATATATACACTTTAAGGGGTCCCAGACCGATATTTCGATGAGTTACAAACGGAATGACAAACTTATATATGAGGCATTCCACACCAAATGTCCAGCGAAAAAAAACATGTGTACCGTAAACTTCTGAATAGGTGGTATGAATAGCCCTATATGGAACTTAGAAAATTGCGTTTTTGGTTTTTCAATTTTTCAAAATCTGGGCTTAGGAGGCGTGGTCAAATATTGGAAAAATGGTCAAATTTGTGGCGAGTTGCCTTGATTAAATATTTATCACATTAAAACGGAATGCACCACAATCTCAAAAATTTACAGTCTTATATAGTTTTGTATGGGCTATCGATTAAAATTTTTTTTTTTGGAAAATTTTCAGAACCCGTTCTGAAATTTTCCATTTTTTAAAAAAGTCAATTTATCAAAAATCCGGCCACTTTTTTTTCTTTTTTATTTATTTTTTTAAAAGTTTAGATGTTTGTCCATCCACACAAAAAAAATCAGAAACACGTTCATCTTTTTTTTCGAGAAAATCGCATTTGAACTTTAAATTTCATAACAATTTAGTAATTTGCAAAATGTCTTAGAACCTTAGAGTCTTCCTGTTGGGATAATGTCCCAGACTCATAAATTTTTTCTTTAAGCAAATGACTCTGAAAAAATTTTTAAATCATAAAACTTTTTTGAATTAAATGTTTCGCAAATCTGATATATTTTCTAATGGAATATTTTTTCATAATATGGGTCTTTTGTTGAGAATTTTTAGAGGAAACATTTTTTTTAAATATCAAATATTTTTAAATTGTGAAACCTTTTCATAGGAATACATTTTTAAAAACTGGAAATGCTTATACAGAAAAAATCATAATAAACAAGAGAAAAACACTGAAAAAAACCTTAACTAATGATTCAAATCCGACCTGAGGTTCCCTGCAAAAAAAATTTTGAGTAAAAAAAAGTTTTTTGAGTAAAAAAAAATTTTCCCCGCCAAACTCAAAAGCTGGTTCCGCGCCTGCAATGGACCAATTTAACTAATATCGGTTGAAATTTTTGTATGGGAGATTAAGTCTAAAAATTATCTGAGTATATTAAGATAAAATCATGTTACTTAAGTGCACTCTTAACACCTAAAAACAAAATTTTAATCAAATAAGTCCAAATTATGATATGGGTAAAATATGCTAAAGTTTTAAATTTCAGCCAAATTGGTTGATACATGGTCGGAAAAACGGACGGGACGGAACGGACAGACGGACGTACTGAAGGACATAGCTAAGTTGATTCAAAAATATATTCTGAGTTGATCAGTAGACTTAAAGGTGGGTCCAGGACTAATATTTTGGGTAGTTACAAACATCAGCACAAACCCTGTACCATAGAGTGGTGTAGGGTATAAAAAGAAATATTAAAATTATATTTGTCACATCAAAAAAATTTTTGCATTAAAAAAAAAATTTTGAACTTTAAAAAAATATATTCCGAAAATATATATATTTTTTTTTTTTCAAAAATTACTACAATTTTTGTTTAACTCGATAAAGAATAATTCATGTCGAAGTTTTTAAAGATTTTTTACGCTAAAAAAAAATATTATAACTTCCTCCTTAATGACCTTTAAGGAGGATATTTATGGATTCGCTCCAATCAAATTTAACTTTTCTACTTGTTTTTTCTTCAAATAATTGTTACCCTAATTAATTTCTACATATTATATGAGTATTTAATAAATATTTGTTCAGTTGTCATTATGGCGTGACTTGTGTATTTGTATGGTATTTGAAAGTTACTGTTATTATTTTCTTTCGTTTTTTTTTGTAATTTTCTTTACAAAAGAAATTGTCGCCAGTTTGACACTTTTAAGAATTATGACATTCGTTTTGAAAAATAGTTATTTATTTGTGCAGAGAGCATATAACATTAATACTTTGTATATTTTCAGTGGGAATAACAGACAATGATACCCTTATTAAAAAATATCATAAATATTTTTTTTAAACTTGTTCAATATGAAATTTATTGCATTGAGTGAACTGTGGCTGAGCAAGATCGTACTGAACGCATAGCCCCGTAGGATTTTTAATTTTTTTACCTTGATCAATTCTGAGATGTTCCAGTGATGTATGTCCGATTGTCAGACTATAAGAATTTGATTGAGTCACAGAATAGCAGTGCTATGACTTACAAAAATGGGTCAATCGAAAAAAAAAGTTTGCGCTAGTCATGATACATGGCAATGTCCGCCCAGGACATTGCTACACTCTTGTCAAATTACAAGAAAAAGTCTCGTAATTCGATTTTATCAATATTTGACAGTTTTTCTTGATTTTTAACAAATTTTATTTTTTTTTGGTAATTTTACAGTTTTTCTTGTAATTCACGATAATTCCTTGTAATTTTTATTTCGCCAAAAAAGTTGTAAATTTACAATTTTATTGGTAAAAATCTTGTAAAATTACAAAAAAGCTCGTAATTTTAGCAAAAAATCTAGTAAAGTCACGAATCCTTCTTGTAATTTTTATCGCGTCAAAAAAATTGTATATTTACAATTTTATTGGTAAAAATATTGTAAAATTACAAAATCTTGGTAAAAAGCTTCTAAAATAACAAGGAATTCTTGTCAAATAGAAGGTAGCAAAACAAAGTTACACACTTTTCTTGTCATTTTACAAGTTTTTTTTTTAGTGTATAATTTGAGGTAGAGTAAAATTGCGTGTTAAAAAATTTAGTGAAAAGCTGAAATAACCCAGCAGAAATTTTGCTGAACTGGCAGCAGCTTTTGGAAAGGAAACTCGAGTCAAAGATTCTCTAAGGCGATGTCACACTTTCGAGCGCTAGTTGCACTCAAAAAAAAAAGTTTGTAAAATGACATAAAATCCCCGTGATTTTACATGGCAGGTTTTGTAAAATATGTACTAGCAAGAATCCCCGTAATGTTACGGGGATAATTTGTAAATTGATTTAACAAAAGAAAATGTAAATTTACAATTTTTTTTGTAAAATATTAACTTCGAGGTGAACATTTTTTTTGGAAATTTACAAAAAATTTTGTAAATTTACAAAACAAAATTGTAAACTTACAGAAAAAGATTGTTATTTTACAAAGAAAAAATAGAAAATGAAAAAAATAAATTGTATATTAACAAATTATCTAGTTAAACTACTGGTTTTACCGCAAAAATATATTGAAAAATACGTATATTTATAATAGAAATTGTAAATTTTCAAAAAAAAAAAAAAAATTTACAAAACAAATTGTAAACTTACAAAAAAAGTTGTAAATTTACAAAATAAAGCAGAAATCAAACAACAAAATTGTAAATTTACAAATTGTTTGGTTAAACTACTGTTTTTTATGCAAAAAACTTGTATATTTACAATAAAAAGTGGTAAATTTGCAATGTTTATTGTAAATATACCATTTTTTCTTATTTTTTTGCCGCAAAAACAGTAGTTTAACCGATTAATTTGTAAATTTACAATATTGTTTTCGTATTTTCTACTTAATTTTTGTAAAATTACAACTTTTTCCTGTAAATATACAATTTTGTTTTTTAAATTTTCATATTTGTTTTGTAAATTTACAAAAAATTTGTTTTATTTACATATTTGTTTTGTAAATTTAAAGGCTTTTTTTCAATTGGTGCATCTTATTTTTCCTTATTCGGCAGCTGGAGTAGCACTTCAACAACCAACAAACTTTTTGAAGTATAATACTGCACTTTTTTATTTTTTTTTCGACATTTCGTTTTTCTTAAGTAGAACATATGAGAATTGCGAGGAGGCTACACAAGAAATTTCTTATATTTTCAGGAAAAATTAGTCAAAAAATAAAAATGTTTTTTTTTGAATTTTTAATTATTTTCACAAGTATTTTTAAAAAATCGGAAATTTTTTTTTGGATATTGTAGATTGGATGTTTAAGTACCTGTTAAAATAAGAAAACTTAATTTTTCATAATTGGCAGTTTTTTATTGACATTTTAGGTGCCAAAAAAAAAATATGGTAAAACTACCAAAAAAATGGTAGAAATACAAAAAAAAAAAAACTAGAACAATTATATAGTAGAAACACATAAAAATTGTGGTATTTTACTTAACGCAAAGTACCAAATAATGGTGTAAAAATTAAATTTTTCTCTAAAGTTTACAATTAGTTGAAAAATTTTTGTGTCCGGAACTTAAAAAATTTACAAAAATTTTTTTCATGAAATTTTTAATTTATAAAAAATGATTTTTAACTAAATTTTTTACTCCGAACTTAGAAAATTTTTGCGTGTCCTATTGTTGAATAATTTTTTGTTTTTTTTGTAAAACAACATTAGTTCTAGTAATAAAATAAGTTTTGTAAAATTACATTGGAATTTTGTACTTTTTAATAGAACATTTCAAACTGAAAACCTTGTAAACGATCTTAAAAAAAATGCTTGTAATAAAAAATTTTTTTGGTAGAAAGACTAAATAACATCAATTAAAATTTTGTTGTACAATTACAGTTTTCTTGTATAAAAAAACTAAACACCTTGTAATATTTTTTTAATTTGTAAAATAAATCACTTTTTTGTAAATTTACCTTAAAAATTTGTAAAATAAATTTACCAACATATAATAGTAAAATTACAAAGCAAACTGTAGTTTTTGTTTTATTAATTATACAACAATTTTTGTAAAAAGACAAAAATATTGGTAAAATAGAATTACAAGACCTTTTACTTGTAATTTTACAAACTTTTTTTTTTGAGTGTGGATATACCGAAAAAGCGCTCTTAAGATGCTCTGAATTCACATCTCTTAAGAGCGTTAAAAAAATCGCTATAAAGATGCAATGAATTCATGTATATTTTTAAATCTGATTTAACTATTTCTGAAATACAAATTACAAAATCTGAAATACAATTGACTAGTTCTGAATGCAATTGGAAAATCTTAAATACAATTGACTAGTTCTGAAAATCAGTTGACTCCCTGCAAGCATTTGGAAGAAATATTGCCAAAGAGATCCAATTACATTTAAAAAATTATATATCGAAATTTTCAAATTATATTTCAGAAACTTTCATTTATATTTCAGATATTACCATTTATAACCAAAAAAATTTTAATTACATTTAAAAAATGTTCAATTATATTGGAAATTTTTGAAATATAATTGGACATTTTTAAATATAATTGGAGATTCTAAAATATGATTGGACATTTTTTTGTAATATAATTTGTATTTTCTGAAACTAAGTGGAAATGGTGTACTCAATTTTTGTTATTTAAAATGTGAGGTGTTATGATTGAAACACTCTTTGCAGCGCTGATTAATGCGCAATAATGATGCAGTGAAATCATGTGTCTTTGCCTAAAACTCATTGTTTTTATTTAAAAAGTGTTAAATATATTCAAAAGGAAAGCATGTATGAAATTTCATCAAAATATAATTTTATATTTTGAGTTTTATATAAAAAATCTTAAAAAAATTTTAATTTTTTCCCCTTACTTTTACTGCATCCTCAAGAGCGCTCTTTTAATGAGCTTCGGTATGCTATAAAAAGATGCTGTGTCGCCAAAATCTCGATTTATTTTTGCTAGCCCAGCAATGCTGGGAAAGTGAATGTGTATTTTCTACCTAGTTAAAGTCAAGTAAAATAAAATAATATAAAATAAAATAAAATAAAATAAAATAAAATAAAATAAAATAAAATAAAATAAAATAAAATAAAATAAAATAAAATAAAATAAAATAAAATAAAATAAAATAAAATAAAATAAAATAAAATAAAATAAAATAAAATAAAATAAAATAAAATAAAATAAAATAAAATAAAATAAAATAAAATAAAATAAAATAAAATAAAATAAAATAAAATAAAATAAAATAAAATAAAATAAAATAAAATAAAATAAAATAAAATAAAATAAAATAAAATAAAATGAAATAAAATAAAATAAAATAAAATAAAATAAAATAAAATAAAATAAAATAAAATAAAATAAAATAAAATAAAATAAAATAAAATAAAATAAAATAAAATAAAATAAAATAAAATAAAATAAAATAAAATAAAATAAAATAAAATAAAATAAAATAAAATAAAATAAAATAAAATAAAATAAAATAAAATAAAATAAAATAAAATAAAATAAAATAAAATAAAATAAAATAAAATAAAATAAAATAAAATAAAATAAAATAAAATAAAATAAAATAAAATAAAATAAAATAAAATAAAATAAAATAAAATAAAATAAAATAAAATAAAATAAAATAAAATAAAATAAAATAAAATAAAATAAAATAAAATAAAATAAAATAAAATAAAATAAAATAAAATAAAATAAAATAAAATAAAATAAAATAAAATAAAATAAAATAAAATAAAATAAAATAAAATAAAATAAAATAAAATAAAATAAAATAAAATAAATTAAAATACGGTAAAATAAAATAAAATAAAATAAATTAAAATACGGTAAAATAAAATAAAATAAAATAAAATAAAATAAAATAAAATAAAATAAAATAAAATAAAATAAAATAAAATAAAATAAAATAAAATAAAATAAAATAAAATAAAATAAAATAAAATAAAATAAAATAAAATAAAATAAAATAAAATAAAATAAAATAAAATAAAATAAAGTAAAATAAAATAAAATAAAATAAAATAAAATATAATAAAATAAAATAAAATAAAATAAAATAAAATAAAATAAAATAAAATAAAATAAAATAAAATAAAATAAAATAAAATAAAATAAAACGATAAAGATGTTACAGATACAAATAATATTTTTGTATGAATGTGTATCATTTAAACCAACAAAGCAACTAAAACCATTGCTTGTTAAAACTAAAAAACAAATATTTTTTAAAAATTTTTTACCGTAAGACCCCTGCGGCTCTAAATTTTTTTTTTCGAAAAATTTTTTAGAGCTGAAAGTCTTATCCCACCAAAATCAAATTTATTGTCGTGAATAAGCTAACCAAGTAATATAATAACACCGCTCAACACTCATTTTCCGGTTTGAATTCTGATGATCAATTTTAGTAGACTTTGATCTCCTGATTCCAAATCTGTTCTCCAAATTTTCCCATCACGTCCAGATTTTTAGTTATTCACGGTTGAAAATCCGAAAAATGACGATTCTTGCATTATTTGAAAGCCTGCACAGCAGCCATTCAGTGGAATACAAATCAGGTATAAAGCGCAAAAGTATAATTTGTCTATGGTCTCCAACATAGAACACAATTTAATTTAAATTATTACGTTTGGTTGGGCTTTACTTGCGTTTTAAAATGATACTGTTAAAATTACCATTTTTGTAAAAAAGGCAAGGTAGATAGATACCTTAGTTTTTTTTGATATTTTTCAAAGAAAAACTAAAAAAAATAAATATTTTACAAATTTAAGATTTCTCTGTTATTTTTCGTATACACCGGAAGATATATTTAATGGGTTTAAAAGTCTATAAGAAAGAGTGAACTTTTGCCTAAATTTTGAGCTCATCACAGTAAAGATTGATCATCTGGTTATTGTATTAGAGCCTTTTAAAAATGGTGCTTTTTCTAATTTTTTTGACAGTGTTTTTTTAAAATGCATGTTTGGCCAATAATAGTGCAACAACTTAAAACTTTTTTGATCATATTTTTGAGATCATAGTTCAATTCTACTCTCACGCTTTATACCAGATTTTTTTTCCACCCAGCGGCTGCTGTGCAGGCTTTCAAAAAAGGCAAAAATCGCGTTTTTTCGCATTTTCAACCGCGAATAATTAAAATTCTAGACGTGATGGAAAAATTTGGAGCACGAATTTGGAATCAGCAAGTCAAAATCTTTAAAAATTTTATACCAAATTTCAAACCGGAGCCAAAAACCTTCAATTTGTTGAGCGGTGTAATTAATAAGAAAAATTAAAAATCAAAAAAAAAAATTTTTTTTGGTTTGTATGGAAAAATGATTTTTTAGGACCCGCTCATTAAGGACCCGTCGCGTGGGGAAGGCGTGGTCGTAGGGGCGTAAAACTGTTCCTCAGTTATTTTTAAGTAAAAAGGAAAAAAATGAGCGGGTACCGTCTCAACATTTCCAACATTTCCGAAATAAGGGACACTCTACTGTATATATTTAAAATTTTTGGGTGAGAACAAAATTAAATAAAAATTATAATTCATTTTGTACAAAATTCCAGTTTAAGCGTTACTACCACAATACTATTCTTATTAAAAAATTATTTTTTCCAATCCGAAAATTTTTGTCAAAAATTATATCAAATTTTTTTTGTTAAATCATTATTTAATTATTTTGCAACAATTTTAGAAAATTTAAATTATAAAATTTCTGCAATATTACAAATGATAATTTCCCACTACACACACACGAGAAAATTAATTCATTTAAATTTTTTCTTAAAATATTTAATTATATGAATTGTTAGCAACACTTGTTGCACATTTGTCAAAATCTTTAACACAACAAAATAAACATTTGACAGACACTCGGCTGTTGACTATAATTTTGTTGTCTACTTATTTATTTATGTTTATTTTTTTGCAATTTCAAAAAATCATTAAACCTTAAAAAATGTTCATTATTCAAATTTAGACAGACACACATTCATATTTATTTGAAATTTTAATTTTTTGTCTTAAATTATTACAAATGACAACATATTTTCTTGTGATTTTTATGAAGCGAAAAATTAAAAACAATTCGTTACATTTTTGAATTGCAATGATAAATTTAATTTAAATTAAATGTTTATGAGCAATGAAACGTAAACATAAACTCAAAATTTATATGTTGGTATGGTTTTCTTATTTTTTTAATTTTTTTTAATTCATAAATTTATATTAATAAGTAGTGGGCCCCAGTAGATTAGTTGGTAGCGTGCTAGCCTTTGAATGTGGGCTCGTGGGTTCGATTCCTAACAAAACCCTTCGCCAGTTTCGCTATAAAAAGACGACGTCCATTGTTATTAAAAATTCATTGCAATTGTAGTAATTCTGAATAATGACCAATAGATTTGTTTGGTTATTTTACAGTCAAATTTTTTTGAGTGTAAGTCTAAAATTGCAATAGGGAAATGCTTGGTTTACACAGACGATGACTTTTTATTAGACATCAGAATTTAAATTAATGTTGACAACTGTTTTAAATAATAACATGCTGTTTATAATGATGATGACGTTAGTGACGAGTAGTGTAGGCCCACAATGATTTTGGGATTTATAAATAACCTGTCATATTAATTTCTTAAGTATATAAAAAAATTAGAAATGAACTGTGATAGTATAACACCGTCCGACAAAAAGAAATAAAGTCGTTAAACGCAAACTGGATAATATACGTTTGAAACTAGAGACTAAATGTAGTAAATCCGCATTTACGGTTTTTCATTTCGTGATCCTGTTTCCTTTTAAAAGGACTTTATGGGTTTAAATGATTACATTTTTGTAAGATATTTTTTAAATAATTTTACTTGCCCTGGGATGTCACTAGTGATGGCAAATGAAGCAGGAGCATCTTCTCTAATTTTCTTATCTTATTATTTTGACTTATCAGGAAAAAAGGTGGTCCTTTCAAAACTTTATCCTTCAATATCCTTTACAAATTTTTACAAAATATGTTGATGAAATTTTAAAAACTTATTATTCACATTTGTTTTCGTAATATGGCAAAATAAAAAATGCAAAAATTAGAGAAGATTTTGCTCTTTCATTTGCCACACTCAAAAAATAAAACTGTAAAGTCAACAAATTTTTTATGTAAGTCAATTTTACTGGCTTTTTAACAAATTTTTATTTAAAATCAGGGTTTTAACTACTTTTTTAGTTAAGTTTAATCTACGCAAATAATAGTTTTGAACAAATTTTGAATTAATTTTTTTGCCGTCTTTTAAACTTAGTTAACAAATTTTTACTAATTAATTTGCTGATTTTTCGTAACGT
Source organism: Pegoplata infirma (assembly GCA_963921195.1). Taxonomy (NCBI): domain Eukaryota; kingdom Metazoa; phylum Arthropoda; class Insecta; order Diptera; family Anthomyiidae; genus Pegoplata; species Pegoplata infirma. The sequence continues at coordinate 190,947,826 of OY992537.1, read as the reverse complement.
ATTTGATAAGTGAAAAGAGTGATAACTAGGGTTCGGATTTTTATGCAAATGCATATTTGTTGTCGTCAGTCTGAGATCAACAAAAACTAAAAATCGATTTGTTAGTGCATATTTTGCTCTTAGTGCATATATTTGCATATGGGGCATTCCAAGCCAAATCACTCACTTTTAGACCCGACACCTTACGATTTATTTTATTTTTGGATATATTTTAGTACTTATTAAATGCAACTCGGACACCAATTTTCAGCCTTTTATTTCAAGATGGTGTTGAGTAATCAATTTTTCAAAAGGGCGATTTTCTCAAAAAAATAAAAAAAATTAAATTTTTAATTAATTTTGACCATTGAAAAATATAGATATTTTAAAAAAAGTTGGACAACGTTTTGTTGGTATTTAAATGTAGTTTTAGAAAAAAAATATGAAAAAATTATTCGAAGTAATTATCACTTATTTTTTGACGTTTAAAAATTAAAATCGACTTTTTGAAAAAGTCCGAAACCTTCGATTTTTTTGTAAAAAAGTGTAAAAATTCTACTCTAAATTACGCAACTTTTAAGCCATAATTCGAGATGTGATCACAATTCTTTCTATTTTTTTTTTTAATTTTTAAAATTGCACCTTTTATTTTTTGGCTCTGATTTTTTTTATATGGTGCTCCAAAAAAAAAATAAATTGGTAGATATTGACCCTAACTTACCCTAGATATATTCATTTCGAGGTAAAAATACGTCTCACAAAAATTTAGAACGATCGGAAATGGGTAAGGCGTTTAGCATGGTCCTTAAAGTTTAAAAAACGGATTACAAGGAAAAATATGAATTTTTTTCTGTTTTCGCAATATTTTTGGTATTTTAAGTTAAGTTTTATTTCAAGCAATTACGGAATTGTGATGTAGAGTAAAATACCTTTCTAATAGGGTACTAAAAACTTAAATCGGTTGAAAATCAGCCAAGTTATTACAACTTCCCCAGGCATCTAGCGTGTGTCATACCGCTTGATTAAAGAATACGAGTCCCTTTTTTTAAATTTATTGAAATTTTCTACTGTAATAACATTTTTTCATTATTCATGTTTCAGTGTAATATTTTTTTTTTGGTTTTTCCAAATTTTAAAACAAAAAAAAAAAATTTTTTTTAAATAGAGATTTCAAAAGGGTGTTGAAAATGCAGGCATTTTTAGCATTAATTTAAAACATGTTAGCAAAACACAATATGAAAAATACTTGTCATCTTATTACATTTGAACTTGAAGAATAAAAAAATGTTATTACAGTAGAAAACTTCAATGAATTTCAAAAATCGGAATGTATTGCTAAATCAAGTTGTCTGCCACACGTTAGATGCCTGGGGAAGTTGTAATAACTTGGCTGATTTTCAACCGATTTTAGTTTTTAGTATCTTATTAGAAAGGCATTTTACTATACATCATAATTCTGTAATTGCTTGAATTTAAACTTAACTTAAAATACCAAAAATATTGAGAAAACAGAAAAAAATTCATATTTTTCCTTGTAATCCGTTTTCTAAACTTCAAGGCCCATGAGGAACGCCTTACCCATTTCCGATCGCTCTAAATTTTTGTGAGACGTATTTCTACCTCGAAATGAATATATCTAGGGTAAGTTAGGGTCAATATCTACCAATTTATTTTTTTTGGAGCACCATATAAAATAAATCAGAGCCAAAAAATAAAAGGTGCAATTTTTAAAATTAAAAAAAAAAAATAGAAAGAATTGTGATCACATCTCGAATTATGGCTTAAAAGTTGCGTAATTTAAGGTAGAATTTTTATAGTTTTTTACGAAAAAATCGAAGGTTTCGGACTTTTTCAAAAAGTCGATTTTAATTTTTAAACGTCAAAAAATAAGTGATAATTACTTCGAATAATTTTGTCATATTTTTTTTCTAAAACTACATTTAAATACCAACAAAACGTTGTCCAACTTTTTTTAAAATATCTATATTTTTTAATGGTCAAAATTAATTGAAAATTTCAATTTCTTAATTTTTTTGAGAAAATCGCCATTTTGAAAAATTGATTACTCAACACCATCTTGAAATAAAAGGCTGGAAATTGGTGCCCAAGTTGCATTTAGTAAGTACTAAAACATATCCAAAAATAAAATAAATCGAAAGGGGTCGGGTCTAAAAGTGAGTGATTTGGCGTGGAATGCCCCATATATTTCTGATATTACATATTTTTGTCGCATATTTTGAAAAAAAGTGTTTTTTTTTTTTGATTTAATGATATTTTTACATTGCTGTATATGGGGCATTCCATGTGAAATCGGACACTTTGAAAAACTTTTTTTTTAGATTTTCCCAATTTGTTTACAGTTTTTAGTACCCTTCGAAAACTCCTTCGTGGTAAATTTTCAGATTTTTTTGATGACCCGTTCAAAAGATATCGAATTTTTAAAAATTGGTAGTTTGTTCCTTTACTCAAACTTCTTTTAATCATAACTTCTTCAAAATTTCAACTTTTTTTTTTCAAAATTTTTGTTCTTTTAAGTACTTTCTAAAAAAAAATCCCAAAAAATTCTTAAAAGCGCTCTAGTATGCGATTTTAAAGTTTTAAAATTTAAATCTCATTTTTGAAAATGTTTGTACTCTTCGATTTTTTTGAATTTTTTTTTGTTTAAAACTATCAATTCTACAAATTTTTTGCCCAGCAAGATCGTGGGATAACGATTATTACTATTTTTTAAAATTTTTTAAAAAAATTTTATTGTAATTTTCCAATCTTAAAATCATTTCTACTGCTCCAATGGTGCGTCATAGAGGGGTCCTTTATAAGACTGACCCCCATTAATTTTTACGTCTTAACATTTCTTTGGAACAAACTAATACCCTATCTCCAATTTCTAAGGGGGCTCCCACACAAAACGAAATTTTTTAAAATCTGTTCCAACCGCTCTAACTGCCCTAATAGTGCCCTTAGAGCAACAAAATGTATGACCGACCCACAATATTTTTTTAGCTCAAACATTTTCTCTGAACACACCTACCCTCTATCTTTAACTGTTAAGGTGGTCCCCATACAATTTTTTTTATTTTTTCTAAATTTGTTTTATTTAATCAGCTTCTACCGGTCCAATGGTGCGTCCGAGAGGGGTCATTACTGAGACCGACCCCCATTTATTTTTACCCTACAACATTTTTTAAAAACATACCTACGCCCTATCTCCACTCCCTAAGTAGGCTCCCATACAAAGAACAGTTGGAGCAAATTTTATAAAAATGTAATTTTGTATGGTAGCCTACTTAGGGAGTGGAGATAGGGCGTAGGTATGTTTTTAAAAAATGTTGTAGGGTAAAAATAAATGGGGGTCGGTCTCAGCAATGACCCCTCTCGGACGCACCATTGGACCGGTAGAAGCTGATTAAATAAAACAAATTTACAAAAAATAAAAAAAATGGTATGGGGACCACCTTAACAGTTAAAGATAGAGGGCAGGTGTGTTCAGAGAAAATGTTTGGACTAAAAAAATATTGTGGGTCCGTCATACATTTTGTTGCTCTAAGGGCACTATTAGGGCAGTTAGAGTGGTTGGAGCAAATTTTAAAAAATGTCGTTTTGTGTTGGAGCCCCCTTAGAAATTGGAGATAGGGTATTAGTTTGTTCCAAAGAAATGTTAAGACGTAAAAATTAATGGGGGTAGGTCTCATAAATGAGCCCTCTATGACGCACCATTGGAGCAGTAGAAATGATTTTAAGAGTGGAAAATTACAATAAAATTTTTTCAAAAAAATTTAAACAATAGTAATAATCGTTATCCCACGATCTTCCTGGGCAAAAAATTTGTAGAATCGATAGAAGTTTTACACACTAAAATTTCAAAAAAATCGAAGAGTACAAACATTTTCAAAAATGAGATTTAAATTTTAAAACTAAAAAATCGCATACTAGAGCGCTTTTAAGAATTTTTTGGGATTTTTTTTTAAAGTAAGATAAAAAAACAAAAATTTTGAAAAAAAAAATTTGGAATTTGGAACATTATTGAAGAAGTTATGAGTAAAAGAAGTTTGAGTAAAGGAACAGACTACCAATTTTTAAAAATTCGATATCTTTTGAACGGCTCATCAAAAAAATCTGAAAATTTATTACGAAGGAGTTTTCGAAGGGTTCTAAAAACTGTATACAAATTGGGAAAATCTAAAAAAAAATTTCAAAGTGTCCGATTTGACATGGAAGGCCCCATATACAAAAAACTATAAACTAAACGAGAATTCAAAAAACTATGAGAGTTTACAAAACCTTAAAAAAATTATTAAATATTTATAAAAATTATTTGCTTAAATTGTTTTTAAAATTTTTAAGTAAATTTTGAATTGCGTCAATTAAAAAATTGCTCAATTGTTGTTTTTAAATTTAAACAAGTGATTACTCAAATTTGTTTCCTCCATATTTTTTTCTCTGCATATTTTGCTCTTAATGCATATTTTTGCATATATTGCTGATATTACATATTTTTGTCGCATATTTTGAAAAAAAGTGTTTTTTTTTTATTTAATGATATTTTTACATTGCTGTATATATTTTATAATTTATAATGTATGCCTTAAAGTACACAGAAGGAAATATGGGGGAGAAAATTTGAGTATTCACTTGTTTAAATTTCAAAAAAAAAATTGAGTCATTGTTTAATTGGCGCATCTAAAAATTTACTCAAAAGTTTTTAAACAAAGAGTAAATAATTTAATACAAATTTAATAGTTTTTTTTAATTTTTTTTTCTTAGTTATTTTGAATTCTCATTTAGTTTATATTTTTTGTATATGGGGGTTTTCGTGTCAACTGACGCAACTTTTGAAACCGAGATCTTCCGATCGGGATGCACCAAGGTTAGTCCTATTGGATAATAGTTCAGACACAATTTTTCAACGAGATCGGTCAAGAACTCTCTGGGTTAGAGGGGGTCGAAATTTGACATTTTGGCCAAAGAGGTGTCGATTCTCATCCATGTAACTTCTTAACTATTGCTTTTAGCAAAATGTGTCCCGAAGAGTTTAGATAGCTATTTCTTCAGTCTTTTGAAAAAAAATATAAAAAAAATATAAAAAAAATTTTGTTTTTTTTTTCTTAAAAATCCAAAACTTTTTTGACTTTTTCCTCAAATTGGGCCCTTTTTTTTTTTTTTTTTATTCAAAAGAAAGCTTAGGTGATTTCCTTTAAGAGCTGTGGGGTCGCTTAGTGGGATGCGAGTGGGATATCTATGAAAAATTTTTTTTTTTAACTTTGGAACACAAAAAACGGTTCTTCAATTTGCACTATTAGGCGTGGGATAGCTAACCAGTTTTCGATTTCGATCCGCGATACCCTCTAATTTTTTTAGGTTCGAAAAAGAAAGCACGAGCCAAAAAATGGGGGCGGTGGGGAAGGGCCATATGGCCCCTCATTGGGGTCAAATTTGGGCGTAAAGAGGTAGAAATCCTCAAAAAGCCCCAAAACTCCCCTAGAAACGCCCCCGGAGGGGTGCAATGTGAGACCGACCTCCAATAATTTTCTGCCCCCAACATTTTTCTTGAACATACCTAACCCCTATTTCCACTTCCTAAGGGGGCTCCCATACAAAATGACATTTTTATAAAATTTGCTCCTACCGCTCTAACTGTCCATAGGGTGCCCCTAGAGATGTAAAATGTATGACCGACCCCCAATATTTTTTCAACTCCAACATTTTCTTAGAATATACCTACCCTTTATTTTCAACTCTTAAGGGGGTCCCCATACATTTTTTTTATTTTTTTATTAGTTTTTAAAAATACATGTTTTTATAATGTATGCACTGAAAGAATTATTGTTCATAATATCTATGAACATATTTCATAAAACCAAATTCATAGAATCTATGAAACAATTTATTGGCTGAATGAATATTCATTAGTATTTTGAAATATTTCATAGAATTTTATTCATAGATTTTGTAAGATTCATAGAAAAAATTCATAGAAAAAAAATATCATTAATAATTTTTTAAAAATTAAAATAATGTTACAATAATTAAATAATTTGAATAAATATATAAAAAAAATATAAAAAATATAAAAAAAACATAAAAAACGTAAAAAAAAAAAAAAAATATTGCTGCCCAGGCGGGGTTTGAACCCAAGACCTACCGGCTGGGAAATTTATAATCGACGCCTTAGCTATCAGCGCCACCAAAGGAGGAAAACCTCGCCGACTAACACTTAGTTTGTAATGTTCGTTATTTTTTTTTTTTTTTGCAAATACACAAACATTTTGTTTTCTACAAACATACACACAGATTTTGGCAGAGCATTGTGGCAGCGCATAATATTTCAAAGCAGAATATTTAACAAAATGGATTTTAAGTGTTACACTCAAAAAAATGCGTTAGTTGATTTACTATTTTTTTTTGCTAATACTAGTTAGCTAACTTTTAGCAATTTTTTAGTTGAGATTAGCATGTTAGCAAAAAGTTCTTGTAAACTTCATTTAGCACTTTAGCAATTTCAAACAAACTTTGAACTAATTTCTTTTGCTAAATTTGAAATTGAGTTGACAACATTTTTACAAGATTTTTTGCTAACATTAGCAAAAATAAATGGTAAATTTTTTTTTATTTTCAGAAAACTTAAAATGGCGCTATCTCGGAAACTAAGCCAGATAGAGCAAAATGGAGGGCATTTTTGGTTCTTAGAATCTCCATACTTTCGCGGGCCCTCTTCACATGTGTGGACCCTAATGGGCCCTAACTTTGGATCCAAAAAAGTTAGCATTCCCGAAAATCAGGCTCGCCGGAGAGAAACTCAAAATGCTCAGGAAACCTCTGATCTACCACACGTATCCATTAACGCCCCAAATTTCAACCAAAATGCTTACTCTTTTGCCTCCGTCTTAAGGGGACGGCCTGTTGTTCAAAATACCCCGAGAAACACAAGAGTGATCCCGGAAAACCGATCGAATTCAAATGAAGGAAGCACGCATGATCATACCCAGGATCAGAGTTTTAATTTTAGTAGGCTCGAGGCCACAATTAACACGTTAGTACAGTCAATGACTAATTTCACCAATATGATGGGTAATATGATGCAGGAAATACTAAGAATGCAGTCTTTGATATTAGAGGCTGCATTAAGTAAGCCATGAACAGTTTGAAAATATGTTACTGGAACGCAAACGGCATACGCCAGCATAAAGAAGAACTCGATTATTTTCTCAGAAACAAGCAAATTGATATAATGCTTGTTTCTGAGACCCATTTAACTCCTCGCAGTCTATTCGCTTTAGATGGTTACACATTGTATGATACAAAAGACCCCAGAGGCAGGTCATGTGGAGGCTCAGGCATCTTAATTAAAACTCGACTAAAACATAATCTTATGTGTGATCTTTGTGAAGATTATCTTCAAGCCACTACTTTATGCGTAAACGAGTTTGATATGAACCTTGTGATTTCGTCTATTTATGCTCCCCCCAGATTTAAAATTACTGATAATCAGTATAGAACTTTCTTCGAATCTCTAGGTTCACGCTTTCTGGTTGCTGGCGACTACAATGCTAAGCATACATTCTGGGGGTCACGCCTCATTACCCCGAGAGGTCGTGTGTTGTTTGATACAATTTCTAAAATGGGTCTGGATGTGGTCTCAAGTGGAGAACCGACATACTGGCCTTCAGATCGTAATAAGATTCCTGATCTTATCGACTTTGGAGTGACTAGGAATATAAGGAGAAATTTTGTAAGTGTAGAATCTTCATTGGAACTCTCTTCAGACCACACACCCACTATTGTTACTCTATTTAACCCCCGAGAAATTGTATCGCCCACTGGTGACTTAGCACTGACAGGCAAAGGAACAAATTGGCTAAAATATAAAAAGTTTCTCAGTACTCATTGCTCGGAAAACATATTGCTAAGAACACCAGAGGAAATTGACCTCTCGCTCGAGAATTTCGAATCTAATCTCAAACTAGCTGCTCAACTTGCTACTAAACCCCCCCGACAATCCAGACAGAATGTATTTTCTTCTGCTGATGTCGAACGACTCTTAATTGAAAAACGGAGAGTTCGTAGAGAGTGGCAACTGCACAGATCTCCACGTTTAAAAGCACAACTTAAGGAATGCACGAACAACTTACGAAGATTGTTAGAATCTCAGAGAACGGCTGCACTAAATAGATTTCTTGAAAATCTGGAGCCTACATCAAAAACCGACTACTCGTTATGGCGTGCTACAAAAAATTTAAAAAGACCTGTCTTATGTAAGCCTCCTTTGCGCAAAGCAAATGGAGGTTGGGCTAGAAATGATACTGAAAAAGGAAATCTGTTTGTTGAGCACTTGAAAAATGTATTCACACCAAATGAATCAAGTGTTATAGTAGAGTTGCCACTAATTCTACCCCAGCGCATAGCAGTACCCGTTAGGTTTGAGATGCGAGAGGTCGAAAAGGCAGTTTGTGAATTAAACCCCAAAAAGGCATTTGGTATTGATAAGATCAGTAATAAAATGCTTTTGGAGTTACCCCGAATAGCATTAAGAATAATTCTTTTTATTTTTAATGCTATATTACGCCTACAACATTATCCCCCAGAATGGAAAATTTCTCTCGTTAAAATGATACCCAAGCCAGGCAAAGATCACACAAAAGTGGAATCATATAGGCCTATCAGTCTGTTATCCAATTTATCAAAACTTTTTGAAAAACTGTTACTGAACAGATTAACAACTCATATCGCTCAGAACAACTCTATCCCCGATCACCAGTTTGGATTCAGAAAGAAACATGGCACAATTGAGCAAGTTCATAGACTGGTAGGTGAAATTAGAAGAGCCTATGAAGAAAAAAAATATTGTTCCGCACTTTTTATTGATGTCTCACAGGCGTTCGATAAGGTTTGGCATGAGGGTTTGCTCTATAAGTTAAAAAATATGTTACCACCAAATACACATAAGTTACTCGAAAATTACATAACAGATCGTAAGTTTACAGTGAAGGAAAACGATTTTGTCAGTACCCCGCAAATCATACAAGCTGGAGTTCCACAAGGTAGTATTTTGGGACCGCTTTTGTATATTTTGTACACCTCTGATATGCCAACTAATCGAAACACGCATACCTCCACATTTGCAGATGATACAGCTATTTTAAGCTCCCATAACAATCCACTTAAAGCAACTCGAATTTTGCAAAGTCACATTTTTGAATTAGAATACTGGTTAAATAAGTGGAAGATTAAAGTGAATGAGCAGAAATGCATCCACATAACGTTCACGTTAAGACGAGAAACTTGTCCCCAAATTCGGATTAATAATCACATTGTACCTTAACATACAACGGTTAAGTACCTCGGAATTCATCTGGATCGTCGTCTTACGTGGAAAGACCATATAGATGCAAAATTAACCCAAATGAAATTGAAAACTATTGCAGTTAATTGGCTAATTGGGAGAAACTCGAAACTTAAGTTAGACTGTAAACTATTGATCTACAGCTCGATTATAAAACCTATATGGTGCTATGGTATTCAGTTATGGGGCACTGTCTCTGCGTCTAATGTGGAAAAAATACAAAGAAAACAGAACAACATTTTGCGAATGATTACTGATGCCCCCTGGTATGTTAGAAACTTGAACATACACAGAGATCTAAATGTTTCCCTTGTTAAAGATGAAATTGTGAAACATACCCAAAACTACTTACGAAAACTGGAATCACATCCAAACAATTTAGCACGCAATCTACTGAATAATCGTGGTCACCAACGACTTAGAAGGAGGGCCACTGCTGACTTGGCACACTAAAGTGAAGGATGATGCTTTTGAAAACATTGGATAATTTATGAGCAAATGAAATTTTGTCTGGCACTGGCTGGACTTAATATTAAGTTATATTAGTTTTAAGATTTGAATACTTATTGTTAGTTCACATAATTTTAGTGAAGATTCAATAAAATAAATGAATGAGAAAAAAAAAAAAAAAAAAATTCCCGAAAATTTTAAAATGCTCATATATCGGTAAATATTGCCGACACAAGTAATATTTTTGAAGTTATCGAGTTTTTTAATTGTCAAGACCCCAGTGGTCCCCTATAATCACGTATCTCACAAACTAAGCAAGGTAGAGCGAAACGGACACAAATTTTGGATCAAAAAATATGACGATTTTTAAGGAACCCAACTAGGCCTAGACCCATCGGGGTCTGGACCTATCGGGTCCGAACCCAATGGGGTCCTCAAATGTGTATGAACTAATTTAGTTAACTAATTATTGGCAAAACATTTTTGCTAACTTTAGCAAAAAAATTGTGGGTTCAAAATCAGCAAATTTTCTTGTAGGTTTACAAGCTTTTTTTGCTAACATTAGAGTTTTTTTTTTTTTAGTGTATAACTTGTTTATTTACTTTAGCTCAGTGGTTAGAGACTAAGCTTCACGAACAAATGGTATTGTGTTCGAATCTCGGTGCTGATCAGTTAAAAATAAATTTTTAAAAATAGAATATTGTAAATAAATAAAAATAAAATAATAAAGTAAATAAAAATTAAATAATAAAATAAAAAAAAAATAGAATTGAACAATAAAATTTTTTTTCCATAGCCTATTAACTTTTTCATAGGTATCTGGTTTCTATGAATTTGTTTCATAGATTCTATGAGGGGCATCATTGGCTCACTTCTAATGATTTTTTCATAGAATCAATGTACGTTTTCATAGCCGTAATGAACAAAATTCTTTCAGTGTGGGAGCCCCTTAAGGAGTGGAGATAGGGTGTTATGATGTTCGGACAAAATGTTGGTAACTAAAAAATAATGGGGGTTGGTCGTAATTTTTGCCTCTCTAGGAGGCACGGTAGGGTCGGTAGGAGCTGGTTTAATAAAACAAATTTATAAAAATTAAAAGAAATGTATGGGGACCACCTTAAGGATTAAAGATACATTGTAGGTATGTTTGCAAAAAATGTTGGAATTAATAAAATAATGGAGGTCGGTCATACATTTGGCCCCACTAGGGGCACTTTAGGGTAAGTTAGAATGGTAGGATCAAATTTTTTAAAAATGTTTTGTATGGGAGCCCCCTTGGGAAGTGGAAATAGGGGTAAGGTATGTTCAATAAAAATGTTGGGGGCAGAAAATTATTCAAGGTCGGTCTCACATTGCACCCCTCCAGGGGCGTTTCTAGGGGAGTTTTGGGGCTTTTTGGGGATTTTTACCTCTTTACGCCCAACTTTGACCCCAATGAGGGGCCATATGGCCCCTCCCCTCCGCCCCCATTTTTTGGCTCGTGCTTTCTTTTTCGAACCTAAAAAAATTAGAGGGTATCGCGGATCGAAATCGAAAACTGGTTAGCTATCCCACGCCTAATAGTGCAAATTGAAGAAACATTTTTTGTGTTCCAAAGTTAAAAAAAAAAATTTTTCATAGATATCCCACTCGCATCCCACTAAGCGACCCCACAGCTCTTAAGGAAAATCACCTAAGCTTTCTTTTGAATCAAAAAAAAAAAAAAGGCCCAATTTGAGGAAAAAGTCAAAAAAGTTTTGGATTTTTAAGAAAAAAAATAAAAAAAAATTTTTTTACTTTTTTTATATTTTTTTTTTTTCGAAAGACTGAAGAAATAGCTATCTAAACTCTTTGGGACACATTTTGATAAAAACAATAGGTAAGAAGTTACATGGATGAGAATCAATACCTCTTTGGCCAAAATGTCAAATTTCGACCCCCTCTAACTCAGAGGGTTCTTGACCGATGTCGTTGAAAAATTGTGTCTGAACTACTACCCAATAGGACTAACCTTGGTGCAAATTTCATCCCGATCCACTGTGGTTCCGATTCCAAAACTAGGTGGACAAAAGTATTTAACCATGATATTTTATGTTTTGGGGTCGCTGATTTCAAAAAAATGCTTTAAAAAATTGTAGCTTCAATATTTTTGAAAATACAGTGGGTTTTACTAAAATAGCTTCAACTTAATTGGACTTTTCGCTACAACTGGAAAAAGTTAATTACTTTTTGCTACTTTATGGCACTAAATTTAAAGGAAGTATTTAAAAATGATATAAAAAGCTTTTCTGAGCATTACAGTAAAGCCCAGCTATGTCGAATTACTTTTAATGTGTAGTTTTTTTAGAATGTTCGAATTAAATCCTTTTTGCGCTTCTAGAGTTGCGGGAAAAGAAAAATATGTGATATAACAATTATAGAAAATACTGTAGAGGTATTTGTTGCAAAAATATGTGCAGAAGATCCTGAATATTATAAGCATTTTCTTGAGAGTTATAAATATTGCAGAAAAAATTACTTTTTTAAAAACGCTATAAAAAATGCAGCTGGACGCGATGAGATGAAAGATGAAACATACTCTCTGATAGTTACTTTAAGAGATGTATATAGTGGCTTGCCCGCAACTTGGAGCGGTGTTTTTTTGCAAGCTTTGAAATATTGATAATCTAATTTTTTTTTTTTACTTATGATTCTAACTTCAAAAACCAATATTAAGAAATCGCGAAAAAATTTATTAAGAAATCGCGAACCCATGAAAATTTTTTTGATAAGTATATACCCATGGCTATATAAAAAACAATTCACGGCAATCTCCTGCAAATAATTCACTTGGTATAAACTACTTAGTTTTGTATTGATTTCCTTAGTTTTTAATTACAAACATTTTCGTGAACAAACATTGATATTTTAGTGCTGCGGGGACAAAGTTAAACCCCTTATTTAATCAAAATATTTTGCGTCTAGTCTAGGCATGTTGTTAGCTATTTAAAACACCTACCGTTTTTTAATTTATAGGTTCAAACTTTTTAGACTTTTGTCCACCTAGATTTGGATTTGGAACCACAGTGCGATCGGAAGACATCGGTTTCAAAAGTTGTGTCAGTTGACACGAAAACCCCCATATGCATATAAAATTTTAAAATCATCTTTATGAAATTTTTATATGTCTTTAAGACATAAATATATTTTGTAAAAAATTAAAAAAAAATATTTTTTTTTTTGTAAAAATAATGTGAAACTTTTTTAACCTTTTTAAAAAATAAATTGATAAAGTTTGAGTCAAATTTTACTTGACACTATTAAAAACTTAATTAAAAAAAGAATAATGTTGAGTAAAGTTTTAATTGTGTCAATTAAAAAATTTACTAAAATTCTTTGGCATACATTTAATAAATTTTTATTAAAAGTTTACTCAATACTATTAAATCGTTTATTGGTTCAAAATTGAGTAATTTTTTACTTAATAGTATTAAAAATTTACTAAATTTTTTTTTATTTTTTTCTGTGTAGAAAAAGTGTCTGATTCTAAAACAATTTTTAATATAGAAAAATGATCGGATTCTGAGACATTTTCCAATAGAAAAAGTCTTAGACTCCGAGTAAACGTCTCAGGTTTTAAGAAATTATTCCTAAACAAAACATTTTTCTTATAGAAAAAGTCGCAGATTCTAAAACATATTGTTTAGAGAGAAAAAAAGACAAAAATGCCTGCGAATTTTGTATTCTTGCCTAAATTATTAAGTCATGACAATTTGGGTGTACTTGCCAAAGCAGTTTTTTTTAGAGAAAATAATGTTATATTATTTTGCTATTCCATGCAAAACGAATTGAAATATCAGTCGAGGACCCCATTAAAAAACCAAAAGAGCTGTACATTTCGTAAGTGAGTGCAAAAATAAGTGCAAAAAAGTGTTTTTACATTTTGGAGAGTATAAAAGATTCGGTACCAAAGAATATAACACTTTCACTTGTTTTATGTACATTTGATTAACAAAAAAAAAAAATAATAAAAAATTTGATGAAAAAAAAATTGATGAAAAAAAAATTTGATGAAAAAAAAAATTTGATGAAATAAATTTTATAAAAAAAAAAAATTGATGAAAAAACAAGTAAAAAAGTTAAATTCGGCGTTGCCGAATGTAGTGATACCCTCCACAATTTCAAAAAGGTAATTGCAAAAAACTTTATTTAAAAGGAAATTACTTTTGAAAAAAAAAAAATTTGCGCGAAAAAAAATTTTGGTAAAAAAAATCCGCGATTTTTATCTTTTTTTGTCAAAAAATATGTTCGTACTTGTTTAAATACCATTTGGTCCCAGCAAAACTTTGGTAATGGGTAGTGATTATATAACACATTACCAGGTAATGTATATAACTTATTTGTAGCATTATTTTATGATGTCTTACCAAAAATTTGTTCCACAACGTATTATTTTCAAGTGAAAAATAATGCATTACTAATAATTTGCTACGTAATGCATGATTATTGGAAAAAAATTATTTCATATTTATTATTTCTAAACATTAAATCATGGATGACTTATATTTGGTTACATTATGTATTATTTGAAAGTTTGAAATAATGCATTATTTATAATTGGATGCATAATGCATTACAATAACATAAAAAATAATTATTTTATAAAAAAATGCATAAGTTTAATCTAGAGATGGGCTCCCGACAGGAAATTTCTAACGACACACACTCACGAGCATATTTTATCTACTAACACTCACTTACAATCACGTGAGTAAATTTAATACAAAATTACTTTTTCACTACTCGTAACACCTTATATATTATCTTCTTGTATGCTATATTATTTAATTTCTGGTAACCTATAAAATATCATATATTTTACACCTTACTCGTGTTCTTCGTTATAAATTTATGACTTATTTTATACCTTACTGGTATTCTTTGTGATAATGTGGATGCATTACTTTGAGTCTCATCGCCTGTTAAAATCATCAATGCTGCAATGTATAAAATAAGAGATCCTATACCTTATTTTATACCTTATTTGGTAATCTAAATTTTGCTGGGGTGTTCATTTATGTTCATATATGACAACCAGAAGCCGAATTAAAGCATTTTGTATTTTTAGGTTATGTTGAATGTACTGAAATTTTTGAGGTGTGCTTACATTTTCGTTCATAACTTTTGAACCGCTGAACCGATATCGCTCAAATGCAATACCAAACTTCTCGGGAGAACTTTCAATAAATATGTTAAGTTTCAGTCATCTCTGTGCAATATTTTGTCTGCGACAGCATTTTCCACAGACAGACAGACAGACAGACAGACGGACAGACGGACAGACGGACATCGCTAGAATGTCTTAAAATCGTCATCATGAATATATATACTTTATGGGGTCCCAGATCGATATTTCGATGAGTTACAAACAGAATGACAAACTTATATATACCCTCTATCACTAAGTGGAGGGTATAAAAAATGGATGAAAAAAATTAATGAAAAAAAAATTGATGAAAAAAAAAAATGATGAAAATAAATTTGATGAAAAAAAATTTGATAAAAAAAAATTGATACCAAAAAAATAATTTGATAAAAAAAAAATGATGAAAAAAAAGTTTGATGAAAAAAAAAATTTTTATCAAAAAAAAAAAAAAATATTTGATAAAAAAAAAAAATTTATGAAAAAAAAAATTCATAAAAAAAAAAATTTTTTTGTTGAAAAATAATTATGTTACTTTTTATTCACCAGCTGGTGAAAACGGTTTTATTCACCACGAGGTGAATTATTATCTAAGTTGCAAACCCAAGTTATTAAAATTTTTGGTTTTAAGAAAATGAAAATAGTAATTCTTGTTTTATTTTTCGTTAATTGTTAGTTTATATAGTCAAACTGAGGTGGCGCACAGTGGGGAAAAATGGACTTTTTTTGTCCAATTTTGCCTACAGGTCGCAATTCTTAACCGATTTTAGTTTTTCTTTTTGTTGAAATTTAGCTAATAAAATTCCTCATCGCTCTGTCATGGTGGATTTTTAAAACTCGTTTTTGTTTTATTTGAATATTTTTTTTAAAGTTCAGAATATATTAATTTTTTTAGAATTTTTGCTCTAAAAAATGTAATAGGCAGGGGACGAATAAGCTGTATGGACAAAATTAAAGGTATTTGAAACCCTTATAAATGACATTAATAGCGCTTGTTAATTTATTATTATTTTGGTTTTTATAAACATATGAAATCTTAAAAATGTTCACTTTTCAGTACCTATATCATTTTAAATAATGTACCAATTTCAATGAAATTTTTTTTTGATTAAAGCTTATCATTTTCTTAAACATTATTGGTAAATAAAGTATTTTTGCAAAATTGTTTAACTCTTTTTTTCGAATTTACAATGTAACAACTTTCTTTTTTTTAAAAACATACTAAAAAATAATTTTAAAGTTCCAAAAATCATAAGGTAAAATTTTAGCAAAAAATAAAATATTTTTTTTAAAAAATGTTGTGTACCAATTAAGTAACAATAAGCAAAACATAAGCTTTAATCTAAAAAAGATTTCATTGAAATTGGTACATTATTTTTAAAGATATAGGCTTTTAAAAGTAAAAATTCTTGAATTTTTGTCTGGTTATAAAAAACAAAATAATAATATATTTTCAAATACTAATCACGTCGTTGATAAGGGGTTCCAATACCTTTAATTTAGTCTATAAAGCTATTCGTCCAATACCTAAGACATTTTTTATTGCAAAAAAACGGAAAAAATTAAAATTTTCTGAACTTTAGGAAAATATAAAAAGTAGTCCGCGATTTTTTTTTCAAAAATCCACCATGACAGATCGATGCGAAATTTTATTAGCTAAAATACAAAAAAAGAAAAAACAAAATCGGTTAAGAATTGTGACCTGTAGGCAAAATTGGACAAAAAAAGTCCATTTTTCCCCACTGTGTGGCGTCCTGCAACTTGTTTAAAATTAGGCACCAGCCTAAAAACATTATCATGTTAAAAAAATTCTGGAGTCAGATTCTAAAACGAGATTATATAAAATAATAATTAATTTTTTAAGATTTTACTTCATATTTTACTTCGTATATAATCTTTAGGTTTTGAGACATTTTTCCGTTCGAATCTTAAGTTAAAACGTTTTTAATTTTGAGAGAAAAATGTTCAAATATTGACGCATTTTATGACAGAAAAATTTTCAAATTCTTAACATTTTCCTTCAGAAAAATTTTTAGATTCTGAAATGTTTATCGAATTTTTTTAAGGATTTTTTTGGCATTGTACTTGTTCTTTAATATCAAATCCTGAAATTTATGAAATCATTTCTTGAATTGTATACTCCTGCCCAAAACATTAACCTTTAAAATTATAAAAATTAAAAATGGCTAATAAGAGGTTTATCAAAAAAATTTTGTATGGAAATTCGACTAATAAACCTGTTATTAAACGCTCTTATTTTAACCATTTATTATCCATTTCTAACACACAAAAAATTTTTTTTCCATGAACGATTTTCATAGTATTTATGAACAAATTCATACAATTTATTACTTTTTCATAATATTTATAAACTTTTTCATAGTATTTATGAAAAAATGTTAAAAATTCTTAAATTTCACATATTATGATTTATTCATAAATACTATGAAAAAGTTTATAAATATTATGAAAAAGTAATAAATTGTATGAATTTGTTCATAAATACTATGAAAATCGTTCATGGAAAAAAAAATTTTTGTGTGAAGACACTCTAGCTTTATAAATCCGTCCATCTGTCTGTGGAAAGCAAGATGCAGTCCAAACCAAAAGAGCTATAAACTTGGTAAATATAGATATAATAAGTGTTTTACTTATGGGCAAAAAAGTGTTTTTACATGTTGGAGAGTATATAAGATTCAGTGCCTAAGAATCTAACACTCTTACTTGTTTTTTGGACATTTGGTAAACAAATGGAACATTTTTATGTCAAAAGAAATTCACTCTTTTGCCTATAACTTTTGAACCACTGGAGCGATGTCGCTGAATTGCAGTACCAACCTGACCAGGTAAATGACCAACATATATCCAAACTACAGGAGACTCTGTAAGGTCATTTAAAAATAAAAATTTAATGAAAATAATAAAATTTGATAAAAAAAAAATGTTGTTGAAAATTAATTAAGTTATATGTTATTCACCAGCTGGTGAAAAACGGTTTTATTCACCAGCAGGTTAAAAAAAATAAAACAGTGATTCTTATTTTCTTTTTTGTTAGCTGGTAGCTTGTATAGTCAAACTGAGGTGGAGCCCTGCATAATTTTTAAAATTAGACACCAGTCTAAAAACGTTATCATGTTAAAAAATAATTATAACACACTGAAATTAATTCACACTTTTTACTTTGCCGCTTATTTTGTTTTTTTGCAAAATTTCCAATTTTCTTTGTAAATTTAAATTTTTTTTGTAAATTTACACATTTTTTTTTAAAAAACTAACATGGAATTCTCGTGATTTTGCAAGATATTTAGCTAACTTATTTTTGTCGAGAATTCCCAGTTAAAATTATAAGCTTTTTTGATATTTTACAAGATTTTTTTTGTAAGTGTATTATTATTTATCATATACATACATTGCCATTTCATCAATCATAAACAATCATACTCTTCATAATAACAAAAAAACCTATAAAATGTTGACATTTTGTTCTTGTTTTACTCACCATATAGACAAACATGACAAACCCTATCAACAGTAACACCAACAAGAATAAAAACTCTAATCATATATAAATTTTTATAAAAAAATATATATTTTCACTTGATAGTTAGCCATCAATCTAAACTCATCATTTTTGCTCAGAGCTGTCAACGTAACGACCAAATAAACATACCAAAAAACAAAGAAACTAAAAAATAAAATTTTATAAAAAAAAAAAAAAAACACACAACAACAAATGGCCACAATATAACACATTAAGTTGTTAGTTTTTTGTTATTTTGGCGCGTAAAATAAACATTATATCACTGACATGGTTAATGCAACCCTGTGTGTCATCATCAACACAAACATACCAACAGACAGACATACATCATTTTTCAACAGCAACTGAGGTTTTAGTTTGGACTTTATAGTGAACGCCATCATCATCGTTATTGCTGATGTTGTAGTTGTTGTCATAGTCATCCATCATCATGCATCAATCATAATTTATAAAATTTCAAAAATAAAAAAAAAATACATACCCTGTTTTTTTTTTTTTATTTTAGAAAGAAAAAAACTTGATAAGGGCAACATAAAATTAGCAAAGTTAAGTTTTTTTTTTTGCGGTATACATATTGAAATGGGAACTAAAAATTAACCCATTTCGATTCTCTGTTCGGCATTTCAAAAAATATTTATGTATGAAAAAGGTGGAATTTCAGGAAAATTTTGTTACGAATGTTAAGTCTTATTTTTCTGCAATTAATACCCATTAATACCCTCCACATTGACCTTTTGAAGTGGTAATAAGTTTTCTAAAGTGAAAAAAATTAACAATTTTGATTAGAAATATTTTATTTTGAGTAAAAACTTTTTTTTAGTAATTTTTGAGAAAAAAAATACTAATTTTTTATTTGAGTGTAAAGTTTTTCAGTTTAATTCGAGTGTATTTTTTTAGTGTAAAAATATTTTTGATTGATAAAAATGTATAATGTAAAATATTTTTCTGACTTACCAATCTTTTAAAAGTTTGCTTAACGGTTTTTCAACACGTGAATTTAAGGTGAAGTGAAACAAATCTGAAATTCACGGTTTTATTAATAACTTTTGAACCACTAGACCGATTTGTTTGAAATTCAATATTAAGCAGATCAGGGAAACGTCAAATATATCTGCATCTTCAGGATTGCCTTTCGAAAGTTAGCGTGTTTTTTAACTAGTAAATTTGCGAAAAATACTTGCCGAATTTCACTATTTTGCTTATTACTTTTGAACGCTCGACCAATTTTGCTGAATTGAATTCGAGGTGTTACAAAGGTGCTAAAAACGAAAATTTAGCATTATTTTATTTTTAGCTTTTAATTTTTTTAATTAATTTAAATTTTTTTTAGATTTAATTTATTATCCAATTCCACTCATTTGTATCATTTTTAAACTTTTTACTTCGAAAACTATGAAATAAGTTAATAATATAGCACTTAAATCCAAAAATTAATAAAATAATCTTGGGCTTAGGAGGCGTGGTCAAATATTGGAAAAATGGTCAAATTTGTGGCGAGTTGCCTTGATTAAATATTTATCACATTAAAACGGAATGCACCATAATCTCAAAAATTTACGTTCTTATATAGTTTTGTATGAGCTATCGATTAAAATATATTTTTTTTTGGAAAATTTTCAGAACCCGTTCTGAAATTTTCCATTTTTTTAAAAAGTCAATTTATCAAAAATCCGACCTTTTTTATTTTTTTTAAATTATTTTTTTTAAAGTTTAGATGTTTGTCCATCCACACAAAAAAATTCAGGAACACGTTCTTCGTTTTTTTCGAGCAAATCGCATTGGAATTTTAAAATTCATAACAATTTTGTAATTTGCTTGTATTTTCTTGTTTGAAAAAAAGCGTAGGAGTAATATTTATGCAATTAATAATGCTCATTCGCAACGTTAAATCAAGAAAATACAAGCAAATTAAAAAATTGTTATGAAATTTAAAATTCAAGTGCGATTTGCTCGAAAAAAACGAGGAACACGTTGCTGAATTTTTTTGTGTGGATGGACAAATATCTAAACTTTTAAAAAAAAGTGACCGGATTTTTGATAAATTTACTTTTTTAAAAAATGGAAAATTTCAGAACGGGTTCTGAAAATTTTCCAAAAAAAAAAAATTAATCGATAGCCCATACAAAACTAAACAAGAATGTAAATTTTTGAGATTGTGGTGTATTCCGTTTTAATGTGATAAATATTTAATCAATGCAACTCGCCACAAATTTGACCATTTTTCCAATATTTGACCACGCCTCCTAAGCCCAGTTTTTGAAAATTTGAAAAACCAAAAACGTAGTTTTCTTAGTTCCATATAGGGCTATCCAAACTACCTATTCAGAAATTTACGAGACACATGTTTTTCTGTAGCGGGACATTTGGTGTGGAATGCCTCATATGTCAACCAGCAGCCGAATTTAAACATTTAGTATTTTTAGGTTATGTAGAAGTTTTCGAGGTGTCCTTATATTTTTGTTTATAACTTTTG
This sequence comes from Pegoplata infirma, assembly GCA_963921195.1. NCBI lineage: Eukaryota > Metazoa > Arthropoda > Insecta > Diptera > Anthomyiidae > Pegoplata > Pegoplata infirma. The sequence continues at coordinate 190,926,882 of OY992537.1, read as the reverse complement.
AACCGCTGGTCCGATATCGCTCAAATGCAATTTCAAAACTACTCGGGCCAACAAATAAATATGTACGGTTTCAGTCATATCTGTTTAATATTTTGTAGGCAACCGCCAATTTAACAGGGCTTTATTCACATAATTTCTCCTGATATGGCAAAATAAGAAAAATTAAAAAAATTGCGAAGATTCTCCTTTGTCATTTGTCATCAATAGTGACATTATATGGCAAGTACAAGTATTTATATATAAATATTTAATAAAATGTAATCCCTTTAAAAGTCCTTTTAAAAGGAAATATGTTCATGAAATGAAAAACTGTAAATGCAAGCCATATTTTTCAGCAGTATTTAGAACTCACAAAAAAATGGGACTAATAACACGGAGGAACGAAATTTAAGAAATTTGATGCTTATAGAATGCCGTACATAATTTCTAGTAGATTTTGGTATGCTGATTCCGAATCTGTGCTCATAATGTCAAAGTTAGCTTTAGTTTTCGAGATATTCGCAAATTAAGTCTTTTGATAAATTCTGGTCATTTATTTTTTTTTTTTGCAAATTAGCATTAAGTTGGAGACCGTTACAATTTTTGTTAAATTGTGTTTAATATACAGACTTTACTCTATCATTGAGGCTTAATTTCAAAATGGTAAGTTCCACGATACTCATTTGGCATGCATTGGAATGTAATAATTGTGTTTTTTTTTAGAAATCGCAAAAATTTGCACTTCTAATAAGAGATTGTTTAAACTTTGTACACCTTATATTAGTTATTTCAGGAGAAAAATTGGTTAGTTAATGTTTCCTCTTTTTTTAAATGCAAACAGAAGTTAAAAAATGTGGACAAAAATTTAAAATTTTGTGAAATGGGTTTTCATCAAAATACACGTAGGAAAACAAAAATGTTTTTGTCTTGCGACCCAAGTTTACTAAGAGTTTTAAGTACGTAGATTACGAATAAGGACACCAAATTTATAAATTAGCCTTAGTTTTTTGAGATATTTGCATTTCTTTATTTTTAATCTGTTTTTTTATATTTTGTTATTGTTATATAAATTATATTTTTGTTATATAAATTCTTTTTAAAAACTGCTAATGTTCCTATTTAGGGAATTATAAACCTTTTTAACTATTTTAAAAGCATGTTGACCTTAATTTAAGATAAGTCGGTTATTCAAGATTTTCAAAAAAATAAAAAAAAAATTAAAACAAACATTTGTTAAAAATTTTTTTCTGCAAAAATTACGCACTACCTATTTAGTATCACTTATTTATACAAAAGACCAATGACTTTTTACAAAAGACCGTTAAGCTTTAAAAAATCAGACGACTGGTTCCTAAGATATTAACAAAAATGCAAAAAAAGTGAAATTTTCCATAAAATTCGCAATATTTTTTTTTTGCATTACACAAATTTCGTTACATTCTAATTATAATACCCAAGGTCCGTACTTAAAAATAATATAAAGTGAGAGTAACATTGTAAAAGAGTTCGCAAGTTATTAAAAAAAATATTGAAAAAAGTCGATTTTTCCATAAAAATTAATTTGCAAATATCTCAAAAACTAAAGCTAACTTTAAAATTTGTTGTGCAGATTTGTAATCTATGTCCCAAAAACTATTAGAAAAGTTGGGTCGCAAGTCTGAGCATTTTTTGTGTTCCTCCGTGTAATAGTTAGTTTTGATCACATGATCAATTGAAGGGCTTATTGTAAAAACTCGATAAGCAACATTTCATATTATGGTGATTTTTGCCTTAAAACTTTTGAAATAATGTAGAAAATATAACTTTAGTAAACACTCATACTTAAGATACTTGTACGAAGGGTTTAAGCTAGACTTCTGCCAAAAATCTGCCTGCGGAACATCGGTAGAACGCTAAGAACACCAAAAAATAAAATGTTGCTTATCAAGTTTTTGCAGTAAGCCCTTCAATTATTTTATTTATTCTTTCTATTTATTAACAACTCATTTTTAATAAATTCAACCTAACCGAGAACTAGTAACAATGACCGTCGTCTCATTGTAGTAAAAAAACCAAGGGTTTTGGTAGGAATCAAACCCACTACCCCCACTTTGAAATAATATAAATTAATGTATGGAGTTTGTAATCCCTAAGCCCGGCCGAAGACCAACTATGCAGAAAAACATTTTTTGTTTAACTATCTTTAAATTAATAACCCATACCAAGAACCACTAAACTCAGATCTCTGAAATGGGGATTATGGCTATGTGTTACGCGGTCATTATCATCATGACTTCTGGAAGTTATGTCCACTTTTTATTGGGGCTATGTCCAAATTTTTTTCGGTCCCAACCATCGTTATGGGGATTATGACCGAATTCATTCCGGACTTAATCCCCAAACCGCAATGGGGATAATGTCTGTGGGGGATATGTCATGGCACCGATGTGTAATCATAAAATCAGAGGCGGGTTAAAAAAATGTTGACAGTTATAGATATTTTAAACCATGTAAAATTTTCTTGTTATAAAAAAACATCACCGATTTTTTTTAGACACAGGTAGGAGATCCAACACACCTTGCCTACACTCTAAAAAAATTAGCCCAGTTACCTATGCATGATCATATTTCAGTCAATAACTCTCCTGAGAACTCTTGTTGAGGTAATCTAGTCCGTTTCTACATATACGCCTTAGACAGAGAAAGTGCTAGTTGCCGCAAAAACTCTGGTCTCCTGCGATTTCGATAGCTGGAGCCCATGAAATGTTGATTTCAAAAAATATGATGCACGCATTCAAATCGGGTATCCCGGAAAAACTTTTAAAATGGTCACAGCTATATGATGCATTATCATGTAATGCATAGCAAACCAAAAATAAAAAATATGCATTTTTCCATATGGCTTACCATAGGAATAACTTTTTTGTATTTTTCACTCATTATGTAAACCCCATATACTACTCAGAGTCTTTTCCCAACCAAAAATCATTAATCCAGTATAGAGTAAAGCAACCTTACAATACCCTATACTGGATTGATGCCTTTTGTTTGGGATAACACTCAAAATAATGCATGAGTTTTACAAAATGCATGAAAAATACAAAAAGGGAATGCCAATGGTAAGCGGTAGGCGAAAATTAATGCACATTTTCTCATTTTTTTTTTTGGCTATGCATTACATAACCGTTACCATTTTTAAGGTTTTGTTGGGATATCAAGTATGTTTGCAAATACAATGTTAGGACATCGATTTGTTGTGCGTTTTGTGCTGTAGGAACCTACCATTTGATCAGCAATATCCACGCCACCTAAATGAGATTAATCATTTGAAATTATAGGAGAACACAAAACTAACATACCTTTCGTTGAATTGTAATATAAAACAATCTCTAAAGTAAAGAAAATGAAAAAGGGAATCCCTCAAAAAATTTTTGCGTTAGCTGTGTTCAGTAAAGTGGGTGTTGGTCACGTGATTTGCGTGGTTTACGTGAATCACACGTGACTAACGCTCGAGCGAAAGTCTAGGTAATTACGATAATCATGCTTGAGTGAGTGTGATTCCAAAACGTTTATGTATAAGTGATTAGAAAGCGAGCCCAATTTTTGCATGAGAACCATTTTTCTTGCGTGATTTAACATAATTTGTTTGTATTGTTTTCAGTTTTATTTATAGTTTTTAGTTTTATTTTTCGTTTTTCAATCAGTTAAAATTCAAATTAAGGGTCTGCTAATATATGAAAAACATTTTTTTTTAAATTTCCTTAAAATTGTGTATTTGTAAGTGAATATTGCATGAATTAGGGGTGAGCGTAGTTATGCATCACGTGAGTCACGCGTGAGCGTAACTTATTTTAGTTTTACTGACGTGAGTAGTAAGTGAGCGTAAGTAAAGAAAAAAATCGAGTGAGTGATTCATAAGCGATTATAATATTTCTTGCGTGAGCGTGAGTCAAAATTTACTCACGCACCCATCTCTAACGTTGAGTTAAGCTTAAAATAATAGTATTTAGGGAGAATGATCCAAAATATACACAAATATAATATTAAATTTTTATTTTGTTTGAGTATTGAAGTATGGACCAAATGGTCCATTAACCTAACATTCGTAAGTTTTTTCTAACCTAACAGCAGGGTTAACCAAAAATTTTCTAAGTTTTTTAGGCAAAGTATAAGAAACTTTTTAAAATGTTCCTAAACATTTCTTGTTAGGGTTATGTATATCACCTATCTGGTTCGATATGACTTTGATCCAACAACACATGACTTTGATCCAACAACATTTTTTTTCGTGGTACGTTTGAAATACAAATATTCATATATGTGGGTTATTTTCAGAACCATTTACAAAAAACTTGTACAATAATATTGCTCTGTGTTGGGTATATCATGAAATATTTTTTAAATTTCAACTCAGTGAAACTGTAATAAATGTTTTAAAAAACCGTCAGTTTTTGGAATTTAGAAAAACTGTAAATGCAGTTGTGTAAACAAGACCTTAAACCATCACTGAGCAATGTTTAAGGATTACCCCACTTTATCCGTAAAAGTTACAGAGGGTTAAAGTTGAAAAATCTATAAAAATGGCTTGAAATAATCCATAGTTTTTACCTTCTTTCGCTTTTTATACCCTACACCACACTGTGGTACAGGGTATAATGAGTTTGTGCTGATGTTTGTAACTACCCGAAATATTGGTCCTAGACCCACTTTTAAGTATACCGATCGGCTTAGAATCACTTTTTGAGTCGATTTAGCGATGTCCGTCCGTCCGTCCGTCCGTCTGTCTGTCCATGTAAACGGTGTAAACACGATACAGGTCGCAATTCTTAATCAATTGACTTGAAATTTGAAACTTAAGCCTCTTTTGGCCCAAGGACGAAGCCTATTGAAATTGGAAAAAATCGGTCCATATTTAGACCTAGCTCCCATACAAAGGTCCTCTTTAGTTTTGGCTCAAATGACTCTAATAGACGCATTTTAACAGGTATCTATTCGAAATTTGGCAGGTAATCATGTTTTATCAACACAAATCACCATTCCAAATTTTAAAGAAATCGAACCAGTTCTTATTGTAGCCCCCATACAAACAACCTTCCCGATTTTCACATAAATCTCTCAAATTTCATGAAAATATAAAATATTTAATTAAAATTCTGTTTGTGTATGTTAAACGCGTACTTTAATAACCTTATCAAATCTGATTATCATCGGACCATTTTTGGACTTAGGTCCCATGTGGAAATTTCGCCCGATATTCAGTTGAAGTGATTTATTGTCAACAAAAAGAAGCCTATTCCACTCAAATTTGATTAGTGAGTGCTTTTTACACTTATTAAAGATTTGACAAAATATAGATCTAATCAGTCCATGTTTGAACTTGGGACCCATTTTCCGGGAAACTCTGGTGTAGGGTATTTTATGGTCGGTCTTGACCGACTATAATTTTCTTACTTGTTTTTTTTTAAGTTCTCCTTATATTTAAATCTTTTCCGGCATAACACAAAGTCAGTACATATAAGAGATTATTTTAATGTTAGCTTGATAGATGCTTCATCGCTTGGTAAGAAGTTATAAGACGGTTAAGTTTTGAAACCAAAAATTAAGAGTTTTTAAATTTTCGAGGTTTTTTGATTAGGGATTTCGGCCCCCTCTATAAAATGAAAAAAGTTGAACTAGAGTTGGTAGCTGTTGTAATTCTTAACATTTTGGAGTTAATCCCGTCAATGTGTTACGAATAGTTAAAGAGTTTCAGCAGATCAAAGTTCGAAAGAAAAAACGTAATTTTTTTAAAATACCAGTTTTTCGCGAGGCACATTCGCGGTTTCATTCGAAATTTGGTGGACTCTTGCGTAAACCGAGTTTTTTAGGAGTTTACATAAAAAAATCACTGGCGGGTTTATAAAAAATAAATTGCAAAAATTTTATGGCATTTTTGAAAATTGTGCGAAATTTGCAAATCTGTTTCCAATTTTTTTTAGTAGCAATTAATGCATCATGTTCATTTTAATACACCAAAAGACGTGCCTTAACGAGTAGAACTGATTTACTTTTTGATTTTTTACTTTAAGCCATTCTGAGCGAAAAGCGCGATGATTTTATCTAAACCTGTTTTGATCTGGCACATCCAAGGCTTTTCACGAAATCGGATGATTTTTTTTTTAAATGAAAGCCCACTTGATGTGTCATCATAAAATCAGAGGCGGGCTAAAAGATTTTGATGATTATAGATTTTTTGGACCATATTAAATTTTCTTGTTATAAAAAAGCATCACCGATTTTTTTAAACACTGGTACAATGAAACGATTTTCCGTGATTTTTTTTTCAGTAATACCAACGCGCATTGCCTAAATATCCCAGCAAAAAAAAACATTACTTAGAACAATGATAAAAAGGACTTCTACTGCTTCTAGAGTAGTGAATATCTACTGAATATCTCATTACATTTTCATATAGTTGTCGCAGCAAGTAAGTAGTTGTTTCAACTCGTTTTTCAGTACATATGAAGTGGTCTTCATACTATTCTATAACTTTGAACTTTTGAGTATACTTATTAACCACTTCATTGCGAATGCATAATATTGTATATTTAAGAAGTGATTAGTAAAATCAACTGAAAATGTCAGTTAAAATAACTACTTTGTAAGTTGTTTTGGGGTCAACTACTTTTTCAGTTAAATCCACTAATGTAATAAAAACTACTAACATTTGTAGTCAAAACAATAAAAATGTAGTAAAAATAAAATAACAAGCGCGGGTACAAGAGGGGGGGGGGGGAAATTACCCCCCCCAAACCAAATTTCAAAAAGAAAAAAAAAATTAAAGAAATAGGAAGGAAAAGAAAAAAAGTAGGAATCGCATACGACTCGTTATAGCTCATCATTCTATTACCATATAGTGTCATTTCGTTGTAATGGAATAAATACTAAACGAGTCGTTTAATTTAAAATTAAAAGACGTGTATGAGAATACGGGATTATAGCGCATTCGCATTGCTATGGTAAAACACGGTTTAGTTGAAACATTGTTTTCTGATTCGTTTAACCATATATTTTGATAGCAAGAAACATTTTCCCTGTTTTCACATAACCGTTTATATTTTAACATTAAAATTTTAAATTTTTTTGGCACCACTTTTGTTGAATGTCAAAGTTTATTTAAGCAAACACGGAAAAAAACATTTTATTTTCAAATGCGAACTTGGCTTCACTTTTTATTGAAACTTAAATTTAATGCCAATAATTATTCAAGTTAAAAATAAGCGTAGTTTAAAATTTGTATAGGTAAGCGTATATACGGTTATGCGAAAACAGTGCTATTGCTAAAACCGAGTTTATAATAGTCATAAACTTGGATATTACCAAAAAAAAGCTGTAGGAAAAAGCTATAGAAAACAAAAAGCAAACCTAATATTCTGAATTTTCATGATATTTCCTTACTATAAGCTTAATATAATTTATAAATACATTCCTTAATTGAATTATTTCATGTCATTTTTAAATATAAAGCATTTGTAAAATAACCAATTTTTATTAAATAATTATTGATAATTCCCAAATTTTTTAATGAAGTTTTATAGTGGAGATTTCTTTAGTGAGGAATTGCATACTAATGTCTATATTTGGAAGTGGTGCAAGCCATAATTTATGACATTATATATCAATTTTTGGAAGTTGTTTAAAAGTATCTCCATTTGAATAATAAATCAGGGGTTAACTGCTTTTTTTGGAGTACTTCAGAAGTGGTTTGATTTGGACTACTTCCTTTATTTTTTGCTGGGACGTTATAAAAAATTGTGAAACTTTTCTTTTACCACGAATTAATCGCGATTTTAGGTACCTAGATATTTTTTTTAAATCGTTTGGTCATTAAAGGGTTAAATTTATATCATATATTTTAAAAGAAATGATATATCCTGGCATGTTTTAATAACGCATGCAACAAATGTGTAGAAAAAAAATATTTAAAATATTTTTAAGATTTTTTAAAACCGCTAAATCTTAAAACCGCCATAACTTTTGACCCCCTTGCGCGATTTAATTGACGCGAACGAATTTCTTATTCTTAAATAGCTTCTAATATGTATGCCAACTTTCATCGATGTGCCATCAAAACAAAATCACATCTTTTTTACCTAAAAATTTAAGTCTTAGCCGGAACTCCTTATATAACAAAAATATTGTATGGAGTTACATTTTTAGAAATATAAAATATTTCAGGAGTATTAAAATTTTTGCTTTTACTTATAAAATATCTTAAAACTGGTATACCATCTGACTTCGATAAATTGAGTCTAATCGTCAAATTATTTTAAAACTACACATTTTAGACATTTATCATATTTAAAATCCCTTAACAATTTCTTTTACTTAATCAAGCAAGACATCAAAGTTTTCGTATTTTGTGTTATATTATTAATCCTACGCGTAAAGGGTTTGTCACATACAAAATTCATTTGTCATTTTTATACACTCCAAAATAATGAAAAATAAAACTTTGGACGACGTTCGTTTCTTTTTATTTACGTTTTGTTTAGAGCAAACAAATTTCTCAAAATCCCCAAATTATCAAGAAAACACATCAACAGGCATTTTTTTTAAAGTAAAGAAAGACAGAAAAAAAAAATACTTGAAATAAACATAATTTTTCATATCATAAATTTGCCATACTTAATCCCACACGCCGTGTTGTCTTGTAGGCCTTAGTAGTGGCAATGCGGCACACTGGCGCTAATTGAAAATATTTTGGAAACTAAGTTAGGCAATTTCAAAATGCCATGAAAGCTTAACGGTAGGAAATTTTTTTATTTAGTTATGAAAATGTTCATAAAATCTACGAAAAATTCATTAGAAGTAAGCCAATGATTCTTTTCATAAAATTAAAGATTTTTTATAAAACTGATGAAAAATTTCATTGCAATAATGAAAATGTTCATAATATTGATGAAAAAAATTTTAAAAAAGCAAATTCGAAAAATGTTGTGAATATTTTCATAAATGCAATGACATTTTTCATAAATCATTTGAAAAAATTATAGTTATTATGAAAAAAATCATTGATCTAATGAAAAAACTCATTGAATAATTCTTTCTGTGTAAAGTTGCTACGAAGCAACATTTTATGGCAGTCCAACAAATTTTTTTTCTTAAATATAAAATTCATGATTTTTTTATAAAATTGATGAAAATTTTATTGCAGTAATTAAAATGTTCATACTATTGATGAAAGAGTTTTAAAAAAAGCAAATTCATAAAATTTTATTTTATTATTTTCATAAATGCAAAAAAAAATTTCATAAATCTTATGAACAAAATCATAGCTATTATGAAAAAATGCCTGCGAGTTTTGTACTCTTGCCCAAAATATTAAATCATGATAATGTTTTGCGGAAGATTTGGGTGTACTTGCCAAAGCAAAGTTTTTTAGAAAAAATAATGTTATATTACTTTCCTATTCCATGCAAAACGAATTGATATATCAGTCGAGGACCCCATTAAAATACCAAAAGAGCTGTACATTTCGTAAGTGAGTGCAAAAATAAGTGCATAAAAGTGTTTTTACATTTTGGAGAGTATAAAAGATTCGGCACCAAAGAATATAACACCCTCACTTTTTTTATGTACATTTGATAAACAATTGGAAATTTTTTATGCGAAAAGCTTAGACTTGGTGAAAAAGTAGTTTTGGTAAAAATAAATGATTTTTTTCACGAAAAACAAAATTATGTTAAAAAAAATTTAATGAACCCAAAATTTTTGGTGAAACAAAATTTTGATGAAAAAAAGTTTTTGATGAATTTTTTTGATGAAAAGAAAAATTTTTTTAAATGTAAAAAAAAAAATTATGAAAAACAAATATGAAAAAAAAAAATTGGTGAGAAAAAAATTGATAATACAAAATTTGATGAAAAAAATGTATGAAAAAAAATTTTGTTGAAAAAAAAAATTATGAAAAATTGCTGAAAAAAAATTTATGAAAAAAAAAAATTGATGAAAAAAAAAAAAAAATTCTGAAAAAACAAAAAAATTGATGAAAAAAAAATTTTTACGAAAAACAAAATTTTGATGAAAAAAAAAATTTATGAAAAAAAAAAATATGAAAAAAAAAAATTGATAAAAAAAATATTTGATGAAAAAAAAAATTTGATGAAAAAAAAAATTTGATAAAAAATAGATTATGAAAAAAAAAAGTTTGATGAAAAAAAAAATTGATAAAAAAAAACAAAATTTATGGAAAAAAAAAATTGATGGAAAAAAAATTTATGAAAAAAAAATTTGATGAAAACAAAAATTTTTTTTGTTGAAAATAATTATGTTACTTTTTATTCACCAGCAGGTGAAAAACGCTTTTATTCACCACGAGGTGAATTATTATCTAAGCTACAAACCCAAGTTGTTACAATATTTGGTTTTAACAAAATGAAACTACACCGTTTACAGATGTAATTCGAAAAAGATCAATTGTAATTCGAAGATTCTATTTGTAATTCGAAGATTCCATTTGTAATTCGAAGATTTTACAATTGGAATTCGAAAACCAACGAGTAAAATCGTTTCTTACGCCTTTAAAAACATTGTGTTTTGTTGATTTACTCGTTGGTTTTCGAATTACAATTGGAATCTTCGAATTACAATTGGAATCTTCGAATTACAAATGGAATCTTCGAATTACAATTGATCTTTTTCGAATTACAATTGATCTTTTACGAATTACAATTGATCTTTTTCGAATTACAATTGATCTTTTACGAATTACAATTGATCTTTTACGAATTACAATTGATCTTTTACGAATTACAATTGATCTTTTTCGAATTACAATTGATCTTTTTCGAATTACAATTGATCTTTTTCGAATTACAATTGGAATCTTCGAATTACAAAAAGAATCTTCGAATTACAATTGGAGTATTCGAATTACAAATGGAATCTTCGAATTACAAATGGAATCTTCGAATTACAAATGGAATCTTCTAATTACAAATAGAATCTTCGAATTACAATTGATCTTTTTCGAATTACATCTGTAAATGGTGTACACCACCATTTACAATTGATCTTTTTCGAATTACAAATGGAATCTTTGAATTACAAATGGAATCTTCGAATTACAATTGGAGTATTCGAATTACAAATAGAATCTTCGAATTACAAATGGAATCTTCGAATTACAAATGGAATCTTCGAATTACAAATAGAATCTTCGAATTACAATTGATCTTTTTCGAATTACATCTGTAAATAGTGTAGTAATTCTTGTTTTCTTTTTCGATAATTGTTAGCTTATATAGTCAAACTGAGGTGGCGTCCTGCAACTTTTTTAAAATTAGACACCAGCCTAAAAACATTATCATGTTAAAAATCATTGATTGATCTAATGAAAAAATTAATTGGCTCGTTAAAAACAATAATTCTTTATGTGTAAAGCAAACCTGTAAAGTACTTAAGTATTTATTTACTTATATTAATTTTTTTCAAGTATTCTTGTACTTATACTTGAAAAATTCAAGTACAAATATTTTTTACTTACTTGAAAAAATTTTCAAGTAAGTATAAATATTTTTTATTTACTTGACGAAAAGTTCAAGTAAGTAAGTATATTTTTACTTGCAACAATTTGTGTTCAAATAAAATACTTGAACACAAATTTGTTCAAGTAAAATACTTGAAAACATTTTCTTCAAGTAAAAAATAACTAAAAAGTGTTTTTAAATAAATTTCTTAGACAAAATGTTTCCAAATAAAATATTTGAGCAACACAAGTTTAAACCACTACTAACAATAAGACAATGCGCGTACTGCAATTAATATTAGGAGGAATTTTTTTAATAAAAATTAATCAGAATTAGGAGGAACTTTCATACGTGTTGTATTAAATTACTGTACACGCGCATGATTAAAATGGCACTACAACCTTAAGATGTTTTATTGAATTATCTCCAAAAGCCATATCATCGACACAACTACTTCTACGTTGGGCATTGCCTCACATGATTCCCAAGATCTACTCGTCCCTACCCCAAATCCTCAAATTGGGCCTAAAGTTACACTGAATCGGTCACACCTGGGGTGTGACTATAGGGAGTAAAATGATAAGGGTCCCAGTCGGCAAAATAAAATCACACCTGACATACTGCTGACACTCCCTTTATGAAATCGCTGACATCTTCATACAATTTTTCAAAATGTCATCAATGACATGTCAGCAGGTGGTCAGCAGTGTCCACCAGTATCAGTGGCCACTAACAATTCGTTTAAGCAACCGCTGACCAACTGCTGACATGTCATTGATGACATTTTGAAAAATTGTATGAAGATGTCAGCAATTTTATAAAGGGCGAGTCAGCAGTATGTCTGGTGTGATTTTTTTTGCCGACTGGGACCCTTATCATTTTACTCCCTATAGTCTTTAGACTTTCTCTCGGTGCCAACAAATCCGGACAGACCATAATAGCACCAACCCCCAACACCAAATTGGACGAAATTATATGCACAGCATTCCAAACCACATCAACATTTTTGCATGTTTATCTTCCACTCCTCCAAACCACCATTCACATTCCTTCCATAACTCGCCACTGTTCCAGGTCCTCAACCACCTTTTAAATCCTACTCTTCTAAGTGTCCACTTATCCTCTCTATTTTTATTCCCAAGCCCATCAAGCCAATAAGAAAATAAAACCAAAATTAGGTACATAACAAAAATGTATTTTAATTTATTTATTTATTGACAATCACATAAACAAATTTTCCAAAAATTGTTGCTTAAGTTTTTTATTTCAACAAAATGTTTATCAAGTATTTTTACTTGATGAAAATTTGTTCAAATAAAAAATACTTGAAAATACTTGTACTTGAACATTTCAAGTACAAGTTTTTTTTACTTACTTGAAAAATTATTCAAGTAAGTAAAAAATATTTATACTTGAAAATCTCAAGTACAAGTATTTGTATACTTACTTGAAAATACTTGAATTCAAGTTTTTTTACAGGTTTGGTGTAAAGCTACGACAAATACAATGGCTGTACATCTTATTGTTTCTTAAATATTTCCATTTTGCCCCAGTGTGCGATATGACAGTCTGTTATTTCCCTCACACAACTCTTTCAATTTATCATCATGATGCTGATGTTCATTGTGTCGTGGTGCGTTTTTATACTTCATCATCCTCATCATCATCATAAGCACTCATTTCGTTTTTAGTGACATTTCAGTGATAATTCATACTTTTGCATGTCATTCTTAATTATGTTGTCGCCCATAATTATGTCATTCATTCTCTTGTTCTTTGAGTCGATTGCTCTCCAAGCAATCGAGTACACTACTAGCAATACCAATGGCAGTATCACATCTAAAGGGGGGCAAAATGAAGCAGCAGCAGAAAAAGGCTTATCTACACATTAATATCTTCATTTATAAATTTGTTTATGGCTTTGAAAAAGTATTTTTATGCCCTACTCTAGGCAATGGATATACATTATAGTGAATGTAACGTTTTCAAACAAATCTTACTGAAATGCTATTTATTGGTACTGGGAAAAACTCTGGTTGAAATGGTTTTAGCATCTCTCCTCAAAACCAAAAGTAAGCTTAAACTGAAACCTCATTTTAAAATTTGTATCCGACCAAATTACAGTTGTCATAACCTTAATTTAGTTGTGACAACTGATTGTGACTGACATAATTTAGTTATGACAATCATACAACTGTAAACAACAACCTCTAACATAAATTTGAAATAGTTGCTATAAGAGTTCAAGTTGAAAAAACGCAAAAGAAAAATTGAATTTCTAAAAATTATAGACATTTCTAGTATTCCAATACCGGTTTCAAACACCCCAGTTAGTGTTATCATCAGTACGATTTTAAATGTCGGTTTGTCTTGTTAATGAAAATTTGTTTTTATATATGCGAATATTTATAGTTCCTACAGAATAAATTTTAACAGTTTCCAACTCTACAATTCAATTTCTAGCAATCTCAACCTCACTTCATACTTTCTCTCAACTTTTTTGTCTCATACATTATTTCGCAAGGGTTACCAACATGTTCTGGAATTGCAGACACAAATACTTTCGTTTCTAAAAACTGTAATTGTTATGTGAAAGTTTTGATGACTTGCCGAGCTTTTAATAAGAAAAAGTGCCTTGGCTCATCTTCCTGTTAGTGTTGACCGACTATAGTTTTCTTATTTTAAATTTTATTTTTCTCCTTCCATTTTATTTCAAAAAAAATTCTCTAATCTGCCACAGCAACAATTTGTCTTTTAATACGATTTGGCCGCATATGGATTAAAAGCGTATATAAAAACTTTGACAGCTTTTTGAAATGTTACTTTATTTATTGTGTAGTGAGTGGATGCTGCTGTTTATAATGATGTTGGTGTGATATTTCTGCTACAGAGACAAAAGAATTTTGTGTAATATTTTTTTTTAAAGGATTAAATATTTAGCTGAAGTTTTGACAATAAATGACTCTTATTATATTTGGATAGTCGTCTTTAAAGTGGGGAATTCATGCTGTGAATGAAAGAAAGAATGAAAACATAATGGATTGACTTAATGATGTGATTTGATTTTGTTAAGTGGTTTTTAAGCATTTTTGAAATTATAAATTGATGACCATGAGTTGGAAATTTAGGACATTATAATAAAAAGAACATATTTTTATTTCAAAGGATTGCGATAAAAGTATAATAATTTTTTTCTTAAATAATATTATTTAAGTTTATTTCAGACTACAGGGGCCCAGTAGGCTAGTTGGTAGCGTGCTAACTTTTAAACGTCGGGGTTGTGGGTTCAATTCCCACCAGAACCCTTGATTTTTTTTTCACTAGAACGAGACTACGGTCATTGTTACCAGTTCTTGGTAAGGTTGAATTTATAAAAATAAGTTGTAAATAAATAGAAAGAATAAATAGAAAAAAAAATAATTGATCATTTGATCAAAACTATTACACTGCTACAAAAAACACAAAATCGAATATACTTTTAAAATGAGGTAGTTAAGGTTGTAGGTCTGGTCGAAAATATCACAAAAATTCCCATCAAACTTGCCAGACACCCTCAAATTTTAAAATTATTATCAAAAATCGTTTTTAAACATGATAATGTTTTTAGGCTGGTGTCTAATTTTAAAAAAGTTGCAGGACGCCACCTAAGTTTGACTATATAAGCTAACAATTAACGAAAAAGAAAACAAGAATTACTATTTTCATTTTCTTAAAACCAAAAATTTTTATAATTTGTGTTTGTAACTTGGATAATTATTCACCTCTTGGTGAATAAAACTGTTTTTCACCAGCTGGTGAATAAAAAGTAACATAATTATTTTTCAACAAAATTTTTTTCATAATTTTTTTTCTATCAATTTTTTTTTTCATCAATTTTTTTTTTTTTTTCATCAATGTTTTTTTGAATGTCCGTATGTCCGTATGTCCGTCCTTCAGTCCGTCCGTCCGTCTGTATAAGACACGATGAGGTCCAAAATAATAGAGATAGACTCTTTAAATTTGGCAGGATTATGCCTTTTGGTCCTAGGCAGTTTAAGTTCGTAAATGGGCAAAATCGGATCAGGGGGAAAAAGTTCCCCCCTGAAGAACTTAACTAGCCTCAGAAAAACGCCATATTTTCACAGGCTTTTTATTATTTTTGTTAAGCAAATTAAACAATTTGATGTCAGAAAAAATTCAAGGTCCTGCACTTGGACTTAGGAAATAAAAAAAATCGTTTTTTATTGCCCGCCCCCCTTTTGTGGGCTTGGATATTAAAAATGTTTTTAAATACATAATGATAAAATAGTATTACTTAAGCTCAAAAAGCATAATAAATGAATTTTCAAACATTTACCGCATGTGTTTATGTGTTCCTCAATGAACCGCACTGACAGCTCTTTTGGTTTTTAATGGGGTCCTCGACTGATATTTCAATTCATTTTGCATGGAATAGCAAAGTTATATAACATTATTTTTCCTAAAAAACTTTGCTTCGGCAAGAAATGCCAAATGTTTTGGGCAGGAGTACAAAATTTTCCAACCGATTTTAAATTTTTCAACTGTTTTAGATAGAAGAATAATAGGGCTTTTCATGTGTGTCTATACATATAAGAACCCGTGTAAAAATAATTAGATCTGTTTAGATCTAATTATATATGAACATATCTGATTATATCTGATACCTGATCAAATTATATATTGCAAGATATGCTAGATATGGGCCTATATACAGTCATATCTCGTCTAACATCTGCAAACGTTTTGTGTCAACATTTTTATATCTAGTAGATATGATCAGATCTACTTATATATCTATCATTAATAAAAATAAATACCAAATTCATTATTTACACATTTTAAATAGCTTAAATGAAAACCCCTAATGTTCAATTTCGATATCATTTTGATTTTTGCAAATATCGATATTTTTGATGTTTTTATTTATTATCATAATAAAAAATCAATTCAAAACAAATCAAAAAAAAAAAAATTTAAAATGTCTTTCAAAATAAAATATTTATTTTAGAACTTTTTTTTTGTACATACAGAAAATTTTGATTATTTTAGTGAAAATTGTAAAAAAAAACGTTAAAAATTATAAAAATATTTCGTGGCTGTGTTTGAAGTTTTTTTTAGATTTGAAGAATCTATTTTCCTGCTGTTAAGAAGCCGAAACATTGGGATTATTAATTTTTCTTGTAATGAATGTTGGGGCTGTTAGGATACATACATGTCCACATGGAAATTATGTGTGGCAAAGATGATTGCAGATGAGTATGTATGTATGTATAGATCTGTTGTCGTTGATGTGTGTTGGACAATGGGAAATCTGAACTGCCCTTATTGCCAAAATTCGCAAACGTTATTTAAATGTGTAAAGGTGTGTGGAAATCCATCGAAGTCTAAGAGGTTGATCTGATACTACAATTGGTACCTTTCTACCCTATGGAAGAATCCATCTAAAATTGGCAATAATTTTTATATATTTTAGTTAATAACTGTCTGTTTTTTATTAATATATTGTCAGTCTTTTATTTAAATATTATTTTATCTTAAAATTTGTTTATATTTAATGAGTTTTGTATGTATTATGTAAATAAAATAATTACTTCAATAAAAGTTAAAAAGATTTGAAAGCGAATTAAGAAGAAATATTTTTTTTGCTTAATTAAAGTACGGATATAAAAAATATATACTAAATTTTATCAAATTAGATCTAAAAATTACATATCTTTTTGTATCAGTTTAGATCTGATCAGATATATTTAGATCCGAGATTTGTCCCCATTTCTCGGATCTAGCATATCAAATTATATATGGTATCAGATATAGCAGAAGATATGATTATATATAGTTCAATATCTATTTTTTTTACACGGGAAAGGGCTGTAGGCAAAATCGCCCAAAGAAAAATGGCCCAAAAAAGAAAACGAAAATTCGCCCAAAAATTTTTCATACAAATTTGGGTCATATTTCATATGAAAAGTTACCCAACATTTTTGGGCAAATTTTCATAGTTTTTGGGCACAATTTCGAAATTAAAAATTGGGTGATTTTTCATTACGAAAAATTACCCAAAAATTATATATGAAAAATTGCCCAATTTTATTTTGGTTTTATTTTTTGTCAAAATTTTACAATGTCAAAACTGAAATCTCACAATAAATCAGTATATTATTATTTTTAGAAACAGTAGACGCATATCGTGTTTTTTTTTTACAAATTATATATTTAACTAACCAAGAATAAGCTGAAGTAAAACCGTTCCGTTGTTGCTAACATACAAAGGCTCTGGTGAGAATCGAACCCAAAACCCCTGCTTTTACATGCAGATTAAAACGCAATATGTTAATCTATCGCAGCGCAGTAGAAAATCAAAAGTAATGAATTTAAAAACAGCATGCAACTCCGATCAAAGCGCGCGATTTTTTGTTAAAATTTGTTGGTAAAATTTTTCGACTGCGGCGCTTTGATCGGAGCTAATTTAAGGTTCACACTTAAAACTTTTACATCAATTGCATATGCATTTTACGGGCTGTATTCTCAAAACCACGATCTATAAAAATAAATAATAACCACGTAACCTATGGTCTTATCTTAAAAGTTTTTGTCTTTGTCTTAAAGTTCTTCTGCGTAGCCGGCCTTCGGCCGGGCTTAGGGATTACAAACTCCATGCCTTAGACCCACCCTCTCCGCAAAAGAAAGCTTTTCTGTGTAGTATGTGTTTTGGAAAAAATGTGTTAGAAAAAATATTTTTTATTTTATTTTGGGCCATTTTTCATTTCTTTTTTGGGCTTTTTTTCGTTAATTTTGGGCGAAGTTTCGTATTTTTCTTTTTGGGTCATTTTTCATATTTTTTGGGCGATTTTGCATTTGGGCGATTTTTCATAAAATTTTTTGGGCGATTTTTCTTTGGGCGATTTTGCCTACAGCCATAAGAAAGATATGTATTGATTTATTCAACAATATCTAATTTTTTTGTTATTTTTTGAAAATTTTTTGAGTCGATTTTTTTCTGCTATAGTTTGTTCAACAGCATTTATATTTATAAACGTATTCCTAAGGAAAATTTAATTGTGAATACGATGAGCTATATTCCAAAAAAATCGAACTACAATTGACAGAGTTGTGATAATTTTTCTAAAATTCGTTTGTAACGAATCGAAATATCGGTCGGGGACCCCATAAAGTATATATATTATTGATCCATGATCGATTCTAAGACATTCTATAAATGTCCGTCTGTCTGTCTGTAGATAACACGATGCAGTCCAAAATAAAACAGCTAGACTTCTGAAGTTTGGCACAAATATGTCTCATGTTCATGGGCAGATTAAGTTCGTGAATGGGCAAAATCGGGCCAGGGGCAAAAAAGTTTCCCCTTGAAGAACTGAACCAACCTCTGAAAAAATACACTTTTTTTACAAGTTTTTTTGTGTTTTTGTTAAATAAATGAAACATAAACACTGATCCCATCACCCCCCTCACCACCCCCCCCCTCAAAAGAAACGCACCTGACAAATTTTTTTAATTTTTTTGTACATTTTGGAGGGTATAAAAGATTTGGCACAGCCGAATTTAACACTCTCACTTGTTGATATATCAATTTATGTTAAATATCTCAAAAACCTGACGATATAGAGCAATTTAAAGGCCAGATTCGGACTCAGCGCGCCAAAAACCTTTATATGACCATTAAAGGTGTCCTAACGACAAAGGTAATTTTTCAAAATCACTTTTTAATACGTGGTAGGGTCCTAAATTGTAGTTTTGTATCTAAAAATGAGTGAGCCAAAATTTGGAGACAATCGGATAAAAATAACTCGTGCCGAAAATGGATTGAAGTTTTGGGACACTCTTATCTGATGAAAAAACACGTTTTTTCTAGTTTTTTGAAAAATATTGGTATATGATATTCTTTGTTAATTTTTTTGTTAAGTAATATGAAAATGGTAATAAATTACCTTTCGAAAAAGCTTAAAGATATTCAAATCGGATGAAAAATAAGCATTCTACGCATACATGCCCCAGGCCATTGCATGGTTTTTAAAGCCAAAATTTTAAAATTTTCAAAATTTTTAGGCAAAAAAATAAATTTTACTTTATAATTATATTAAATACATATTATAGATAAAAACTAACAGATATGGTAGTCTAACTTTTTTTTTCATTTGGCGAGGGTAGTGGTATAATTTCCGCGGATTCCAAATAAAATGAGTTTTTCTAAAATAATTTAGCAAATATGGGAAACAATTTTCTGTATTGTATTATACGAAGTGAAATACATAAATTCTGTAAATTTTTTGAGAATTCGGGCATCTTTAACCCCTTTTCGTCGAGGTGAAATGACAAATTTGAGACGTTATACATTTCTATAATACAAAATATCTGCATATTTCCGATTTCTCAAAAGTTACAGAATTTACGTTTTACACTTCGATCCGCACAATAGAGCACAATTTTTCAAAAATTTGCTTAATTATTGTAGAAAAACGCATTTTATTTGGAATCCGCGCCAAATAAAAAAAAGCTTGACTACCATATCTGCTATTTTTAATCTTAAACATGTTTTCAATTTGATCATAAAGTAAAATTAAATTTTTACTATATTTTTGCCTAAAAATTTTGAAAATTTTGAAATTCTGGCTCTAAAAACCATACAATGGTCTGGGGCATGTATGCGTAAAATGCTTATTTTTCATCCGATTTTAATTTTATTAGTCGTTTTGAAAAGGTAATTTAGTACCATTTTCATATTATTTCACAAAAATATCAAATACCAATGTTTTCCAAAAACTAGAAAAAACGAGTTTTTCGTTCTTATAAGAATGTCCCAAAACTTCAATCCATTTTCGGCACGAGTTATTTTTAGCCGATTGTCCCCAAATTTTGGCTCACTCATTTTTAGATACTAAAGAACAATATAGGACCCTGCCAGGTATAAAAATGTGATTTTCGTTTTTAAGGACACCTCTAATGACCATTTCAGATGACCATTTATGATAAATTTATTTTTTTTTGCCTGGGTTATCTTAACGGCGATTTCCTGCAAAATCTTAATTTTCTTTTTTAGAAAAATTATCACAACTCTGTCAATTATTATCCGATTTTTTTAGGATAAAGCTTATCGTATTTAGAATTAAATTATCTTAAAAAAAAACGCTCATAAATATTAACGTTGCTAAACGAACTATAGCAGAAACAAATCGATAAACTCGAAAAATTTTGAAAAAATAACAAAAAAAAAATTGATTTTATAGAAAAAATCAATATATATCTTTCTTTTACGTATTGACTAATTCACACACATGGAAAGCCCTATCCTTTTTCTATCAAAAACAGTTTAAAAATTTTAAATCGGTTGAAAATTTTCTGAATTACACAAGGTTTAGTGAGAAAGTCCCAAAAAAACGTTTTTTGACAATAACTCTAAAATTTGAGGGTGTCTGGCAAGATTAATGGGCATTTTTGTGATCTACTCGACAAGACCAACAACCTATACTATGTCACATCAGAAGTATTTTTTCACTGTAGCACAGCGTTATTATTATGAGGAAGTTCACTCACCGTTAGGGATACCAATCGCGAAATTTTGAATCTCGGTATTTTTGAAGATTGACAAAAACTGAATCCTAATAATATTTTTTTTTTTTCAATTCAAGGATTTTGGAATTTTTTTGTCAAATTTTGGAATCAAAAGTGACTATATCTTAAGTATTTATTACACTGTCCGACTAAAATAAAAAAAGTCGTTGAACACGAACTGGTTTATATACGTTTAAGACTATAGACCAAATGTAGTAAAACTGCATTTACAGTTTTTCGTTTCGTGATCCCGTTTCCTTTTAAAAGGACTTCAGAGTTTAAGAGGATAAAATTTTATAAAATATTTTTTTTTAATATTTGTACTTGTCCTATGATGTCACAAGTGATAGCAAATGAAAGAGGAGGATCTCCCCAAATTTTTCTTTTTTATTATTTTTACATATCGGGAAAAGGAGGTAAGTTAAGTCCTTTCAAAAATTTATCCTTCAATATTATTCAAAATTTTCAACATAATATTTTTATAAAGTTTTCAAATGACTTTATTCACACTCTTTTATCCTGATATGGCAAAATAGGAAAATGGAGAAATTAAGGGAGATCCTCCTCTTTCGTTTGCCGTCATCAGTGTACTTTTAGGACAAGTACAAATATTTTAGAAAATGTATCCTTTAAAACTTTGAAGTTTTAAAAGGAAACAGGATCACCTGTAAATGCAGTTTTACTCCATTTAATTTCTACTTTCAGACGTGTATCATCCGGTTTATGTTTAATATTGGCTGTCGGACGGTATTATATAGCATTAAGGCCAATATTGCCGTAATCATATATGATTAATATTCCTTCAATCATATACAAATTATTGCTATTTCCAATCATAATATGACGCTCTTAAAATATGATCACCTCAACCATGTTTTTTTTCTGCGTGTAACACATAACTTTTAGGACTTGTAGAATAAAAATTTGCACCTATACTTAGGAGAATCAAAAGTTGATGAAAAAATAACACTCTAATGGGTCACATTATATGAAAAATCTGTAAGTAAAAAAATCTATTTACCAATGTATTTTCCTACAGTATACAAATTATTCCTCAATTACTTCCGTACCTTAACAAAATCCATTTATAGAAACATTAAAAAAAACCATTTAACCAAGAAAAAGGAAACTAATTCACATAACTTTCTCTCAAAAAATGCAGTCATTCCCTATTAAGTGTGTGTATGTGTGTGTGTACATTAGGGCGTTTCATCAAAAACTTTTTTTTATTTTTGCTACTCTTGAAGCGGAATATGAATTCTTATGACCTAAAAGATTTTTGAGATTTTTTTCAGATTTTTGGCGGGCCGGGATCAACTCGCTCAAATCGATTTTATGCTAAAAATGAGGTTATAAGTAAAATATAATTTTTTTATTTTTTTTTTGTTATGGTGCCTTGTTTTTACAAAAGTGGATAAATTACTTCAAAATATTGCTAGCCTCCTAAAAAAAAATATTCGCGGTAAAAATGATAAGGTCAAAGGTCAATAATTTGACCTTAAAAGTAAAAATTTTGAATTTTCCAACTTCAAACCTCAATAACTTAAGAAATATGCAACGTAGGTTCGTGATGTTGATACCGTTTAATAGATATTTTAAATACCTTTCATTTAAATCCAAAATGTCGTCTGTCATTTTAGTAGAAGAATTAAAAAAATTAAAAAAAAACTAACTTAACCCGTTTTTTTTCTTACATTTCACATGAGCTTAACCAACAAGTACATATGTTAGTATCTTATTAATCGGTAGAATGTCTGAGAATAGATAACTTATCATTTATGTATATGCGTTATGTGGTCCTATACCGATATTTCGATGTGTTACACACGGAATGCCAAAGTGAGTTTACCCCCATACTCTGGTTAGAGGGTATACAAATTTAGAGTAAATGCCGAATCTCCAAGGCAAGAATATATTTTTATGAATATGTATCATACAAAATCAAAAGAATAACAATATTATTAAAAGCATAACAATATTATAATAAATATTCTGAAAATGTATTTAAAATTACAATATCGAGGGACCCTCTATCTAAAAAAACACAACTTTTCAGGAGAGCCAAAAAACTGTTTATTTCGCGTATTATTAGAGTAATTAAAATTCGATATTCTACAATATTTTTTTAAATCAACTACTGAATCTCACATATGATTCGTTTTTAAAATTTTGCACTATTGGGGGTTTTAGAGGATAGATAGGGGGTTTTGTGTCTCAAAAATATTAAGTACATGAATGAAAATGATCAGATAGAGGGTTTTGCATTTTAATAAAAATTGATTATTATGATTTCATTTACGACATCGTTAAATTTTTAACGTAATTTATTAATGATAACGGCTTATAAAAAATTTCGAAATCGCGGTTTTGGTCCACAGATGCGGATTTTTAAGACAAAATTTTTTTTTTACCGAATTCGTCTCAAAAGTTGACAAACTGTTGAGTATGTTATGTAAAAAATAGTAAAAAATTAAAAACGCGATTTTGGTCCACAGATGCTGATCAGCATCGGGATTTTTAAGATTAAAATTTTTGTTTCATAATGTACACAAGAAATCCAAATTTTGAGCCATATTTTTCAAAAAAGTCAATCAAGAATTTTCAGAAAAAATTAGCATCAGTGGACCAAAATCGTGGTTCTGGAATTTTGTTGACAAATTTATGTGCAGCATGCAAAAATTAGTATGAAAACATGTATTGCATGATGAAATTATTCAAAAAAAAATTTATGAATTAATTATTTGAAAAGATAGAGGGTTTTGCATTCAGAAAAATTAATTGTGTAAGAGATAGAGAAAACCAAAAATGCAAACAAAATAGCAAAAAAAAAATATTTTTGTTCTGAATTTTACACCATAGATGAGGGCCGTTTTATTGAATATTTTGCCATCAAAAAGTCATTTTCGTGAAAATGGAAGATAGAGGGTTTTGAATATAGGCCCTCAATATGCAATGTTGACTTCGCGCATATCTAGCAACTCCGCTATTTCTCATTTACCGTTATTTTTGTTTCGTTGATCTCTTTTATGTAAAAACAATCAATTTTTTCAAAAATTTGCGTAGTTTGTAAAACATTTGTCAAAACAAGAATAAAACCTAAAAAAATGTTTTCTATAAGGAAATTAACTTATGTAATGAAGGGTTAAAATTTTGAGAGAATTCATGGTGTTTGCGACAATCCAAAGCACTAACCGCGATACTATCGTATAGGAGTTTTCATAAGGGGGGTTTAAGGAAAAACAGCCATAATGTGATTTTTTAAACAGCTATAAAAAACTAATACGCAATATTTTTTTATTCTGTTTTTTTATTTGAATGATAAATTATCGTAATGTTTTTAAAATCAAGAACAATATATAGAAGAGGATATTCAAAGTCCAAATGCAAAAAACGTTTTTGCATTTTTGCATTTCTTGAGATGCACAACTGTTGGGTGTGTCCAACAGTTGTGCATCTCATAAAATTGAGATTTTACAGGGAAAAAATTATAATAAAACTTAAAAAATCTTTGAGAAAGATTATTCTAGCTCAAGGTCATATTTCTTTTACTAATCATTACGATGATATTGTCAAAGTAACCATTTTCAAGAAACTTTTTATAAAATTGTTTGTTTTAAATTGATTGGTTTGGTCATTTTGCAAGACTTACTCGACACGTATTTCGGAATTCGTCAAATTCCATTGTCAAGAGTATTTTGCAAATTGACAATCGTTTGTGGCAAAACATAAAGTCTTATATTCGTATGTAAATAGAGGGTTTTGCATTCAGAAAAATTAAATGTGTAGGAGATAGAGAAAACCAAAAATGCAAATAAAATAGCAAAAAAATACATTTTCGTTCTGAATTTTACATCATAGATGAGGGCCGTTTTACTGAATATTTTGCCATCAAAAAGTAATTTTCGTGAAAATGGAAGATAGAGGGTTTTGAATATAGGCCCTCGATATATAAAAATTAAATCTAAAACACAATTTGTTTTCACACAAAATATATAAAGCCAAACAATTCTTAAGTAATTTTGTGCCAAAGTAGTAGCATGTTCAAACTGCTTTCGCTAACGCTTTTTCAACAACGTTTTTGTTTACATTAGGTATAATTTTTCTATTATTATCAACATTAATTAGTAAGTTTTGAAAGTCATTCTCATTGTTTGTAAACTCACTTTGGCATTCCGTGTGTAACACATCGAAATATCGGTATAGGACCACATAACGCATATACATAAATGATAAGTTATCTATTCTCAGACATTCAACCGATTAATAAGACACTACCATATGTATTTGTTGGTTAAGCTCATGTGAAATGTAAGAAAAAAAAATGGGTTAAGTTAGTTTTTTTAATTTTTTTAATACTTCTACTAAACTGACAAACGTCATTTTGGATTTAAATGAAAGGTATTTAAAATATCTATTAAACGGTATCAACATCACGAACCTACGTTGCATATTTCTTAAGTTATTGAGGTTTGAAGTTGGAAAATTCAAAATTTTTACTTTTAAGGTCAAATTATTGACCTTTGACCTTATCATTTTTACCGCGAATATTTTTTTTAGGAGGCTAGCAATATTTTGAAGTAATTTATCCACTTTTGTAAAAACAAGGCACCATAACAAAAAAAATTAAAAAATTATGTTTTATAACCTCATTTTTAGCATAAAATCGATTTGAGCGAGTTGATCCCGGCCCGCCAAAAATCTGAAAAAAATCTCAAAAATCTTTTAGGTCATAAGAATTCATATTCCGCTTCAAGAGAAGCAAAAATCAAAAAAAAAGTTTTTGATGAAACGCCCTAGTGTACATCAAGGATTTTGTTTAAAACTACAAGAAAAACTAAAAACTTTTAACTACCAACATTTATTAAGTCATTTTACATGTGTAAGAATATGTAAATAACTATTTTTCTATTATTTTCTTCTCCATGTAATATGAATGTCATATATTCCCTGGCTGATATGCAATAATAGTAGTTTTTATTGGTTCATTGAGTTTAACAAATAAACACGAACGCACACACACGCACATTAAAACATTGTCTCACACATATACATTCATAGATATGTATAACGATTTTCACATCCACTGGTATTTAAACTTTGATTTCTTTGGCATTTATGCCCGAGTTACAATAACACGAACATTTCAGCACATTCCATTTTATAACCAAAAAGATAAAAACAATATGATTATTGTCTAGGATAACTCTATTTAGCTGGAAGGTTAACAACAATGTTTTTACAACACTAATACGTACGACACTACTACATATTTAGAGAATTTTTACAGATGGGAGTATAAAGCTAGCAGGGGGTAATGGGTAAAGTTAATATCATATCAAAAAAAAAAAAAGGAAATTAACTGTATTGACAAGAGTTAGTTTTCCAAAATGGTAAATATCATTCAAAAATTTCTTTTAGTTCCAAAGTTATTCCCAAAAAACTTCAATCTCTTATCATGTCCTGTAAAAATCACGTACTTACCGAAACTCTTGGCACAATTTTTTTATCTCCCGAGTAAAAAAGTTCCTATATAGTTGTATATAATTTTATAAACATCATATATGATTAAATAGAGTTATATAGAATTTGATGCGAAAAATGAGTCGATAAAACCATATAAAAATAATCAATGTTACTTATGTTTTGATAAATTTTTTAATATAATTTTATGCGAAATTTGGACCCCTATTTTATATAACAACAGCAAATTTATATAATCAGATATAATTATATACAACTATATCAAATTATATAAAACAATATATAATTTTATAAAGTTATATAAAATTATATCAAGTTTTATATAAATCATAAAATTTTGTTTTAATTATATAAAATTATATATAATTTTATGTAACTTTATATAGTTTTATACAGTTTTATACAATTTTATATATTTTTATATAATTACATCTGATTATATAATTTTGCTATTATTATATAAAAATAGGGGTCCAAATTTCGCATAAAATTATATAAAAAATTTATCAAAATATAAGAAACATTGATCAAATTTAATATAGTTTTATCGACTCATTTTTCGCATCAAATTCTATATAATTCTATTTAATCATATATGATTTTTACTCGGGCTCTTAAATAATTTGAGTTGTTAATTTTTAAAATTTGAAATATATTTCAAAATTTTGCCTTGCATTTAAATGCAGGGTACTCCTGCAAATTGTTCCACATCGAAGCACATTTGTAACATCAAGTGTCATTTTTCCAATATGGTTAATTTTGATTAAAAATTCCTTTTAGTTCCAAAGTTATTACCAAAAAGCTTCAATGCGAACGATTTTGATAAACTCATTGTTAGTCAAATGTGATACGGTGCGTATTAAGTATAAATAATAATTAATTTCCTAAATATTAATTATACGCACCGAATACCGAAATATTGGTATTTAAATGAAAACAAAAACATTAAAAAACTGACTTATTGTTTTTTTCGTTTCTGGCAAAAAATTTGAAATTTTGTCTGAACTTTGGCAAAAGTTGCATTTTTACGTCATTTTCTAAAAAACGTGTTCACCTTTGAAAAAATAAAATAAAAGTGAGGTAAAAAAGGCACAATTTCTACCCATTAATCAAATACTGTGATCAAAAAAACTGCCTTGTTATTCTCTCATGCAGGAAAATTTTAATTTAGTGCACAACTTAACTGATGCTGTTTTGGTGCACTGCATGTGCCAGGCACGGATCCATGGTGGGCCGTGGATTGTTCCCCCCCCCCCCCAAAAACGAATTCGAAAGAATAAAAAAAGGGAAAAAGAAAATAATCTCAAAATTTTTTCTATGAACAATTTTTCTACAGGCAAAATGTCTCGAAAGTTAAATTTTTCCATATTAAAAAATTTGAGAATTCTTCATTAGGAAAAAAATTGAGAAGTTTCCTATAGAAATAATTTCCGAATTTTTCTATAGGAAAAACATTAGAGTTTTTTAGGAATGTTAGAATTTTTCTGTATGAAAAAAGTCTCGGAATATTTAAAATTTTCTTTAGAAAAAATACGATAATTTTTCTAGACGAAAAATTTTGTAATTCTTTTAGACGAAAAATTTGTTAATTTTTTAGACGAAAAATTTAGAAATTTACCTATAGGAAAAATTTAAGATTTTTTCTATACGAAAAACCTGCAAATTTTTGTACAGGAAAATCTGAGAATTTTTATAAAAAACAATTTTTCTAAAGAAAAATATTAGAGAATTTTTATAGGAAAATGAGAATTTTTCTTTAGAAAACAATATGAGGATTTTCAATAAAGAAAATCTGATAAATCTTCTTTCGAAAGAGTCTGAGTAGATGAGAAAAAAGTAATGAGAAAAAGAAAATGAAGTTATATGAAAATTTTTTTCCAAAAAAAAAATGCTCAAGAATCTCAAAATTTTTCTATAGGAAGAATGTTTTTGAATCCTAGTCTCGGAATCTTTAAGTTTTTTTAGGAAAATCAAGAAAATTTGAGAATTTTTCATAGAAAAAATGTATTACTATCTAAGACTTTTTCTATAGCCAAACTACGCAGAACCTGGGACTTTTTTTATAGGAAAAATGTTTCGAAATTCGAGATTTTTTATTTAAAAATCTGAATCTGGAATTTTTTCCATTTGAAATATGTCTCAGAATCTAAGACTTTTGAATAAAAAAAGCTGAAATGTTTGGCGAAGATAAAAAATCTCACACTTTCTTTAAAGGAAAAATTTCCAGAATTTGTGAGTTTTTTATTAAAAAAAAAAAAAAATGACTCAGAACATGAGACCTTTTCTACAGAAAAAATCTCAAAATCTGATATTTTATTAAAAATGTCCCAGAATTTAAGAAAATTCTTAAAATCTGTTATTTTTTCTATTTGAAAAATGTATCAAAATCTTTTTGTCTGAGACTCAGATTCTGAGACTTTTTCTATAGCAAAATGTTTCTGAATCTAAATTTTTTTTGCAAGAAAAATTTCTTAGATTCTCAGACTTTTCCATAGAAAATATATCTCAGAAAATTTTTAAGAATTTTAGAGTTTTTTTAAGGAACCTCAAAAACCTTTACGTTTTCTTTAGAAAAATGTCTCAAAATCTAGGAATGTGACTCAAAAAAATTTTAAAGACATTAAAGTCTTTAATTTTCTTATCTCATGTACTTTCTGGTTTTCATTTTTCAAAACCTGAAAATTTTTGTGAAGAAATAACCTTTCGGTGGAAAAATAGAATAGACATACATATTTCAGAACCTTAGATGTTTTCTATGGAAAAAAAAGTCTCTAAATCTAATCGAAATTGTGTTTTTAAAATAGGAATTTTTTGGTGAAAAAATTGCCTGAGTTTCAAAAACAAGAATTTTATAAAATCTTATAACTTTTCTGTAGCAAAATGACTCAGAACCTCAGAATTTTTCTATTGGGATAATGTCACAGACAAATAAACTTTCTCTTTAAACAAATGACTCTGATAAATTTTGAAATCAGGAAACTTTTTTGAATTAAATAAGTCGCAAATCTGATATATTTTCTAATGGAACATTTTTTTCAGAATCTGGATCTTTTGCTGAGAAGTTTTTGAGGAAACATTTTTTAAATATCAAACATTTTCTTAAATTGAACAGTTCATGCGAATAAGGACGAATAGACCATTTGTATTATTTTACATATTACGATAAAAACGCAGCAAACGGCTAAAAACTAATATTTTTTCAAACATTTTTGCATAATGCACTAATCCATTAATGCAAAAAAGTTCACAAAAATATAAGTTTTAAACCGTTTCCTGCGTTTTTATCGTCATTTGTAAAATTATACAAATGGTCTATTTGTCCTTATTAGCATGAACTGTTCAATTGTAAAACCTTTTTTATAGGAAAATTTTTTTAAAAATTGGAAATGTTTATACATTAAAAATCGTAATAAACAATAGGAAGACACTAAAAAGACCTTAACAAATGAGTCAATCTAGAATTGGGCGCTTGAGTGATTTTTGACTCACACTCACATCAGCATTTTCTGAATTACGCACCTTCACTCACGAGCATAGTTTTTCTACTCACACTCACTCACAATCACGTGAGTAAATTTAATACAACTCACACTCACGTTCACTCACGCAAGCTTCACTCACACTCACGTTGACTAACGCTCACGAAACTCTTATTTACACAGAAAAAATTTCAAAAATTTTTCAAAATTTTCAGCATAATTTACAGTTTAGTGAAATTTTATTTTTTTTTTATTTTTTCCGGACGAAATCTTAAGTTAAGCCAAATTTTACTATTTTTTTGTTGCTTTTTTTGTTACGAAAGGAAATATGAAGAGAAAATAAATAAAAAAAATCGACTCACGCACACTCACTCACGCAAAAATCTTACTCACGCAATTTTTATTCTTCACTCACACTCTCTCAAAATCACGTGAGTAAAATTGTATTCAGCCACACTCACGCGTGATCACGCGTGGATCACGCTTTAATCTGCTCATGTGCCCATCTCTAATTCAAACCCGACCTGAGGTTCCCTGCAAAAAAAATTTTGAGTAAAAAGAAAAGAGCTGGATCTGCGCCTGGAATGTGCAGAGGATGTATCGTAGCATGTGACGTGGAGGTCCAGGGTTCAAATCCGGGTGTGGCCAATGTATGTAAAATAATGTTTACATGTTATTTAATTTTTTTTTTAAATAATTAAATTATTTTTTTTTTTTAAATGTACATTTTAATAGAAAACTGACTAAAATTTGTTCTTGGTATTTTTTTAAGTTTATTAAAACAAGTAATTGAAATTAAAAAAAAAAAAATTATGTTATCGATAGGTTAGAACCTGAGATGCCACAGGCGCCATAAGTGAAAAACTGTATTTTTAAAAAAAATTAAAAAAACTGCGTTGTTTTAAAGTTTGGTTAAGTTCCTTAAGGGGCAACTTTTTTCCCCCTGAACCGATTGTGGCCTTTTCCGAAGTTGACCAGTCTAAGACCATAAGATATATTGGTGCTAGCTATTTTACTTTGGACTGTATCTTGTCTTCCACGGACGAACAGACGGAAAGACGGACCTACTGAAATAGCTAGAATGTCTTAGAATCGATCACTGGTCAAAAATACATATACTAGACCTATATTTTGATGCGTTACGGAGTGACAAACTAGGTATACCCCATACTGTGGTTGAGGGGTATAAAAATGATACATCGTTTCAGGGCTATGCCAACATTTTAAAAGTACAAATTTTTAAAAATGGACATTTTTTGTTCAGAAAAGAAACCCACATTAACTTAATTGTTTTTTCTCGACGTCATTATTTTATTTTTTTTTACACCAGGAGATAACTGTTTTCAGGGTTCTCGAATTACATTTACCCATCGGGTGCTTTTTACGGAAAAGTCTCAAAATCAAACACCAATTGGTAAAAATGAGCCTTAATGATTATTTACTCATTACCAAATTTCTTCCCTTGTGTTTTGCCCACCTCTGCTGATTTTATATATCTTTGTTGTTTCAGATTTGTCGTTTTGTGGTCTTTGCAAATGTAAAAGCATGTAAAATACACTTACGCAACTAACTACTACATAGAATTTGCAGCACTTTTTATTGAACTTTTCAATAACCCAGAAAAGACTACTGAAGATTTGTATTTTACAAACTGGTTTTGGTATTTACAAAAGTTTCACATTCAAAAAAAAAATATTTACATTCAAAAATTTATACTCCAAAAAAATCCACTAATTTTTTTAGAAATATGAGGCATTCCACACCAAATGACTAGCGAAAAAAATGTGTACCAAATATTTCGGAATAGGTTGTATGGATAGCTCTATATGAAACTAAGCAGATTGCGTTTTTGGTTTTTCAATTTTTCAAAAACAGGGCTTAGGAGGCGTGGTCAAATATTGGAAAAAATTGTCAAATTTGTGTCGATTTGCCTTGTTTAAATATTTATCAAATTAAAACGGAATGCACCACAATCTCAAAATTGTACATTCTTATATAGTTTTGCATGGGCTATCGATTTAATAATTTATTTTTGAAAATTTTCAGAACCCCTTCTGAAATTTTCCATTTTTAAAAAGATCAATTTATCAAAAATCCTGACACTTTAGTTTTTTTATTTTTTTTTTTTAAGTTTAGATGTTTGTCTATACACTCAAAAAAATTCAGACATGTGTTTTTCGTTTTTTTTTTTGCGAGAAAATTGCATTTGAATATTAAATTTTATAACAGTTTTGTAATTTGCTTGCATTTTCATGTTTTAATGTAGCGAATGAGTATTAAATATTTGCT
Organism: Pegoplata infirma; assembly: GCA_963921195.1. Taxonomy (NCBI): domain Eukaryota; kingdom Metazoa; phylum Arthropoda; class Insecta; order Diptera; family Anthomyiidae; genus Pegoplata; species Pegoplata infirma. Next base: position 190,894,598 of record OY992537.1, on the reverse strand, counting down.
TAAATATTACTCATACGCTACGTTGAAACAAGAATATACAATAAAATTATTAAATTGTTATGAAGTTCAAAATTCAAATGCGATTTTCTCGAAAAAACGAAAAACACATGACTGAATTTTTGTGTGTGGATAGACCATCTAACCTTAAAAAAAAAAAACAAAAGTGGCCGGATTTTTGATAAATTGACTTTTTTAAAAAATGGAAAATTAAAGAAGGGCTTCGGAAAATTTTCAAAAAAAAAAAAAAATCTTAAATCGATAGCTCATGCAAATCTATATGAGAATGTAAATTTTTGAGATTGTGGTGCATTCCGTTTTAATTTAATAAATATTTAAACAAGGCAACTCGACACAAATTTGACAATTTTTCCAATATTTGACCACGCCTCCTAAACCCAGTTTTTAAAAAATTTAAAAACCAAAAACGCAATCTTCTTAGTTCCATATAGGGCTATATATACAACCTATTCAGAAATATACGGTACATATGTTTTTTTCGCTGGACATTTGCTGTGGAATGCCTCTTATGTGGCTTAAGATTTTTTTTAATATATACTTTGGTAACCGAATTAAATCTGATTATATTTGGGCATGTTTAAGACTCATTTCCAGATAAAAATTTACCCCCATATTCCCGTAAATCGGTCTACCAAACAGAAGCTTATTTTAATAACATTTATTTTGTGTGAAATATTAATCATATCAGTCCGTCCAGCCCCTCTTTGTGGGCGTGGATATAAAAAAAGTATTTATATAATGATAATATTTTACACTAAAAAAAAAAAAACTGTAAAGTTAGCAAAAAATTTTGTTAAATTTAACTAAAAAAGCACCTGATTTTGGGCCTACTAAATTTTTAGTTAATTTAACTAAAAATATTTAGCTAACTTTTCGTAGAATGAATGTAGCAAAAAAAACCGTAACATTAACTAAAAATTTAGCTGAAATTTCGTAACGTTTTTATGTACATATATTAACAAAAAAATTAGTTGAATTCAGCTTAACTTTTTGTTACTTTTCGTAAACTAAAATTTACAAAATATTTTGTAAAAAATTGTAAGTTTATTTTTTCTGTTTTTTCATCAGCTTTAGTAGAACTTATGAGATTTGCATAGGAGGCTACATAAGAAATTTCACTTAACAAATTTGTTACGAAAAATCAGCAAATTAATTAGTAAAAATTCGTAAACTCAGTTTTGAAGTCAACAAAAAAAATTAATTCAAAATTTGTTCAAAACTAGTATTTTTGTAAATTGGACTTAACTAAAAAAAGTAGTTAAAACGCTGATTTTAACTAAAAATTTGCTAAAAAGCCAGTAAACCCGAGTTAACAAAAAAGAATTTGTTAACTTTACAGTTTTATTTTTTTGAGTGTATTAAATTGATTCAAGAATTATAACAAATCAATTTGACAAAATCTGCCGCAAGGGCGAAGGTTTCCCCAAAGATTTTACCCAGCACCCACACCCAAAAGAAACCCCTTGGCAATATTTTAAAATTGTTCAACATATTGGAGCGGCATGCCTATTTTAACACTCTTACTTGACTCTATGAGTAATTAGTTGGAGAATATTCTAATTTAGAAAGTACTTGCTATGTTACTTCATTATGGGGAACATGAAAAGGCCTTGAGCTAGAATAAACCCTTTTTCATTGTATTCTTACTTGTCTTTTTATTTTTTGTAGATTTTAATAGTAAAAAAAAAATATTCTTAGCACTAATTTGTTTGCTGGGTTATATATTTAACACTACGCAATTGTTTTCTTTTTGTTGATGATGTTCATTTGAATGTATAAAGTTATTTGTGAAAATTTTGCTACATAGTAGTGCTAGAAGAAGGAAAAGGGTTTTTATTGTCCTGTTGTTAAACTATTTTTGTATTTGTTATTGTTGTTTTTTGCAAATAATATGAAACTTTGTATGTCATGTTTTCAAAACCACAATGTGTGTTTATTGAAGTATGTAAAAATGTAGAAAATTTACTCATGTGGAATTTTGCAAATTGAGATTGCAATCATAGTTTGAATGTTTAAACAGATTGTGGTAATGTTGTAACATTGTTGTATTTCTGTAGATACTTATATGTGTTTGTTTTTATGGAAGAACTTCTTCTAGGAAGTTTTTATTGTGCAATGGAGGACACATCAGATTAGGAAGTGTTTATAAGCTGTATTAAAGTTATCAGAAAAAATGAACATGAATGTTGTAATTAACAGACGTGTTTAAATCTTTGTTTCATTGGGCGGATGTTTTCGCTTTATATGAAACTCAGGTGTGTAAGGATGCTGATCCTAAGGTTTTTCACATACCTGGGTATCACCTCCTTTTCACTTTTTTTTTTTGAATAGGGGCCTTGCAATAAACATTCGTGCAACTGTTCAACAAGCAACAGTTGACCTGAAATGATGAGATTTTTTTTTTTAAACACCGAATTGTTTTAATCCCTGAACGGCTTTGATGCCCTTCAATTTCGAAAATCTTGGAGAGTTGTCAGAAAAGTGAAGTCGTAGTTGCTGGAGATTTACTTATCCACAAGTCATCCTGGATTTGCCGTTCGAACAATATAACTCCTGAGAGCCAATACACATAATGATCTTGCGCAACTGGTTAATAAGCCAACACACAATGCGTGTTTTGAAGGATAATGGCGGAATACTCTCGCTTTTTAGCCTGAAACGTACGAAGTGAAGTAACTTCCACCTTTCGGAAAGTTGGGCTAGTTTAGGTTGGCGGTGCCAGGTCGGCAATCCACATAGACCAGTGGGTCCATAGCAATACCACAAAACTTCTTACGCTTATCGTCGTAAGCTTTAAACTTTTCAGGTCTATACGCACAATTTCCTACAAAGTCTTGAATTTATTTTTTTACTTTGAGCCAACACTCAGGGGATGCCCCCTACTAATGCAGTGCATTGTGTTGATATTAGGAAAATAGGTTATAGGGAGGAGGATAGAGGGACTAGTGTTTATGGACATTTGTTTTAAATTTTTCCAGATCGTAGCTGACTGGAAAGACTTCTGCAGGGAATGAATTCCACATACGGCTTGACTAAGAAACGAATTTTTTTTGCAATGCGTTATGCAATTTATTGGACAGTCGAACACAAATGGATGTGATCTACTGGATTGACGAGTGTTACGAACGTACACCCGAGTCTCGGGGATAAGTTCACCGTCTCAGCAGAGCATTTTCCATGATAATATCGGTAGAACAATGATGCACAACCCACATTCCGACGATGCTGCAACGAATCAATGGAGTTGGATACCCTACTGAAATTGATGACTTTTAGCGCACTCCTTTGCACCCGGTCCAGAAGCTTCAAAATAGACCTTGAAGCCCCTGACAAGATATGGGAGTTGTATTCCAACTTCGGTCGGATATAGGCTGTATAGATAGTAGACTGATTTTTTATTTTTTTTTTTTTAATTTTAAAAAAGTGTAGGCGGAATATAGTAAAACTAGGTCAAAAAATACGATTCTGAAATTTTTGGCCAAATCGGACCACGGGATCACGAGGCGCATCGCGGTCAAAGTTTCAGAACCCTAGAGCAAATCGAAAAAAAAATGCATACTTAAGACTTTTTATATCACTTTTCTGATTAATTTCCCTGCGCTGAGTTCAAAAAGGTTAAAGTTTTTGAAATCGAATAATTAGTTTTCGAGATATCACGATTTTAATTTTGTTAAAAATTTTATTTTTTTTTATTTTCGATATGAGCGACATCTCATTGCCACTTCAGTTAGTGAAGACATGGTTTTAGTGAATTTATGGAGTGTTGCCGGATTCATTTTTATTCATATTCCCAAATTTAAAAACGGAAATCCCCAAAATTACCCAAAAAAATTTCCAAATTCTTTTATTTTTTGCCGATTTGTTATTCTAAATTACTGAAATTACAGAAAAAAATAGTTTTGAGATATTTCTGAAATATTTACCTTTTTAAACGAATTCTTAGGTTTTAACACAATCTCTTAATCGAATCAGCAGAAAAATCTTTAAAGACATCAGAATTTTCTGGGGATTTCAGATTGAAAATCTGCTGATTTTAGCAGAAAAATCTGCTAATTTTGGATAAACAATCTGAGCTTCTGAAAAAGAATCAGTGAAATTATAAGAAAATTTCTATTATTTTCTAAAATTAAATGACAGTTAATTAAGCTAAAATATCAAAATCTGCTAAAAGTTGGCTTATTCAAAGTTAAAGTTGTTTTACAGATTTTTGACAGAGTTTAAAAATTATCAGATTCCATTAATATTTAGAAAGGAATTGTACCCATTGTATATTGACTTGTTTAATTTCAAAACGATGCCTTTTTGGATTATTAGGGGATATTTCGAAAGTTAAATGAACATTTTTGAGATCTACTCGTCGAAACCAACAACATACAATAGGTCAAAAGTATAAATCCATTGGTGCACTGTTTTATTTTTGGATAAAATATTATTCCCAAAAGTCAAACAAGATTAAAAAAAAACGTAAAAAATTTATTTCATTAAGTAAAACAATAAAAAAAATAATACACTCACAGAAATATCTTAGCAGAAAAATTAGTAAACCATTGTAGATCAAGTTTTACAGAAGTAAACACAAATAAATCTTGATATTACAAAATTCAATAATCTATATATATAAAAGAGTAATGTGACTGACTGACTGACTGACTTATATACTCATTCATCATCGCCCAGCTCAAACCGCTGAAGCTAGAGACTTGAAATTTGGACTGTAGGTCCACCTCCCGGAATATAGATCCACTAAGGCTGGATTTTTGCCAATGTTGATTCTAAGGGGGTAAAAAGGGTAAAAAACTGTACTTTTGGTACTTTTTATATCTCCTGAAATAATGGTCATAGAGACTTGAAATTTGGACTGTATGTTCACCTCCCGGAATATAGATCCAGTAAGGCCGGAATTTCGCCAATGTTGATTCTAAGGGGACAAAAAGGGTAAAAAACTGTACTTTTGGTACTTTTTATATCTCCTGAAATAATGGTCACAGAGACTTGAAATTTGGACTGTATGTTCAACTCCTGGAATATAGATCCAGTAAGGCCGGATTTTTGCCAATGTTGATTCTAAGGGGGTAAAAAGGGTAAAAAACTGTACTTTTGGTACTTTTTATATCTCCTGAAATAATGGTCACAGAAACTTGAAATTTGGACTGTATGTTCACGTCCCGGAATATAGATCCAGTAAGGCTGGATTTTTGCCAATGTTGATTCTAAGAGGGTAAAAAGGGTAAAAAAATGTACCTTTGGTACCTTTTATATTTCCTTAAATAATGGTCCTAGACACTTGAAATTTTGAATGTAGGTTCAGCTCCCGGAATATAAATCTACTAAGGCTGGAGTTTGCCAATGTTGATTCTAAGGGGTAAAAAGGGTAAAAAACTGTACTTTTGGTACCTTCTATATTTTCTTAAATAATGGTCCTAAAAATTAAAATTTGCAATGTAGGTTTTTGCCAATGTTGACTCTACGGGGGTAAAATGGAAAAAAGTGTACTTTTGGTACTTTTTTAATTTACTGAAATAATGGTACCTTTTATAAAAAGTACCTTTTATAAAAAGTACCTTTTATAAAAAGTACCTTTTATAAAAAGTACCTTTTATAAAAAGTACCTTTTATAAAAAGTACCTTTTATAAAAAGTACCTTTTATAAAAAGTACCTTTTATAAAAAGTACCTTTTATAAAAAGTACCTTTTATAAAAAGTACCTTTTATAAAAAGTACCTTTTATAAAAAGTACCTTTTATAAAAAGTACCTATTATAAAAAGTACCTTTTATAAAAAGTACCTTTTATAAAAAGTAACTTTTATAAAAAGTACCTTTTATAAAAAGTACCTTTTATAAAAAGTACCTTTTATAAAAAGTACCTTTTATAAAAATGACCTTTTATAAAAAGTACTTTTTATAAAAATGACCTTTTATAAAAAGTACCTTTTATAAAAAGTACCTTTTATAAAAAGTACCTTTTATAAAAAGTACCTTTTATAAAAAGTACCTTTTATAAAAAGTACCTTTTATAAAAAGTACCTTTTATAAAAAGTACCTTTTATAAAAAGTACATTTTATAAAAAGTACCTTTTATAAAAAGTACCTTTTATAAAAAGTTCCTTTTATAAAAATTACATTTTAAAAGTACCTTTTATAAAAAGTACCTTTTATAAAAAGTACCTTTTATAAAAAGTACCTTTTTTAAAAAGTACCTTTTATAAAAAGTACCTTTTATAAAAGTACCTTTTATAAAAAGTACGTTTTATAAAAAGTACCTTTTATAAAAAGTACCTTTTATAAAAAGTACCTTTTATAAAAAGTACCTTTTATAAAAAGTACATTTTATAAAAAGTACCTTTTATAAAAAGTACCTTTTATAAAAAGTCCTTTTATAAAAAGTACCTTTTATAAAAAGTACCTTTTATAAAAAGTACCTTTTATCAAAAGCACCTTTTATAAAAAGTACCTTCCATAAAAAGTACGTTTTGTTAAATATGCCGAAATTACACTTTTCGTACTTTTTTATATCCTGAAATAATAAACATAGAAACTTGAATTTGGAAAAGGTTCGCCTCTCGGAAAATAATGGGGTTAAAATGAATAAAAAAGTGTACTTATTAATTTCCTGATATAATGGCCCCAGAAACTTAAAATTTGGAAGGTAAAATCCTTCGGTGAAAAAAGAGATTGGGAAAAGTTTTTTTTGGAAATTCCGTTTCTTAACGGGGATAAAAAGTACATTCAATATTTGCTGAAACAATGATCCTAGATAATTGAAATATGGATTGTAGGATCCTTCGGTGAAGAAAAAACATTCTAAAAGAGGTACTTTTTTTAAATTCCGTTTCTAATGGGGGTAATGAAGTGTACTTTTGGTACTTTTTCTGTGCCTATAATAATGACCTTAGATGATGGAGATGGAATTGGAAATGAAATGGAGTAGAACGGGGAATAATATGGAATAGAGCAGGGAACAATATGGAATGATATTTTTAACTCAAATTTTTGGTGTTTAGCTTTTTTTACTCCATATTTTTTTTTATTCCAATTTCTTTTTTCACTGAAATATTTATTCACTCAAAATCCAAAATCCCGACATAAGGGAACATGGTAACGTACCAGCAAAGTTATTAAAATTTTATTGTTTATATTATTCATTGAAATATTTTTTTTTGGAAGTCTTAAACGTCGACAAGTAAATAAAACAAAGACTACGAAGGGGAATTTTTTGAAAATCGATAGAGTTATCCTGATCCTTCTATTATCCGGTATTCAATACAACCGGTAACGAAGTACCGGGATTGTAAGCTAGTTAAATATACAATAAAAGAAAAAAAATTTATGAAGTATAAATATAATTAATATACATTAGACCACCCAAATTTGCAAAAGTATTTTTTTGTTCGCTCCACCGGCAGTTTCTAATAGATTGGCCATACACAATAATATCTGTGCAAGAACTGGATCTCTCGGTTGAACCTGTCGATTTGAACTTTTGACCCTAAAAATTACCTTAAAACACTACAAAGCTTTAAAGTGACATAACCCTTAAAATATGCGTTTTCCAAAAAATGCTACATAAGTTTTATTTTGCAGAATAAGAAGCAAACATTTCCATCATACAAATTTTTAGCCTAAGTCAAAGACATCGTGGTGATTTTTGCGACCTTCGTTAAAATTTGGACGGAGATCAAAATAGTCGGTGTCCATTATTTTGTAGAGTAAGATATGTAGTTTTCGTAAACCAATTACATTTGGAATTTATACGGGTAATTTCCTTACATCCTATTTTTATTATTTGTTCATTTGAATTTTCTTGAACTGAGATGTTTCTTTAGCCGAGTTTAGACGGGAAAGAAAACCCCTAGATTTAAAGTAAAACACAACTCTGTGGTAATATACTTTTGAAATTTTTTTTGAAAATTTTAAAATGCTCATATCTCGGTAAATATTGCCGACACAACAAAAAGTCCAAAAGCATTTTTGTAGCTCTCAACACGTAGAACAAAACCGCAAAATAAAAGCTCTACGAGTTATATTTTTGAAGTTATCGAGTTTTGCAATTCTCAAAACCCCGGTGGTCCCCTAAAATCACGTATCTCAAAAACTAAGCAAGGTAGAGCGAAACGGACACAAATTTTGGATCAAAAACTATGACGATTTTAAGGAACCCAACTAGGTCTAGACCCATCGGGGTCTGGACCTATCGGGTCCGAACCCAATGGGGTCCTCAAATGTGTATGAACTAAGTTGAAATAAAAAAATTTCAGATAACTAATTTTTGGCTAAACATTTTTGCTAACTTTGCCAAAAAAATTGTGGGTTCAAAATCAGCAAATTTTCTTGTAGGTTTACAAGCTTTTTTCGCTAACATTACAGTTTTTTTTTTTGTGAGTGTAAAACAGAGAAATAAGTTTACGAAAATCTACGATAGTAGACACTCACTTTACATGATTTATTTTAAACATCTGGTACTCCTTGACTTTGGTTATTAAAATCCGTTAAATTTAAATAATTGACATTATTGATAATGGACAAGAGATGGCAGTAGCAAATACTAAGAAAAAATCGTTTTTAGAGTTGTATTTGCTTTATGGTTGTTGTCTATGATAATTTCAATTGTTTGACAAGGCAATTACAATTGGTTGACCAAGTACAAATATAGATGTCGCACATAAAATGATTAAGAAACTAAATTTTTTAACAAAATTCAAATCGTGATATCTCAAAAACTTATTATTCGATTTCAAAAACTTTAACTTTTTTGAACTCAGCACTGGGAAATTAGTCAGAAAAGTGATATAAAATTTTTTTTTTCGATTTGCTCTAGGGTTCTGAAACTTTGACCGCGATGCGTCTCGTGATCCCGTGGTCCGATTTGGCCAAAACCTTCAGAATCGTATTTTTTGACCTAGTTTTACTATATTCCGCCTACACTTTTTTGAAATTCCAAAAAAAAATATTTTTCATGCAAACAAAAAATCAGCCTAATAGATAGTAAAGAGATCAGATGGAAAGAGATCAGAGTGAAATAGTTCTTGCACCGTTTTAAGAAACCAATGCACTTGAATGCTCTTTTGACACTTGAAAAATATGTTGGTTCCAAAAAACATCACACTGTATTTTCATGCCCTGAACGTCAAGAGTATTTGATCATTCAATATCTATAACACCCATGGATACAGATGACATTGCTGGTGACATGACATAATCCCCACGGACATAACCCCCATTACCGAAAAAAAATTGGACATAATCCCAATAACAAATGGACATAATTCCCAGTTTTATGGGGACAATGACCACGTAAAAAGTGGACATAATCCCCATTACAGGGATTATGTCTACTATACTAATAGGTCATAATCCCAATAATTATATGATTTTTTTTTTTTTTTGTCTCAAAAGTTTTTTAGAAAGAAAACTTTTAAGGATGAAGTTAAATCATAATGACCGAACCAAATTATTGTTTTTGTTTTTTAAATTCGTAATTATAATTAATCTAAAAATTTTCATAAAAGTTGTTTGGTCGAACAACCACATGTTGTTAATAATACCTTGATAAGTCTTTCTTAATACAAATGAGCAATTTTGAACAATTCGTGTCTTAAAATATAATAATTCAAAGTATAAAATTACAAAATTTAAAATTAACTTTTTTAAGTCATATCAATTATTCACAAGGCGGCGGCAAGTACAAAACACTAAATTTATCAAAATTTTATCTTTATACTATATGCCATAACAAAAATTTCATAATTTTTCGTAACTGTAAATAATACAGTAACCTAAAATAATTATGATATAATAAATTATACTTTCGACTTTTTTCACACATATAATTTGTCTGGTAATTCTCCAGTCATTAGTCACTTAATTTTCCTTTATTATTTGTTGCCGTCATTATATATATATTTTTTTTTGGCGAAATGTTACATTTGTTTTTGACAAACATTAATCATATGACACGATGACAGCTGTCAACACGTAGCTGTCATGAAAAATGCACACAACCAACAAAAAATAAAAAATTAAAAAAAAAAAATTAAATTGAAGAAAAAGAAGAATAAAACATGAAAAATGGAAAAAAAAAATCTGTAAAAAAGTAAAAAGAGGGTAGTAACAAATGAACTCAACTTAATCTTAAGAAAAAATTTTAACAAATAAATAATACAGCGATAAACAAAATATAAAAAAAAAAAAGTTAAGCATGAAAGCTTTAAAATATATAACATGAAGTATATAATGAAAAACGTGCCGATTGCAAAACATACAAATGAAAAAAGGTTTCCTACAAAAAAATTAAGAAAATCTTCTCTCAAACCTAAAACAAAATAAATTGCAATTGTCATGCATTTCATCTTGAAAAGTAGAAAAACACAAAATCATGTTTTTCGTGTTATTTTTGTTTTCCTGGCTCAAAAAAGGCAGCAGCAAATAAATAATCCCTAACTCCCAAAATAATAAATAACATTTTTATTTTAAATAAAGAAAGTAATGGGAAACCTTATTTAAGTAGTAAAAGGTTATACTTTGGGGGAGTTTCTGAGGTCAAAGCTTGAAAGCTGTTGTTACACTTTTTTCTCTGATTCGCGTTTTCGCGAAAAATGCAAAAAAAACAAGTAAGAGTGTTAAATTCGGCTGTGCCGAATCTTTTATACCCTCCAACATGCAAATAAATAAAAAAAAAATGCAGGGGCGTCTTTTCTTTTTGGGGGGGGGGGGGTCGGTAGTGGTAATTGGGGGGCACAATTCCTCTCGAATAAGTGTTAAAAAAATAATTCTTATGCTTTTTGTACTAAAGAAATACAAATTTATCATTATATAAAAAAATAAAATTATTCCACGCCCATAAAGGGGGGGGGCGGACCGTAAAACGATTTTTTCTAATTCTGTGGGTCCAAATGCAGGACCTTGAACTTCTTGTAGCATTAAAATGTTGGATTTGTTAAACAAAAACACAAAAAATCATGTAAAAATATGGTATTTTTTAGAGGTTTGTTTAGTTCTTCAAGGGGGAACTTTTTTCCCCCTGGTCCGATTTTGCCCATCTCCGAACTTAACCAGCCTATGAACATAAGACATATATGTGCCAAATTTCAGGAGTCTACCACTTTTATTTTGGACTGTATCGTGTCTTCCACAGACGGACGGACGGACGGACGGACGGACGGACGGACAGACGGACGGACGGACGGACGGACGGACGGACAGACGGACATCGCTAGAATGTCTTAGAATCGATCACTGATCAATAATATATATACTTTATGGGGTCCTACACCGATATTTCGATGCGTTACACACGGAATGACAAAGTGAGTATACCCCCATACTGTAGTTGGAGGGTATAAAAAATCAGCACTGTAGAAAAAGTAGCCCCTACTCAGAAAGTGGGGATTAAAATAACATTCCCCTGTCTCTCAGGTCTTTTTAATCAATTTGCGTTTTTCGCGAAAAATTAAAAAAAAAAAACATTGTGCTTGATTCTGGAATAAGATTCACCATTCACCTAATTTTTAAAAATTTTATATTCTTTTGAATTCTAAGATTTTAATTTTTTTCTTGTAACAATCTATCTAGTTAATATCTTTAAGATATTAATATCTTTAATAATTACAAGAACAAATCTAAAAATCTTGAAATTTGAAAGAATATAAAATTTTTAAAAATTAGGTTAATGGTAAAGTCGTATTCCAGAATCGAGCACATTATTAAATTGTGTTTCTCAAAAGAAGTGTAAAAAAAGTCGAACAAATTTATTAAATATACTTTTGAGAAAATAACGTTAATAGATGTCTTTAGTGAAATTTGATGGCAGTTCTTTTCTTCGAACATGTTGTCCTTATTTCAAATAGGCTCAAAGTAAACCATTAAATCGCGCGTTATAAGGGTTAAAATGTTCTACAAAAATGTTGTCCATCAAATTTCACTAGGGATTGTAAAAGACAAAACGCGAATTGTTCTAGAAAAGCTGGGTGACCGTATATTTTATTTTCTGTTCTACTTTCACACTCAGAAAAGATTTACAGTAACTTTTTACGGTTATTCAAAAAGTTTTTAGTTAAAGTAGTTTTAAACTTTTTATCGTTTGTTTTTCAACGAAAATAAAATATAAAATGATTTATACAGTTGTTAAAACAATAAACTACAAAAGTTGCGGAAAATATTTTTATCAGTTAAATTATTTCTGACTGATTATACCGTATAGTTTTACAGAAGTACGGTTTTTGTAGTTTGTTATTCAAAAAATTTAATTTTTACTCCACGAAATGAAAAATTGTAAACAGTAAAAATAACTGACGTTTTAACGTTTAAAAAAAACTGAAAAGTCTGTTGGTTCAAATGAACTATAAGTAGTCCGTTTTTTAAAAGGAAAAACGATTGTTTTAAACGTTTTTTCAGTTGAATTTACTTACAAAATATTTTTAGTGCAGAATTTATGGGTCTAGTCCATGTGTACAATAGTGTTTCCGACGGTGTAATCATATAAGAAACTTGATGCGAATAGAACGCCACCTTATACACATGATTAAAATTATTCTACTGTAGCCCGTTTCTGTAATTAAAGTGCGAAGTTTTCGTATCGAAAAATAAGAAAATGAAAAATTCCACCGTTTCTCGACTCTGGAATCAAATCTGTTTCTGTATTCCAATATTCCAACATAGCTGTCAAAAAAGTAATCAAAGTGAGAAAATAGTAACAAAACAACAAAAAAACAAGTGAGAGTGTTAAATTCGGCTGTGCGAATCTTGTATACCCTCCAACGTTAAAAAATAAATAAAAAATAAAAATTGCAGGGGCGTTTTTTTTTTGGGGGGTGGGGCTAGTCGGGGGTCCTTGGGACACCTTCTCTCTGGTCAAAAATGTTTTCAAATTTAATTACTATGCTTTTTGTACAAAAGATATACAATTTCATCATTATATAAAATATTTGCTAATATCCACGCCCACAAAAGGGGGCGGACCAAAAAAAAAGTCATTTTCAAATCCCCTGGGTCCAAGTCCAAGACTTTGAACTTTTTCAAGCATAAAATTGTATCATTTTTTTAACAAAAATACAAAAAACCCTATAAAATGTTACATTTTCTCATGGGTTGGTTTACTTCGTCAAGGGGGAACTTTTCCCCCCTGGTCCGCTTTTGCCCATCTCCGAACTTAACCAGCCTATGAACATAAGACATATATGTGCCAAGTTTCAGGAGTCTAGCACTTTTATTTTGGACTGTATCGTGTCTTCCACAGACGGACGGACGGACAGACGGACATCGCTAGAATGTCTTAGAATCGATCACTGATCAATAATATATATGGGGCATTCCATGTGAAATCGGACACTTTGAAAAACTTTTTTTTTAGATTTTTTCAATTTGTTTACAGTTTTTAGTACCCTTCGAAAACTCCTTCGTGGTAAATTTTCAGATTTTTTTGATGACCCGTTCAAAAGATATCGAATTTTTAAAAATTGGTAGTTTGTTCCTTTACTCAAACTTCTTTTAATCATAACTTCTTCAATAATGGTCCGAATTTCAAAATTTTTTTTTTAAAATTTTTGTTTTTTTACGTACTTTCTAAAAAAAAATCCCAAAAAATTCTTAAAAGCGCCCTAGTATGCGATTTTTAAGTTTTAAAATTTAAATCTCATTTTTGAAAATGTTTGTACTCTTCGATTTTTTTGAAATTTTTTTGTGTTAAACTTCTATCAATTCTACAAATTTTTTGCCCAGGAAGATCGTGGGATAACGATTATTACTATTTTTTTAAATTTTTTGAAAAAAATTTATTGTAATTTTTCAATCTTAAAATCATTTCTACTGCTCCAATGGAGCGTCATAGAGGGGTCATTTATAAGACCGACACCCATTAATTTTTACTTCTTAACATTTCTTTGGAACAAACTAATACCCTATCTCCAATTTCTAAGGGGGCTCCCACACAAAACGACATTTTTTAAAATTTGTTCCAACCGCTCTAACTGCCATAATAGTGCCCTTAGAGCAACAAAATGTATGACCGACCCACAATATTTTTTTAGTCCAAACATTTTCTCTGAATTCACCTACTCTCTATCTTTAACTGTTAAGGCGGTCCCCATACAATTTTTTTTATTTTTTGTAAATTTGTTTTATTTAATCAGCATCTACCGGTCCATTGGTGCGTCCGAGAGGGGTCATTAGTGAGACCGACCCCCATTTATTTTTACCCTACAACATTTTTTCAAAACATACCTACGCCCTATCTTCACTCCCTACTTTTTTGTGGGGGGGTGGTTTGGGGGTTTGGTGGGAGTCATTGGGGGACACCTTCCCCTTGCGATAGATGTTATCAAATGGATTTATTATGATTCATGCAATTATTTAATCCAATTAATCATTATTAAAATACATTTTTTATATCCACGCCCACAAAAGAGGCGGGTCAAACTTTATATTTATTTTTTTATCCACTGAGTCCACATACAGGGTTTTGAGCTTTCTCCGACATTAAAATGTAACATTTTCTTAAAAAAAGTGCAAAAAATCCTGCAAAAAAATACCGTTTTTCAGAGGTTGGTTTAGTTCTCCAAGGGGGAACTTTTTCCCCCCTGGTCCGATTTTGGCCATCTCCGAACATAACCAGCCTATGAGCATAAGACATATATGTGCCAAATTTCAGGAGTCTAGCACTTTTATTTTGGACTGTATCGTGTCTTCCACAGACGGACGGACGGAAAGACGGACGGACGGACGGACATCGCTAGAATGTCTTATGGCGTTTTCTTTTCTGGCAAAAAATGTCACATTTTACCATCCCTTTAAAAAATATTGCACTTTTTTTGTTCTTTTCTAAAAAATGGGCAACACTTTAAAAATTTATTATGTTTTTTTCTAAAAATGTTGCATTTTTAAAGTTTGAAAATGTCACACTTTTCCCACTTTCATAAATTAACGGGGTAGTAAAATTGCCTTATAAAAACAGCTGATTGACAATATTTTGGTTGAAAGAAAAATTTTCTCAATTTTTTGTTTTTTTGTAATCACAAAACTTGCAACACATTAAAAGGGTTGTGGCTACATTTTACAAATGATACTATTTAAGGGTGCAACATTTTGTTTCAGAAAAGAAAACGCCATTAGACTCGATCACTGATCAATAATATATGTACTTTATGGGGTCCTAGACCGATATTTCGATGCGTTACACACGGAATGACAAAGTGAGTATACCCCCATACTGTAGTTGGAGGGTATAATAACAATTAAACAGTACATGCGAATAAGGACGAATATACCATTTGTATAATTTTACAAATGACGATAAAAACGCAGGAAACGGTTTAAAACTTATGTTTTTGTGAACTTTTTTGCATTAATGGATTAGTGCATTATGCAAAAATGTTGGAAAAAATGTTAGTTTTTAACCGTTTCCTGCGTTTTTTATCGTCATATGTAAAATAATACAAATGGTCTATTCGTCCTTATTCGCATGAACTGTTCAATTGTGTTTATTCGACCTATAAAATATTATATTTGAGTAGGTTTATCCTAGATCGAGGTCATTGTTTTCTTTACTAATTGTAAACCTACTCAAAATAGTAGTATAATATTTTAAAGGTCGAATAAAAACAATTTTTTTATACCCTCCAACCACAGTATGGGGGTATTCTCAGTTTGTCATTCCATGTGTAACACATCGAAATATCGGTCGGGGCCCCACAAAGTATATATAATATTGCTCCATTATAGAATCTAAGACATTCTAGCGAGGTCCGTCCGTCCGTCTGTCCAAACCAAAAGAGCCAGACCCCTGAAATTGGGCAAGAATATCTCTTATGTTACTGGTAAGGTTAAGTTCGAAGATTGGCAAAATCGGACCAGGGGGAAAAAAGTTCCCCCTTGAGGAACTAAAACGACCCTTGAAAAATACGATAATTTTACGAGTTTTTTTTTAATTTTTACTCAACAAATGTAACATTTGTATACCCTATTATGTTCATAGACGTGCGCATGGACCAAGGGGGTTAGAAATTCGATTTTTTGCAGGCCGCCCCCCTTTGGAGGCGTGGTTATAGAAATTAATTAAAAATAACGATAAAAATTTAATATTTAAGCGTAATGGTATTTCACATGTAAATAGAAATATTTGCAACAACAAAAAATGCATGTAGTATTAACAAGGGAATTCGCATGTTTGAGTATTTTTAATATTTGTTTTTTGGTTAGTTAATGATCGTGATCTTACTACTGTGGTACAATTTTCGTCTTCTAATTCCTAATGGGAGTAGAGTCGAATATGTATTAATATTTTAGTTTGATCATTAACGATTTGTCATTAAAGTCCCTTTGCTACTTGTGTTATTGGGTTTTTATTTTTGCTAAATAGTCTTGACAATGGAATTAGACAAATACCGAAACACCTGTCGATTAAGTCTTGCAAAAAAATTACCAACATAAATAAATTTAAGACAGAAAAATAATTTCTTGAAAATTATTCTATTAGATAATCATCGTTTTAATTTGTAGAGAAAATAATGAACTAGAATAAACCTACTCAAAATATATGAGAAATAATAATTGTTGTTGTGGTTAAAAAAAAATCTAAAAGTGACATCAGGTGACAACAAGAAGATGTCGACAGCTTTCGGAAGATGCCACGCTTCCATCATTAGCCCTTCTTCGATTGCCACACACTTGATGTGTGTCAGATTAAAATTGGCCTGTCAACATCTCCACTTAGCCTGAGGGCTTTTGGCCCCCAGAATTTATAATATTAACCATACTGGAATCCTTAAGCACTATTTTTGCTACACAATAAAAAATAATGAGTTATACTATTAAAAATATAAAAAATGAGGAAACATCTCTCATTCTTTTTTGTTAAACAACAAAAATGAATCATAAACACAACAACTTTGTAATAAGTTCATTAATCATGTTTAACTCTTAACGTACGTTTAACAGTTGCACTTCATATAATTTTCTTTTTAAAAATTTTTGCTACAATTCTGTCAGGGTATTTTAGTTTTTTCTCATTAGTTTCCTTCTGCTGTCTTATTTTTTTGCTTTAAGACAACTATAGTTGAAAAGTTTTGAAAACTATGTTTAAATGTCAAATATAACAAATATGAAAATTTGTTGTTAGCTTCACACGCCTCTTCATTGTTTCGTTTTAAAGTTTTCTTTGTATGATTTTCATATTCACCCTATTGCACATAATGATTTATTTAAAATAATTTTTATTTTCTCTGAACCAAAAGGAAGGAATTGTTACAAGTTGGTGTTTGCAGTAGGAAATTCTACGAATTTGCATACGTATAAATATTAACATACTATATGCACTCTCATATTAGGTCTGTTCTGAATCTAAGAAGACTATTATATTTCCGGTTTTAAGAATGCGAAGTAGTAGCTTAGCTTGCAAAGAGAACACCGGTTAGTCGTATCACCAGAATTAAAAGACAACTGAACGGTTCGATTACAGCAACCGAAATTTCGGGTTGCGATTACCGAAATTAATTTGAACCAACATAAGTTAAGTTGTTATAAACAAATTTTGTTAATTGCAACCGAAAAATTCGGATGGTAGTCGAACTGGTGCTATAAATGAAAAATTTAATAGGGGAAATCACACACACTTTGACTTCTTGTCTAAAATTTGTTTCCAACTTTAATATACCGTAAATACTCTGATAGTTTTCTTCAGTCTGGAACAGAATTTCCATACATACTTCACATGCAAAGTAAAAAAATAATAAAATGTGTCAAGTTAAATTTCAGTCACGCACAGTTGTCAGCTTTATGCCAGTGTTAAAGTTATGGTTATATGTATATATTTTTTTCTCTTTACAATTGTTGTTTGTTGTGTTATTGTTGCCGTATTGTATTTTCTTCATATTTAAAATAGATTAATGTCAAAATTTTTGACAGATTTCATAGCAAGGCACATTGTAATGTCAACATAACAATAATTTATTATAAATGTTGCAATATAACAACAAATGATCTTAGTAGTTGTTTTTTTTTATTATTTTGTAAATGAAATGAATAATGACAACTGTCAAATGAAATTTAAATTAACATTTGTTAGTTAAGTATGTTTTGTTTTTTTTTTGTATTATTTGTAAAGATATGTAAGGTAAATTCATTAGATAAAAATTAAACATGTTGATTTGCATTTCGTAATAAATACTTAAGATGTCATCAATCATTTTTTGAAACGCTGACCATTTGTCATATTTATTATTGTAAATTTGACATTAAGTTGTTACACGTTTCAAGCCAGCAAAAAACTGGTATTGGATTCACGCGTGATCGTGAGTAAAATTTATTTTTCGTGACTGTGAGAAAAATTTTAGTTAGCGTGAGCGTGCGTGAACGTGAGCAAAAAAAAATAAATTTTGTGCATAATCGTGCGTGAGCAATTTTTTATTTTGTAAGCGTGAGCGTGCGTGAGTCAAAATTTACTCACGCGCCCATCTCTAATATGGAGACTTTTCCTGGGCTTTTGGATTAAGTTCCCTTATAAAAACCTTATAGTTAAGCGGAAATTGACGGTCATGTTGACCATATATAAATATTCTAGAGCGGACGAGGACTGGGGTTCATATATCCTGCAATTTAGGAATTATAAGAAGATGATCAGATGTGATTCTAGAAAAAAAACTTTTGTGGAAACATTGAAGACGTTTCTGAGGCATCTAGGCTGCGAAAAGTTCTGGCTTCTTTTCCGGGAAATTTCATGACACCGCTTTAAGCTTTGGTACGTCCTAAAGCCCAAGCATCTTAAAATGTGTCGGAAATAATAAATATGACATCTCTAATCTGGGCGATTAAAAGCTTCTGGCCCTATAAATCCCCCAGACCTGATGATATCATCCCGGCTGAGATGCAGCAAGAGTCGGATTATATAGCCACTTGGATAATATAGCACTATATACAGCATGCATTAAATTTAAAATGGAGGGATACCAGAGTCGTCTGTATCCCTTAGGCTAGGAAAAATTCCCACCCAGCTCCGAAGGATTTCAGACCATTGTCTTCTTTTTTTAAAGACAATGAAACGAATGATAGATTCATATTTGCGTAGAGAGATTGACCCGATATTGCTTTCGACAAGTGCATGTTGCCTTGCCTTACAGCAAGGGTAGATCAACGGAAACAGCTGTACATGAGCTCGTTGGTACCATCAGGAGATCGCTTTCGGTAAAGGAGTACACTATGGTGGCCTTTCTTGATATAGAGGGGGCTTTTAATAATGTCATCCCAAACTCCATAATTTTGGCATTGTCTGGTCTGGGAGTAAATCGTGGGTTCGTTTTAATGGTGAAAAACCTACTTGCCAATAGACGTATAGCGTCTGAATTGGGAGCGTCCGTTATATCTCGATTTGTCAATAGGGGCACACCACACGGAGGTGTTCTTTCGCCGCTTCTTTGGAACCTGGCACTGAATTCAATGCTGCTATCTCTGGAAGCACGTGGTTGTCATGTTGTCGCATATGCTGACGATGTCGCGATAGCGGTAAAGGGGAAGCATCTGCCAACATTGAGGGACATTATTCAGGGTTCTCTGAAAGATCTGTCTAAATGGGCAAGAGACTGTGGTCTAGGAGTTAATCCAAGTAAAATTGAGCTTGTTTTGTTTACAAGGCAAAATAAGATTCCTTCTTTTGATCCTAATTCTCTGGACGGCACTGAAATCACTTTCTCAGATGGAGCCAAGTATCTTGGAGTATTTCTAGATAGGAAGTTGAATTTCAGGCGTAATATTGAGGAACGGGTGAGAAAAGCAACGATTGCTTTATATTCCTGTTAAAGGGCCATTGGAAAATGATGGGGTTTTAGCCCTCAAGTCGTTCATTGGATCTATACAGCAGTGGTGCGGCCAATTTTGATGTATGGAATCATTGTCTGGTGGCCTGCTATAGAAACAAAAGCGAACTGTGTCTTTATCACGAAGGTACAGAGAATGGGGTCGATGTGCATCCCTGGTGCCCTTCGTACTACACCTACGGCTGCATTAGAAATCCTCCTTCACCATTGGACATATTGGGTAGGCAGTATGCGGCTGCGTCGGCAATTCGACTTAATAGCACGCTGCAATGGAGGAACAGCGATTGTGGCCATAGCTCGATCTTGAAGAAGATAACAATACCACAAAATGTGGACTGTGCTCCCTCTTTGAGCCTCTTTGAGCCTCTTTGAGCGCCACTTTACCACTATGATACCATCCAGGGAGTCTTGGATGGGTAACATTCCGGGTACTGGAGCCACTATAAATTTTTACACAGATGGATCGAGGCTGCACGAACAAGTGGGCTTTGGAGTCTATTCGGAAGAGCTTGGATTGAGCCTGGCTCGAAGATTGCCAGATCATTGCAGTGTTTACCAGGCAGAGATGCTGGCACTAAAGGAAGTGGCTGACTGGTTGAGCTGCAATGTCTTGTCTACAATCGCAGTCAACATCTATACTGACAGTCAAGCCGCGGGCAGGTCCCTGGATTCAATGTTTCTGAAAAGAATATCTGCCCTTAACTGCCGCACGTCTTTAAATGATATGGCCAAGCAGTTTAACATACGACTCATATGGGTCCCAGGGCATAGAGACATTCCAGGGTATTGCAAAACCGATGAGATTGCAAGACTTGGAACTACCTTACAGGTTCCAACAGAATTGGAATGTGTTGGTATGCCTCTAGAAACTTGCAAGCAAAACCTACGGCTTTGTTCAGCAATGGAGACTAATAAAAGATGGGCAAATGAATGGACGTATCAGACTACACGACTGATTTGGCCTTCTCTTAATCAGGGGCGCACAAGTGAGCTGATATCGCGTCCAAGAGGAGAAATTTCGACGGTGGTTTCTGTAATTACCGGACACTGTCTTATAGGGAAGCAGGCAGAGCAGTTAAATGTGCCGTCGAATGACTTTTGCCGTAGTTGCATAGATGAAGAGGAGCTGGAAACTATTGAACACTTTATTTGCCATTGCCCGGCACTTTCTGGTCAGAGACTTACTTAACACGGGTGGTCGGAAACAGTTTTAACCTAAAAGTGCGAATGCCAAAATTTTTTTTTGAATTTGTATTTAGGATGTCTAAGAATAATTTATCAACAAAACCCAAAATCTTCGATCGAGCACTTTTTGCAAAAATCGCGTTTAAATTGCAAAAAATAAAAAATAAGTCACTCTTCAAAAATAAAATATATACACTTAATGGATTTTGATCTCCTGATTCCAAATCTGCTTTCAAAATTTTTGTAGCATTTACCGTTTTCGAAATTTTCGCGTTTGCGAAAATGGGAAAAAATTTTCCATTTTTTAGTTAAAAAAAAATTAAATTCTGATGAGGACATTTTTCCTAAAAATTAGTTAATTTCATATTTTTTATTGGAATAGCATATGAATACACACAGATTTTTTTATTTTTTTTTTTGTTATATTTACCACTAGTGGTCAATTTATTCAATTTACACATTCAGAGTAAAATTACACAATTTATAGTAGGAGTCCAGGTTCCTACTATAAATTGGGTAAATTTCAACAAATTTTGATTAGAATCTATATATATAATTTCCCTATTTGTGTGTTCCTCTTTTTTTGTCTATCCAGAGCATTTTGAAGCCCACTGATGAGCTACAAAGCTGAAAATTGGCATGCTTATAGTAAAACACCTGGGGCAGATCCTAACGTAGCCGGATTTTCGATTTTTTGCCTGTGGGCGGAGAAATAAGCGGGAAAGTGGGCGTGGCAAAATGCAATTTTTTGACGTTTTTGCTTAATTTAAAGCCCCCAAATGACTTAGGAATCTGAAAATTTCCTAGAATATAGTCCTAACGATGCCGCATATCCCCAAATAGTCGGATTTAAAATTTTCGCAATGTGGGCGGAGAATTGAGGGGAAAAGTGGAGTGGCAAAATTTAGATTTTTTTTAACATTTTTACTTCTTTTGAAGCCCCTAAATGACTTAGGAAGCTGAAAATTTCCTAGAATATAGTCCTAACGATGGCGCATATCCCCATGTAGTCGGATTCATTTTTCGTAATGTAGGCGGAGAATTGAGGGAAAAGTGGCGTGGCAAAATTGGGATTTTTTAACATTTTTACTTCTTTTGAAACCCCAAATGACTTAGGAAGCGGAAAATTGCATAGCATTTAGTTCTAACAATGAAGCATATCTTGAAGTAATTGGATTTAAATTTTTTAAACTGTGGAAGGAGAATTAAGAGAAAAATGGGGCGTGGCAAAATTGTGTTTTTTAATACTTAATTTGAAGACCCCAAATGATATATGAAGATGAAAATTGGCATTTTTGCTTATTTTAAAGTCCTCTAATGACTTAGGAAGCTGAAAATTTTCTAGCGTATAGTCCTATCGATGAAGCATATCCTGAAGTAGTCAAATCCCGAGTAAAAAAATTGATATGACACAATATATAATTTAATATGGGTTCGTGTCTATTTTGATATAATCTTATACGAAAAATGGTTTCATAAGATTTGATCGAATAATATCTAATAATATCAGTTTATATAACTTTATATCGACTTTGATACGAGTTTTGGTCTAATCCAATGATATAAAATTATATCCAATTATATTAAAATTTATACAATTTAATAAACCGGATGTTTTTTTAGGTTTTAATAAAAAGTTGAAAAATTAAAATAATAAAAATAAATTGTTCTTGAAAAAAACTTAAAAAAATTTCAAAAAATGGAGTCATGTTAAATTTTATATAAAACACTTAGAAAATATTTTCAAAAAAATTGTCCTTGGAAAAACTTAGAAAAATTTAAAAAAATGGAATCGTATAAAATTTTATATAAAACACTTAGAAAATATTTGCGATAAAAAAAATGTTCCTTGAAAAAAAACTTAGAAAAAATTTAAAAGATGGAGTCATATAAAATTTTATATAAAACACTTAGAAAATATTCGTGATAAAAAAGTGGTGCTTGGAAAAATCTTAAAAAAATAAAAAAATATGAAGTCATATGAAATTTTATATAAAACACGTTGCAAATATTTGCGATAAAAATATGTTCTTCGAAAAAACTTAGAAAAATTAAAAAATAATGGAGGCATATAAAATTTTATATAAAACACTTAGAAATTTGGAATGATGCATGGGACCAGATGTTACAACATATAAGTTATGTATGGCGATATCTTAAAAAAATCCCACATCAAAATTTATTATATAAATATATCTTGCAATACATAGGTCACACATGATCATATATGAAATAATATGACTATATAAAAGTATATAAGATCATATTAAATTATTTTTACTCGGGATTTTAAATTTTTGGACTGTGGGCGGAGAATTGAAAGGAAAATGGGGAGTGACAAAATTGAGATTTTTAACATTTTAACTTCTTTTTAAGCCCCAAAGGAAGCAGAAAATGCACAGAATTGGCATGTATATAGAAGGTTTCATGTGGAAGATCAACACGAGCCTGGATTTTTGATATCCAGTGTATGGGTGGAGAATAAGAAAGGCAAAGGGCGTGGTAAATTTATTTCCATCTATTTTCTGAATATATATTTTATTATTTTGTGTTTCTCTTATTTTTTGTGTATCCAGCGCTTTTTGAATCTCATTGATGGACTTAAAAGCTTAAAATTGGAGATTCTTACGAAGTCGGATTTTTTGCCTGTGGGCGGCGAATTACGAGCAAAAGGGGACTTGGCAAAATTATTTTTTTTTTAACATTTAAGAGTATTTTTAAGCTCCGCCCCAATGAATACGGAAGCTGAAAATCCCTAACATGTAGTCCTAACTATGAAGTATATTCTAAAGTAGTCCGATTTAACATTTTTGGAATGTAGATGAAGAGTTGAAAAAGGGGCAAGGCAATATTGTGTTTTATTTTTTTTATTTGACTAACTTTAAAGCCCTAATGACCTACGCAGCCGAAAATTGCAAGCATATTGTCCTGACACTGGAGCATATCCTTAAGTAGTCAGACTTAAAATTTTTGAACGGTGGACGGAGAATTGAGAGGGAAAAGGGGCGTGGATACGACTATAGTACTAACGATGGAGCTTATTATAAAGTAGTCAGATTTAAAAATTTTGGAATACACAGAAAAAACAGTGGTGTAATAATGTAACTTGATAGTCGTCAATCGTATCGTTTTCATCGTTATTCCATTACCATATAGTGTCATTTTATGGTAATAGAATAATGAGCTAATCATGACGATTGACGATTATCAAGTTACATAATTAGCCCCCAGTTTAATTGTGCCAGCCGAATAAAGAGCCAACTGCATGGTTTAATTACAACAACTGATATCCAGTGTAAGGGCGGAAATACAAAAAATCCGTTGTGAATTTTGTTCAGTTTGTATATGAGCAATTGTCATTAACTTTTAATATTTAAGAAAAAAAAAAATTGCGAATTTTTTTTTCGTGGCACATTGATAGGACTTTGTAGGTAAATTACATTATAAGTAAGTAAATCAAATCCGTCCGCGTGCATTAATTTGAGCGGTCGCACCCAAAACTATGGCGGTTTCAAGTTAAAATTTTTAAAAAAATTGTCAAAATTACATTTTTTATCCGAAGTTAACCAAACGTACCATTTTGTATTATGCTTACCCATAGCTAAAATACATATTCAAACATGCATAAAATCTTTGCTAAATATCGAGATATTTGCATTAAACCAATTTTTTTTCGGCACATTTTCCAGTATTTTGGAACTAAAAATGTTTCTAGCGGTTTTATTTTTTTTAGAAAAATATTACCAAATGCATTAATAAAATCTCAACAAATTCTTAGTTAACACCATTATTCTATCTCAAGTAGGTAAGAAACTGCAGTGGTTTAAAGGCAACATTTTTGAAAAAAAAATTTAATAATTTTGAATTTTTTTTTTTTTTTTAATATTAAATGTCTGATTTTACAGTGTTGTCCTTCACTGAATATTGAAACTATTCAAAGTATGATTAGTAATGCTAATATTAAGGTTATTACAAAATATTTAAACGTTATTACTAATTTTATCAAGGTTATAAAAAATTTTAGCGATTTTTCGTTCACAAAGCATTCGGAACCATTCGGAATAAAACTGGGAGTGTGCCTCGCAAAAAACAGACTTTTAAAAAAATTCACGTTTTTTCTTCCCATCTTTGGAGAGCTGCAGCTTCGTAACCATTGCGAGCACATCACTCGAATCAGTTTCAGATTGTGCATATTTACAAGGGCTTTTACCATGTGTATTTGAATTTTAAAATTACAGTTTGCACCAAAAGCTACAATCAAAAAACTTCGAAAAATTTAAAATTGAAAAAAATTGGTATCAAAGATTTAGGTCCATGTAACTTTTTTCTTATTGATGGCACATCCACTGAACCTATACCAAATAATTGCCCAAGTCTACTGATTAAACGGTATTAAATTTGGAGCAATAGCTTTAACGCACCCAACAATATGGAACTTTGAACGAAACATTTCCTGAGAGTATCAAGCGACTTTTTTACATTTTTCAACTTTACACGTTCCTTACCATGAGATAATGAGACTATTTGCGCTGTGCCTTTGCAGAATTACTCATTATGGTTCCCTTAACATATCCACATTCACAGGTACCACCTGGTTTACAAATAAAAATGTTATTGCGAAATTAGTAAAATATCACAAGCGTTAAAAGTTAATGACAAAAGTCCATATATAATCTGTAATGTAGCCGGATTTTCGGACTTAAGACGGGAGTAGCGGATAACGGCGAAATTTAGTTTTTAAACATTAAACTATTTGTGAAACCCCTAATGACGAAGGAAGCTGAAAATTGTAAAGCATAAAGTATTGACAATGGATCATATCCTTATGAAGTCAGATTTAATATTTAAACTGTGTACGGAGAATTATAAGGAAAAATTTAAGTGGAAAAATGTTTGTGTTTTTTAACATTTTAACTAATTTTAAAAACCCTTCATGATAAAAAGAAAGATAAAAATTGCCATGTATATAGGAGTGACCATGGGATAGATCCACACGATGGATTTTTGATATCCGGTTTATGGACGGAGAGGTGAAATGGGCGTGCTAAATTTAGTTCTAAAATTTTATCAATAAAATCTTTTATACTCATTAAATTTTTTTCCAGTTTGGGAAATATATCGATGTAACTCAATCTAGCAATATAAAATTTTTGAAGCACAAACATAATTTTTTATAAAGTTGGGTAAAATATTAGAACTATTGAGAAAAGTGATTTGGTGTTCCGCCTGGCAGGGACAGGCTATTCGACTAGTGCAAGTAATAAATTTCATTAGTCTTTAAAGTTAAATTACAACAAAGACTTTGTCTTTAAAGTTTGTTCCCAGACTATGGGAAATCACGTCAAAGCAGTTTTCATTAACAAGACAAACCGACATTTAAAAACCTACTGATGATGACACTAACTGGGGTGTTTGAAACCGGTATAGGAAATACCAGAAATGTCTATAATTTTTAGAAGTTCAATTTTTCTTCTGCATTTTTTCAACTTGAACCCCTATAACAAATATAATTAGAGCCCGTGCTCTAACTATAAAATCAAATAAAATTACTGACAAAATATGTCGCCATTAGGCACGTCTCCGAAACAGAAAATGCAAATTCCTTCATTTGTGTCTGCAATTCCAGATCATGTTGGTAACCCTTGCGAAATAATGTAAGAGACAAAAAAGTTGAAAGAAAGTATGAAGTGAGGTTGAGATTGCTAGAAATAGAATTGTAGTGTTGGAAACTGTCAAAATTTATTCTGTAGAAACTATAAATATTCACATATATAAAAAACAGTTTTCATTAACAAGACAAACCGACATTTAAAATCCTACTGATGATGAGACTAACTGGGGTGTTTGAAACCGGTATAGGAAATACCAGAAATGTCTACAATTTTTAGAAATTCAATTTTTCTTCTGCATTTTTTCAACTTGAACCCTTATAACCAAGGCCTTTATTTTGATTAAAATATTATTTTCTCTTTAACACATACATTTAAACTTTAACTGGGCTATTCATAATGAGTAAATTAAATCTAATGTAGGTTTATTTGACTGATATTGCATGAATATTTGTCAAATAAACCTACTTAAAGTACAGTTTAAGTATTATGAATAACACCTAAAATTTATTACTTGTATACAAGATCAAGATTTTTTTTTCATATATTTACTTCAAATAACAAACTAAATGTGAACTACACAAGCAAGCATAAATAAAATAAATCAACAAATCAATTTCAAGTTATGAAAAATTTACTAAACTTGTGGAAAAAGCTTCCCCAAATTAAAGAAGATAAATATGATGAACTAATTTAAAGTAAATTACATCCTAAAACTGAATTTTTTAACTCAATTTTGTTTTAAGAAATATGTCTTAAAAATAAAGATTTTTTTTAATTATTTAGGGAAAATTTCTTTGGCGGTAAGAATTTCTTTCATGTATTGGGGAACACCATTTAAGGAAAATTATGGACTATTTAACAGTACATGAACTAAACTTTTTTCCTAGGAGTTAAACAAATTTACCAACTTTCAGTTAAATTTAACTTGATTGTGGAAAAATTTATAAAATATTTTGAAGAAAATTTTTCCAAAGTTTAAATTAATTCTTTTTTTTTTTTAATGTGGAGATTTCGCAAAGATACGGTACCAGTCATCATTAATGACACGTTTTTCTGAATTTTTGTGACATAATTATTGTTGTAATCAAGTTTCCAGTTGCATATTTAGTTAATCTCTCTTTATCAATGTCGATATTTTACACATTCGAATTAATCTTAAAATACACATCAGCCTCTTTTATGATACATTTTGATTTAATTTTAATTTTACCTACTTTTACAGCAAATTGTTTTAATATCAATTTCCTTTATAGTGTCTAATAACAGACATTTCAAATTGTAATTGCTTATAACTAGGGCAAGTACTTTCATGCATCTAAAAAGCGAAAATATGTGCCTATAATATGCATCTAAAAATCCAAAATATGCACTAAAAACTTAAAAAATATGCATCTAAAAATTATTGTTTTTACTAAAAAAAAAAAATTGTCAACATAAATTAGGCTTTGTTCAATACTTTAAGGCCCTCGACAATTCTTAAAAATGTTTTTTTGTGTGGAAACAATTTTTAATTAGTAAAATATTTTTTCTTTGAGTCACTGAATATTTCTGAAGCTAAAATTTTTATAAAAGAAAAAAATATATACAATCTATTTCTAGAACAAACTATTTTTAAAAACTTTTTTTGTTCTTTAAAAAAAAAAAAAAAAATATTTTTTAAATATTTTTTTTTCTTTTTTTGGAATTTTCTGATTTTCAAGTCAAAAAATTAACCCAAAGGCAAAAGACCTTACCCCAACTCTGAATAAAAACGCAATTTTATTCTAATAAAATCTTAAATTCAAAAAAAAATTTTCTTTACGAGTAGAAAAATATCTCAGAATTGGAACATTTTAAATAGGAAACATTTCTCAGAATCTAAAAATTATACTTCCAGAATCAATTTTCTATAAAAAATGCATCAGAATACGATTTCTATAAATAAGTATATTTTTCTAAAAGAAATTTAAATTTTTCTAGGGAAGTTTTGAAAAAATATTGATGAAATTTAAAAAAAGGCAAATTTATATGAAAATATGCAAAAATATGCATCTATACCAAAATATGCAAAAATATGCAACTACAAATCAATGCCATTTTATTGCAAATTCAATGATTCGGATAGATATTTAATTTATGTTATATTTACAGTGCTGAGTAAAAATATGCATTTTCATGAAAGTGCTTGCCCTACTTATAACGAATCAAAGATTGAGATTGTATCTCATTGTAATGTACATGTTAGTGTACGGTAAAAATATGTAAGAAATAACACTTAAGAAGTTATGTATGAATGTTTTTATGTTTTAATGCCAATTTCAGATGAATTTTCTTTGACAAGCAGATAACAGAAACAAATGAAACTCTCATACAACAATATTATAGTGCATAACAGTGTAAATGATGATAATGATGATGATCTTCATCATTAACATCATCAAAGCGTTACATGCAGCAAGACATAATTTAAAATTTTGCATGCAATGCCACTCTTTTATTCGTTATAAGCTTTATGCTTCATGTCTGATGCTGGAACAAGCTTATAAAGCAAACATGTTTATGAACACTATGGTCAGAAAGTATTCGGCCTATCAATTTTAAATTTGATTTTTATGTTGACAGAACTAGAACTATAAACTGTCAAACTTAAAAAAGAAATGCAACAACGGAATTATTAACAAGTGTTTAGCCATTGCAGGCTCCTTCGGTTTACGATTTATACGAAATTTAAATCAAAATATTTTTCTCAAATTCCCAGCAGTTAAATTTTTTTAACTTCAAATAAATTTAAATTAACGTAGTTTATTATTTATTCTTGAGTTGCCAACAATCTTCTTTATTTTTTCCTGTCATTCTTATTGTCCTTTCTTTTCTTTGTTTTATTCTTTTTGCTTGGGAAATTTATTGTAAACCGCTAGTTTTAAGTTTTTTAGTATAATGAATTCACTCTTGTTTAATAACCCGAAGTATACACGTCTTTTGATTTAAAGTGCGAATTGAGCGTCCCGAAAAAAATAAATAAATATTTAATTAGTTTGCCATCCCGAACCTTTTAATCCGGCAAACAGTTCCGTAAAAAATCTTACGGAGAAACATTTTGGCGCCCGAGCAGGGACTTGTTTATAAATTAAATTAAAATTTTTAAATTAAAAATTCGCTAAATAAATTCTAAATTGTGTTAAAAATTCGGTGACAAGTGTCGTGTTTGTTAAACTAAAACAAACAAATTAAACCAAACTTCTAACACTCATAGAAGTAAAAACAATAAAAACTATAACTTCTAAATCTAATAGAAGAAAAACAATTATATAAAAACATTTTTTAATCGCGTGTGAAATTTTGTTGAATTTCTAAACCTAATAGAAGATTATTCAATTAGTAATTGTAAACCATATATAATTACAATAAAATTAAACGAGCCTCCAAATTTACTGGAGAGAAACAATAAACGTTTTATTCGTGCCGCGATTAAATAAACAAATTCAACAAATTAAATCATCAATTTCATCAAAAAGCCGACGGCAAAAATCATCCCCAGGAGTTTTAACTACCGACGGCAAAAATCCCTAGGAATTTCAACTACCGAACCAGGGAAGTACATAATATTAAAAAGAATAAATAATATTCGTGTGAGACTTTGTTTGAAATTAAATAAAATTAATCTAAAATTTTATGTTTCCAAAGTTAATTTCCCACACAAGAACTTATTTATTCTTAATGATCATAATTTTCATTAATTTATCGCCCTAAAAGTGAAACAATAAAAATAAATATCATAAAAGTGTTTTATTGAAGTAAACAAAACTTAATTATTAAGTTACACAAATATATAAAACTTCATTAACATATTTCACTTTATAATTAACACACCACTTAAAAATCCTCTATCACCTTTTTCATTATTTTGCCTTTAGTTGTCCTTTTGCTTCAACTTTCATCATCACTTTCCGTTCCGTGCTCTCTTCATTGTCATTCCTTTTTTTATTTTTCTATTAAAATTACAATAATTAAAGTAATTTTTGTTGATACTATTTGTTTCCTTATAAATTATCCCTTTTTCATCACTTTCTTTGCAATACATAATTACACGGTAGTTAAATTATTGTATTTTTCGTTTTGTTTAGTTTTCTTTACTTAACTGTGTTGATAATTATTGTAATAATTTACACAACCGTTTTCCAACACTACTGTTTCGTTAAGTGTACTGATCATAGAAGTGGCATCACTGCTGATCATATGGTAAACAGACGGACAACGTAAACAATAGAAATAACAAAACAGAAGTGAATAAAACTGGATAGAATAATTAATAAATTTGTGAAAAATAAATAAGAACAATTATAGAATAATTTGTGTTGCTATTTTAAAAGCAAATAAAAGAAGATTGATGTAAAGAAATTATTCGTAATAATTCGGACGGACATTTATAGTGATAGTGCGAATATAAAAAGTAATTAATATCGAGGTAGTGGTAAAGTGTAAAATAAATTTATTTTATTTAATAATTTATTAAAAATTATTACCGTATTTGTATTTATTGAAAATAGAAACATTTATTTGCAATTTATTTATTGTTTGTTGTTTTCTTTTGTTGCATATTCTTACTCTTATCAGTGTGTGCAACCCAGCGAACATTTTTGTGAAAATTCAAAACACAAATTCGAAGAATTTTTTGGTGAAATTTTTTGTAAAAATTTTAAAGTTTTTTGAGAAAATTAAATTCTTTCCCAGCAAACAATTTGGTGAAATTGTAAATTGAGCAATTTTGTTAAGAAATTATTGAAATTTCTTGATTAATAACTCATATTGAATTTAATCGTAATTTGCTGGAGATTTGTGGTACTTGCAAATAAATTTTAGTGAAATTTTTCAAATTTTGAGTATATCCCAGCAAACAATTTCAGTTCAATTGGGAACTTTTGTGAAAATTAACATTAAATTTATTAAATATCTATAATTTTCGTTTGCTTTTGGAGATTTCTCAATTTGAAAGTGTAAAATTATTAATTTTCTGATAAACTAATTCAGAATATTTATTAAAATATATTCGAAATCGTTTAATTTTTCTAATTTTCGTGAAACTTTTCACTTGCATCGTGAGTAGATTTCGGAAATCTGTTATCTTGACAGGAAATATTAAATTTCCTTGAGATCCTTACGAAATTAAACTTGATTTCATATATTTTCTGTGTTTTTTCTACAACTTTATTAAAATCTCGACTTAAAAATGGCACCTGGCAATAGGCAAAAGGTATTGTCAAAGAGTCTCGAAGGTTTATACACACAGAAAAACACAGTTTTGACCAACATAACGAGAATGAAAACCTCTATTGAAGAGAAGACTATTTCATTTTCTCAGAACCAATTGAAATGTCGCCTCGAAATTCTGGACTCTTACATAGAGGAGGCAATGTACATTCAGTCCAAAATTGAAATTCTAGATCCCACAAATGGTGATCGGTCGGAAGTTGAAGATTTATGCATTGATACGAAAAGTCTTCTCATGGGATATTTGGCTCCGAGAGGCCAAAGCCTAAGTGAAACTACTTTCGGCTTTCAAAGTCATCGTAGCAGACTTCCACATTTGGAGTTGCCGAAATTCAGCGGCAAATACTCCGACTATAAGAATTTCATAGGTTTATTTATGAGTTTGGTACACACTGATACGTCTCTTACAGACATTGAAAAATTTAACCACTTAATTTCATGTCTTTCTGATGAAGCGCTTGGCACAGTCAAAGCGTATCAAGTCACTGAACAGAATTATTCCAAGGCTTTAGATAGTTTGAAGAGAGTTTATGACAATCCGTGCTTGATCTTTTATGACAATATTAATAAGTTGTTTGATCTACCGGAAATATCCAGTCCCTCTTCTTCAGCCTTGAGAAGCATGATCGATACGGTTTCGGCAATTTACGGCTCACTTTTGTCAATTGGTAATGACAAGGACATTGCTAATGCAGTAATAATACAGTTTGTCATGACAAAAGTTGATCCAGTCACTCGATCGAAATGGGAAGAGCAACTGGACTTCCAAAAGTTGCCCCTATGGAGTGATTGCGAGGTAGCCTTGAACAAAAGATATCAACATATTTCAGCTGAAGAAGCTTCTAGTTCAAGGCCAAAGCCTAGTAATGCCTGCACATTGAAAAATAATAATAATTTTTCGAAAAGAGCAACATCGTGCTCATGCCAAACCAATTCACCACAAAAATCAAAATGCTTTTTTTGCGGATCGAGTGAACATTTCGTATCTGCGTGCTCATCATTCTCTGCAATTTCTGTTCAAGAGAGATTTGACTTTATTAAAAGTGTACCTGCCTGCATAAACTGTTTACGAAAGGGACACACTGTCTCTAAATGCACTTCATCGAAGTGTCGAATTTGTAGTTGCTCGCACAACACATTATTACATCAATACGATGCGCCTGATTCACAAACTGCTAATGTTTCTAGTTCTAATTCAGATTCAGATGCGTTCGTTAATCTTTTGTCTTCAAACGAAGATAGTGTAATTTTAGCCACAGCATTGGTTAAAATCAAGAACAAATCTGGACAGTATATAACTGCAAGGGCCTTATTAGATTCCGGTTCACAAATTAATTGTGTAACTGAGGAACTAGCGCAGCGACTACAATTAAATGCAGATGAAAGAAATCTCAATATTTTAAGCATTGGAAAAACTAATTCCTCTGCCAATTCTATAGTAAAAGCCACGGTGAAATCTCGAATCGAGTCCCATGAAATATCTTCTGATTTCTGGATTCTTCGGTCGATTTCCAAATATCAACCAAGCCAAATTATCGATACTACTGGCTGGGATATACCTGGTAATATTGAATTAGCTGATCCATACTTTTTCAAACCTCAAAAAATAGATATGTTGATCGGCGCTGAGATTTTCTTTGAAATATTACAAGTTGGTCAAGTAAAAAATAAGCCACACATTCCAACACTTCAAAAGACTTCACTTGGTTGGATTGTTTCTGGCAAATACACAAAGCCACGTAGTTCTACTACGAGTTCTTGCCATTTAAGTTCACGTGCAAAAAACGAATTGACTCTAGATTCAGATATTCGGAAAATACGGGAGTTAAATGAAATTCCCAGAGAGGTTGATCTTCTTCAAATAAAATCACAGCCATACCAGGAAAATAATCTTGCGACAATTGGACAATTTCCGTCTAGTGAATCGTGTCTACAACATTCGTTTAATGCATACGAAATTATTTCTACTTTTCCTGTAGGTGCCAATGCCTCTTGTGAAATAGTAAATCAGCTCTCAATTAAGATCGAGCTCAGTTACGATTTTACGGTGGACATTAATAAAATGTTCCGTAAACTGAAAACTTGTAAACAATTTTCAAGAACTTATGGCAATCGAACGGCTAAAAAATACCTGCTATATAATAGCGATTTGTTTTCAAATGGGAAAAATTTTGATACGGATAATGCTTTCGGACAAACTCTGAGATTTTTCTCAGATGAGCATGGCGGCTGCACTTGTATCCAGGGTATAGCTTCTGACTTAACATACCGAATACTGAATTCACAAGTCGCTCTTCTGTCACCTGCAGCCCATTTCATAATTAAGTTATGGAAATTTTTCCCCAGGACTTGAATAATAAATTCAAAGAACAAATTCGCACAATTTCACTTTTTAGGGTAGGCGGGTGCTTACATAATGAACCGATCTCATGTGTCGAAATATTTCCACATTTCAAACGTAAATATTGCGCTTTACGGTTCCCCGCTCATTGGGTGAGATATATCCTCCTGCATGGGGTAGATATTTACAGAAAAATCAACTGTAATTCTAAACATCTTTTTCTACCACCCATTAAAATACATTGCGTTTTCTTTTGTTTCACTTCTAAGGCAATCCGTTCAAGTATTTCAGACTTATTCAGAAAGGTTTTCGTTTTATCTTTTCAAGGTTTCCGCACCGGGATAGGATGTTTACTAACTTGTGGATTATTAAAACTGAAGTTGCCAAGGTCAAAACGTAATAGAAGGAAGGATGAAACCCAAATGCCAATTGTTAAAGTGGTCCGTACGTACAATGGCTACACCACTCATTTATTGAAGACCGTTGGCCATTCAATGGGGCCGGCATGTTTAGCCATTGCAGGCTCCTTCGGTTTACGATTTATACGAAATTTAAATCAAAATATTTTTCTCAAATTCCCAGCAATTAAATTTTTTTAACTTCAAATAAATTTAAATTAACGTAGTTTATTATTTATTCTTGAGTTGCCAACAATCTTCTTTATTTTTTCCTGTCATTCTTATTGTTCTTTCTTTTCTTTGTTTTATTCTTTTTGCTTGGGAAATTTATTGTAAACCGCTAGTTTTAAGTTTTTTAGTATAATAAATTCACTCTTGTTTAATAACCCGAAGTATACACGTCTTTTGATTTAAAGTGCGAATTGAGCGTCCCGAAAATAATAAATAAATATTTAATTAGTTTGCCATCCCGAACCTTTTAATCCGGCAAACAGTTCCGTAAAAAATCTTACGGAGAAACAACAAGTTTAAATAACGTATTGAAAAAAATATCATGATCCAATGATCCTTTTTCTTTTTAAGCAACTCGATTTCAATCGACTCTACAAATCACAAATACCTACCTAATTTCAAAATTTTACTCAATGACAAATTTATTCACTCATTGACAGTTTTCTTCCTAATCCTAGTGTTTGTAAGGAAAAGTAGATAAAAAAATGTTTCAACTACCATAACAAGCAAACAATTCAATCATTTTAAACATGATAGCAAGCAAGTCATCAATCAGTAACACTCTGCCAAATCAGATATTATGTTATTTTGATGTTAGGATTTTAACAAAAAAGGTAAAACAAGTTTAGCTGTTGAATGTTGTTAGCCATATATAGAAGAAAGAATTTATTTATCACTTCTGTAACAATCTTTAATTTTATTGGCGTATATTAAAAGGAAAGTGTTAGTATAAATTGATATCCCGCAGAAGAATCGTGTGTTTTTTAAATTAATGGCTAATATATTTTAATAGGAAAGCAGGGTTTTTTTGAATACTTATCTTGTAAATGAAAAAAATGTAATATGTCTGTTCGTTTACCTTACTTCAATCTACTAATTTTTACTACTTTTACTACAGCTGGAAAATTTCAATACAAAAAGTAAATAAAACTCTCCAGTTGTAGTAAAAATAGTAAGACATTTGGGTAAACAAACAGACCTAATGTATAGTCACTGCGCCTAAAAATTGAGTCAAGTGTCGTTTTTAATTTTTGGAAAAATTTTCTCATATAAATTATAAATTTTCCTACAATTTAGTTAAATTTAACTAAAAGTGTGAATCTTTTCTTAACTGTTAGGAAACAAATTTAGTTCTTGTGCTGTTAAATAGTCCATAACACTACACGGCTTTTGCACACACATTTTGAACACATTTTCTAAAGTATTTTGGTCTCCTCAACACGAATCTGCCAACAGAAAAGTTGTATCGAATCGCCATCTCGAGCACTTTCATTTTTTGTGGACCAAGCCCTCAAAACCAACAA
Organism: Pegoplata infirma; assembly: GCA_963921195.1. Taxonomy (NCBI): domain Eukaryota; kingdom Metazoa; phylum Arthropoda; class Insecta; order Diptera; family Anthomyiidae; genus Pegoplata; species Pegoplata infirma. The sequence goes on along the minus strand of OY992537.1, from coordinate 190,858,465 downwards.
AATGATTAATATTTGAAAAGCGTAAGTCAAATTTATTTAAGAAATCCAGACTAGATACGATCAAGGATACCATCAGGACATTATAAGGAAGTTCAAAATATTTTTTTTTGGTTTTATCCTTATAAGTATTTAAATTTTGCAAGAAATTTCCTGTTCAATGCAGATATGTAAAGTACACAGCAAAACCTTGGTAATGAGTGGTGATTATATAACACATTACCAGGTAATGTATATTCCGAATTTGTAGCACTATTTTGGGATGTCTTACCAAACATTTGTTCAACAACGTATTATTTGAAAGTAAAAAAAAAAAATAACTTGCGTAATGCATGATTATTGCAAAAAATGTATTTCATATTTATTATTTCTAAACAATAAATCATGAATGAATTATAATTGGTTACATTATGTATTATTTTAAAATTTTAAATAATGCATTATTTATAATTACAATAACATAAAAAATAAATATTTTACAAAAAAATGCATAAGAGATGGGCTCACGACAGGAATTTTCTAATGACACACACTCACTCACGAGCATATTTTATCTACTTACACTCACTTACAGTCACGTGAGTAATTTTAATACAAAATTACTTTTTCACTACTCGTAACACCTTATATATTATGCGGATCCAGCGTTTAGGTTTGGGGGGAGGGTGATTTTTGTTTTACAAAATGTGTTTCTGCATGGAATCTTAGGACGAATTTGTAATATTTATTAAGGTTTTTTTGTGCAAACGTTTTGTTTATTACAATTTTTTCTATAAAAATATTTCAAAATTTAAAAAAATATTCATATTAAAAAAGTTTTAGAGAACTTAAGAACTTTTTTTTATTTTTAATAAAGTTCTCTTAAAAAGTCTAAGGTTTAATAGCATTTTTCGATACTAAAAGTCCCAAATTCTAAAAAAATTTTTTTTTTAAATAAAAAAATAAGACTTTCATTTACAAAGGTTTTCTAAATTTGAAATTATTCTGAGATATTTCTCTAAGACCATTGAAAAGCATTTAAAATTTATGAAATTTTTGCTGTAGAAAAATTCACAGATTCTGATGCACTTTCGAAAAGAAAATTCTCAGATACTTAGGCAATTTTCTTACCGAAAAATTCCAATATTTTAAAAGTTTCATGGTATAGAAAAATTTTTAGATTTAGAGATTTTTCCAATAGAAAATTTTCAGGTTCTGGGATATTCTTTTTTCTTTTGAAAAACAAGTAAGAAAATTATAGTCGGTCAAGACCGATCATATATTACCCTACACCAGAGTTTCCCGGAAAATGAGTCCCAAGTTCAAATATGGACCGCTTATATCAATATTTTTTCAAATCTTGAATAAGTGTAAAAAAGACTCGCAAATCAAATTTGAGTGAAATACTCATCGATTTGTTGCCAATAAACCGCTTTAACTGAATATCGGGCGAAATTTTCACTGGGGCCTAATTCCAAAAATAGTCCGATGACAATCAGATTCGATAAGGTTATTAAATTACGCGGTTAATGTACACAAACAAAATTTTAATTAAATATTTTCGATTTTTGTGAAATTGAAAGATTTATGTGAAAATCGGGAAGGTGGTTTGTATGGGGGCTACAAGAAGAACTGGTTCGATTCTTTTAAAATTTGGAATGGAAATTTGTGAAGATAAAACACGTTTACCTGGCATATGAGATACCTATTATAATACGGTTATTAGAGTCATTTGAGCCAAAACTAAAGAGGACCTTTGTATGGGGGCTAGGTCTAAATATGGACCAATTTTCCCGATTTTTCAATTTCAAAAGGCTTCGTCCTTGAGCCAAGGGAGGCTTAAGTTTCAAATTTTAAGTCCATTGATTAAAAATTACGACCTGTATCGTGTTTACACCGTTTACAGGGACAGATAGACAGACGGACAGACGGACAGACGGACGGACATCGCTAAATCGACTATAAAAGTAATTCTGAGTCGATCGGTATGCTTAAAAGTGGGTCTAGGACCAATATTTCGGGTATTTACAAACATCAGCACAAACTCATTTAACCCTGTACCACAGTGTGGTGTAGGGTATAATTATAAGAATCCTAAACATTTTGGCTTACAAAAATTCTTGGATTCTAAGACATTTTTTACAGAAAAAGTCTGAGATCCCAAAACGCTCTTCCTATACTAACATGAAAATACTTTATGGGCTGGTAACTCATCACAATATAATCAATGATTAATATTAATCATTGATTAGCTTTTGATAAGTTACCAGCCCTATATTAGAAAAATTTTTTCCTTAAATGCTTTTAATATTTTTTGAAGCAATTTCTTAGTATTTTTTATAGAAAAGTCTGAGACATATTTCATATTTTGAAACATTTTTGGAAAAGAAAAATTCTCTGGTTCTGAGATTCTGAGTCACAGATTCTGAGACAATTTGCAAATTGAATAAACTCAGATTCAGAGATATTTTCTAAGATTCTGAAACATTTTTCCGAAGAAAAAATCTTAGGTTCTGAGTCATTTTTCCAACCGAAAAAGTCTCAGGTTTTGATTTTTCCTGAAGAAATTTTCTAATTTTTCCTATAGAAAATCAGATTTTTCCTGTAGAAAAACTCGCATATTTTTCCTATAGTCAAATTTTAAGATTCTGAAACTTTTTTCTTGCAGGAAGATTCTAAAACTTCAAGATATTTTTCCTATAGAAAAATGTTGAGATTCTTTGACATTTTTCAGAAAAAAAAAATCTTAGATTATTTCCTTTTATTTTCTGTTTCCTTTTCCCCCTATTTCCTTCTCTCCTTTATTCTTTTTCTTCTCTTTATTTTTTCCCCATTTTTTCCTTTCTTTTTTTCCTTTTTTTTCTTTCAAATTCGGTTTGGGAGAGGGAAATTTCCTTTTTCCACCTCGTGGATCCTCGCCGGGTTCTGGTATACTATATTTTATACCTCACTCATATGCTTCGTTATAAATTCAATCATTTATTTTATACCTTACTGGTATTCCTTGTCATAATTTGCATGCATTACCCATCCCATGCTAAAATCATCAATGCAGCATGGTATAAAATAAGTTATCCTATCTTATACGTTATTTGGTAATCAAAGTTTTTCTGGGAAGTCTATTGACTTAACTTTTACTATCCAATTTTCCAATATACAAGATTTTTTTTCGCTATTGTAAAAATTCGATAAGCAACATTTTATTTTATCGTGGTTTTTGCCTTAAAATTTTGGAAATAATGTAAAAAATATAACTTTTGCAGAACTTTCATTCTCAAGATACTTGTACGAAAGATTTAAGCAAGACTTCTGCCAAAAATTTGTCTGATGTTCTAGAAGAAGGCGAAAAATGCCCAAAAATAAAATGTTGCTGATCAAGTTCTTGCATTAAGCCCTTCAATTAATTAACAAAATAATCGGGATTTACTTTTTTATTGTTGCACCATATTGGAAATCAAAAAATAAGCATTTCCTCATAATTTTGTCATAAGCTTACAATTCGTTCGTAAAATCAATCATTATTTTGATTGACTACGAATAAAAAAATGATCAAATTCGTAATCACAATCAAAAAATTGTTTGATTGAAAATATATTTAATTAGTCACCTATTAATTCGATAATTGATATAAAAATGTTCTTTATTGGAGGAGTTTCAATCAAAAAATTTAAGAAAACTGCGTTTTTCATGATTGAGATTCGTTTTATATTTTTTCTGTTAAAATCAGCTGATTTTTTGATATTTCTGTGATAAAAAAATGTACAAATTTAATGTTTATGAGATCTACTACAAATAATTTCCATTTAAATGTTATTTTTTTTTTGTTTTGCAATTTATAAAACTACATATTTCATGAAAACGAAATAACGACTAACTGGTTGATACGTAAACACTCGTTATGTCTTTTGCAAATACAATATTTTTGTGATTGATGTATGCCTGTCAGCCAGTCATTCAGTCATTTTGGTTGTTGGTTATTTTTCTTATGGTACATATGGTCTGGTATTAGCCTTCTTCCACTGCCTGCAATCATTCTCTCACCCATCGACCAAAAACAAAAAAAACATAACAAAACACAAACAACCCAGTCATCCATCCATCCATCAGTCTATGTAAGTAATCATTTTTCTTTTAGCATTTTATAAATTGCCATTTCCTCTGGCACATGACTTCTTTGTCTTTTGCATGAATTTTAGTTTAGAGAAAGATTCATATGGAACCTACTATTCACATACACACCATGATATAAATTGATGGATGGATGGAAATTTTTAACTAGAACATTCATATTTACAATTGAGGTTTTTGTTTAAAGGTTCTTTTTTTGTTTTTCTATTCTGGTATTATGCCTTTTTGATGGTTATTTGTGTTGTGTGTGTTAAAAAAACATGATAAATCATTGGTAATCATTTAAAAATCACTAGTTAGAAAATGTTATGCATACAGCCAAAGAAACATTATTTTGTAACAATTGAAATATTAAGAATAATTTTTCTTCAAAATTTAACAAATTGTTTTTACACGAAAATTGTTATATTCATTGTACCTAATTAACCTTCTGACAGTGCTACAGAAGTGTTTATAAAAATAGCAATGTTTATGGTAATGATGAGGAATCTTTAGTAAAACACTAGCTATGTTTTTCAAATAACCGTATATACGCTTACCTGAACAAATATTTAATTATCCACGCTCATTTTCAACTTGCATAATTACATCGCTCAACAAGCATTTTCTGGTTTGAATTCTGATGATAAATTTTATTAGTCTTAGATCTCCTGATTCCAAATCTGTTCTCTAAATATTGTTATCACGTCTAGATTTTTAGGTATTCAATATTGAAAATGCGAAAATTGCGATTTTTTATTAACTGAAAGCCTGCATAGCAGCCATTCAATGAAATACAAATTTGGCATAAAGCGTAATAGTAAAATTTAGCTATGGTCTTTAACATTGAAAGTATACTTTATGCATTTTGAATTCCAGAAAATTTCGAGTAATGAAAAAAGTATGAGTAAAAAAATTACTGTAAATTTTGTACTCTGGCCCAAAATCATAAATCATGATTATGTTTTGCAGAAGATATGGGTTTAGTTGCCAAAGCAACAAAAAAAATTGCGTAATATTTTTAATACAAAACTAGTTGAAATTTTGATCGAGGACCCCGTTTATATATAGTTAAACTTTGAGAGTGTCTAATTTTTTTTTATTTTCAAAAATAAAAATGTTTCAACTTAAAAATGCATTTTAAATGCAAATGCATATTTTTAATGCATTAAAAATTCATTTTTTTATTAACACAATTTTTTTGAACTTTTTCGTTGAAAGTATAGGACTCTTATCTTTCCATTTCAATTTTAAATATAGAAATCCGATATTTACTTATGGAGTTACGGCTCTTTAAAAATACATTGAAAAACAATTGAAAAACAATTATAAAAACTCGATAAGCAACATTTCATTTTATGGTGGTTTTTGCCTTAAAACTTTTAAAATAATGTAGAAAATATAACTTTTGCAGAACTTTTATTCTCAATATATTTGTACGAAGGGTTAAAGCAAGACTTCTGCCAAAAATCTGTCAATGGAACATCAGCAGAAGGCGAAAAACACGAAAAATTAAAATGTTGCTTATCAAGTTCTTGCAGTAAACCCTTCAATTTAGGAAACATTTACTTACAAAATTTTGAAAAACAAAAAAAATCTATTTTTTTGTGGCAATATAGTATCTTTGGAAAATGGCAACACCTAACATTTGTGTCTACAAAATATAGACCATGTTCTGGCAAGGTTGCAAAATAAGTACTTAGATCAGAGTTGATGAAGGAGAGGAGGACGAATGATGATTACTAAAAAATTGAATTTATTCACCATAATGCAATTTCACCTTCTTCTGTACGAAAAAAATAGCAGCAACAACACAAGAATTGAAAAACCATGATTTAGTTGATACTTGTTTAACAGCCAAGTTAGCGTATCGGTCTAGAGCAGAGCTTCTCACTAACTTTTGCTTTGCGACCCCTTTTCAATATTTAAAATTTTTCGCGACCCCCCAACATAAAACAAAAAATTATTAACGTGACCTTTAACCAGTTTTTTCAAAAACCTAAAGTAATGGAATTCGGAAACCAAATTCAGAAGCATCATTGAAAGATTTACCGAAACCGTGTGGTCAGATCCCAGACGCATACCAAAACTTTCAAGTAAAAACTTCTAAAAAATAAAAATAAACACATTTTTTGTGAACTTTGACCTCAATTGTCTCAAAAATTTGGAAACCAGGTCCCAAACTACGGCATTTTATATCGAAACTTACTATCTTCATCGATTTTTTATTTCCGAAAATTAAAGAAAAACACCGGTTAAACCTGAGTCCAGTTAAACCTGAGTCAAAATTATGTACCAATGTATGGTAGTGATTGCAATTTAATTCTATCACGATCCAGATTTGGAATCAGCATTAAAAAGTAAATCGAAAAAAGTGGTAAGATCCCAGACGCATCCGAAAATTGTACAAACAAAGCTCTTTAAAATGCACAAGAATACGTTTTTGTGAACTTTGCCTTTAACTTTCTCAAAAACCTAACGTACTAGAAAAATTTGGAACCCAGATTCGGCATCAGCATCGAAAAGTTAATGGAAAACGAACTGCCAGATCCCAAACTCAGTCAAAACACTTCATAAATAAGTGTTGGGCATCCCGAGAAATTAACAACTGCACAGTGATTACGGAGGGCCCTCAAGTGATGGGAAAATTTTTTTTCTTTAATAAAAGTATTTGTATATTTTTAAAACACAGCAATAAAAAATGGGTTTTAAATTTACCAAAATTTAGGGTTTTAACAAATTTGTTCGCGACCCCACCGAAACTCTTCCGCGACCCCCTAGGGGGTCGCGACCCACCGTTTGAGAACCATTGGTCTAGAGCAATGGTTCCCAACCTTTTTTGCTACATGTCCCACTTTTTAAATAAAAATACCAAAATGTCCCCCCTACACTCAAAAAAAAATTGCAATATTTCGAAATTACTTGTGGTTTAGCAAAATTTTTGTTCAAATCTTAGTTTTAACAAAGTTTTTAGTAAAATGTTTCATCTTTTAACTAAATAATTGTAGTTAATTTATTTAAAAAAATATTTTTTTAGTTAATGTAAGTAAAACAAATCATAAAAACTTGCTCGTTGCCCCCCTAAAATATTAAAATTGCCCCCCAGTGGGGCGAGAATCAAAGGTTGGGAACCATTGGTCTAGAGTGACCGTACCTAAGAGGCAGTTAATAGCAAAAACATAACAGATCATGGGTTCAATCCCTGGCGGCTGCGATCTGTTAATAATTTTCACATATAAAATAAAATTGACTATTAACTGAATAAATTTGACATTAAAAGTTTTTCTGATGATTATAATAACTAGATTATATGAAACTAGTAAAAAACGAACCAGGATGTCTTAAACTTTTAGAAAAATAAATTTTTCTTTCACACCTTTCTAAATTCAAACCATATATAAAAAAATCTATCTTTTTTTAATTTTTGTATGGAAAAAAATTAGCAAAATTTTTAAAAAAATATATTAAAAATAGAAGACCTTTGTGTCCCATGAAAATGATGACTGACTTTATTTGTCAAAATAATATGTTAACTAAAAAAAATCAAAAGGGGTAAAAGTTGACGAAAATGCACCCCAAAAACGCATTTGCATTTAGAATGCATTTTTTTAATGACACAATTTTTTTTGAACTTTTATGTTTAAAGTAGAGGACTTTAGCTTTTAATTTCGATGTCGATTATAAAAATCGGACATTTACTTAAGAAGTTATAGCTCTTCAAACTACACCAATTTTTAAATTTTTTTGTCTTTTTGTAAAAATGAAAATCGCGAATAAAATCGCGAGTTTTGGAATTTAATTAAACTGTAAATGGGAATGTCTAAATGGGTTTATACACACTATGAAAATTTTAAGAAACCAGGTCAAAAAATAACCTTTTTCTCGAGCTGTTTGATGGAAAGGTGATATGTATGTATAATAGGGTCCTATACCGATATTTCGATGCGTTACACACGGAATCACAAGACAGAAGAGATAATGTTGGTCCAGCCGGGACAAGTGGTATTTAAACGTACTTTTTTTACGAGATTTGTCGCTTGTTAAAATTTGCCAATCGACTTGAAAATAGTTTCATTCGATTCAGAAAATGGCAGTTATAGCATTCATGATATTAATTTTTTAATTTTTTTCCCTTAAAGATAAGAATTATACACCAAAGTCAAATTTGGTCTGGCCAGAGCAAGTAACCTTTCCTAGGGTTAATAAAAAGCAAGTTTGATGAGAAAAAAAATTGGTGCAAAAAAAAATTGATGAGAACCAATTGCAGGAGATAGAAAAAATACCAAACAACACTTTTTTAACCCTTTCCCCTTAGAAAAGGAATTTCCAAAAAGTCTTTTTTTGGGAATATTTTTTAAGCTGCAGGATACTAAGTACTTTCCAAATTTCAAGTTCATTACACCTTTAGTACTAAATTACCCATTTACACCCTTGGTATCGGAATACATTTCAAATTCCAAATTTCAGGTCTCTTGCTTCAGTTATTTGGGCTGGAGTGAATGAATAGTCAGTCATTCATTTAAATTGAGCAATTTTTGCATGACATTGCTATTTATTTAATTTTTTCTACATTCGAAGCAATTTTATTTTAAAGATTTTTGATTGGGCTATCGATTAGCATTATTTGTTTTTGGAAAAAAATTCAGAACTTATTCTGCATTTTACAATTTTAATCTAAAAAACCATGTAGCAAAAATCACGCCATTTTTTTTTTTTTTTTTTAGTTTTAAATCAAAGACCATTAAATTCTCTAGAAAATGTCAAATTTTCAGAGAGCAGTTACTTTTAGTTTTCGAGAAAAATTATTTTGAACTCCAAAGTATTGTAAAATATGCTAAAATTAAAATAAAATATTTTCTGCTGTAATGTAGCTCAACAATTTTGAAGTTTCCGAAACAATAGAGTTTTGTATCGCCTATCGATTGGCGATATTTGTTTTCAAAAAAAATTCAGAACTGGTTCGAAATTTTTAAAATTAAAGAGAAAAAATTATTTTTTCAAAACACACGAGCTTTAATTTTTTTTTTAAGAGAAAGCTCCTTTAAATCTCTACAAAATTTCAAATGTTCTGAGAGCAGTTATTATTTGTTTTCAAGAAAATGAGTTTAGGCTTCGAAATCATTTTTCACGAAAACTAAAATATTTCAATTTCAAAATATTTGAGTTACTGTAGAAAAAATAAATATAAAGCGATGTCATCAAGCAACAATTATTTAATTTTTCCATGTTTTACCACGACTATCTCGCCCAAAAAAAAAACTAAAACTTTTTTTCCACGATTTGTTAGCTCTATATAGGGCTATAAGTACTATTAGTTTGACTTTGACCCAACAACATTTTTTTTCCGTGGTACTTTTGAGATGAAAAGCTCCATATGGAGCATTTTATTTCAAACGTATTACAAAAATAAAAATTCTTTTATCAATGTCAAACATACGGAGATAACGAACCTATATAATTCTAAGAAATCATTAAACAAAACTTTTCGTTTTTCGAAAAAATGGGCGAAATATGCTTGAGCAAATATAGTCAAACTGAGCAAAAAATGTCCGCATCACATTTATAAAACAAAGTTTTGAATAGGGTAGCGTTTGACAATATTTTTCAACTGTGAAACCATCTAGAACCTTTACAATTTCTTTAAAGTGCAAACCTGTTAACCACAGCACAGACTAGTATGCAAACAATGGTGCACTCAAAAAAATAAAACTGTAAAGTTAACAAAATTTTTTTTGTTAACTCGAGTTTACTGGCTTTTTAGCAAATTTTTAGTTAAAATCAGCGTTTTAACTACTTTTTTTAGTTAAGTTCTATTTACAAAAATACTAGTTTTGTACAAATTTTGAATTAATTTTTTTTGTTGACTTTAAAACTGAGTTTACAAATTTATACTAATTAATTTGCTGATTTTTTGTAACATTTTTGTCAAGTGAAAAATTTTAAACATTTTTTGTGTAGCCTCCTATGCAAATCTCATAAGTCCTACTTAAGCTGAACTCAATGCTGTGAAAAAAATAAGAAAAAATAAGTGAAGTGTTAGTGTTTAAAACCAATATTCAACTAATAAAAAATGTTACGAAATTTTCAGCTGAATTTTTAGTTAAAATTACGGTTTTTTTGCTACATTCATTCTACGAAAAGTTAACTAAATATTTTTTGTTAAATTAACAAGAAATTTAGTAGGTTCAAAATCAGGTGTTTTTTAGTTAATATTAACTAAATTTTTTGCTAACTTTACAGTTTTTTTTTTTGAGTGTGCTAATTTTGTACTTTCCAATATAGTGGCATGGTTTTTAGTACAGAATTATCATCGCTGCCTAGTGTAAGTGTGCCTGCACGTGTGAGCTTTTGTGTATGTATTTGTTTGATGTTTGTTTATATTTTGTATGAAACGTCAAAAGTTAAACCGTGTGCTGTCACTAATAAGTACTTACACATATCAAATGCAAATCTGTGAACCTACTACTTATGTACTGTGCTGTCAACAGATATTTAGATTTCAGTTATTAAATCTTTATCTGGCTTCCATTAACCGCTACTTATTTCTTTTCCACAACTGTAATTCTGTTTAATCTCTTTTTTATTTCATTACAAACATACATATATCAATAAATAACAAATATTTCAATCCTCATTATAGACTGTATTGTTGTGTAATTGTTGTTCATATCGTCACTATGACTGCACTAATAAACACGTTCCTTTTGCAATCGAGTGTTAAATCAACAAAGTGTGTAAACGTGCATATATCGAAAGGTGTCTCTTTGATATATAAACAGTTTAATTTCATAGAAATACAAAAAAAACTTATAAAATCATATTAACGTGTTGTTCTTTCTGCAAATACTACTTTATACACTCGTTCTTACTTACTTATTTAGTAAGTTGGTTCTTTGGTTTTTCAAAAAGACACTTTATTGTTAAGCCCTATAAATAAATTATTGCAAGTAGTAACAATTTTAACTTGAACACGCGTCTAGAATGTGCAATTATTCGCGAAGACATCATATAAATCACGATTGCAATGTGATTAAATGCACAAGAATTGCTTAAAGGTGACAGAATAAACTTTTTTTTATATAGAAAAATAATAGTGCCATAGCAAAAGGAGTTTAGAGGAATGAAGTGTTGCAAAAGGAGTTTTAAGTATCATTACTTTAAATATATTGTGTATGGAATTAACAGGTTTTATTTAAAACATCTTCTAGAATCTACCGCAGAACTCAACGCGTATGAACACAAAACTTTGTCCATCCAGCAGAAAACCATGATGAAAATACACCCATTTTGAACCATATGAGAAATCTGCTGATTTTAGCAGACTCGGTTTGCTAAATTTCCGTAGTGATAACCTGGGTACATACATTTATCCATACAGTAAAAAAATTAGCTGATTTCAGGAGAAAAATTTGGTAAAAATTTGTTGATTTTAGCTGAAAAACCTGCTTAAATTACTACTAGTTTGAATCAAATGATATATATACTTATTTGCGGCACGCCTTACCCATGTCTGATTATCCCAAAATTTTGTGAAACGTATTTTTTCAACTACATGAATATATCTAGAGAGAGTTACGGCCAATATCTAACAACTGAATTTTTTTATTTTAAGCAGTAACATTTACATAAAAAATAGTAAAGGTATTTTTCAAAATGACGATTTTTAAATATGTCGCTACCTCAAAATACGAAGTATGTCATTTTTTTCGGATTTGAGATTATGATATATTCATAATAAACTTCGCACGCTCTTTCTATTGGTGCTATCAGTTCCTTCATAGACCTTATAGTTTCTGAAATATTCAGAATGCATTTTGTCGTATGTAACAAAATTTTATCGTTTTGAGTATGTATTTTGTCGTATGTGCACAAATAATGGGCATACGACATTTTTTGTAGGCAAAGTTATTATTTTCAATTGAATTATTCCAACATTTATGAATCGATTCGCCTGAAACTTAAAATATATGTAAAAGAGACGATTCTAAGGTTGGGGTGTCTTGGCTTATCAGCCATATCAGTGTTTAAAAACTTTGTTGCCACCTCGGAAAAATTCTGATAACTTTCGAACTAACAGCAATATTGTCTAGGGGAAAAAATAAATTTTGACTTAAATTTAGTAAAGAACATTTCATATTCATATGGATATCGTAGGTCTATGTCCTCCCATAAATACTCCTAAAATTTACATATTTTCGTGGACAAAATATTTAACGAAGACGAATTTTAACAAAGTTTTACCACCTTTAGATAGGTATTAAATCCAATATAGTTTCTTAAGAAAAAATTACATAAAAATCCAAAAAAAAAAATATTTTTTCGCCTGTTTTTTGGGAAAAATCATATCTTTTTATATAGTATCTGATATCATTATATAATGATGATTTTAACTCAGAGAGTGATTGGAATTTTTATGAAGAATTATTCAAAAATACATATTTTTATACCATACATATTGTTAAAAAAATGTTGAAGTTTTTGGTATTAATTTTGTTATATGTTGAATAAAGAGTTTTTTGTTGTAATAATTTCCGATACTTAATTAATTATGTTCTTTTAACCCATTTTGGACCAAGATTCAATTTTATTTTTCTTTTTTGGAAAAAGTTACTTTTTTAATGTAATTATCACCCGCTGATCTCAAAAATCCTCAAAAATTTTCAATGTGCCGTTTTCCCAGAAAAGCCTGCATTCCAACTTTTTATGCAATTTTAATATTTGGATTTATTTGCTATTTTATTAATTTATTTCATTATTTTCAAAGTAAATAGTTTCAAAATAATTCAAATTATGAGAATTTGATAACAAATTAAATCTAGAAAAATTTTAAATTATTAAAAAAAATTAAAAACCGAAAATCGAAAAATGCTAAATTTTCGTTTTTGCTTAAAACAATTTCTGTGCTGATTTGCATTGTATTTAATGGACATATAAATTGCGGTGGTCAAGCGGGTATATTTTTTTTAATTGCAGAAAGATGAGACTTAACATTCATAACCACATTTACCAGAAATTCCAGCTTTTTCATACATAAATATTTTTTTGAAAAAGGTGTTCTCTACTGTTTGAAAAATCAAACAGAGGATCAAAATGGGTTAATGGTTTTTTTAAGGGATAAATACAAAATTTTGTAATTTTTCTTTATTAAATTGTATATTTCCAGTATGCTTTTTGTCGTATGTCACGGTGCCCTGGAGAGGATTTAAATAAAATTTTGGTGTTACTCCAATTTTTAAGTGGATTATGTTTTTAGAAGATAAAAGAAAGAAAATGAGCCAAAAAAGAAAAAAAAGTACTAGGCGCTTTTTTTTTGGCGGGCAAAAAGATGAATTTCAAAAAAACAAAAAAGAATTTATTCTTTCAAATACATTAAACATTTTTTATACAGATGCAAATTCTTCACATATTGACTTGTCAGTGACATTTAAATATATATGTGACATATTTTTTCAGATATGAGACTTAAAAGAATAATTTCACTATTTAGTGAGACTATATCAAATTTCTTCTTTAATTTAATGAAAATTTTAACTCTAGCAGTTACTTCACATTTAATATTGATCCTGTTTCTAGATTTTGAAGGGGGAAGTTACCCGAACAATACAAACAAAATTTACAAAGGATTTTTGGCGAAATAAACAAAATTAAAAAAGGATATTAAGTCCATCCATAAGTTTCGCAATAAACAAATAGTCCAAACCACTTTCTGTATCTCTTTTTTAACTATTTACTTCATTTTGCTCTACCTTAGGCATTGCAAGCACATTTTTAATGATTTTTACTATCGTTTTCTGACTTTTCTTAGTTTTAAAAAACAATTTTTAACAAAAAAGTATTAATTCTTTTAAAATTATATGACTCACTAAGGTCTAAACTGAGGCAACTTTGTGTTCTGCTTTCCGTCTGAGTACACAGAAAGAAATAAAAAAAAAATTTGAGTAAATTTTTAATACTATTGAGTAAAAAATTACTCAATTTTCCACCAGTAAACGATTTAATAGTATTGAGTAAATTTTTAATAAAAATTTATTAAATGTTTGCCAAAAAAATTTGAGTAAATTTTTAATTGACACTATTAAGTGCAGGAACAGAACAAGAATCACCACCTTTTAAAAACAGAACAAGTTTTATTTCACATCGGCGCCGGCCACCGGTTTAATCTGCCAAACCGTATGGAAAAAGTCGTGCCGGGCTTATTCTGTTTCTACTTTAAAAAAAAACAAAGTTTAAAAAAATTTCATATTTTTTTACAAAAAAAAAAAACATGTTTTTTCAAACTTTACCAAATATATTTTTGTCTTAAAGACATAAAAAAATTTTATAAATATGATAACAAACTTTCATGTATATATACAAAAAACTATAAACTAAACGAGAATTAAAAAACTAAGAAAATTCCAAAAAAAAATTAAAAAAGATATTAAATTCTTATTAAATTATTTACTCAATTTGTTTTTAAATTTTTGAGTAAATTATTAATTGCGTCAATTAAAAAATTACTCAAAACTTTTTTTAAATTTAAACAAGTGATTACTCAAATTGTTTTTCCCCATATTTTTTTCTGTGTAGTACACTGAAAACTTTTAAGAACTTACATTTATAAATAATTTACAAGGACATATTTCATTTAGTTTCAATTAATAGTGAAATTATTCTTTTAAGTCTCATATCTCGAAAAATATGTTACATATATATCTAAATCTCACTGATAAGTAAATATGTGATGAATTTACATCCGCATATACAAATTTTAATGCATTTGAAAGAATAAAATCTTTTTTGTTTTTTTGAAATTCATCTTTTTGCCCGCCAAAAAAAAAGCGCCTAGTACTTTTTTTCCTTTTTTGGCTCATTTTCTTTCTTTTATCTTCTAAAAACATAATCCACTTAAAAATTGGAGTAACACCAACATTTTATTTAAATCCTATCTAGGGCACCGTGATGTTCAAAGAAATTAACTTTATGTTTAAAAAATGTAACATACGACAAATGTATTCTAAAGCTGTGTAATTATAACTACAGTAATTTTGGCTTAGGGATCTGAAAATTTAATACTTAAACTATATTTAGTAAAAAACTGGAGAAAATCCATATGACCATTTTGAAGAAACTTGACGTTAAACATTATAAACAGTCTCCTGAAAAGTTGAGTTTTCCCACATACGACATTCGTATTTTGAGGTAGCGATGTGTAAAATAAGATTGAAATTTTTTTTTTCCCGACAAATTTTATTCTACAATCGTGGATGGGCCGAGCCAGCTGTATCCTAAAAGTGCGACTACCATAATTTTTTTTTTAATATGTATTTGGGATGTGTAAGAAGAATTCAGCAACAAAAACCAAAATCTCCGATCGAGCACTTTTTGCAAAAATCGCGTTTAAATTGCAAAAATAAAAAATATCTACTTTTTAAAAATTTAAATATAAGAACTTAATAGATTTTGTCCTCCTGATTCTAAATCTGCTTTAATTTTTGTAACATACTCCGTTTTCGAGATATTCGCGCTTGCAGATTTTGGCAGTATCCATTTTCAAGATATTCGCGTTAAAATTCCAAATCTCTATGGCTTTTCGTTTTAGAGATATTCGCGATTGAAATTTAAAAATGCGATTTATAAGGGTTTATGTGGCTCCACTGTTATATATTTTTGCGTTAATGACAAAAACTAAAACAAAAATGCAAATCTGTTATCTTAAATGCAGTAGCTTGATTCGTTTTCGTATTATTCGCGTTTAAAAATGTGACCAAATTCGTACCACACAAAATACATGGGCAAATCTTGCTCAAACCACACAGCATTCGGATTTGCCACCTTCGATTTAAATAAAATTTGCCAAATATATTGCAAATGGATAGTGTTCCTAAAATCATTACCTTTCTGGCTCCAAAAATTTTCGGTTTTCGAAATATGGCGTCTTGAAAATTGGAAAAAACGTCAAATTTTCAATAAGGTGCACATACAAAGTCACCTATAACTTAAAAACTATAAAACCCACAATTACCAAATAGGTACCATTTAAAAGCTGAAAGGATTACCTTATAAGTGGCATGCACAATTTTTTCTTGTAACGAAAGGTCAAAGGTCATATTTCAAGGTATAATGTTCAAAGATCTATATCTCAAAATCCGATACTTTTAAAATTCTCAAAAAAATATACGATAACAATCAAGTATTTCCCTACATTTGTATCAAAATTTCAGGGTGGACACTCATATGGTTCCAAATAGGAAAACGTGCTTGAAGTCAAGATTTTCTCTACGAGTTCATATAGCAGTAAACAAACAATGGGACGGACCTAAAAACTAGGGCCGAATTACGGCATTCGATATCGAAATTTTGCTATCGAAATCTGGGGCCGAATTACGGCATTCGATATCGAAATTTTGCTATCAAAATTTGGTTTTTATTTTCCAAGATAAAATGTTGTCGCCAATTCTACCTAATCAGGGATGAAGTACTTTGTACTCATAAAGCAAATAAAAGCAAATTGTAGTGAAATTATTATTCGTTTATTTTTAAATAGGTACCAAAGTCTTGTACGTATCGAAATCTCATTCGTTCACGAATGCGGTAATTCGGGCCCTGAATTTTAACGTAGGGTTTTCTTGTTTTCTTACAAGGAAAATCTTCAAAGTGAACATACGTAATTTCTTTGAAATTTATGCCCATGAAAGACAACAAATATCTAAAATCGACCTGTCTGAGCTTATTGGTCTTAATTTAGTTTTAAAGAGTTAAACGGGAGTCAAAAATTACCACTTTGATGCCACATATATCAGATCCGTTTCATTTGAAAAAAAAATTTTGACGTCTGTTTGAGACATTTTATTTGTTGCATAATTGTTTTTGTTAAACAATATAGTTTTTGTAAAACAAATTCATTGTTGGTACTATTGTCTATTTAAATTAATCAATCACATGAATTTTTTATTGGCAGTTTTTCTTACAGGTCGGGTTTCATCCGAATTAAAAAAATAATATCTTTATTAGTGTGTCCAAAATAAAATAAGGCAAAAATTCAAAGAAGTTCGAAACATTAGTGTATTCATTTCTAATCCATTTTTATGCTTAATTATATTCTTGTTTATGAGCTTTATTCCGCTTTGAACATATGGTTCCCCCACCCCATTCCTATTTCCCTACTATGGAAGAATATAGGTTTCGAATAAAACCGATCTGTTATATGTGGCATCAATATAAAGTACCTGAACTTTAAAATAACTGAAAATGGGTAATTTTTAACCCAGTTTAATCTGAATTAAGGCCGACAGATTTTTTTTTTTCTAGCTTGTGTATAAATTTTAAAGAAATCAGGTATGTTCACTTTCGAGGACTTTCCTTGTAAAATAACAAGAAAATCCCTACAATGTAACCCAAATACATAAAAAGTATAAAGCCTTGTTCTAGGCCCGCACCTTTGGTTACGACTATGTATATATTGTTTTGTTTGTGCAATATTTTTTATATGATCTCGTAGAAAAAACCGTGCCTTCGAGCACGTTTCTTCTGTAACTTTGGAACCATATGAGTGTCCACCCTGAAATTTTGATACAAATGTAGGGAAAGATTTGATTGTTATCATATATTTTTTTTTTAAGAATTTAAAAAATATCGGATTTTGAGATATAGGTCTTTGAACATTAGACATTGAAATATGACCTTTAACCTTTCATTACACGAAAAAATTGTGCATTTCACTTTTAAGGTAATCCTTTCAGCTTTCAAATGGTACCTATTTGGTAATTGTGGGTTTGATAGTTTTAAAGTTATTTGTTACTTTGTATGTGCACCTTATTGAAAATTTCACGTTTTTGCCAATTTTCAAGACGCCATATTTCGAAAACTAAAAATTTTTGGAGCCTGTAAGGTAATCATTTTATGAAAACAACGCATGTGAAATATTTTTGCGAATTTTATTAAAATCGGATGTGACAAATCCGAAAATCACAGTTTTCTGTGCGGTTTGACATGGAATCACCCACATTCAAAATTATTTTTTTTTTTTTTAATTAGTTTTTTTATTTTAACCCTTTTTTAACCCTCTAACCGGTAGCCCCGCCTATAGACGGAGTATACCAAATTGACCCAAAATGCATCAAATTTTTTTTATGACAATCAAGGGTTAATAGAGACTTTCGTTATAGTGCGTTTACAGTGGTTTTATAATCTAGCTTAAAGTAGATTGTGGCTCCAATCTAGTTTCAATCTATTAGATTGCCCATACAAATTTATTTTTTTCAATCTAGTAGTTTAGACTCTAATCGGCAAACGAAAATCGGCAAAGTTTGATACAACTCTGTTTTTCTGTTATTTTAATTTCCCAACACTGAAACACACCGACACAAAGCCTGCCATTTTGATGACGCCGCAAAGTATGTTTATGCCGTCGACATTGTTAATTGTAAACGCCGTTACAGTCCTTGTTAATCATACGGCGACTAATTACCGTCGCTGTCTTTTGACGCAGTCACACACATTTATTACCAACTTGTTATTTTAAATGTCAATTCTAATCTTCTCAAATGTAAAAAATGTCAATGTAAACGGTACAGATTACAAAGTAGATTAAAATCACACTTTACTAGATTCGAATTCCAATGTAAACGCACTATTAGACTTTAATTGACCCGTACATGTTTTCACTGTTGTGATCATACATAAAGTTAAAAAGTTATTGTCAATCAAAGTGCAAGATTTGTGGAAATTGCCAAAATTAAATATTTTGCAAAAACGTGATTTTATAAAAATTAAAAAAATATATTTTCAAATGTTCCAGAGCTTTAAAAATTCAGATGCGTAGATCAAAGCCTCAAGAATGATTTTGCAAGTTCGGTCAATAGAGTAGTTACTAGAATACTCCAGGAGGGGGTACCCATTAGGGGGTGCTTTTTTCTGGTACTTTTTTATTTTGATTTTTTATATTTCTACACAATTTCTTCAATAATCCTATTTTTTAAATTGCTCTCTTTATTTTTTATATGAAAACTAAAAATGGACACAAAAAAAAAATATTTAAGAAAATTGTTAGAAAAAAATGAAATTTTTAATGTAATTTTTACATAGTTTTTTATCCGTTAAATGGCAACTTTGGATTTTTTAAAAAATGTTCACTTAATACTTAAAACTTTGATCATGGGTGAAATGTTCTGATTTGGCTCAAATAAAGTTTAAATAAAAGTTTGTATCAAGCTCTATAAAAAAAAAACTAATTTTGAGACAAAAAAAAAATTAAATTATCTGAGAATTTAATTCAAATTTTTCTAAAGGAAAAATGTCTCGGAATGTTAAATTTTTTCTTTACGAAATAGTTTGGGAATTTTTCTACATAGGAATAATTTAGGAATTTTTCTGTAGGAAAATGTCACTAAATCTGAGAATTTTTCTATACGAGGAATTTTTCTAAATATAGGATTTTGAAAGTTTTCTATATGAAAATGTATCTTAAAATTTCTCTATACCAAGAATTTTATAAACCTTTTCTGTCGCAAAATGCCTCAAAAAATTAATTGGAATAATGTGTCAGAGATCTAAACTTTCTCTTTAAGCAAATGACTCAGAAAAATGTCAATACCAGGAAAGTTTTTTTGATAAACATGTCTGAAATCTGAAATATTTTCTAGTGGAAAAATATTTCAGAATCTGTGTTGTTTGCCGCCAGAAAAATGCTTTAGGACCTGAAAATTTCTTGAGGAGACATTTTTCAAAATATCAAACATTGTCTTAAACAATGTCTTAAACCTTTTCTTTAGGAAAAAGTTTTTAAAATTTGGAAATGTTTCTATAGAAAAAATCAAAATAAACAAGTGATAAACACTAAAAAACCTTAACTAAACTTAATCAGTCTTACCACAGAAAAATAAAATAAATTTAAAACCGACTTTTAATTTTGTTTCCATTGAGTTGAGTTGAGGGTGGGTTGTACAAGCCTAAAAATAGGTAAATTTTTAGGCAAGTCCATGGCGCTCCGACTTAAAATAGTCCATTGTACCGTACCCAGAAAAGAAAGATTAAGTAAGGGTGGTAAAAGGTTGAGAAGAAAAAGGAAGAAAAGTCCTTGCTCAGAATTTCTCAGTTGCTTTCACAAACTTGAGAAAATCAGACAAGGGAAGTCCATGGACCGTGTCCATAGACAGAATATCAGAACCCAATATCCGCAGTCTAGCCCTTGAGAACGCTGGACAACAACATACATAATGTTTAGACAACATACATAATGCTCAAGACAAGCCACGCATAATGGGTCTGATAAGACATCTAATCTCGTCATGTGACGAGCACAGGCATTGTGTCCCGTAATTAAGCCAGTAAGTCTGCGACAGTCTATTCTACTGAGACTGAGTAGATAGTTAGCCACTTTCTTGTCTGGCTTATTTACAAAACGTTTGGTATTCTTGCATGCCAACTCATTTGACCATCTTTCCATGAAAGTTGCTTTCATATGAGAGTTGATCCAACGCATCAGCCATGTCAAGCCAATACCAATTTGAGGTTCCGGATTGTAAGGAATTGTAGCAGAGCCAAGATTTGCCAAAGAGTCAGCAATCTCGTTTCCCCGTATTCCCCTATGACCCGGAACCCACAGAAGACTGAAGCTATTCCCACATGAGACCTCATTGAGTCTGCGTCTACATTCCTGGACAATTTTGGATGAAGTGACTGGAGATACAAGTGCAATGAGCGCAGCCTGGCTGTCACTGCAAATACTGATAGGAGTATTACTCCATCTGTTCCCAATTATCCAAGTCGCTACGTCCAAAATAGCAAATATTTCAGTCTGAAATACTGTAGCCATTTTTCCCATAGCAATATAGCATTTGGTCGCATTGTCCAAATACCAGCCAGACCCAGAGCCATTTAAGGTACTGGATCCATCCGTGTAATTTTCCAGTAGGTCTGCTGGGTTTCTCCAGTCTTCCCTACTAGGAAATATTACAGTAAACTTCCTACCAAACTCGATGCAAGAGGTTGTATTGTCCAAAGGCATAAAAAACATCGGACAAAGTTCCGAAAGCCTATTGAACAGACGACCATGTCCCACATTGTACTCCCCATGCCATGTTCCGCTTTTGCGGAGCCGGCACAAAGATTTCATGGCTTCTCCTTGAATATGTAAGTCCACGGGAAGCATATCTAACATAGCGTCCAGAGCTGCGCCTGGGTGGTGCTCATGGCACCAGTAATTCCCAAGGCAGCCGCTCTTTGCAGTCCGTTTAGCTTGGATCGAATAGTTTTCACCATCGTTCTCGGCCACCAGACTACCGCCGCATACGTCACAATAGGTCTAATTACAGCTATGTACATCCAATGTTTCCATACAAATTGTTTTTATACCCTCCAACCACAGTATGGGGGTATACTCACTTTGTCATTCCGTGTGTAACGCATCGAAATATCAGTCTAGGACCCCATAAAGTATATATATTATGGATCAGTGATCGATTCTAAGATATTCTAGCGATGTCCGTCCGTCCGTCCGTCTGTCCGTCTGTAGAGGACACGATACAGTCCAAAATAAAAGAGCTAGACTTCCGAAGTTTGGCACAAATATGTCTTATATTCCTAGGCAGGTTAAGTTCGGAAATGGGCAAAATCGGACCAAGGGGAAAAAAGTTCCCCCTTGGAGAACTAAACCAACCCAAGAAAAACCGCATTTTTTGCAGGGTTTTTTGTACTTTTGCTAAGCAAATGCAACATTCTTATCTCAGATGAAGTTCAAAATCGCAAGGGGAAGGTGCCCCCTAACGTCTCCCACCAACCCCCCCCCCCCCCCCCCAAAAAAAAGACGCCCCTGGATTTTTTTTTTATATTTTTTTTTTACATTTTGGAGGGTATAAAAGATTCGGCACAGCCGAATTTAACACTCTCACTTGTTATTTTTAAAATAGACCCAGGAAAATTTTTTGGAACAAATTCCTGGTTCAACAGATTCTTGAATGTATTCTATGGTAATCACAAAAAAAATTTCTATGTAAAATAATTTTCCAAAAAAACTACTTGCTCTAAAAAACGATTGCTTTTGGGACAATTTCAAACAAAAATCATTGATTCTAGAATGTTAAGTAGAATGGGTTGCAGGGTGAAATGATGCGTTTTGGAACCGATTATTGGGAACAGAAAATTTTGCTGGGGACTTGTAAAAAATGTATAGAATATTTTAAATTTAAATTTTGTTAAAATAGACGTTTAATTTTTTTTTATACGGGCCAATTATTCAAATCCGACATGATGTTCCAGAAAAAAATTTTTTGTTTGAGTAAAAAAAATGTTCGCACCCCAAACCCAAGAGCTGGATCCACGCCTGGTTGAGGAAGGGCTCTTTTGACGAGAGGGTGAGTTAAAGGCACGGAGATTATAATTCCTAAGCCCGGCCGATGCCCAGCTACAAAGAAAATCTTTTGAGATAAAAACATAATCCCTGTAATGGGCATTATGATTCTATGTTTATCTTTAAATTTTTTTTTGGTCATAGTTCCACCACCGTCATAGGATTTATGACAGAATTAATTTCAGATTTAATACTCATAACGTAAATGGGGATAATGTCCATGGGGGCTATGTCACGGTACTAAAGGAGTCACCTTTTATAGTTCCAACAAATTTGCACAAAATGTTTTCAGACATCTAGATGGTTACTGAATAACCTTTTAAAACTCCATAACAATTTTAAGTATCCTCCTAATGAAAATGCATTTAACCCAAATCCAAATAATATATATAATTAGTTATTATGATTCACTGAATTTTCGAGAACATCAAATGTTTTGTAGCAATTATTAACAACATTAACCACAATCTCTACCCATTCTATAACCAACTATTTGAAAATTAATATCATTACTGCTTACAATTAGTTACTTAATTTATATGCAAACATGTCTTCTTCCTTGAAAACAACATTTCAAATGATTTTCAATTTATTTATGATCAAAGTAAAAACCTAATGATAAGACAACTTGATACTTTACATATGCCTGGTACGTGGCTATCAATTAATATTGATGGAACATTTTCAACATAAAATATGCATACAAGTACTTACTTATTATTAGCATTAGGACAATTTTCTTCAACAACATAGAAAGAAGGCATAAAGAAACTTTAGCACAGGAGGGAGAGACTTAAACGAAGAGGTGGAGTGTTAAACATGATTTTCAAATACAAAACAAGATAATAAAATGCAACAGCAGGTTTACAACAAGCATACTTCAACAGCAAGTAAAACAATAATGGTGCAAAGTGCAGCCGCAATCAATCAAAGTGTAGAATGTTTAAATGCAACATCACTAATAAAACTCATGCTACACAAAGTACAAAGAACGGCAACAGCAAAAACAAAAAAAAAAACACCTCACTGTTGTATTGACTCTTCATACAACACAAATGACAACTAACTGTGTGATGGTTGTTGGTGATGACAAACGCATGCATATATGCATGCATATTTTATGTGCATATTTTAATGTATGTTTGAGTAGATGTTTATATGCACTGCTGTTGACAGTGGCAACTAACTGTTGGCAATTTTTGTTATGTTCTCTGTCGTTGCACGTATAATTTGAGTTGCAAGTTGAATGATTTGGGGTTGGTTTAATGGTGGCGTTGGCTGTTGGGTTCAAAACATAAAAAAAAAAAAACTTTGCACATCTAGACATTTTGACTTGCAGTAATATACAATTCAAACCACCATAGATTTTGTATGTTTTGCATATGCATATGATGTATTAAAAGTTGGCATTTGATTGCGCCACACTCAAATAATCATTCATTCATAGAAAATTCGCAGTGGTTTGCATAAAGATTTAGGGGAGATAATTTTTTTTTAATTTGTAACGACTGGAGATATATAAAGATGATAAGTCTGATAAAGCCAAACAAAGTGCGATGCTATAATGCCTATTATGATGCCCTTTACTTATTTAGTTCTATATAAGAACAAATAGTCTTGACAAACCCACTGCCGTGTTCTATACCACTCGAAGCCCTAGTCCAATATGCTGTATCAAATAAAGGAACATATATTATGCAGCACTTTTTATTAACAAAGTTTATTCCTAGAAGGCAAAGGAACACTATGGGAAAAGGAACCCATTCTCAACTGCTCCGAAGTGTCAAGAACTGAACCTTGGCTTAAACTTTTCTTTGATGTCATCACTTCAACGTGACTAAAACTTATGAAAGGGTAAGATTCGGCAAGAAGAGTGCCAGAGTTCACTCGAAAGTTATGAGGCCCCTTGTGATTTCCTTGATTATTTTCCTTTTTTCCCCAATACTAAAAAGATTCACCTCCTAAACCATCTTGAGACTTTCAACTAGAAGTTCAATAGACATCATTAAGTTCTCAATAAATTTGTACACAAATGAATCGATGTTACACGAACAAGTTGGCTTGATGGCGGAAGATCCGGATTGAGCCTGGTTTAAATATTGCCAGATCATTGCAGTGTTTACCAGGTAAAGATGGTGGCAATAAAGGAAGTGGCTAACTGGTTGAGTTGCAGTGCCTTGTCTACAAACGTAGTCAAAATCTATTCCGACAGTCAAGCCGTGGTTAAGTCCCAGGAGTAAATGTTTCTGAAAACAAGATCTGCTCTTAACTGCCGCACGTCTTTATATGGGGTGATCAAGCAGTTTGACATACGGCTCATATGGGTCCCAGGGCACAGAGACATACCAAGGAATTGCAAAGCCGCTGAGGTTGCAAACTTCATTCATCTACCACTTTTTTCGTGACGAAGACTAATTTTAGATGGGCACATTATTGAAAGTGTAAAACTATACGACAGCTTCTCTAAATCAGAAGGCCTTTTCTCAATCAGAAGCGCATAATTGAGCTGAAATCGCTTTCATTCGGAGAGATATCAATGGTGGTTGCTGTAGTTACCGGACACTGTCTTATAGGAAAGCACGCTGAGTGGTCAAATCTTCCGTCAAACTGCCATTGCCAGGCACTTTTAGGAGCTTCACGATCTTTTGAATTTGTCTGATCTATCTTATATCTTAGGTGTTTCATAAGGAGATAAAATTTATTTAAAGGCATGGCCTAGTAGGGAACCCCATTACCATCTTGTAGTTTCTCCACAGACCTCAGAGTCTTTACGTGCTGACGTAAAGCGTCTGCAGCCACCTACAACCAAACCTAAAACAGTCTAGGTCATCAAAAATTATTGACGAAGCCTATATAATGCTAGATATTCACGTAAAAAATGTTTCACTGACTCTTTCTCTTCCACTTTTCCACGACGCCTAAAATACTCATTACCATTCGGCCGATTATAAAATGTTCTGTCATTACTCCCACCGACTCCAAAAAGACTTTTACTCCTCTTAGGACTTGTCAGTGGCCATATGGTTAGCGATATCGTGCACGTAGTCAGTTTATCAACAATTCCGTTCTGAGATGTAAGGTATTTATTATCTGTTCTCTCACCTACTGATATCTTTCCAGAAACCCCACTATGTCCAGGGATCCAAATAAGCTGGACTAAACCTTCAGATTTTCCGAAGGAATTGTATTCAATTCCCAACGCATCCCGATGTGTTTGATTTCAAAGTCAGTTTTCTGCTCTAGATCCGTTCCGATCTCCGTTCCCCAGTTGGCAACGTCACCAAGCCATCCTCAGCGACGGAGCGTTGACATGTCAGAATTACACCTGACATCCACAAGACATCTCTATGTACCGGGTTGAGGACAGTTCATACAAATTTTCAAAATGTCCTCACTCAAGGTCAGCAGTGGTCATTGCTGACCTTCTGGAGACATATCACCTAAGACTTCTTTGGGGAAATGTCTGACATAGGTCATGCGAAAATACAAAAAATTTTCGTAATTCCTTTAGTTTTAACTTTTATCCATTTTCCTTTATAACTTATCTTTTTCATATTAAGAAAAAACTTTTCACCATTTTATTCTCAACTGTATTTGAGCCTGGAACCTCCAGTTTATTAGTCCCACACCTAACTACTTGTTTCAAACTTTATTTTCAAAATTGTTTGTCTATTTATTACTTTTATACTACTTGTGATATTTTGATTTTATTTTAAATAAATCGAGAATATTGCCATCTTTTTCATGGAAATTGAAGAGTTTCCCAAATTTAAATTTCTAATTTAATACCCTGCTACTCTGAAAACATTTCCTTTTCGACGTCTTAGAGGAATTGTCCACACTCTTAAAGCAAACATTCAGTGCTGACAATGTTAGGACATGTCATCAAGGATTACCTATGATTTGTCAGAACATTAAAACATTCCCCTAAGGAATTACTTTGTAAATTTTCTCAGTGACACATTTTCCAACTGGGACGGACCTCAGAGTCTTTATGTGCTGACGCACATTGGGAACTTTGTGTGAAAAAGGCTCGCATCGACGTTTTTTGTTATAACTCTTGAACGGATAGGAATTTCACGACATTTTTTACCATTATAAAAACTGGAGACCTTAAGGAACTCACACATGCGGATTGAACACTTTTCGCATTTGTACCCTACTTGTAAATTAAAGGCAAAATTGGTTAATTTTTTCATATAAAAAAATAAAATGGAGGTCAATTATTTAAGAAACTATTTGATTTTAAGTGACAATATAACAGCTTACCATTCAATACGAAGTGTTTCATTCATATTTTGGTGCAGTCTACACCCTACACTAAAATAACCTGCAAAATTAACTGTTATTAATCTATTATCATTTTCGATTTTTTAAACAAAAATAATGCGGAAAAATATCAAACAAAGAAGAAACACACGGTAAATAAGCATTATTTGCAATAATTGTTAAGATATTTGGTAAAATAAAAATATCATAAAAACACTACTCTATAATCAGTTCTTCCAACATTTCTGTCTGCCTTATTAGGGTTATATTTGGATTGGACTCAATCATAAACTTATTAAAAATATCTTGCAGTTTGTTTGTTTAAGAGTTTTGTCTGTTAAAGTTTCTTTTATAATTTTTAAAGCGCCTATATAATCTTTTCAGAGCCTCCTCCAAAAATTTTCAAGAAACAAGACAAATATTTTTATATGTTACTAAATTAGTTAAGGATAATTTTAATACCAACGGGCAATCACAATCACTGTTGCCAAGTTGGAGGTTTTCCCGCTAAATCTAGCGCTTTTTATTTGGATTTAGTGGGACAAATTTAGAGGTTTTTTTCCAATTTTTCTTTTTTTTCAATCGAAAACGCCAAGTTTGTCGATTTTTAGCGCTTTTTTTGTAACTTAGCTGGAGAATTTTATATTTTCCCGCTAAATTTTTTCGGCGGTTTCTTGCGCGTTTTTAGTGAAAAGTCAATTTTCGTAGAAAAAATAATTTGGAGTTTTTTTTTTTAACTTTTTCTTTTTTGCCAACCAAAAGTGCCAAGTTTTTCGGGTTTCAGCGCTTTTTTTTCGTAATTTAGCGGGAGAAATTTAAATTTTCCCCGCTAAATTTATTTTTGGCGATTTCTAGCGCTTTTTTAGTAAAATTTAGAGGTTTTTGGTTACCAAAGTTGGCAACAGTGATCACAATTCTTGTCTAAAATGTCATAAGCTAGAATTGTATACATAGTGGGACTCATGATCCACCAACCATACTTTTCAACAAATAATTTTTCAGTTTCATGTATGTATTTTCTAAACTACACTTATTTTTTTTTTGCATTTGCGTTTATACACAGAAGTATTATATCAACCCGTTTTAAAATATCTTCTTCTTTCCAGTTATTTTGACCGTAATGCGGTCAAGAAAGCCTGTTAGTTACAAGCATTAGGTGAAACTCCTTTTGCCTTAATAAAGTATAGTAGGGTATCAAAATCAGTAATTATTTGAAACCGCGGTTAACTGTTAACAATATATATCATTTAAGTAAATTATTATAATAAAACGATTAAAAGTAAAGTATTTAAAAAAATAATCCCTTTAAAAATATTTTTTTTTCGTTAATAGACCCCACTTTAAACCTCATTCCAGGCCGCAGCTGCAACTGGCTGCACTAGTTTCTACCCCAGGAGTATTAAGTAATACTTCTAGTTTATTGTACAAAAAGAATCGCCATTCCCTTTCATTCCCCACAAAAGTTGCAATCCAAAATATAAACTGTTTTTTTCTAATTTTTTGAAATTTGACACTTTTTGATGGCCTGTATTTCCTACTTACAAAGAGTAATATTAAAAACAATAAAATGGGTAACAAAGGTACTAGTTATAGCTACAATCTTCACTTAACTTTAGGAAAATCTCATCATTGGAAGTTGTTTAAAAAAATAAAATAAAAAAGGTCTTCAAAAAAAATTATTTTTTTTAAATTTTTGGGAAAAGTCCTTACTTTGAATTTATGTCCTGACTAAACTAAGCGATGGATTTTCTTTCTATAAACGGTTTTCTTTCTCCTAGGGTGTCTATTTAGCAAATATGAGCAATTTTTGTAAATAACTAAACATTTGTTTGGCTCTCAAATGCGCGTCTGGGATCCAATGTGTGACGTAAAGCTTCAGCAGCCACCTAAAACCAAACCAAACCTAAGGCAGTCCAGTCATCGAAAAATACTTGACGAAGCCCATTTATTGCTGGATAATAAAAATAAAATCGAGTTCAGTAGTGACCGTCATTCGAACAAGTCGTTTTTTTTTCTAATGCAGCCTAACACATTGTGTGGTAGTTGCAGCAAAGCAATCAATAGTGTTTTTGTGAAATGCAAAATTTGTAGTGGGCATTTTCATTTTCATATTTTATCCGCGATGAGATGTAGTCAATTTTCTGCTCTAGATCCTTTCCGACCACCGTTCTTTATATGATCAAGAGTGTTCCTTAGAGTGTTGCTTAGGAATTTGCAACTCTATCAACCTGAGAGACGATTATGCTGCTGTTGATGTATATGTCCAAGTGAGAACCACACATGCAAGTCGTTGTACCTTCTGCAGATTCGAGAAATAAGACTTGATATCTACTGCCTTCCACCACCCGAGGTCAGTATTGGTATTGTTATTGCAGTCAACACCCAGTAAATGATACACGGTTTTAAGCCTAATCATCTTCCAAAAGTTCTGTAAGAACACATAAGGACTTTTTGATAATTTCCCCGTTATTTTTTATCCAATAAAACTTCGCGACCAGAATGACATCTAGAAATTACTCCTCGAGTCACTCACCTGTTGTTGAGTGACTCGAGGATCTTATTTTAAACAATAGAAGATTTAGCTCAGTTTTTATGAGATTGACCTTTGCTAGCTTTACAGGTTTCCTAGTGCCAATTCCATGACTTCAATGATTGGGAGTAAACATCTTTCTCTGGCCTAATAAGGAGTAGGCAACCACCTTGGGTCTTTTTCTGGCAAAAGATTGAGGAATTAATAAGACAACACGGTTCCATTAAAGAGGATATTTATTTTTTTATTGTGGAGTCTCTATTATCAGAACTTACCTTATTTTCCCAGTAGCTCACCAAGAGAGCGGACTAGCTCGCTAAACAAGGTACGGATAATATTAGTAATTCAGTACAAATCAATCCAACACTTAAGATTGCTACGTGATAATCTAAACACCGCAATGGCTAATAGAATGTGGAGCGATCTAACAACAAGTACGATCAGTAGATTTTCTATGCCTTTGGACAGCACAACCGCTTTCATCGAGTTTGGTAGGAATTTTATTGTAATATTTTCGAGTAGGGAAGACTGGTGCAACCCAGCAGACCTATTGGAAAATTACACGGGTACTTTCTACACGGATGAATCCAGCACCTTAAATGGCTCTAGGTCTAGATGGTATTTGGACGATGCTACCAAATGCTATATTGCTATGAGGAAAATAGCTACAGTATTTCAGACTGAAGTATTTGCTATTTAGAACATGGATACACTCAAAAAAATACGTTAGTAGATTTACTAATTTTTTTTTTGCTAATGCTAGTTAGCTAACTTTTAGCAAATTTTTAGTTGGTATTAGCATGTTAGCAAAAAATTCTTGGAAACTTCATTTAGCACATTAGCAATTTTAAACAAACGTTGAACTAATTTCTTTTGCTAAGATTTGAAATTGAGTTGACAACATTTTTACAAGATTTTTTGCTAACATTAGCAAAAATAAATGGAAAATTTTTTTTTTTTTCAGAAAACTTAAGATGCCTCTATCTCGGAAACTAAGCCAGATAGAGCAAAATGGAGGCCATTTTTGGTTTTTAGAATCTCCATACTTTCGCGGGTCCTCTTCACATGTGTGGACCCTAATGGGCCCTAACTTTGGATCCAAAAAAGTTAGCATTCCCGAAAATTTTAAAATGCTCATATCTCGGTAAATATTGCCGACACAACAAAAAGTGCAAAAGCATTTTTGTAGCTCTCAATACGTAGAACAAGACCGCAAAATAGTCAAAAGCTCTCCGAGTAATATTTTTGAAGCTATCGAGTTTTTTAATTCTCAAGACCCCAGTGGTCCCCTATAATTACGTATCTCAAAACTAAGCAAGGTAGAGCAAAACGGACACAAATTTTGGATCAAAAACTATGACGATTTTTAAGGAACCCAACTAGGTCTAGGTCCATCGGGGTCTGGACCTATCGGGTCCGAACCCAATGGGGTCCTCAAATGTGTCAAAAAAAAATTTAGTTAACTAATTATTGACAAAACATTTTTGCTAACTATAGCAAAAAAATTGTGGGTTCAAAATCAGCAAATTTTCTTGTAGGTTTACAAGCTTTTTTTGCTAACATTACAGTTTTTTTTTTTTTTTGAGTGTAGTTGGGAACAGGTTGATGGATAATAGAATCAGTATTTGCAGTGACAGCCAGGCAGCGCTTATTGCACTGAAATTCCCAGTCATTTCATCTAAAATTGTCCATTAATGTAGACGTAGAATTAATGTGGTCTTATGTGGGAATAGCGTCAGTCTCCTGTGGTTCCGGGTCAAAGGGTAATATGGGAAAACGAGATTGCCGACTCATTGCCAAATCGGGGATCCGGTACAATTCCTCACAATTCGGAACCCTAGATTGGTATAGGCTTGACACGGCTGATGCGTTGGATCAAATCTCATATGAAAACAATTTTGAAATGAGTTGGCATGCAAGAGTGATCACCGGGCACTGCCTTATAGGTTACCCTAAAAACATAGTGGGAATTATTTACGATGTCCAATGTAGGAGGTTCGACGGACCTAATACTGTGGAAACGGTTTAGCATATTCGTTGTCACTTTGCTTTTGCCGAAACCCGCCTGCTGATATTGGGAAGACATGATTTCGAGAGCTTGGAAACGGTTTCGGATGTCGACCTATGGCAAATATTTCAATTCGCAACGAGTAACAGTGCTCTCTATCAGAGTCGCTGAGAAATTATTGTGGCTTCTCTATGGACCAACCGGTCTATAATTTTCAACATGATACCGTTCGGAAAACAAACATCTACGTTTCCCTCTGTGTATTCCCACTGTTTATGAAATCGAATTTTCTTTGACATTTTATGATGATTTTTCCACAATTCGGAAAAGAGTCAAAAATTATTTCCTTAACCCGTTTAAAATTGTCTTCCGCTTGCACCTCATTTAGACGATTATAAGTTACATATGTGTTTTGAGTATAAGTGACAAGATACTGATAGGTCTGCTACGTTTGTTGTTCAGGAGCTCTTCTTCCTTTTTAACAAAATCCTTCCCAACCACTGTGCATCTTAAAAAATAAGTACTCGTACTATGCAATATATTCAATCAGTTTTTTTTTCAGTCAGTCAGTCATTCACTTTACTCATTCGCTTACTATATAAAATTTTTTCTTTCATACACACTGGCTCACAGTATGATGCCTACAGCTAAATAACACATACTAAAACGGAAATTGCATACAATGCGTTGACGTGCCACATTACCGTGCCACATCAAATATGCCTCAAGTTAATATTCTTTGTTTAGGTACAATGTGTGTAAAGTTGTAAAGTATATTACATATATAAACGAACAAGTACGAGGATGTTGATGGTGATGATGATGATGATATTTCAAGTGTTTAACATGTCTTGTTTTGAATGCCGGCCAAATGTGAGTGTCAGTGTTTTGTGTGGCGTAAGTGTGAGAGTTTATGCCACTCATTGCAAAATTTAAGTCTTTTGTCTTTTACCGTACCGTATACCTTTTGCTATCATCATATTGTTGTAAATCGCATATAATGCATTGTCTCATAAAACAATACAACATTTTCTTAACGCTCCTCCCCCGTATTTAAGATGTTAGTCTCAGTTCCCTTTAACAACATTACTGATGCACTTTTGTTTGAAATTTATCATTTGGATTTAGTAATACTTACTTGCCTGTAGTAATAAAAGTGTTGGTGCTGTCACAAGTCTGGAAGAACTATTGTTTAATTTTGAGGTCTGGAGCGGTAAGCTCGATGGGAGCATAAATCTTTGTTATAAGGTGTGTAACTCGAGATACGTCTTTTTCGGATGCCACTGGCTGATCCCACTAAGTTCCTCCATATTCTGAAAGAAATAGGAGCCAAAAAATTAAATCAGTGCGAGATGGTGCAGGGCACTGACAAAGATAATGGAATGAATCTTCTACTCTCTCTTCGTCCCCGCACCATCTGCTCAAGTCATGTCCAATTAATCTCAACATTTTCAAATAACCATTCAAGCCAGTATGGCGTGTAATTTGACCTACATACTTCCTTAGATCTGCTTTTTCCATATGAAGAAACGACTTTTGAGCCCGCTTTTCGCCACGAGTCCACAGAGCCTTTGTTTGAATACATGTCTGCTTTCCCATTTCGAATCTTCTTGGCGTCAAAATTCTTCCTGATCGCCATATAAATAGCATCCAGACTTGTATTCACGTCGTTCTTAATTGCGTTTGATGATAGAATTGCGCCCATACGAGCTAGCTCGTCCTTTCTTTTTCATTTCCTAGAATATTTTGATGACCCAGAACCCAGCACAATCTTAAGGAGTGCTTTTCGATGAGAGCCTGAAGCTCGTGGCGACAATGCCTGACCACCTTAGATCGTATATTCCTATGTCCCAATTTCTTAAAATCCGCTTGACTATCAATGTAAATGATGATTTCACTAGAGTAGATCGATCTCATTGAAATGAATCTAGCTGCCTCCGTCATTGCATACAGTCTGAAAAATATTACTCATTTCCTTACAGTAGACTCGTTCGCTGTTGCATTTTTGATACATTCAATTTGGGTTATTCTGGAATGACAATTTTCTCTTCTGTTTTCGTTGAATCTTGTAGATGTAATAATAATTTTCTTTCAAAGTTGTTTTATTCGTACTTTCTCATAAAACTGTTTTTGAACATGTTTTACTGTAAATTCAGCGGTGGGTGTTCCAACCTTTCAACATCATTCCACCAATATGTCCTTTCTGATTAAAAAAGCCTGTTAAATGAACCAAAACTCAATGTCTTCTAATAATATGTTGTATCATTTTGGTTGCAGTCATAAATTTTTCCCTACTCTTCTTCACTGGTGTTGGTTTATGTATATCCGCTTTTCTTTTGGAACCGGCCCCTGCTTGAGCGCCATTTGAGAAAAATATTAAATATCCAAACTTTCTAATTCACATTCAAACATTCAAGTCCTCCTCAATTTAGGACAGCCTATATAATCCCAACCAAAAAATTTTCTTTAAAATATTCCTCGTTCATCTGTGTGTATATCTTCATAAGTTATATGCAAACACATGTGCAATTTTGCATATTAATCATAATATT
Organism: Pegoplata infirma; assembly: GCA_963921195.1. Classification (NCBI taxonomy): domain Eukaryota; kingdom Metazoa; phylum Arthropoda; class Insecta; order Diptera; family Anthomyiidae; genus Pegoplata; species Pegoplata infirma. Next base: position 190,824,695 of record OY992537.1, on the reverse strand, counting down.
TTCTGAACCTAATTGCAGTTAATTTTCATTTTCATTTCCTTTTCCAGAAATCGCTCGTACTTCTTGTATATGTAAGTATAAAATATTCAATTATCTTTCATTATTTTACATGCTTACCATGTACCTTTAAGGCAAGTGAGGGTTCATAATTCATTTGTTAAGTTGTGTTGTATTGCGTTGGTTGGTTCTATGGGCTTGAATGTTGAGTTTTTGGCTTGGTTGATGTATGCATTCGACTATGGTATGGCTTAAGGAATTTATTTAATTTATCAATTTTCTAAAATCCCCTTGAGATATTTTACAACTGAGGCTAATTGGTTTATTTTATTTATGTTTGAATTTATGCATTTTAATATTTTATCGAATTAAGGAAGTTGTGATTTGAAATGAAATTGAATATTCAGGGATTAAAATGCAAGATAGCAAATTTGCAGTTTGAGTATATTTATGAAATTGAATTAATTGTATTTGATATAATTTCTAAAATAATTTGTATGCAGCATTATTTGAAAGAGTTAAGTCCATCTTAAATATATTGGTAATAAAAAAAGCAACGCTATGTTTGGCACAAATTTTTCATTATTTTATCAATTCGAATTTTAGTCAAGCACTCTAGTTACTTTTTAAGGAAAAAAAAGGTGTTTTTTAACCAATTTTATTTTGCCGAATATTCTGCAAACTCTTGATGAATATTAATTTCGCTGAATATTTAAAAAAACACTCCTAATAATGACGACATTTACGACATCCCTACTTTTGCCCTCATGGTATCAGAAATTCCAATGGAAAATCCAACGTTCCAAAAATCCAGTTTTTATTACCAATATTACAGGAATTAGAAAAATTAACAAAGAAAAATTTGTTGTCCTCTTAGAACCAAAACTTTCTACAAAGTACTTTTTTAAAGAACAAAACAGATACATTTAAAAATACTTTAATACTCTGAAAAAGGTACCTTCAAGGAAATAAGATTTAAATGTAGTAAAAAAATAAAAATTTGTAATTTGGTAACTTGAAATTTTGAACGAGAAAAAAGTTTTAGATTCTTCGATATTTTTCCCATAGAAAAAGTCTCAGCTTCTACAACATTTTTCACATAGCAAATGTCTCAGATCTTACAAAAAATCGATGCCCTTTCCGATTCAATTTAAAGAATCTTGGAGAGTTGTCCGAATAGTGAAATTGAAGTTGCTGGTGATTTTAATATCCACAACTCATCCTGGATTCGCCATTCGAGCCATACAACTCCCGAGGGCCAATACGCTGAGCTTTTCGCCGCGCATAACGATCTTGCGCAACTTGTGAATGAACCAACGCACATTGCGTGTGTTGAAGGGCAGTCGGAAAACAATCTCGACCTCTTCCTCACTTCTCACCCTGAAAAGTACGAAGTGAAAATACTTGCACCTCTCGGAAACTCGGATTACAGTACTATTTCTGCATCTTTTTCATATTCTACTCTTCGTAGCGTTTCTAACATGTCGCCGAAACGCTCAATTTTCCTCTATGAAAAAGCTCGTTGGGCCGAGCTCAACGATTTCTTCCTGCATTTTAATTGGAAACTTTGTTTTCTCGATGGAGACGTCGATGTCGCTGCGGAAATGGTAGTATATATTATTATGCTAGGAATGAAATTTTTTATTCCCACGAAGCATATTTCGGCTAAATCAAAGCACAAGTGTTGGTTTAACCAGACGTGTAAAAATGCAGTCAGATACAGAGAGGAAGCGTTCAGTAATTGGCGTTCGAACAAAAATTTCGTTACTGATCTGCATCGCAAAAAAAAGGCGAGAACCGAGACGTGAAAAGGTATACGAACGGCGTCTACGTGCCAAAGTTCTTTCTGCTCCTCGGGGCAGTAAGACTTTTTGGTCGTTCGTTAAAAGAGTAAAGGATAATGCTAGTTCTTCTATTCCAACTCTTTTAAAAGACGAACTATCATTCACTGACCCGGTTGATAAGGCCAACCTCTTCGCTGAACTTTTTGCAAGAAATTCTTTCTTGCCGGAAAGCGATCAACCACTGCCCGTTCTCGAAAGGGTATCCTATACTATGCCTTCGATTTTCTTTCGAGCCCGAGCAGTCAAAAGGGTTCTTGCGAACCTCAACGTAAACAAGTCACCGGGGCCGGATGGCATATCAGCATTGGTGCTGAAACAGTGCTCTTCTACGTTGGCACGTCCATTGGCTAACCTTTTCAGCTCTTCTTACGGGAGTCTTCCCCTAATGTTGGAAGGTGGCCAATGTCCAGCCAATCCCTAAAAAGGGTGCGGCTAAAAACCCTGAAAATTACCGCCCAATCGCAATTTGCTCTGCGCTCTCCAAAGTGATGGAGAGCATGGTTAACTACCATCTTGTGAAGTATTTAGAGATCAATTCATTTTTAAATGATCGACAGTATGGCTTCCGTAGCGGTCGATCTACGGGAGACCTGTTGGCGTTTCTATCAACATGTTTTTCAGGTGTCGAAAGAAGCATTCAAGTGTCTTGGTTTTTTAAAACGGTGCAAGAATTACTTCACCCCGTCTGATCTTCTCACTATTTATACCGCCTATATCCGACCGAAAATGGAATACAACTCCCATACCTGGGCAGGTGCTTCAAGGTCTATCTTGAAGCTTCTGGATCGGGTGCAAAGGAGTACGTTGAAGCTGATCAATGACTGTAGGGTATCCAGCTCTATTGATTCATTGGAGCATCGTTTGAATGTGGGTTGTGTGTCATTGTTCTATCGATATTACCACGGTAAGTGCTCAGCTGAGATGGGTGAACTCATCCCTGAGACGCGGGTGCATACCCGTAGTACTCGCCTTTCCAGCAACTCACATCCGTTTGTTGTCGACTGTCCAATGTAGCGCAAAACGCATTACAGAGAAAATTCGTTTCTCGGTCGATCTAGCCGTATGTGGAACAAACTCCCCGCAGAAATCTTTCCAGTAGGCTATAATTTAGAAAAGTTCAAATTAAATGTCCACAAACATAAAAATAACCTTATCAAATCTGATGATCATCGGACTAATTTTGGACTTATGCCCCTAAGGAAATTTTCGCCCGATATTCAGTTAAAGCGGTTTATTGTCAACAAATAGAAGCATTTTTCACTCAAATTTGATTTGTGATTGTTTTTTACACTTATAAAAGATTTGAAAAAATATAGATCTAATCGGTCTTTGGGACCCATTTTCCGGGAAAGTCTGGTGTAGGGTATTATATGGTCGGTCTTGACCGACTTTAATTTTCTTACTTGTTTTTTTTTTTTTACATTTAATTACACTACATTTTTTAATAATTTCAACCTAAACCCAGTTTGGTAACAATGATGAACATCGCCTCGTTGTAGCGAAAAAACCAAGGGTTCTGGTGGGAGTCGAACCCACGCCCCTTAGTTTCAATGACTTGCACGCAACCAACTAACATACAGGAGCCCCCTTCCCATAGAAAAATTTTTCCTGTAGCAAAAGTTTTAGATTCTGAAACATTTTCATATAGAAAATGTCTCAGATTCTGAAACATTCTCTGCATTTTTTTCTATAGAAAAATTCACAGATTCAGAGATATTTTTTCTATAGAAAAAATTATAGATTCGGAGAATTTTTTCTAATATAAAAAGTCTCAGATTCTGAGACATTTTTCCTGAAGGAAAAGTCTCAGATTCTGAGACATTTTTCTTATAGGAAATTTTTCAGATTTTCTTATTGAAAAAGTCTCAGATTCTGAGACATGTTTCTTATAGAAAAAGTCTCAGATCCTGAAACTTTTTCTTATAAAAAAAGTTTTGGATTCTGAGACATTTTTCTCATAGAAAAAGTCTTGAATTCTGAGACATTTCTCTTATAGAAAAAGTGTCAGATTCTGAGACATTTTTCTTACAGAAAAAGTCTCAGAGACATTTTTTATTTAGAAAAAGTCTCGGCTTCAGAGATATTTTTCTTATAGAAAATACCTCGGATTCTAATAAATTTTTCCCTACCGAAAAAGTCTTATATTCTGAACATTTTCCAATAGAAAAATACATTTTTCCTGTAGGAAAAATCTAAGATTCAGAATCATTTTCCGATTCTGAAACATTCTGAGAATTATTTTCTATAGAAAAATTCACAAATTCAGAGATATCTTTCCTATAGAAAAAAATTATAGATTTAGGGAAAATTTGCTTATACAAAAAGTCTCAGATTCTGAGACATATTTCCTACAGGAAATGCCTCAGATTCTTAGACATTTTTCTTACAGAAAATGTCTCAGATTTTCTTATTGAAAAAGTGTTAGATGCCAAGGCATTTTTCTTAAAGAAAATGTTTCAGATTCTGAGACATATTTCTTATAGAAAAAGTTTCAGATTCTGAGTAATTTTTCTTATAGAAAAAGTCTCAGATTCTTTGACTTTTTTTTAAGAAAAGGTGCTAGATTCTGAGACATCTTTCTTATAGTAAAAGTCTCAGATTCTGAGACATTTCTTATAGAAAAAGGCTTAGATTCTGAGGCATTTTTTTTTTTTTTTAATAAAAAAATGAGACATTTTTTATATAGAAAATTTCTGAGATTTTGAACATTTTCCTATAGAAAAAGCCTCAGATTCTAAGAAATTTTTCATGTAGAAAAAGTCTTAGTTTCTGAGTCTTAGATTTGGAACATAGAAAAATCTCAGATTCTCATACAGTTTTACTATGGAAGGTCTCAAATTCTAAGACATAAAGGGTATCAGAATCCAAGAAGTTTTCTGTTTAGAATCTAATCAAATCTGAAACTTTTTCTATATAGGAAAAAAACTCAGAACGTGAGAAAAAAATTATATGATGTGAATAGAGCCTCTAATTCAAATTTAGTTCATTCAAATAAAATAGTACAATTAAAAAATACCTTCTATTTTTTAAATTATCATAATAATTATGTTATTTATCATAAAATATAAAAAAAAAAATAAAAATGATTGATGATTGTTGTAAATAACAAGAAATTATTTAACAAAAAAAATCGTCAAAAATTCATTAAAGCGCTGCAGAAAAAAAATTTTAAAAAATATATTTTTCAAAGTAACTTGTGTATATAGCGAATAATATAAAAATATAAAAACAACAACGACGACTTAACTCATCAATATCATTAATCAAAATATAAAATATCATTTATATTCATTTTTTATAATAATGCCATAGAAATTTCAACATCATACGTACAACGGCAGCAGCAGCAACAGAATTCGACACCAAAAAAAAATTAATATAAAACAAGAAAATATCAGCTGGATGAGAAATGTAGAAGGTATCAAAAGACAAATGAATGAGTGAGTAAAAATATGGCAAGATGGACACAGAGATTCATATATTTTTTACAAAAAGATTTATCATATAATTTACGTATAAATTTCAGTTTAAGATATTAAATTTTTATATCCTTCTTCATGCGATGGAAGAGTATGTTAAAATTGTCAGTTGGTTTGTAACAAAGTGATTTTACAAATAAAGTTTTAAAGGTAAGGCCTGTAAGTTAAGAACGGTGAAAAAAAGTTTATAAACATCACAAAATAACTTTAATTTACCATATTTTTGGAATAGAATGAAACCTCCGTGGAACGAAATGAAATGGAATAGGGAACGAATTATAATAGAATGGAGAACGAAACAGAATAAAACCGCCAACGGAAAAAAAAAAATTTTGATTTTTTTACACTATAAATATTTTCCATTCAAAATTTTTGTATGCACTCCAACTCACTTTGTCATTCCGTGTGTAACGCATTAAAATAAAGGTCTAGGACCCCATAAAGTATATATGGGGCATTCCATGTCAAATCGGACGCTTTGAAATTTTTTTTTTTATTTTCCCAATTTGTTTACAGTTTTTAGTACCCTTCGAAAACTCCTTCGTGGTAAATTTTCCGATTTTTTTGATGACCCGTTCAAAAGATATCGAATTTTTAAAAATTGGTAGTTTGTTCCTTTACTCAAATTTCTTTTACCCATAACTTCTTCAATAATGGTCCAAATTTCAAATTTTTTTATTAAAAATTTTTGTTTTTTTACGTACTTTTAAAAAAAGTCCCAAAAAATTCTTAAAAGCTCCCTAGTATGCGATTTTTTAGTTTTAAAATTTAAATCTCATTTTTGAAAATGTTTGTACTCTTCGATTTTTTGAAATTTTTTTGTGTGAAATTTCTATTGATTCTACAACTTTTTTGCCCAGGAGGATCGTGGGATAACGATTATTACTACACTCAAAAGAAAAACTCTGTCAAAAAATCTGTAAAACGACTTTCAATTTGAATTAGCAATCTTTTAGCAGATTGTTCTGCTGAGAAGGATATTTTCACTAAAATCTCTGTCATTCAGTTTAAGAAAATAACAGACATTTTGCTATGTTTATACTGATTTTGTTTGCTGAATTTCATTATATTTTTAAAAAAATTTTTATATATAAAAAAAGCAGATCAGATTGTTCTGCTGAAATCAGCAGATTGCTCTGCTGAAATCAGCAGATTGCTCTGCTGAAATCAGCAGATTGTTCTGCTGAAATCAGCAGATTGTTCTGCTCAAATCAGCAGATTGTTCTGCTATATTTCTGCTCAAATCAGATTTCTCTGCTGTTGAACAACACACATGTTTAACAACTAAAACGCCAGATAAAAGTATAAGCTTCCGTGGCGTAGTGGTTAATAAGTGTACTTTCAAATCGGAAGGTGGCGAGTTCGATGCTGGCTGGCGGCGTATGTTTTTTTTTGCTTGTTATATTTATTCACCTCTTATGACAGATATTTAGTAAACCGTGTCTGCTAAAATCAGCAGATTTCTCATATGGCTCAAAATGGGTGTATTTTCAGCAGATTTTTCTGCTGATTGGACAGAGAATTTATTTTGAGTGTATTTTTTAAAATTTTTTGAAAACAGATTTCGGACCTTCATAGTAGTATTTGTCGTATAACTTGTGAAATATATTAAATATTATGTCTGGTTTGATGTTTGATTGACCAACGATGATTCTCTAAAGTCTGTTGAAGATTCCTTAGTGGGGATGAAACTGATCAGTACAGACATACTATGAGATGAGTAACTTTTTTAAAGCAATAAATTAAAAATACTCTATTATGATAATATCATAAATAGAAATATTTTTGGGCCTCGAACTAGAATAAAACTCTAATCGAATATATATACATATATAAAGGCCGAATAAATACATTTTATTTTTATGTACCTTTGGTACTAAAAATAAAAAAACAAAATTTTTAAAAAAATTTTATTGTAATTTTCCAATCTTAAAATCATATCTACTGCTCGAATGGTGCGTCATAGAGGGGTCCTTTATAAGACCGACCCCCATTTTTTTTGTGTTAACATTTCTTTTGAACATTTTTTAAAATTTTCCCCAACCGCTCTAACTGCCCTAATAGTGCCCTTAGAGCAACAAAATGTATGATCGACCCACAATATTTTTTTAGTCCAAACATTTTCTCTGAACACACCTACCCTCTATCTTTAACTGTTAAGGCGATACAATTTTTTTTATTTTTTGTAAATTTGTTTTATTTAATCAGCTTCTACTGGTCCAATGGTGCGTCCGAGAGTGGTCATAAGTGAGACCGACCTCCATTTATTTTTACCCTATAACATTTTTTTAAAACATACCTACGCCCTATCTCCACTCCCTAAGAAGGTTTTCATTATTCAAGAAGTTATGAGTAAAAGAAGTTTGAGCAAAGGAACAAACTACTAATTTTTAAAAATTCGATATCTTTTGAACGGGTCATCAAAAAAAACTGAAAATTTACCACGAAGGAGTTTTCGAAGGGTACTAAAAACTGTAAACAAATTGGGAAAATCTAAAAAAAAAAAATTTAAAGGGTCCGATTTGACATGGAATGCCCCATATGTATGTTATGGATCAGTGATCGATTCTACGACAGTTAAACAATGTCTGTTCTTCCATCCGTGTGTCTGTGGAAAGCACGATGGAGTCTTATAGTCTAAGTTCGCACAGGGGCAAAATCGGACCTGGAAAAAACTAAATATTTTGCTGGTGTTTTTGTATTTTTGTTACACAAATGAAACATTTTTTACGTCTAACGAAGTTCAAAGTCCTGCACTTAAACCTTGGATATTAAAAATGCATTTTTTTTCCGTTTTCCCCGGTTTTGTGGGCATGAACATAAAATAAGTTCTTTGAAAAAATAAAGACACAATTCTTTTATTTTTCATTTTTTTTTTAAATTTCGTTTTTCGCCTCAATGTTTTTTCGCCTACATATTTTTTACATGCTTTAAACTCTGTTCTAAGATTTTGAAAAATTTTTCTTAAAAAAAATTCTCAGATTTTGAGACAATTTTTCTAACAAAAAATTCTTAGACACTTCTTGTATAAAACAACACTGCGATTCGGAGACTTTTTTCGTATAAAAAAAAAACTATGATTTTGAGACATTTTCGTATAGAAAATTCTTAGATTTTGAGTAATTTTTCGTAGAAAAAGTTCTCAGATTTTGAGACACTTTTCGTATAAATTTTAAATATATATAAAAGAGATTATTTTAAGGTTGGGATGTCTCGGCTTATCAGCCATATCAGTGTTTGAAAATTTCGTTGACCCCTTATAAAACAATGTTGACCTTCGGGAAAATTCTGACAACTACCGAGCTAACAGGAATATCGTCTTAAGCAAAAATACATGTCAACTAAAATTCAGTAAAAAGTATTTCGTATTCATATGGGTACCGTAATCATATCGTAGTCATATGTCTTCGCATAAATACTCCCATAATTTACAAATTTTCGTGAAAAAAATAATGAACTTTTAAAAAAAATTTGCTTATAATTCCCTTTTTTTGGAAATTTTTAACATAAAAGTCTGTAGGATCCTAAATTCAATTTCTTAAGTTCATAAAAACGTTATTACACTGTGCAGAAAGTTTGGGGTCACCGAGTGTATCTTGAATGGAACCACAAAAAAATTAAGGTTTACCAATAGAAGACCAAAACCCCTGAAGGGTTTTGAAAACGTTGCAAAAAATATATTTGGAATCTTCTTTAACTAATCATTAATCCTAGGGTGTGACCAATTCAATTTTTGTTGCGTGTGTGAAGTTTAAACCAATTTAGGTGTAATTTAGTCAAAAAGCCGTGTAACTTTTTTGTTTATGCATGAACACAGAAAAAAAGAATGGTTATATTGACGCCCATATTTGTGAATACAATTAATTTTTTCACTGAAAGTGCTTCTATAAGGAAATTTGTTATATCAACAAACGTTTGTAAATTTTGATTGTTGAAAAAAGAATTTGGTTTTTTTCAACAAAGAAATCCAACAAACACATACACTATTGACTTGATAAAAGAATTTTTAAATAAAATTTCTTGACTGAGTTTGTTGAAAACAAAATCGAAGTTTTGTATTATGAACTAACAGGCGGCCGTTTTTACTAAATGTTTGCTTGATATCATGTTTAGCTGATTTACAATTGATGTTTGTTGATTTAAAATTGACGATTTTATTTTCTGTGAAAGTAAAAACTTTGCAAGCAAGAGTTAAATCAAATTCGATAGTCTTTCTTTTTATGTGGAAAAGGGCGTTAGGTGAGTAGAAACCGAGTACCGAAAGTCACAACAAAAATTTTACGTCGGAATCAAAAATGATCAAAGTAGAGAAATGAAGCTGTTGTAAAACCATGAACAACGATATGCTAAATGTTAAGTTCAGATTTAAAATGCCGACGCAGCGAAGGAAAAAATAAAAGGGCGATGGCCAGGGGCGTGGCAAAAAAAAAATTGGAATCCTCTTCAACTAATTTTTAATTCTACGGGGTGACTGACTCAACTTTTTTTTGACGACCCATCCTAAAGTACATACATGTCTAATAAAAATTACTTGATGTGGAAAGATATTTGGCCCAATTGGTTTTAACTTTTTTTCTGATTTCCAATTTTAAAACTTAAACAGAGTAGTAAGTAGTATACAAAGTTACCGTTCTTTGCCAACAAATTATATTTGTTTTATAGCCTGTTATGATTATGGGTTTATAAGATGAAATTATAAATGTCTTGGTAATATTTTATTTGTGAAAGAGATTGAAAGAAAGACTATCATTTGTTCAAATCATGCCATATGATGGCTCTTCATTAATCAGTCATAATGTTTTTTTGGTTTTTTTCTTATAAATTGTTATTTCTGCTATCAGTGAACAGTTTATAACAAAACATCAAAAGAAAATTGCAAGTTGTTGTGAGTGAGCGAGTGTTGCTGTTGGTTTGCTGCTGTCTTGTTCATGTTCATGTTGTTGCTGATCATTAGTTTTGTTTGCCCACAGGTAATTAATTATGCACTTTGTAGCCATTTGTGCCGACAGTTTTGAAAAATTATTTTCAAAAATTTTGTTAAATAAAACTTGAAATTCATTTTTATCATTTGTAATTCGTATACCAACCAATTTATACATTTTAATTAAGATTATTTTTTATTTTTATATTGAAAAATAAAGGAGAAGATAGCGAAAAACCCTATAATTAATGATGATATTTCATATAAAAATAAGTAATGGATATATTTGATGGAATAAATAGTAGGGTGGAGTTTATATATGTATTAATTTAAGAAAAAGTATAATTAAAATGTTAAAAAATTATAATGTAAAGAAAATGTTTAAGTGAGCAACAATCTCACCATTGGAAAGTAAAATTACTGTCACATTTCTATATTTTTTACTGTTATTTACTGAAGCAAGAAATAAAAGTCAGGATCGCCATTAACTGTTCCTAATTTGTCAAATATTAATATTTATCATACGCACGCATGTATATTTTTATTCCATGTTTATCACCCAATTTAAATTCTTAGATCCTTGCCTGCCTTTAACTAAACAAATCTGATTAATTAATTTCATCAAACGATTTCACTTCTCCAATAAATGTCCCCCTTTTGTCAATTATAACCTCAACAGGGTCCGTTTTATGCACGCTTGGCGTTAATGAAGCTGTATTTGTTATAAAAATTATTTATTGTAAGTCATGTTGTTTATTCTATCTCTTCTTTTATTAAAAATTACCTTTGATTTTATTTTAATATTTTTTAAATATTTATACAATTTTATCTTATCAATTTTACCACTAACAGCTGCTGTTTATAAAATCTTAAGCTTCTTTTTTTCAAAACCAATTTATTATCAATCAAACGTTGCCAGTATGCGTGGTATGCCTCTTATATGGGGGTCATCTATCATCATAACTAACAACAAGTGTGTATATGTATCTAGTTTTTCTTCAGTACACAGTTAGTGTCAAAATATACAATTTTGTAATAATATTTCAAATTTTATAAATGTAAAGTTTGATTAAATATAGTAGAGTACATGATAAAACGAACCGTAGAAAAATTTATTAGAATCGGTGAATTTCAGAGTCTGATAATTGTTCTATACGAAATACGACTTAGAATCTGAGAATTTTTTAACCGAAAAATGTCTCAAAATCTGAAAATTTTTTAATAGGAAAAATGTGTCAGAATCTGAGAATTTTTCTATACAAAAATGTGTCAGAATCTGAGAATTTTTCAATACAGAATATGATAATTTTTCTATACTAATAATGTCTCAGAATCTGAAAATTTTTTATACGAAAATATCTCAGAATCTGAGAATTTATCTATATGAAAAATATCTCAGAATTTGAGAATTTTTATATACGAAAAATGTCCCAGAATCTAAGCATTTTTCGTTTCAAAAAATATTTAAGAATCTCCGATTTTTTCGATACGAAAAATGTGTTGGAATCTGAGATTTTTATATACAAAAAATGCTTCAGAATATGACAATATTTCTACACAAAAAGTGTCTCAAAATCTGAAATTTTTTCTATACTCTATTCAAGAAATTCCTTAGAGTTTGATAATTTTGCTGTACGAAAAATATTAACCGATACGAAAAATATCGGTTAATTTTTCTAAACAAAAATTGTCTCTGAATCTGAGAAATTTTCTAAACGAATCTGAGAATTTTTCATTACGAAAAATGCCTCAGGATCTGAGAATTTTTTTAAACGAGAAATGTCTTAGAATCAATGAACTTTTCTATACGAAAAATGTCTAAAAATCTGGAGAATTTTTTCTATACGAAAAATGTCTCAGAATCTGATAATTTGTTGTAAAATTTTTCAAACTATAATTTTTCTGCACGAAAAATGTCTCAGAATCTGAAAATTTTTCTATACGAGAAATGTTTCAGAATCTGATAATTTTTCTATATGAAAAATATCTCAGAATTTGATAATATTTCTATACGAAAAATGTCTTAGGATCTAAGAATTTTTCTGTACCAAAAATGTCTTAGAATCAAACAATTTTTCTATACCAAAAATGTTTTAGAATCAAACAATTTTTCTATACGGAAAAAGTCTAAAAATCTGGTAACTTTTCTGTACAAAAAATGTCTTTGAATCTGATAATTTTTTTAACAATTATACAAAATATAATTTTTCTGTACGAAAAATTTATCACAATCTAAAAGTTTTCTATACGAAAAATGTCTCACAATGTAAGAATTTTTGTATACGAAAAATGTCTCAGAATCTCAGAACTTTTCTACACGAGAAATTTCTCAGGATCTGAGAATTTTTCTATACAAAAATGTCTCAGAATCTCAAAATTTTCTTTAACAAAAAATATCTTAGATTCTGAGAATGTTTCGAAATGAAAAATGTGTTTGAATCTTTGAATTTTACCATACAAAACTTATTAAAAAATTAAGAAAAGTCTGAGAATTTGTCCATACGAAAAATGCCTCAGGATCTTAAAATACGGGGCAAGAGGGAGGCCCCCCCCCCCCGAAATGATATCACACATTTCAGGATTTGGTATCAAATAACAAGTACAATATCAAAAAACCTTTTAAAAAAATCGAAAAATCTAAAATTTTTGGAAGAAAAATGTTTTAAAACTGAAAAATCTCAAAATCTGGAAATTCTTAGAATTTGAAACTTTTCAACTAAAAATTCTAATGAAAAAATATCATAGAACCTAAAGTTGCATATACACAAAAAATTTACCTAATTGTAAGTAAAATGTAGTCAAATCTTAAAATGCGACTTTGTATTTTAAAAAAATGTCTCAGAACGAGACTATTTCGTAAAAAATGTCTCAGAATCTTACACTTTTCTAAAAAAAATGTTTCAGAATCTAAAACTTTCTATAAGAAAAATGTCTGAGAATCTAAGACTTTTTCTATAGGAAAAATGTCTCAGAATCTGAGACGGCTTCTATAAAAAATTCTCAGAATCTGAGGCTTTTCTATATGAAAAAAGTTTCAGAATCTGAGATTTTTTTTATAAAAATTTTTCTATAGGAAAAATGTCCCTGAATCTAAAAAATGTCTCAAAATCTTAGATTTTTTCTATAAAAAATTCTTAGAATCTGAGGCTTTTCTATTTGAAAAATGTTTAAGGATCTGAGAACTTTCTTTAGGAATAATGTCTCTGAATCTGAAAAATTTTCTTACAATCTAGGAAAATGTCTCAGAACAAGATTTTGTGTATAGGAAAAATGTCTCAGAGACACAAGCTGAGACTTTTTTTTATAGAAAAATGCTGAGACTTTTTTTATTGTAAAAATATTTTTTTTTATAAGAATAATGTCTCAGAATCTGAGTATTTTTCTATGGGAAAAATATTTTAGAATCTGAAACTTTTTCTTTAGGAAAAATGTCTCAGAATCTGAGACTTTTTCTAGAAAAAAAAATGTCGAAGAATCTGAGACTTTTTCTATAAGAATCTGAGATTTTCTATAGGAAAAATGTTTTAGAATTAGAAACTTTTTTTATAGGAAAAATGTCTTAGAATCTGAGACTTTTTCTATAGAAAAATTGTTTAACAATCTTAAATTTTTTCTATAGGAAGATTTTCTCAGAATCCGATAGTTTTTCTTTAGGAACATTTTTTTAGAACCTAAGACTTTTTTATACTGTTTTCTATTTAAAGGGTCTTAGAATCTAAATCATTTTTCTTATAGAAAAAGCGAAGATTTTCTCCGAATCTAAAACTTTTTGAGTAGAATGTTTTAGAATCAGAGAAATGTGCTAGACTAGAAATATCTCAGATTCTGGGAAAATGTCTTAAAAGCAGTGTCATTTCTTTTGGAAAAGTATTTTATAAATATGTTTATAGAATCATTTTCTAAAGTGACTTTTTCCCGAGAAACGTTTTCCATTGGAAATATGATATAGAGTCTTTGAATTTTTCTATAACAAAAACTGTCTTAACTGGAAATTCTCATAGAATCTTAGACTTTTCTTTGAAAAAAATTTCAGATTCTGATAATCTTTTTTGTAAAAATGTATCAGCATCTTATACACTAACAAGGGAAGCCTGGTGTCACCCTCCGATCTTCATGAAATTTGGATATGTTGTTAAGTACGAAAATTAATTCGACACGTATATTTTTTAGCGGCCCAAACTCATTTTTAGGGGGGTCGATTTGTATGGGTGGAAATCGACCTTTTCAGTTTTTTACGATTTACGCCTATTTAAACAAAATTGATATAGGCATGTGTATTAAAAATACCTATCTCGTGGTGCTAACAACGGGCCAAAAGAGTTAATATTTTTCGACTTATTAACAAAAATGTCCTAAAATTTTGGTATTTTACTCAATATGACGAAAAGTTGTGCATGTTTGGACACGTTCTTATCACACGTAGATAGGTATTCCAAAGACCTTTCATTTGGTATGTAACATGACTAGGTTTCTTTGCATAATATAGCAGATAAACGAAAAAACTGAAAAAAAGGCCTTGTCTTCCCCCCTCCTTTTTTGGCCGCTAAAAAAAATACGTGTCCCATTATTTTTTCTGCTCTACGAAATAAAACCAATTCCATAAAAATCCGCGGGTGACACTAGGGAGACTTCACTTGTAAGAAAATTATGTCATTAACTGTTTGTAGGTTATTTTAAAAAGTAATCAGTAAAGTTATTTTAAAAGAAAAATCACTTATTTTATAAAGGCTTTAATTTTTTACAATTTCTGTAGTTTAAAAAATATAATTTACTGTCTTAAAACCAAATTTTCTGTTACATTCAATTTCGGCAGTAAAAAAATTGTTCTATAGTTTTACTGTTTTCAATACAAAATAACTGAATATTCACTAGTTTTTTAATGTTTTGGTTATTCATTAAAGTAACATTTAAAATTGACTGTAATGTGTTTTTATTTTAAATGAAAAAACAGTGGAATGGTTTTTAAATAAAATTTCATTTGTTTTAAGTGAATATTCACTGGAATTTACCTACATAATTTTTTGAGTGTACAGCTCACACTTTAAAAAGAGGCTTAAGACTATTAAAAAATTTTAAAATATAAAAAAATTTTAACTTTTTTCCCCCCAACAGTTTTAAACTTACACATACATAAAGAATCTGATTGTGTTACATTCAGTTAAAGGAATCTTGAAAAATTCTAAAACATGTGCTGTTATGTAATTTTTTTGTGAAAAAAAATGTTGGGCCCCCAAATAAATAAAATCCTGGATACGCCCCTGACTGTCATGATGTAAATATATTTTTATATTCTCCAATCATCCCATCACATATAATTTTTAACACGGATAATTTTTTTGTTTGATTGGCACCTATTCGATTTTGTGAAAATAAGGCACTGCCCGAGTACAAATAAACATATATTACAATATATAACTTGATACAAACATAATAAATTATATATGAGTATACATCCGTGAGATATTTTCTAAATTTTTTTAATGCAGTCATATGTAGTAATATATAATTTAATCATGATTCGGATTAAAAGGTGTTCGGTTGATATAATTAAATAAAATAATATGAGGGTCAATACAAAATCTGTTTTTCTGTATAATTTAACATCAAATTATATATAACTTATTCTGTTCCATATAAAACTTTATATGTTTCCAATTAACCAAAAATTTTCTAAGTTTTTAGGCAAAGTATAAAAAACTTTTTAAAATGTTCCTAAACATTATTAGGGTTATGTATATCACCTATCTGGTTCGAAGTGTACCCAAACATTTTTTTGTTTTAGAAAATTATATGTTGGTGAATGTATCGTTGACCTGTGGTGTATCTCAACCCAAACCAAAAAACACCAGGATTTTATATGTTTTTATGCAATTAGATCTAATTAGATCCACCAATATATAGCAATATCTGGTCAAAACTCGGATGAAATCAAATCATATTTTATACAAGTCAATCTTTTTTAATGCAAAAACATCCACCATTATTCGGATCAAATTGCGTATAAATATATATTGTGTTACATATCATTATATATTGCATCATATAAAAATTTTTACTCGGGTGGATAAATTTTTTGATTTGTGAAATCTCGTATCGACTTTATAAAATTACATAATGCAAATAATTAAGAATAATGGAAAAATAAAAACTGTTCTTGAATACGGAAAGTAAAAGTTCAGAAAACTCAAAAAAATTAAGATAAAATTTGAAAATTTAACAAAAAATTAAAAAAAAAAAAAAAAAAAAATCAGGAATTTTGGAAAAAAAATCAGGAAATTCGGGAAAAAATCAGGAAATTTTAGAAGAAAAAAAATCATGAAAAATTCAAAAAAAAAAAAGTTCAGAAAAAGTGCAACAAATCAGAAAAAATAAAAAACAGATAATTACAAAAACTTACATGGATAAAAAAATACAAAAACGATTCAGGAAATTTAAAAAAGTCAGCAAAATTAAGAACAATTCAGGAAAATTCGGAATAATTCTGAACATCCAGGTCCAAACAGAAAAAATTAAAAAAACAAAAAAAGTAAGAAATTTATAGTAGGTCAAGACTGACCATATGATACCCTACACCGGTGTTTTCCTGAAAATGGGTCTCAAGTCCAAACATGGATCGATTGGATCTGACTTTTGTTAGATATTTTTTTTAGTGTAGAAAATACACACACAGATAAAATTTTATTGGAAATAGTTTATTTTTTTGCCAATAGACCGATTTAACCCATATCTATTATAATACGGTTATTAGAGTCATTTAAGCCTAATCCAAAGGGGGAGTTTGTAATGGGGCTTGATCTTTACATGGACCGATTTTCTCAAATTTCAATAGGTTTTGTCCTTGGGCCAAAAGATGCTTAAGATTCAAATTTCAAATCAATTGATTGAAAATTGCAGCCTGTATCGTGCTTAAACCGATAGATGGACAGACGGACGGACGGAAAGACGGACGGACGGACATCGCTAAATCGACTCAAAAATTAATTCTGAGTCGATCGGTATACTTGGAGGTATGTCTAGGACCATTATTTCGGGTAGTTACAAACATCAGCACAAACTCATTATACCCTGTACCACAGAGTGGTGTAGGGTATACTTAAACATTGGCAGTTTGGGTGGAAGAAGGGGGACACCATCTTCTTGTGATATATTTAAAATTATTTTTTATACTTTTTACACTTAACCATCTAACCAGCCATTTTGGGTTTTCAATAAAAAAATATTCCTAATGTAATTTGGGCATGGAAAGTTCATTTCTGTACTAAAAACTATCTGTGAAACAGATTTTGGACCTTCATAATAGTATTTCTCATTTAGCTTGTGAAATAAATTAAATATAAAGTCTGGTTTGATGTTTGATTGATCAACAATGATTCTCTAATGATTCGCTGATAAACCTTAGTGGGGGTGAAACAGATATATAAGGATATTTCTATAGGGGGACATACACGATACTAAATGCTGTACGATTTGCTGGTTGAAAGTGCGAATTTGATCGTATATGGGCTTGTTTGACGATCATTAAAAAAAAAACAAAATATACATGTCTATTAGAGTGTCCCTTATTTTGGAAATGTTGGAAATCTTGAGACGGTACCCGCTCATTTTTTTCCTTTTGACTTAAAAATAACTCAGGAAAAATTTTACGCCCCTAGGACCACGCCTTCCCTACGCGACGGGGCCTTAAAGAGCGGGGCCTAAAAAATCATTTTTCCATACAAACCAAAAAAATTTTTTTTTTATTTTTAATTTTTTTGTTATTAATTATTATATTACTTGGTTTGCTTATTCACGACAAAAAATTTGATTTTGGAGGGATAAGTCTTTCAGCGCTAAAAAATTTTTCGCAAAAAAAAAATTTGGGCGGCCGGGGTCCTACAGTAAAAAATTTTTAAAAAATATTTTTTTTTAGTTTTGACCAGCAACGGTTTTAGTTGCTATGTTGCTTTAAATGATATATATTCCAAAAAAAAAATTATTCATATCTGTGACATCTTTATCTTTTTCGAAAAAAAAAATTTTGAGCCGTAGGAATCCTACGGTAAAAAATTTTTAAAAAATATTTTTTTTTAGTTTTGAAAAGCAATGGTTTTAGTTTTTATGTTGTTTTTAATGATATATATTCCAAAAAAAATATTATTCATATTTGTGACATTTTTATCGTGTATCGAAAAAAATCATCAATGCATTTTTTACCCTTTTTTAGAACACGATTAAGATGTCACAGATACAAAAAATATTTTTTTATGAATATATATCATTTAAAGCAACATAGCAGCTAAAACCGTTGCTGGTCAAAACTAAAAAAAAATATTTTTTAAAAATTTTTTACTGTAGGACCCCGGCGGCTCAAAATTTTTTTTTGCGAAAAATTTTTTAGCGCTGAAAGACTTATCCCACCAAAATCAAATTTTTTGTTGTGAATAAGCAAACCAAGTAATATAATAAATAATAACAAAAAAATTAAAAATCAAAAAAAAAATTTTTTGGTTTGTATGGAAAAATGATTTTTTAGGCCCCGCTCTTTAAGGGCCCGTCGCGTAGGGAAGGCGTGGTCCTAGGGGCGTAAAATTTTTCCTGAGTTATTTTTAAGTCAAAAGGAAAAAAATGAGCGGGTACCGTCTCAAGATTTCCAACATTTCCAAAATATGGGACACTCTAATGTCTATCCAACAAGTTGTACAACGATACAGCAATTGTATGGGCTACTTATGAGATGAATTATTTTTTTAAAGCAATAAATATAAAATAATTTATTATGAGAATATCATAAATAGAAATATTTTTAGGCCTCAAGCTAGAGTATTACTCTAATCGAATATATATAAAAGGCCGAATAATTTTTTTTTTCTTTATTCCTTTTAATACTAAAAGTAAAAAAAAAATTTTTTTAGTTTTTATAAAATCACGATTTTGCAAAATATTTAATTTTGTCAAATTCCCTGAAACTTTCACTTTGATTGACAATAATTTTTAACTTTATGTCTGATCACTACCGAGAAAATATGTACTGGTCAAGTGAAGCCTTTGGTAACCCTTAATTGGAATACCCCGTCTAGAGGCTGGACTGCCGGTTAGAGGGTTAAGCAACAAAATTGTGTCTTTATTTAAATTAATTTTATATAACGACGCCCACAAAAGGAGACGTGTTGAAAACAGTGAAATTTTGGTTTAATTGCAGAACTTTGAACTTCCGCTGACAAAAAATTGTATCATTTGTTGTAAACAAAAACACGAAAAAAATTGTAAAATGTTGGAGTTTTAAAGAGGATGGATTAGTTTTTCTAGAGGGATTTTTTTTCTAGTAGCCTAAAACCATAAGACATATTCGTGCTAAATACAGGAAGTTACATCTTCATTTCCATTACAAAACGTTACTTTATTTGGATCCGTGCTTAGGAAAGACCTATTGAATGTTGGAATACTAATTTTTAACAGCATCAGATAAAGCTGTAGTTTATACGGCATGAACAGACTTAAAAAACTGTGGTTTATTTGTGGTTTAACTTTATTCCGATTGCAGCAAACTAACATTTAAATAGACAAAGGACCCTGATAACTTAATTTTAGTTTAATAAATTTTGTCCAACTGACAATGAGTTATTTTTTCACATATAAAGAAGCAGTTTAAATTTCAATACAATAACATTTTACAATTAGATTAGAAATTTATCACCACATCCTTATTGCATCACCCAAAATGGAAACACCTATAATATCATATTTCACTAGAAAATGTACATGTATAATTTTTCATATGTTTGCATGTCAAAATGAATTTGTTTATGTATTTGTTATCCAATGTCTTGGTGTATGTGTTTGCTTATAAAGTTGGCATTATTAAAAAATAAAGAGAAAAAAAACTTGAATTTTTTGACATGTGCATAAATTTTCGCAAAAACTGAAAAAGCAAAAAAAAAAAACGACTACATATAATAATTCATTCAAGTCTCATAATGTTAATACATTTATTTTATTTTCTTGTAAAAAAATTGAACGACATACAGTCAGCTCTATATAAAAACTTTTTGCTTCGCACAACTACACCATTTACAGATGTAGTTTAAAAAAAAAATGGAATTTGTAGATTCTAATTGTAATTCGATCCATCCATTTGTAATTCAAAAATTTCATTTGTAATTTAAAGAGTCTGCAAGTGCAAAAAAATGTTTTTTACATTTTGGAGAGTAAAAATGAAGAATTTACCACTCCACTATGGTTCCAAATGCATACTTTTTGGCAGAAATTAAAAAAAAAAAGAATTTAACAAGTTTCCAAAAGCTTATACAGTTTCTCGATGGCAACACTCCAAGCCATTAAGAAAGTATAATGAAAAAAATTGTATGGCAATACTGTCAGTCTGCCAGGGTTTAAAAATTGATAGTTTTAAGGCGTATTATTAAATCGGAATCAAAAGCATATTACAATTATACTAACAGCAAATGGGAAAAAATAAAGTTATAAAAAGGCTTAAAAGGAAAATTGAAGCCCAAGGAAAGTAGTTCTTATTAAAAACTCTAATTTTTAGTTCCATGCATTGGCGCTATTCTTGGGGGTTGCGGTTTTAAGGATTTTGAAGCCAAAATAGCCTATATCTTTCGTGGACAAAAATTTGTGTTTGGGCACAAACATGCATGAGTCTTTAAATGTGAAAGTGTTTTCTAGATGGTCTATTTAATACTAAAATTAACATCTCGCCAGCATTTTTCGGCAAACTCTCACAATTGCTATTTTAGTTTAACACAAATTTCGGCAAAATTTTCGGTTTTTTGCGTGACACATCTTTAAATTGTTATTAACTAATTTGTTTAAACTAAAGTAAAGCTAACTGACTACTAGAAATACATTATTGTTGATAATTTTTTTTTTCCAAAAAAAAAAAAAAAAAAAAAATTAAAAAAAAATTTCCGAAAACAATTTTTTTTTTTTTTATTTTTCCTTTTTTGAAAATCATTCTTTGATTGCGTTAAGAGATAAAAAACCATTCCATATTCAAAACTAGCGACTTTGCTTCATTTTTGGAATTTTTGAACCAATAGGAATTTTGGAACCATTTGGAAATTTGGAAACATAGTGCACTCTCACTTATTTTTTGTACATTTGTTAAACAAATGGAATATTTCTATGTCAGGATTTTAGACTTGGTAAAAGGGTAGTTTTGGTGAACAAAATTAGAAAAGAAAAAAAAAAAACTAAAAAAATATATTGATGAAAAAAAAACTTTTATGAAAACAAGTAAGAAAGTTATAGTCGGTCAAGACCGATCATATGATACCCTACACCAGTGTTTCCGTAAAATGGGTCCCAAGTCCAAACATGGACCGATTAGGTCTATATTTTGTAAGAGCCTTATTTATTGTAGAAAACGCACACAGATCAAATTTTATTGGTTTATTTTTTGCCAATAAACCGACTAAGTCCAAAAATGGTCCAATTATATTCCGATGTGATTAGGTTATTAAAGTACACGTTTAACACCTAAAAACAAAATTTTTATTAAATCGTTCCATTTTTATGAATTTTGAGGGAATTATCTGAATATCGGGAGGGTGGTTTGTATGGGGACTACGCGAAGGACTGACCCGACTCCTTTGAAATTTAAAATGATGACTCGTGCTTACAAAATTTGACTACCTGTTAAATTTCAAAGCGATATCTATTATAATACGGTTATTAGAGTCATTTAAACCTAATCCAAAGTGGGGCGTTTGTATGGGGGCTAGGTCTTAATATGAACCGATTTTTTCCAATTTCAATGGCTTCGTCCTTGGGCAAAGAATGCTTACGTTACAAATTTCAAGTCAATTGATTGAAAATTGCGACCTGTATCGTGCTTAAATCGATAGATGGACAGACGGACGGACCGATGGACGGACGGACTGATGGACGGACGGACGCACGGACATCGCTAAATCGACTCAAAAAGTAATTCTGAGTCGATCGGTATATTTGAAGGTAGGTCTAGGACCAATATTTTGGGTAGTTACAAACATCAGCACAAACTCAGTATACCCTGTACCACAGAGTGGTGTAGGGTATAAAAACAATTATGAAAAAAAAAATTTATGGAAAAAAAAAATAATGAGAAAAATAGTTTTTGATGAAAACAAAAAAAATAATAAAAAAAAAATGATAAAAAAATAAAATTTAATAAAAAGCAAGTAAGAAAGTTATAGTCGGTTAAGACCGACCATATGATACCCTACACCAGCGTTTTCTGGAAAATGGGTCCCAATTCCAAACATGGACCGATTGGAACTATTTTTTTTTAGATCTTTATTTTGTGTAGAAAACACAAACAGATAAAATTTTAGTGGAATTGGTTTATTTGTTTGCCAATAGACCGATTTAAATGAATATCGGTCGAATTTTTAAAATGGGGGACTAAGTCCAAAAATGGTCCAATTATATTCCGATTTGATTAGGTTAAAGTACACGTTTTACACCTAAAAATAAAATTTTTATCAAAGAAGGACTGACCCGATTCCTTTGAAATTTGGACCGATGATTTGTGCATACAAAATTTGATTACCTGTTAAATTTCAAAGCGATATCTATTATAATGCGGTTATTAGAGTCATTTAAGCCGAATCCAAAGGTCTTAACTTGGACCGATTTTCTCCAATTTCAATAGGTTTCGTCCTTGAGCCAAAAGATGCTTAAGTTTTCAATTTCTTGTCAATTGATTGAAAATTGCGACCTATATCGTGCTTAAACCGATAGATGGACGGACGGACGGACAGACAGACGGACGGACAGACGGACAGACGGACGGACGGACGGACATCGCTAAATCGCCTCAAAAAGTAATTCTGAGTCGGTCGGTATACTTGAAGGTAGGTGTATGACCAATATTTCGGGTGGTTACAAACATCAGCACAAACTCATTATACCCTGTACCACAGAGTAGTGTAGGGTATAAAAAACATTGATGACAAAAAATGTTTGATAAAAAAACAAATTATGAAAAAATAAAAATTGATTGATAAAAAAAATTGATGAAAAAACAAAATTAATGAAAATTTTTTTTTTTTGTATAATAATTATACTACGTTTTATTCACCATCTGGTGAAAAACGCCTTTATTTACAAGCAGTTGAGTTATTATCCCAGTTACAAGTCGAAGTTACAATTCTATTTTTTCTGTATTTTATTATTTCATTTTTATTTATTTTATTATTTTATTTTTATTTATTTACAATATTCTATTTTTAAATATTTATTTATTTTTTTTAATTCTGTTTTATATATTGTTGGACTTTATATTTTATAACTGAAGTTTTTATTTATTTCGGTTTGAGTCCATACTAATTATTTCTGAGAAATAATTATTTTTGTTGTACAATGAGAAAATCTGAAAAAATTAATTGACAACACAGGCTAAGGGGAGATGTCGACAGCTTTCGGAAGAAGCCACCCTTCCTTCGTCAGCACTCTTCGATTGTCACTGTAGGTGTGCAAAATAGCTGATCTTAATCTTGCACACCTACAGTGACAATCGAAGAGTGCTAACGAAGGAAGGGTGGCTTCTTCCGAAAGCTGTCGACATCTCCACTTAGCCTGTGTTGTCAATTATTTTTTTCAGATTTTCTCATTGTACAACAAAAATAATTATTTCTCAGAAATAATTAGTATGGACTCAAAACGAAATAAATAAAAACTTCAGTTATAAAATATAAAGTCCAACAATATATAAAACAGAATTAAAACTCAACTCATAAGGTACAATGCAATTTAGTAATATTTCTAAGAATTAGAAATACGAAATATAAATTCAAACCTAACGGACATTTTTCAAGACTTGAAAAGTCCTACTAAGGATTGCAACTCTGAGAAAATCTACTACAGTATAAGAAATTACAACTGTGTTAGAAAAAAGTTAAAAATAGATTCATTAAGTTCGTGCTAAACGTAACATATGGGTAATAAAATGTGATATAATTCCCGTCATCTTTTTCACCTTAATGTACGTTTAAATAGCTGATCTTAATCTTGTACACCTACAGTGACAATCGAAGAGTGCTGACGAAGGAAGGGTGGCTTCTTCCGAAAGCTGTCGACATCTCCACTTAGCCTGTGTTGTCAATTTATTTTTTCAGATTTTCTCATTGTACAACAAAAATAATTATTTCTCAGAAATAATTAGTATGGACTCAAACCGAAATAAATAAAAACATATTTATTTATTTTTAACTTATCCCCACCGAGATTCGAACACAAAACCAGTTGTTCGTGAAGCTTAGTCTTTAGCCACTGAGCTAAAGTATATAAACATATCGCTCATTTACTTGTATAGTCATAACTCAAAAAATGTGGTTTTTGAGATAATAATGCAGCATTTTTCATTATATCATGCTTTATATTGTGCCAAAAATTCGTATTTATATCTTTAAAACTCATCATTTGAGAAGAAAATACGTAATTATTAATTCTATGTACCGGCCATTTTCAATGAACAACCAGTTTCAATTGTAAACTTTAAACGCGTTTTCTGCAAAATGAAACATTTTGAGATATGACACTATACAAGTAAATGAGCGATATAATAACACTTAAAATCCAGTTTGTTTAATATTCTGCTTTAACATATTGAGTTTGTATCTATGCTCTGCCAAAATGTGTGTGTGTGTGTTTCTAGAAAAAAAAATGTTTGTGTATTTGCAAAAAAAAATGTTTGTGTATTTGCAAAAAAAAATAATGAACATTATAAAACTAAAAATAATGAACATTATAAAAATCAGCGCCACTAAAGGAGGAAAATCTCGCCGACTAAGGTTTTCCTCCTTTAGTGGCGCTGATAGCTAAGACGTCGATTATAAATTTCCCAGCCGGTAGGTCTTGGGTTTGTATCCCGCCAGGGCAGCAATATTTTTTTTTCTTTTTACGTTTTTTTTTTAATATATTTATTAAATTTTTTTAATTATTGTAACATTATTTTAATTATTAAAAAAATTAAAAGGCTTATTGATGAAATTTTTTTCTATGAGTAACATTCATTAGTTCTATGAATTTTTTCTATGAATCTAACAAAATCTATGAATAAAATTCTATGAAATACTTACCAACACTAATGAATATTTATTTAGCCAATGAATTGTTTCATTGATTCTATGAATTTGGTATTATGAAATTTGTTCATAGATATTATGAACAATAATTCTTTCAGTGTAACAGAGTTGACTCTACTACATGTTCCTCTGTTTTAAAGCTAATTTCAAGAATACTGCTACTAATACCACATTACATTTATTCAGATTCGACTGTTGTCATTGTTGCGCTGTTACCGTAGCCGTTAGCTGTTGTAGCTGTTGCTGCTACTTTTTTAATATGATTTATATGCAGCAGACACGACAGTTAATTTGATATTTTGATTAACTGCAGAAAAGACCGAAAATACGATTAATGTTTTTTAACCTTTAAAAAGGGAGGAAAAATGAATGAAATTTATTTGTACGAATATGTAAAAGTGTATTTAGAGTTAAAGCAGTTGACGAGGTTAAAAATGTATAAGGTAATTAACATATACAAAGGCATTCAAAGTAAATTAATGATGATATATTAAAATTTTAATGTTCAGCAAATATTAGGGATATACAAGGACATAAGCTTTTACAAGTCTTATATTTTTTATATGTAAAAATATTTTAGAATATTATCCTACACGGGAGATTGAAATAAAAATGCTCATTTCACCCACTGATAAATGGAAATCCTGCAAGAGCAGAAAAGCGTTATACTGGCCATTTCAAAAAATTTCTATAAAATATACCACTGTTCTGCAGACTCACGCTGCAGGCCGGAGTTTTTGGGAGCCTTATATTTTTTATATGCAAAAATATTTTAAAATATTACCCTACACAGGAGATTTAAATGCAAAATGCTCACATCGTCCAATGATAAGGGGAAATCCTGTAAGAGCAGAAAAGCGTTATACTGGCCATTTCAAAAAATTTCCATATTATATACCACTGTCCTGCAGACTCACGCTGCAGGCCGGAGTTTTTAGGAGACAACTATTTCGATATCTAAAAAAAATCTGCGGGATCAGAATTATGAGCAAGGACATATCTCTTATTTACTGAATGTTTTATACCTATTTTACACTATCACACTTTTTCATTATACACATCGAAATTTACCAACTTCTAAAAGATTTTTGAATTCCTTCTTGATTTAAACCTGAAAGTATCTAATAAGTGAGCAATTTCTGGTAATTTTTTTTTTTATAAAATCTTTATTTTGGTGGCCTTATTCAACTTTTTTTAATCAAATGCCCTGCAATTTTCATTTTTAAATTATGCATTATTTTGCATACAATCCTTTCATTATTTGACCCTCTTAAATAAATACATTATTACCAAAAATCTCATTACCGATACAATTTGTATATTAAATAAAAATATGTATACTGCATGTCGTTATTATTTGGAAAACAACTCAACTTATGGTTAAAAAATAAAAATTTACCACCAAAAATTGATTTATTATCACATAGCCAAAATTCAAGGTAAATTAATAAAAGGAATGCTAAGAAATAAAAAAGATAGTAGCCATAACATTTTTTTTTTGACAATTTTGCAAACATTGGTAATTCAATGGAGCGTTGATTTTAAACAGAATTTATGTATAAACAAGTATGAGTTCTGTACTCTCCACACTTTTCGAATTACATTTTTTGATTATTTGTAGTTTTTCTAAATTTTTTTGAGATTTTCGGAATTTTTCTGAATTTTAGTTATTAATTTTTTTTTATATATATTGTTGGACTTTTATAAGAAAAATAACTGAAGTTTTACTTATTTCGGTTTGAGTCCATATTAATTATTTCTGAGAAATAGTTATTTTTGTTGTACAATGAGATAATCTGAAAAAATTAATTGACAACATGGGTTGGCAGACGGCCTGGAATGGCCTGGATTTTCCAGTTATTAGAAGTCTGGTCCAGTTTCCAGTTAAAACCTATTTTTTCCAGTTGAAAAAGGATTTTCATAATTTTAAAAATTTTTGTTTTTTTATTAAATATTTTTTACAATTTTTTTGGACTACTTTTTAAATAAAAATTAATCATAAATATAATATAAATGCCTCTTTTGAATACGGAAAGTGTCCTCATTTTTCTGCATTTCCGCTAATTTTTTTACAACTTTTTCAAGCACCTCGGCCAGTCTAGAGTTGATTTCGATCGTAGATGATTTAAGGATTGTTGGCGTACATTTTGCTTTTAAAATAACCCCACAAAAATATGTCTGGATAGGAAGACGCCATCCTTCCTTCGTCAGCACTCTTCGATTGTCATTGTAGGTGTGATTAAAATCAGCTATTTAAACGTACATTAAGGTGAAAATGATGACGGGAATTATATCACATTTCATTACCCATGTGCTATGTTTAGCACGAACTTAATCAATCTATTTTTAACTTTTTCTAACACAGTTGTAATTTCTTAAGCTGTAGTAGATTTGCTCAGAGTTGCAGCCCTCAGTAGGACTCTTCAAGTCTCATTGTACAACAGAAATAATTATTTCTCAGAAATAATTAATATGGACTCAAACCGAAACAAATAAAACGTCAGTTATTTTTCTTAATTTTCATGAACTTCTTATTTTCGAATTTGTATGTATTTTTTTGATTTGTTTCCAAAGTTTTTTGATTTTTTCATATCTTGTTTTTAATTTTTCTAATTTTTCATAAAGTTCCAGAATTTTTCAGATTTTTAAAAAAATATACCGCTCAATATTATAGTCCTTTTTCGAAAACATAATAAAATTTTTCGACTACATATTCATCATTAGAAGACAAAAATATTTTATAAAACGTCTTCTAGAACTGTGCTCAAAAATAGTAATGTATTAACAATAAAAAGAGAAAAACCAAAATGGATTCTGCTTTCAGCACTGACTACAAAATAAATTAAGAAGTAATGCAGGCGGTAAGGGATAACATTTATAGTACACAGAAAAAAAAAAATATTTTCCAATGACCGAAAATCAGAGTATTTATGAACAAATACATACAAATTATGAAGTTTTTAATTAAATCTTTGAACTTTTTCATAGTATTTATGAAAAATGTTAGATCTATATATCGTCGAACTATATTCAATAAATGCCAAGTCGAAAAAGCTTACTGTTCAGGAGAGCTAAAAAACTAGTTATTTCGCATATTATTGCAAAAATAAACAATGTACCTTCCACAAGATGGTTTAAATATTCTAAACAATTTTTACCTATGCAAAAATTTTCATATTTTGCACTTGTTTGCGTATTTTTGAGAGATGGCATTTATTACTATATCAAAAAACAAATATTTTTTTAGAGTTGGCATATTTTGTCGGAAAATAAAAATAATTTTTTTTTGGAAAAATTTTTTAAATTTTTTTTTTTTTGGTTTTTGTTATCCTTACTACGGTAATTGCAAAAACTGAACAAAAAATTAAAAATCTTTGCATATTTATAAAAGTTACTAGCTCCGAAAGCCTTTTAATCTCAGGGTGGTCAACTTTGGCACTCTGTAACTCACGCTGTATTGCAATAGGGTCACTCCAAACCAGATATTTTGAAAGCTTATATCATTGACTTTATTTGCCCCATTCATAGTGTTTCAATCTGATAAATAGTTTGAAAGTTACATAAATATAAGCAATTTTTTTTTCTGCAAACACTATTTTCCGATATTTTTAAAATGGCAATATCTCGAGAACCAGTCATTAGATATCAAAATCTTTACAAGATTAGTGTTTTGCATGGCAAATGCAATAAGATATGTGGTCTTATTTTTTTTAAAAAAATTTTTGAAAAATTTTTGGAAATTTACAATGGGAGTTGGCATTTATTTCCACCAAAAAAATATGTACTTTGAGTTAGCAGAATAACAAAAATGCATGTAAAACGACAACAAATTATTTTTTTGCTCTGAAATTTTTATGGCAGATAGGTATTACATAGGGGAGCTATTTGCCATCGGAAACTCATTTCCGTCAAATTTGAGTTGGCATATTTTGAATATAGGTTCACGATATATAAAGCAGTTACGTGACTGACCGATGACTGACTGACATACTAATCACGCATCATCCCACAGCCCAAACCACTGAAGCTAGAGTCTTGAAATTTGGATTGTAGTTTCACCTCCCGGAATACATATCCACTAAGGCTGGGTTTTTGGAAATATTGATTTTAAGAAGTAAAAACGAAGGGTTGAAAAATGGGAAAAAGCGAGTACTTTGGTACTTTTTATTTTTTCTGAAAAAAAAAATCCAATTAATTTGAAATTTGAAATGTAGGATCCTCTAACGGAAAAACATTCCCAAAAAAATGACTTTCTGGAAATTCGGATTCCTAAGGGTAAAAAGGGGTAAAAAATGGTACTTTGGTACTTTTTATATTTTTTGAAATTAAGGTCCCACAAAAATATAAAAATTTGCAATGGTGGTTCCAACAACGGAAAAAATTCTGAAAACGTACTTTTTCGAAATTTCGATTCTAAGGGGGTAAAAAAGCGAGTACTTTGGTACTTTTTATATTTTCTGAAAGAAAAATCCTATTAATTCGAAAATTGGAATGTAGGATCCTCCAACGGAAAAACATTTCCAAAAAAAGTACTTTCTGAAAATTCGTATTCCTAAGGGTAAAAAGGGGTAAAAAATTGCACTTTGGTACTTTTTATATTTTTTGAAAGTCCTACAAAAAAATTAAAATTTGAATTGTTGTTTCCAACAATGAAAAAAATTCTGAAAAAGTACTTTTTCGAAATACCGATTCTAAGGGGTGTAAAAAAGCGAGTAATTTGGTACTTTTTATTTTTTCTGAAAAAAAAAAAAATCCTATTAATTAGAAAATCGGAATGTAGGATCCTCTAACGGAAAAACATATCCAATAAAAGTACTTTCAGGAAATTCGGATTCCTAAGGGTAAAAAATTGTACTTTGGTACTTTTAAAATTTTTTGAAATTAAAGTCCTACAAAAAAATTAAAATGTTTACAACAATGAAAAAAAAATCTGAAAAAGTACTTTTTCGAAATACCGATTCTAAGGGGGGTAAAAAAGTGTATTTTGGTACTTATTATAATTCCTGAAATTATGTTCCTGAAACTTTGAATTTGGAATGCAGGCTCATTTAGAGAAAAAAGATTTCTTAAGAAGGCAAAGAATTTTTTTGTTTTTTAGCGCATGTAAGCTCATATTCGGAACGGAATGGGACTAAACGGAATGGAACAGGGAATCAAATGGAATAAAACAGGGAACGAAATGGGGACTTGAAATTTGGAATGTAGGTGCGCCTCCCGAAATATAGATCCTTTAAGGCTGAGTTTTTGGAAATGTTGATTCTAGGGAATAGGGGTAAAAAAGGTATTTTGGTACTTTTTATATATACAAACCAATGAAGCTAGAGACTTGAAATTTGGAAAATAGATGGACCTCCCGGAAAATAGGTCCACTAAGGCTTGGGTTTTGGAAATGTTGATTCTAAGGGGGTAAAATGTGAAAAAACAGGTACGTTAGTACTTTTTGTACTTCCACAAACCAATGAAGCTAGAGATTTGAAATTTTGAATGTAGCTGCATCTCCCGGAATATAGATCCACTAAGGCTGGGTTTTTTGAAATAATGATTCTATTGGGGTAAAACGGGTAAAACAGGTATTTTGGTACTTTTTATATATGTATATACTTAAATAATGGTTTTATTAGCTTGACATTTGGAATGTAGCATCACATGCTTAAATAAAAGTCATAAAAACTTAAAATTAGGAATATAGGATCCAACAACAGAAAAAAACTATGAAAAATTTACTTTTGGAAATTCTGATTCCGATCTAAGGGGACAAAAACGAGTACTATGGTACCTTTTATATTTTCGGAAATAATTAGGATGGAAATTTGGAATGTAAGATTGTCTAGCGAAATAAAATATTCCCAAAAGAATAACTTTTGGAAATTCGGATTCCTAAGGAAATTAATTAAAAATGGGAATTATATATTCTTTAATAACACTGTGCTACACCAAAAATATGCAGGGCTTCTCATATGAAAATTCGGGTTGGTTGTAGTCCATAGAGTACTGACATACTCAAAGTTTTTCTGGATCACTTCGATAGGTACGTTTTTTATTGGCAAATGTGTTGAAAAACGGCAATTCTTAAATTACAATTTTAAAAAATTATTACTTTGTTAATGTGCAACCGATGTTCGATTTTATGAGTTTTTTTGAAAGGTATAAGTCATACCTTTAAAACAAAACAAAACAAGTAAGAAAATTATAGTCGGTCAAGACCGACCATAAAATACCCTCCACCAGAGTTTTTCGAAAATTGGCCCCGGAAAATGGGTCCTATGGACCGATTAGATATATGTTTTGTCAAATCTTTAATAAGTGTAAAACACACTCACAAATCAAATTTGAGTGAAATGGGCTTCTACTTGTTGACAAGAAACCGCTTTAACTGAATATCGGGCGAAATTTTCAAAAGGGGCCTAAGTCCAAAACTGATCCGATGACTATCAGATTTTATAAAGTTATTTAAGTACGCGTTTAACATACATAAACAAAATTTTAATTAAATATTTCCATTTTCATGAAATTTGAGAGATTTATGTGAAAATCGGGAAGGGGGTTTGTATGGGGGCTACAAGAAGAACTTCTTTAAAATTCGGAATGATGATTTGTGATGACAAAATACGTTTACCTGCCAAATTTCGAAAAGATACCTATTATAATACGGTTATTAGAGACATTTGAGTCAAAACTAAAGAGGACCTTTGTATGGGGGCTAGGTTTAAATATGGACCAATTTTTCCAATTTCAATATGCTTCGTCCTTGGGCCAAGAAAGGCTTAAGCTTCAAATTTCAAGTCAATTGAATAAAAATTGCGACCTTTATCGTGTTTACACCGTTTACATGGACAGATGGACGGACGGACGGACATCGCCTAATCGACTCAAATCGGTATACTTAAATGTGGGTCTAGGACCAATATTTCGGGTAGTTACAAACATCAGCACTAACCCTGTACCACAGAGTGGTGTAGGGTATAAATATTAAAAATCGATCCAGAATTGGCTGAGCTACGATTGTTTAAGTTAAAAAAAAAACCCAATTTTTTTAAAAATTTGTCATATTCTTTATACTCTACGTTCAAAGTGCATCATTAAACAATTTTCTTTATATTTTTGTAAAAAAGTATAGTAAAGTAGCTTTCCAAAACACAAAAAAACATAACAATCGGTTAAAAAATGAATGAATTATGATAAGTTTTGTGATAGGACATTTTAAATTTTTTTCAGAAATGCTTGTAGTTCATAAATTTCACATATCGCTCATTTACTTGTATAGTGTCATAACGAAAAATGTTTGGTTTTCAATAAAACCTGTTTAAAGTTTACAATTGAAACTTGTTTTACATTGCAAAAGGCTCGTACATACAAAATGTTATAATGACGTGTTCTCTTCTCAAACGGATAGTTTAGAAGACATTAATACGAATTTTTGACACAACATAAAAAAGGATATAACAATCAATTCTGTATGGTTTACACAAAAATTACATATTTTGAGTTATGACACTATGCAAGTTAATGAGCGATATTATGATTTATTCATAAACACTATAAAAAAGTTTATAAGTATTATGAAAAAGTAAATAAATTGTATAAATTTGTTCATTAATACTATGAAAGTCGATCATTGGAATTTTTTTTGTGTATATAATATAAGTCTGGCCCATTTAAAAATGTTTGCTAGTTTTGCTAATGCCAACTTATTATAATATAACAAAAATTGTTCGGATTAATGTTGTTGACTGCAGTCCTATAATAATTTGTTCTTGCATGTATACTACATCTTATCAACAACATCATCATCATCATCATCGTCGTCGTGAGCAGCAGTAAAAATAAGGCAATAAGGAGGAGTAGCAGCGATAGTTACGATAAGAGACTCACATCACGTACTTTCAATCTATACCCTTTTATATCTTTTAGGCAGGCAATACAAATAAGGGTATTCACAATAAACTGTTTAAACGTCCTTTAACATTTACTCGTAAGATTAAATTGAAAATGTATGCTACTTTTATATATGCTTTTAATGTCATTCCCCTCTACAGCACTGGGTGATCTGTCAGCCAGTCTTTAAAAAATGTCTGAAAAATATCTCTTTAGAAAATATGTCGGAAAATTTAAGAAAAATAAGTGTCAAGTTTTCCCTCAACTAAAACTATTTGAACCCGAGTAAAAATAATCATATATAACAATATATACCTTGATGCAAACTTAATAAATCATATATGAGATATTTTCTAATCATGATTCGGATTAAAAGGTGTACGGTTGATATAATTATATAAAATTATATGAGGGTCAATACAAAATTTGATTTTCTGTATAATTTAACATAAAATTATATATAGCTTATTCTGTTCCATATAAAACTATATATGTTTCCACTTAACCAAAAATGTTCTGAGTTTTATAAGCAAAGTACTTTTTAAAATGTTCCTTGTTAGGGTTATGTATATCACCTATCTGGTTCGAAGCGTACCCAAACATTTTTTTGTTTTAGAAAATTATATGAATGTATCGTTGACCTGCACTCAAAAAAAAAATGAACTAAAATCTGGGAAAATTAATTAATTTTGAGAAAAAGTGGGAATGATTTGGCTCCAAAGATTTTTTTCTTGGTTTTAGTTCTTACTTTTCATAAAAATAAGGAAAACAAAGTTATTTAATTTTAAGCCAATTTTAACTAGAAAATGGGAAAAATTATACTTAACATTTTAGAAATAGATTGGGTCTAGACCCTGGACCCATGGGTTCGGACCCCATTTAACACGAGACCCCGTTGGGTCCTTTAAGGGTCCCCATATATTTTGACCCAAAACTTGTGTCCGTTTCGCTCTACCTTGCTTAGTTTTTGAGATACGGTAATAAGGGGCCTGATAGGGTCTTGAGAATCTTAAAAACCGGATAATTTAAAAACTATTAATCGGAGGGCTTTCGGGTATTTTGCGGAAGTGTTCTACGAGTCAAGAGCTACAAAAATGCCGTTGGACCTCTTCTCGTGTTGGCAGTATTTACCGAGATATGTGCATACATAAAATCTCGGGAATTTCAAATTTTAGATCTAAAATTAGGGTCTTGAGACCCCGACAAATATGCAGAGCTAGGCTATTCCATACTTTTCTTTGTGGTCTTTCTTTTGAAAATTTCATCCATTTCGCTCTATCTCGCTTAGTTTTCGAGATATCGCCATTTTGAATTTTTAACTAAATTCTAAGAAGTTATTTACTAAATTCTCAGAAGTCATTAACTAAATTCTAAGAAGTATACTTCCTCAATTCAAAGAAGAGAAATACGATGATGTTTTTTTTAATAAATTTTAACTAAACTTGAACTAAATTGTTTTTTAAGAAATATGTCTTAAAAATAAAGATACGATTCTTAGATTTGTGGAAAATTTCTTTGGCAGTAAGAATTTTTTTCCTAATATTAAAAAAATCCATTTAAAGAAAACTATGAACTAATTATAAGTAAACGAACTAAAATTTTTTCCTCATAGTTAAGAAAATTTCTCATTTTTAAGTTAAATTTAACTAAATTTTAGGAAAATTCATGATAAATTTTCAAAGACATTTTTTCCTTAATTTTAGTTATGTCTTTTTTTTCAGTGTGTGGTGCATCTCAACCCAAACCAAAAAACACCAGGATTTTATATGTTTTTATGCAATTAGATCTAATAAGATGCACCAATATATGGCAATGTCTGGTCAAAACTCGGATGAAATCAAATCATATTTTATGCAAGTTAATCTTTTTTATTGCAAAAACATCCACCATTATTCGGATCAAATTGCGTATAAACAAGTGAGAGTGTTACATTCGGCTGTGCCGAATCTTTTTTACCCTCCAAAATAAAAAAAAACTCCAGGGGCGTCTTTTTTTTTTGGGTTGGGGGGGGGGGTTAGTGTTAGACGTTAGGGGGCACCTTCCCCTTGCGATTTTGAACTTCTTCTGAGATAAGAATGTTGCATTTGCTTACCAAAAGTACAAAAAACTCTGCAAAAAATGCGGTTTTTCTTGGGTTGGTTTAGTTCTCTAAGGGGGAAATTTTTTCCCCTTGGTCCGATTTTGCCCATTTCCGAACTTAACCTGCCTAGGAATATAAGTCATATTCGTGCCAAACTTCGGAAGTCTAGCTCTTTTATTTTGGACTGTATCGTGTCCTCTACAGACGGACAGACGGACAGACGGACGGACGGACGGACATCGCTAGAATGTCTTAGAATCGATCACTGATCAATAAAATATATACTTTATGGGGTCCTAGACCGATATTTCGATGCGTTACACACGGAATGACAAAGTGAGTATACCCCCATACACTCAAAAAAAAAAAAACTGTAATGTTAGCAAAAAAAGCTTGTAAACCTACAAGAAAATTTGCTGATTTTGAACCCACAATTTTTTTGCTAAAGTTAGCAAAAATGTTTTGCCAATAATTAGTTAACAAAAAAAATTTTTTTTTGACACATTTGAGGACCCCATTGGGTTCGGACCCGATAGGTCCAGACCCCGATGGGCCTACCCCTAGTTGGTTTTCTTAAAAATTGTCATAGTTTTTGATCCAAAATTTGTGTCCGTTTCGCTCTACCTTGCTTAGTTTTTGAGATACGTGATTATAGGGGACCACTGGGGTCTTGAGAATTAAAAAACTCGATAACTTAAAAAATATTACTCGGAGAGCTTTTGACTATTTTGCGGTCTTGTTCTACGTATTGAGGGCTACAAAAATGCTTTTGGACTTTTTGTTGTGTCGGCAATATTAACCGAGATATGAGCATTTTAAAATTTTCGGGAATGCTAACTTTTTTGGATCCAAAGTTAGGGCCCATTAGGGTCCACACATGTGAAGAGGACCCGCGAAAGTATGGAGATTCTAACAACCAAAAATGCCCTCCATTTTGCTCTATCTGGCTTAGTTTCCGAGATAGAGCCATTTTAAGTTTTCTGAAAATAAAAAAAAATTTACCATTTATTTTTGCTAATGTTAGCAAAAAATCTTGTAAAAGTGTTGTCAACTCAATTTCAAATCTTAGCAAAAGAAATTAGTTCAATGTTTGTTTAAAATTGCTAATGTGCTAAATGAAGTTTACACTAATTTTTTGCTAACATGCTAATCTCAACTAAAAATTTGCTAAAATTTAGCTAACTAGCATTAGCAAAAAAAAATTAGTAAATCTACTAACGTATTTCTTTGAGTGTACTGTGGTTGGAGGGTATAAAAATTATGTAGGTAAATTCCAGTGAATATTCACTTAAAACAAATGAAATTTTATTTAAAAACCGTTCCTCTGTTTTTTCATTTAAAATAAAAACATATTACTGTCAATTTCAAATGTTAATTTAATGACTAGCCAAAACATCAAAAACTAGTGAATATTCACTTATTTTGTATTGAAAAACAGTAAAACTGTAGAAGAAATTTTTTACTGCCGAAATTGAATGTTACAGAAAATTCGTTTTTTAAACAGTAAATTATTTTTTTTAAACTACAGAAACAGTAAAAAATAAGAAGTCCTTACTAAAATTAATGACTTTCAGTAAATAATCAAGCTCGAGGTCCTTATTTTATTTAAAAATCTTCTTTATTTCATTCCTCCTCGGAGGAATGAAATAAAGAAGATTTTTAAATAAAATAAAGACCTCGAGCTTGATTATTTACTATTAATTATATTAATAAAAAGGTCGAATAACAACAAAATTATTAATGATTTTCTTTATAAATAACTTTACTGATTACTTTTTAAAATAACCTACAAACAATTAATGACATAATTTTCTTACAATTAGTGTTGTGTTACTTATCATTAAATATTGCATCATATAAAAATGTTTACTCGGGAAATATCATAAAATTAACCTTTTAGGAGTAAAAACGCCAAAATGTATATTATCAGTCTTGCGATTTCAATTAATGTCAAACTATTGCAGTGTTACATGGTTTAAGTTTCCGACGCGAATACCCTTAAAAAAAATAATTTGCATCAAGATGCAATCATTTGCACAACTTATGTATGCATGCAACCCATTATACTTTCTTTTTTCGTAAAATCCGCCTCCCTGCCTTCTGAATTCCAGCAGTTTTTGTTTTTAA
This sequence comes from Pegoplata infirma, assembly GCA_963921195.1. Lineage (NCBI taxonomy): Eukaryota > Metazoa > Arthropoda > Insecta > Diptera > Anthomyiidae > Pegoplata > Pegoplata infirma. The sequence continues at coordinate 190,787,307 of OY992537.1, read as the reverse complement.
TCTCCTCTTTCATGCAATGAGCTCCTGCGTTTCAACCACTTTTTTTTCTGTTTGCTAACTTCATTTGCATATAAATGTGCGCATATTTTTGGCCATTGGGCATCATAATTGGGTATGTTCCCTCCTGAGTGTTGTGTGGTAATGAAAATTTAACGAATTGCTGATGAAAATGTCGCATCATAAATTTTAATAAAAAAATATAAAATTGTATGTTGCAAGTTGCTTTGCTGTTATAATGTTTGTTTTTGTTGTTGTTTGTATAAGGAATATGTGTTTGTATGTATGTCTGTCTTTTTGAATATGGCTTGAATGTGGCATCAACGCAGCCATCGCTTCGCCAATATCATCATGCCATTATTACTAGACACGTTATATTGCATGCTTTTGGCAATTGATTATGTTATGAAATGTAATTAATTTATATCGATTATGATGGTTATCATAGAGATAAATTCATTTATATTTGTCTATGATTAATTGATTTGTAAATAAGGAAATATTTTGTTACTATGCAGAACATTGAAATGATGTATTCGTAAAAGATTTGGTTTTATATGGAGGTTTTTTTTAGAAAACTTGTATAACAACAGAAATGTTACAAATAGAAAATTTGTTGGTTTCGACTTTGTAAAGCCAGGGGGCTAATCACGTTAAACAAAAACGATCGACGATGCATAAACGACATCAAAATACATATCGTTTTGAAGGAAAATTAGAAAGTTTTTCTCTTTAAAATTGTTAAGGAGTGGTGTCCCATCCAGAATCATTACAAAAAATTTTAATATTTTTACCCTAGTAAAAAAGTTTTGATATAATAATATATAATTTGATACAATAATATTAAAATATATATGAGTTTTTATATGCTCAGATCTAATTATATGAAAGATTTTATATGGCTCCATTTCCTTATCTGAGGTTATACATAAATATATATGACTTTATATAATTATATAAATCTACATTTATTTATATAAAATAAGATCAACTGGATTTATTTGGATGTGACCAAAATTCGGATCTAATTGTATAATTTTTTATATTTGTGTATCTAAAATAATACAATTAGATAATTATTTGATACAACTTGATACAGCCAATTTTGAGATCAAATTAGATCTTAAAAGTTTTTTTTTTTTACTCGGGTATTGGCTTAGGAGCAACAAGACTCCAAAAATCGAAGATAGTCAACTATCGTTTTACATGATCACAGTCCAGGATTTTTATTTTAAAATTATTGACAGGTAATTTTTCCAGTCTGCTAGATTAAACTGACCTAATCTCACCAGTACCTTTTCAAAAACCAATACTTTTACTTTGCCAAACCAGTACCGATATAAAACTGATACCAATTTAATTTATTTTTTGCATTCTTAATGAGTAGTTTTTAATACCAATACCAATTTAAAACCAATACCGACTCAGGCGCAATTCCAAAATAATTTATTTTGGATTTTTTTTTTTTTTGCATTGATCTAGAAAAACTGGGAGACACGGGTATTTAATTCTCGGCCATACTCTCAGAATTTTTGGTCCGGTTCATGTGTACAGCCAAAATTTTTTAATTTGTAGGACGGTGTAATAACTGAAATGTTACAAATTTAAAATTTGTTTCTTTCGACTTTGATAAGCCAGTCAAAGAGGCTTTTTATTCGAAAATTATTGACAGGTCGTCTTTCATGTCTGCTAGATTATACTGACCTAAACTGACCAGTACCTTTTCAAAAACCACAAATTTTACTCCGACAAACAAGTGCCGATATAAAACCGATATCAATTTAATTTATTTTTTGTATTTTTAATTAGTAGTTTTTAATACCAATACCAATTTAAAACCAATACCCATTCAGGTGCAATACCAAAATAATTCATAAAAATACCGTTTCAGAATTTTTTAATGGACTTTCGGAACGTATGATTAATATTTGAATGCAATATAATTAAATATTACTCATACGTATAATTTAGAAAAGCATTTATTCTAAAACTTTTGTTTTTCCCATGCGTCCGGGCAAATTTTTATTCGCGGATCCACGGGAGGAGGGTAATGGAAATTTCACCCCCCCCCCCCTCCCAAACCGAATTGGAAAAATAAAAAAAAGGAAAAAAGAAAAAAAGAAAAAAAGGAAAGAAGAGGAACGGAGAAAGAAAAAAAGTGAAAAAGAAAATTAAATAATCTGAGAATTTTCGCTATTAAAAATGTCTAAGAATCTTAAAAAAATATGTCGGTATGATAGAATTTGAAATTTAAAAAAAAAAATCCTACGGTAAAATTTGAATTTTTCTATAGAAGAAAATTTTTTATGGAAATTCTTCTACGATAAAAGTCAAAGAATTTAAAGTTTTTCTGAAGAATAAATTTCTCTGAATATTATAATTTTTCTATATGGAAAAAAATTGTATTTTCTATACGAAGAATTTTTCTAAATATAGGGATTTTTTGGCGGGAAAATTGCATATGCACCTGAGACTATGAAAGTGTATCAGAATCTAAAAATTTGTCTTTAGTAAGAAATTTTATAAATTCTAAAAGCTTTTCTGTTGCAAAATACCTCACAACCTTTGAATTTTTCTATTGGGATAAACTTTTTCTTAAACGAAATGACTCGAAAAAATTTCAAAATCAGAAAACTTTTTTTAACAAACATGAAATTTTATATAATTTCTATTGGAAGAATATTTCAGAATCATGGTATTTTGTTGTCAAAAAAATGCTTTAGGACCTGAGAATTTCTTGGGTTGACTTTTTTAAAATATCAAACATTTTCTTAAGTTCTTAAACATTTTCTACAGGAATAAGTTTTTTTAAATTTAGAAATATTTCTATCGAAAAAATCAAAATAAACAAGAGATAAACACTTAAAAACCTTAATTAATGATTCAAAGTTTCGGGGTTTTTTAACTTAAAAAAATAAAAATAAAAAAATATGCTTTTAACTTAAAAAAAAAATAGGTCGTGAGACACATCACAAATATTAATTTTGATGCGCTTAACACAAATAAAATTTTAAATCGGTCAAACGGTTTTTGAGATATCGCTATTTGAAATTTCAAAAAAAAAAATGCGGTTTTGTACTACGTTCAAGAAGTTTTGTTAAAAAAATCTCAAAATTGTTTTCCCTTTACCCTTTCATTGACCTTGAGACAAACTTTCACTTAAAATTCATTTAAGCCAAATTCGGTCATTTTAGCCCGTGGCTCCCTTTGATCAACGCGTTGCAACGTTTAGGATTTTTACACAATTTTGAATAAAAACTCTAAACCTAATTGGAAGGGCGCCATGGGTTTTAGTGTTCTGATTTGGTGATCACGCCCAAAGTATTTGACAGATATGGCTGATACTTAGCATTTGAGGCATTCCACACCAAATGTCCAGCGAAAAAAAAACATGTTTACCGTAATCTTCTGAATAGCTTGTATGGATTTTCATAACAAATTACAAAATTGTTATGAAATTTAAAATTCAAATGCAATTTTCTCGAAAAAAATCGAAAATGTTTTTCTGATTTTTTTGTGTGGATGAACAAACATCTAAGCTTTAAAAAAAAATATTAAAAAAAAGAAAAACAGTGGCCGGATTTTTGATTGACTTATTTAAAAAATGGAAAATTTCAGGACGGGTTCTGAAAATTTTCCAAAAAAAAAAAAAAAAATTAATCGATAGCCCATACAAAACTATATAAGAATGTAAATTTTTGAGATTGTGGTGCATTCCGTTTTAATGTGATTAATATTTAATCAAGGCAACTCGCCACAAATTTTACCATTTTTCCAATATTTGACCACGCCTTCTAAGCCCAGTTTTTGAAAATTAGAAAAACCAAAAACGCAATTTTCTTAATTCCATATAGGGCTATCCAAACAACCTATTCAGAAATTTACGGGACACATGTTTCTCTGTAGCGGCACATTTGGTGTGGAATGTCTCATATTTACTTTTTTTTGTCCTGAAAAGTTTCGTATTGCATTTGAGCGATATTGGTTTAGCGGTTCAAAAGTTATGAACAAAATTAAAAAAAAAAACTTGAAAATTTTTAACCATTCCACATAACCTAAAAATACAAAATACTTTATTTTGGCTTTTGGTAGACATATGTGAACAGAATTGGATACCGAATGGTATTCAAGCAATTACAAACAAATTTTTTTTACACAACATTTTTTTTCCTGAATTTTTTTTAACCAAATTTTTATTTGCGGAAATATTTTTCTCTAATATTTTTTTTCTTTTTGTTTTTTGCAATAATCTTTTTTACATTGTAGAGGGTATCAATATATAAGGCATTTCACACCAAATGTCAAGCGAAAAAAACATGTGTACCGTAAATTTCGGAATAGGTTGTATGGATAGCCCTATATGTAACTAAGAAAATTTTGTTTTTGATATTCAAATTTTCAAAACCGTGGCTTAGGAGGCGTGGCTAAATATTGAAAAAATTTTTAAATTTGTGAAGAGTTGCTTTCATTATATATTGATCAAATTAAAACGGAATACACCATAATCTCAAAAATTTATATTTTTGTATACTTTTTTATGGGCAATCGATTAAAAATTATAATTTTGAAAAATTTTCAGAATTCGTTCTAAATTTTCCATTTTTTTAGGAAGTCAATTTATCAAAATTCGTCTACTTTTTCGGCCTTTTCAATTTTTTGTTTTAAAGTTTAGATAATTGTCTAACCACACAAAAAAATTCAAAAGTGTGTTTTTCGTTTGTTTTTTTTTTTCGAGAAAATCACATTTGAATATTAAATTTCGTAATAATTTTGTAGTTTTCTTGTAATTGCTTTTTTTCGACATAGCGTATAAGTTTTATACATTTGCGAAGTTTGTTGATTTGTAACTCATACGCCATGTTGGTACAAAAAAAACAGAAAATGATAAAATTATTATAAAATTTAATATTCAAATGCGATTTTCTCAAAAAAAAAAAACGAAAAACGCGCTTTTAATTTTTTTTTTTGTGGTACACTCAAAAAAAAAACTGTAATGTTAGCAAAAAAAGCTTGTAAACCTACAAGAAAATTTGCTGATTTTGAACCCACAATTATTTTGCTAAAGTTAGCAAAAATGTTTTGCCAATAGTTAGTTAACTAAATTTTTTTTTTAACTTAGTTCATACACATCTGAGGACCCCATTGGGTTCGGACCCGATAGGTCCAGACCCAGATGGGCCTATACCTAGTTGGGTTCCTTAAAAATCTTCATAGATTTTGATCCAAAATTTGTATCCGTTTTGCTCTACCTTGCTTAGTTTTTGAGATACGTGATTATAGGGGACTACTGGGGTCTTGAGAATTAAAAAACTCGATAACTTCAAAAATATTACTCGGAGAGCTTTTGAGTTCTACGTATTGAGAGCTACAAAAATGCTTTTGGACTTTTTGTTGTATCGGCAATATTTACCGAGATATGAGCATTTAAAAATTTTCGGGAATGCTAACTTTTTTGGATCCAAAGTTAGGGCCCATTAGGGTCCACACATGTGAAGAGGACCGGCGATACTATGGAGAGCCCGAGAACCAAAAATGACCCCCATTTTGCTCTATCTGGCTTAGTTTCCGAGATAGCGCAATTTAGCGCTAATATTAGCAAAAAATCTTGTAAGAATGTTGTCAACTCAATTTCAAATTTAGCAAAAGAAATTAGTTCAAAGTTTGTTTAAAATTGCTAATGTGCTAAATGAAGTTTACAAGAATTTTTTGCTGACATGCTAATCTCAACTAAAAATTTGCTAAAAGTTAGCTAACTAGCATTAGCAAAAAAAAAATTAGTAAATCTACTAACGTATTTTTTTGAGTGTAGAAAAACATCTAAAGTTAAAAAAAAAAGTTTAAAATAGGCCAGGGTTTTTTTAATAAATTGACATTTTTAAAAATAGGAAATTTCAGAACAGAGTCTGAAAATAAAAAAAAATGCAAGAATATAAATTTTTGAGATTATGATGCATTCCGTTTTAATTTGATAAATATTTTATTAAAGCACCTCGACACAAAATAACCACTTTTCAATATTTTGCCACGCATCCAAAGACAAAAAAATTTAAAAACCAAAAATGTTATTTTCTTATTTTCATATGTACAACTAGCTTACAATCCCGGTACTTCGTTACCGGTTGTATTGAATACCGGATAATAGAAGGATCAGGATTATTCTATCGATTTCAAAAAAATTCCTCTACGTAGTCTTTGTTTTATTTACTTGTGGACGTTTAAGTCTTCCATATAAAAATATTTCAATGAATAATTTAAACAATAAAATTTGAATAACTTTGCTGGTACCATATCATGTTCGTTCCGGGGGACAAATATTATGACAATTTTCGAGCCCTTATGTCGGGATTTTGGATTTTGAGTGAATAAATATTTCAGTGAAAAAAGAAATTGGAATAAAAAAAATATGGAGTAAAAAAAGCTAAACACCAAAAATTTAAGTTGAAAATATCATTCCATACTGTTCCCTGCTCTATTTTATATTTTTCCCCGTTCTACGCCATTTCATTTCCAATTCCATCCCCATCTTCTAAGATCATTATTATAGGAACAAAAAAAGTACCAAAAGTACACTTTATTACCCCCATTAGAAACGGAATTTAAAAAAAGTACCTCTTCCAGAATGTTTTTTCTTCATCGAAGGATCCTACAATACATATTTCAATTATCTAGGATCATTGTTTCAGCAAATATTAAAAGTACTTTTTATCCCCGTTAAGAAATGGAATTTCCAAAAAGAACTTTTCCCAATCTCTTTTTTCACCGAAGGATTTTACATTCCAAAATTTAAGTTTCTGGGACCATTATATCAGGAAATAAATAAGTACACTTTTTTAATCCTTTTAATCCCTTTATTTTCCGAGAGGCGAACCTTACCCAATTTCAAGTTTCTATGTTTATTATTCCAGGAAATAAAAAAAGTACCAAAAAGGTAAGGTAAGGTAAGGTAAGGTAAGGTAAGGTAAGGTAAGGTAAGGTAAGGTAAGGTAAGGTAAGGTAAGGTAAGGTAAGGTAAGGTAAGGTAAGGTAAGGTAAGGTAAGGTAAGGTAAGGTAAGGTAAGGTAAGGTAAGGTAAGGTAAGGTAAGGTAAGGTAAGGTAAGGTAAGGTAAGGTAAGGTAAGGTAAGGTAAGGTAAGGTAAGGTAAGGTAAGGTAAGGTAAGGTAAGGTAAGGTAAGGTAAGGTAAGGTAAGGTAAGGTAAGGTAAGGTAAGGTAAGGTAAGGTAAGGTAAGGTAAGGTAAGGTAAGGTAAGGTAAGGTAAGGTAAGGTAAGGTAAGGTAAGGTAAGGTAAGGTAAGGTAAGGTAAGGTAAGGTAAGGTAAGGTAAGGTAAGGTAAGGTAAGGTAAGGTAAGGTAAGGTAAGGTAAGGTAAGGTAAGGTAAGGTAAGGTAAGGTAAGGTAAGGTAAGGTAAGGTAAGGTAAGGTAAGGTAAGGTAAGGTAAGGTAAGGTAAGGTAAGGTAAGGTAAGGTAAGGTAAGGTAAGGTAAGGTAAGGTAAGGTAAGGTAAGGTAAGGTAAGGTAAGGTAAGGTAAGGTAAGGTAAGGTAAGGTAAGGTAAGGTAAGGTAAGGTAAGGTAAGGTAAGGTAAGGTAAGGTAAGGTAAGGTAAGGTAAGGTAAGGTAAGGTAAGGTAAGGTAAGGTAAGGTAAGGTAAGGTAAGGTAAGGTAAGGTAAGGTAAGGTAAGGTAAGTAAGGTAAGGTAAGGTAAGGTAAGGTAAGGTAAGGTAAGGTAAGGTAAGGTAAGGTAAGGTAAGGTAAGGTAAGGTAAGGTAAGGTAAGGTAAGGTAAGGTAAGGTAAGGTAAGGTAAGGTAAGGTAAGGTAAGGTAAGGTAAGGTAAGGTAAGGTAAGGTAAGGTAAGGTAAGGTAAGGTAAGGTAAGGTAAGGTAAGGTAAGGTAAGGTAAGGTAAGGTAAGGTAAGGTAAGGTAAGGTAAGGTAAGGTAAGGTAAGGTAAGGTAAGGTAAGGTAAGGTAAGGTAAGGTAAGGTAAGGTAAGGTAAGGTAAGGTAAGGTAAGGTAAGGTAAGGTAAGGTAAGGTAAGCTAAGGTAAGGTACTTTTTATAAAAGGTACTTTTTATAAAAGGTACTTTTTATAAAAGGTACTTTTTATAAAAGGTACTTTTTATAAAAGGTACTTTTTATAAAAGGTACTTTTTATAAAAGGTACTTTTTATAAAAGGTACTTTTTATAAAAGGTACTTTTTATAAAAGGTACTTTTTATAAAAGGTACTTTTTATAAAAGGTACTTTTTATAAAAGGCACTTTTTATAAAAGGCACTTTTTATAAAAGGTACTTTTTATAAAAAGTACTTTTTATAAAAGGTACTTTTTATAAAAGGTACTTTTTATAAAAGGTACTTTTTATAAAAGGTACTTTTTATAAAAGGTACTTTTTATAAAAGGTACTTTTTATAAAAGGTACTTTTTATAAAAGGTACTTTTTATAAAAGGTACTTTTTATAAAAGGTACTTTTTATAAAAGGTACTTTTTATAAAAGGTACTTTTTATAAAAGGTACTTTTTATAAAAGGTACTTTTTATAAAAGGTGCTTTTTAAAAACGGAGCTTTTTTCCATTTTACCCCCGTAGAGTCAACATTGGCAAAAACCCAGCCTTGGTGAATATTTTTTCCGGGAGGTGAACCTACATTGCAAACTTTAAGTTTCTAGGACCATTATTTAAGAAAATATAAAAGGTAGCAAAAGTACAGTTTTTTACCCTTTTTACCCCTTAGAATCAACATTGGCAAAATCCAGCCTTAGTAGATTTATATTCCAGGAGCTGAACCTACATTCAAAATTTCAAGTATTTAGGACCATTATTTAAGGAAATATAAAAGGTACCAAAGGTACATTTTTTTACCCTTTTTACCCCCTTAGAATCAACATTGGCAAAAATCCAGTCTTAGAATCAACATTGGTAAAATCCAGCCTTAGTAGATTTATATTCCGGGAGCTGAACCTACATTCAAAATTTCAAGTGTCTAGGGACCATTATTTAAGGATATATAAAAGGTACCAAAGGTACATTTTTTTACCCTTTTTACCCCCTTAGAATCAACATTGGCAAAAATCCAGCCTTACTGGGTCTATATTCCGGGAGGTGAACATACAGTCCAAATTTCAAGTTTCTGTGACCATTATTTAAGGATATATAAAAAGTACCAAAAGTACAGTTTTTTACCCTTTTTACCCCCTTAGAATCAACATTGGCAAAAATCCGGCCTTACTGGATCTATATTCCAATAGTTGAACATACAGTCAAAATTTCATGTCTCTGTGACCATTATTTCAGGAGATATAAAAAGAACCAAAAGTACAGTTTTTTACCCTTTTTGTCCCCTTAGAATCAACATTGACAAAAATCCGGCCTTACTGGATCTATATTCCGGCAGGTGAACAAACAGTCCAAATTTCAAGTCTCTATGACCATTATTTCAGGAGATATAAAAAGTACCAAAAGTACAGTTTTTTACCCTTTCTACCCCCTTAGAATCAACATTGGCAAAAATCCAGCCTTAGTGGATCTATATTCCGTGAGGTGGACCTACAGTCCAAATTTCAAGTCTCTAGCTTCAGCGGTTTGGGCTGGGCGATGATGAATGAGTATGTCAGTCAGTCAGTCACATTACTCTTTTATATATATAGATATCATGCACAGGTACAAGAGGGGGGGGGGGGGGGGGGAAGGAAAATTTCCCCCCTCCAGACCAAATCTCAAAAAGAAAAAAAGAAAGAAAAATAAGAAATAAAGGAAATTTTCTAAAAAAAAAATCACAAGAAAAAAAAAATTTTGAAATCCGAAAATTTTTCATGGAAAAAAATCTAAACATTTTTAAATGTGACGAAATCTGAAAAAAATGTGACGAAATCTGAAAAAAATATCTGTCAATCTGAAACTTCATATTAGGAATTTTCTTTGGGAAATATTGTGGTGAACGTAACAATTTTGGTATAAAAATACGACTTTTTCTATATATAGATTTTTTCTATAGGAATCTGAGCTTATTTTCTATAGGAAAAACGTCTTTGAATCTAACTTTTTCTATAAAAAAATAATTTTACTTTTTCTATAGGAAAAATGTATTAGAACCTGAGACTTTTTGTTATGGAGAAATGCTTTAGAAACTGAGACTTTTTCTTAAGGAAATATGTTTCAGATTCTGAGACTTTTTCTTAAGAAAAAATGTTTGAGAATATGATAATTTTTTTAAAGGAAAAATGTCTCAGAAACTAAGACTTTTCTGAATCTGAGACCTTTTCTATTGGAAAGCGTCTCAGAATCTCAGGATTTTCTACAGGAAAAAGACCTTAGAATCAGAGACATTTTCTATCGGAAAAAGGTCTCAGATTCTGAAACTTTTTTTTTTGCGGATTTTTCTGTGGAAAAAAAGTTCATATAATCTAAAAATTTTTCTATTGGAAAAAAGTTTATGATAATTTTTCGTAAAGAAAAAGTCTCATATTTTTTGGCAAAAAAAAATATCTCTGTTTTTGCTTGTCCATCAACGGTGAATTGTTTTTTTTTTTTCTTTATTAGAAGTAAAGGAAATGCCCAGCCCCTAAACTCGAATGCTGCACCCGCCACTAACAATATCAATATCCATATATACAATATCAATACAACCTTTTCAGAAATTCATGGGAGACATGTTGATTCGCTGGACATTTAGTGTGAAACTCCTTAAAGATATTTGTTGGGACTTTGAAAATATTTCAAAATTTGTAAAAAAAAAATGTTTCTAAAGTCATTTTTAATGAAATTCTTTACTCTAGAACGCAAAAAAAATATGTCCACAATTTAAAAATGTTTTAAGATTTTTTTTTAATTTAAAAAAAAAAAAAAAAACAGAAACTTAAAGCAAAAAATTGCCAAAAAATTTGTTTTCGGCAATTTCAAACACTTTTTCAGTACATATTTTTAAAATTATTTGATTTTAATAAATCATTTCAACCCATTTTGGACCAAGATTCAATTTTATTTTGGTTTTTTGCAAAAGGTACTTCTTTAGGGTAATTAGCACACGCTGATCTCAAAAATCTTGTCAAAAAAAAATTTCAATGTGTCGTTATCCCAGAAAAGGCTGCATTTCAACTTTTTATACAGTTTTAATATTTGGATTTATTAATTTATTTTATTATTTTCAAAATAAATAGTTTCAAAATGATTCAAATTAGTGGAATTGGAAAATAAATTAAAGCTAAAAAAATTTAAAATTAATCAAAAAAGTTAAGAGCCGAAAATCAAAAACTGGTAAATTTTCGTTATTGCTTGAAAAAATTTCTATGCTGATTTCCATTGCACTTCATGGACTTATAAATTGCGGTGGTCAAATGTGTTTATTTTTTTTTTTAATTGCAAAAAGATGAGACTTAACATTCGGAACCATATTTACCCGATATTTCATATTTTTCATACATAAATATTTTTTTTGAAAAAGGTGTTCTCTACTGTTCGAAAAATCGAACAAAGAATCGAAATGGGTTAATAAAAATCTTTACTCCAAAACCCAAAAAAATAAAATTAGTATGTGTGGTTTTTTCAAAAAATTTTCAGAACTCAAATTTTTTTTTCGAATTTCAAAATGTTTTTTCGGAACTGGTTTTGCATAAATATTATTATTAATATTAACAAGATCATAGCAATAAAATCATTTTTGTAAACTTACAGTTTTTTATGTAAAATTACCTTGTGTAGAATACATTTTCAAAAGAACACAAACAAAATTTATATTTGTAATCTCAATTCGACAGATATTTGACAAAGTTATCTGTCGAAATACAGATTTTAAGAATATACTTTGTATTTTCTTGTAACCGAAAAACAAAATTTTATCTGTAATTTTATTTTTTACTTTGTGATCTCTATTTTACAGATAATAAACAGAGTTTTTTGTTAAAATACAGATTTTATAAAAATACTTGTGTTTTTTTCTCGTAACCAAAATACAAAATTTTAACTGTAATTTTACTTATTGCTCTGTAATAATAAAACCTGGTATATTTTACGAGGATGTCGTGTAAAATTGGAGGTACTCGTAAAAAAACTTTCACAAATATAAAAAAAGTAAATTTCCAATTTGGAACCATTAAAGCGGGCAAATTTACTCGATGTCATTTTCCAATTGTCAACACTACTTGCACATTAAGGAATGAGAAATTGATCAGAAATCAAATAGTAAATGAAATAGTCAAATTCTGGTCACTTTTATCAATATTTTACAGATAATTCTGTAAATTTACAGGTTTTTTTATCGAAATCATTTTACAGAGTTTTCTTTGTAAAATAACAAAATATCTTGCTGGTTGGAAATCTATGGTATTTTCTGCTGGCTCAGCAGTGTATCTCTGTAATTTAACAGAGTGATTATTTTGAGTGTATAGTAAATATCCATAGTTATTACATCAATTTATTTCCTTATAAACACCTTAATATTATAACATTAACCCATTCTCACTTATCTCTCTTTTAACCTTACTCACCTTAAAACAAGATAATTTTCTACCAACCAAATTCTCTTACAAATTGTATTCGATATAAAAATTATTCATATAAATCTTCTAAAGTACATATTGCATTAAATGTAATATTTCAAACCTGTATAAGTCTCATATTTCACACAGAGGAACTTACAAATAACAGCAACACCAACAAAAAAAGTGACCTCGTAATAGTCAAGATTAATGGTCATTGCTGAAAATTAAACAAGAACTTATAAACGTAGTAAAAGCTAAATAAATTTTATCTTTATTGTGAGTGTGTTTGTGTGTAGTAGTAGAGGAATTTTTGGCCAGCTAGAAGTGTAAGAAGCAGTTTGGGGCAGAGTAGAAGGAAGCGGAGTCAAGCTTGGTGTACTTATTTGTTGTTAAATAATACTCGTATATTACAATACCGGCATATCAAGGACATAATTCATTTTGTTAGTTTGTTGGTTGGTTGGTGTGTAACTTAAGTAGGAAAGTGTATAATACTTTCTTGGAAGAAACTTATTTGGGAAGGTATTCCAAGTGAAAAATTATGGTTTAATTATGATTTAATCCAAACATGTACCAAATTTAAAATTTTTGTATGGAGTGTATCAATTGTATTTCAGAAGTTATCAATTGTATTTCAGAATTTATCAATTATTATTTCAAAATTTATCAATTGTATCTCAGAAATGGTCAATTGTATGTCAGAATTTATCAATTGTATTTCAGAATTTATCAATTGTATTTTAGAAATTTTTAATTTGTATTTCAGGAAATATCAATTGTTTTTCAGAATTTATCAGTTGCATATCAGAATTGATCAATTGTATTTCAGAAATTATCAATTGTTTTTCAGAAGTTATCAATTGTGTTTCATAATTTATCAATTGTATTTTAGAAATTTTTAATTTGTATTTCAGAATTTATCAAGTGTATATCAGATAGTAACAATTTCAGAAAATTTCAGAAATTAAATTTTCTTCTGCATTTTTATACCCTCCAACCACAGTATGGGGGTATACTCACTTTGTCTTTTCGTTTAAAATGCATCGAAATATCGGCCGGGTACCCCATAAAGTATGTCAAATCGGACACTTTGAAAAACTTTTTTTTTTAGATTTTCCCAATTTGTTTACAGTTTTTAGTACCCTTCGAAAACTCCTTCGTGGTAAATTTTCACATTTTTTTGATGACCCGTGCAAAAGATATCGAATTTTTAAAAATTGGTAGCTTGTTCCTTAATAGTCCATAATAGTCCAAATTTCAATTTTTTTTTTTCAAAATTTTTGTTTTTTACGTACTTTTAAAAAAAAATCCCAAAAAATTCTTAAAAGCGCTCTATCGCATAAATTTTTAAATTTTAAAATTTAAGTCCCATTTTTGAAAATGTTTGTATTCTTCGATTTTTTTTAAATTTTTTTGTGTAAGACTTCTATCAATTCTACAAATTGTTTGCCCAGGAGGATCGTAGGATAACGATTATTACTATTTTTTAAATTTTTTGAAAAAATTTTATTGTAATTTTCCAATCTTAAAATCATTTCTACTGCTCCAATGGTGCGTCATAGATGGGTCCTTTATAAGACCGACCCCCATTAATTTTTACGTCTTAACATTTCTTTGGAAAAAACTAATACCCTATCTCCAATTTTTAAGGGGGCTCCCATACAAAACGACATTTTTTTTAAATTTGCTCCAACCGCTCTAACTGCCCTACTAGTGCCCTTAGAGCAACAAAATGTATGACCGACCCACAATATTTTTTTAGTCCAAACATTTTCTCTGAACACACCTACCCTTTATCTTTAACTCTTAAGGCGGTCCCCATACATTTTTTTTATTTTTGTAAATTTGTTTTATTTAATCAGCTTCTACCGGTCCAATGGTGCGTCCGAGAGGAGTCATTAGTGAGACCGACCCCCATTTATTTTTACCTTACAACATTTCTTTGAAACATACCTACGCCCTATCTCCACTCCCTAAGTAGGCTCCCATACAAATAACAGTTGGAGCAAATTTTATAAAAATTTAATTTTGTATGTGAGCCTACTTAGGGAGTTGAGATAGGGCGTAGGTATATTTAGAAAAAATGTTGTAGGGTAAAAATAAATGGGGGTCGGTCTCACTTATGACCCCTCTCGGACGCACCATTGGACCGGTAGAAGCTGTTTAAATAAAACAAATTTACAAAAAATAAAAAAAATTTATGGGGGCCGCCTTAACAATTCGAGATAGAGGGTATGTGTGTCCAGAGAAAATGTTTGGACTAAAAAAATATTGTGGGTCGGTCATACATTTTGGTGCTCTAAGGGCACTATTAAGGCAGTTAGAGCGGTTGGAGCAGATTTAAAAAAATGTCGTTTTGTGTGGGAGCCCCCTTAGAAATTGGAGATAGGGTATTAGTTTGTTCCAAAGAAATGTTAAGACGTAAAAATTAATGGGTGTCGGTCTTATAAAGGACCCATCTATGACGCACCATACGAGCAGTAGAATGATTTTAAGATTGGAAAATTACAATAAAATTTTTACAAAAAATTTAAAAAAATAGTAATAATCGTTATCCCACGATCCTCCTGGGCAAAAAATTTTTAGAATCGATAGATGTTTTACACAAAAAAATTTCAAAAAAATCGAAAAGTACAAACATTTTTAAAAATTAGATTTAAATTTTAAAACTTAAAAATCGCATACTAGAGCGCTTTTAAGAATTTTTTGGGATTTTTTTTTTTTAAAGTACGTAAAAAAAAAAATTTTTAAAAAAAAATTTGAAATTTGGACCATTATTGAAGAAGTTATGATTAAAAGAAGTTTGAGAAAAGGAACAACTACCAATTTTTAAAAATTCGATATCTTTTGAACGGGTCATCAAAAAAATCTGAAAATTTACCACGAAGGAGTTTTCGAAGGGTACTAAAAACTGTTAACAAATTGGGAAAATTTAAAAAAAAAAAAAATTAAAAGTTTCTGATTTGACCCATATATATTATTGATACACGATCGATTCTAAGACATTCTGTGAATGTCCGTCCGTCCGTCTGTAGATGGCACGATGCAGTCCAAGATAAAAGAGCTAGCCTCCTGCAATTTGGCATGAATATGTCTCATGGTCCTAGGCAAGATAAGTTCGTAAATGGGAAAAATCGGCCGAGGGGGAAAAAAGTTCCCCTTGAAGAACTAAACCAACTTCTGAAAAAAATACACTTTTTTTACATGTTTTTTTGTATTTTTGTTAAATAAATGAAACATTTGGTATATTTATCGGAATGGAAAGGTGCTCTCAACGTCCCCCACTGAGGGGGGTATAAAAGATTCGGCACAGCCGAATTTAACACTCTTACTTGTTTTATCTTGAACCGACTTTAAAGGAAACTATGTAAAGTAAGTTATGTTAAGAATTTCTGAGACATTTTCTGCTGGAAAAAATATTTTAGAATGATTATTGTAAGAGTAAAAAAAGCGTAGACAATTAAAATCGATATACATCACCTGGCTTACCTTCATTTTATTAAAACCAACAAAAACTGCAACAAAATACTACAAACAAAATTGAACATGAACTGAAAAGGAGTATGGAAGCATTATTGTATGGCTAAAGTACGAGTACTTACTTGTAAAATGAATTGGATGCCAACAAAAAAACACACTAAAAAGAATATAAGACTTATGAACTTGTAAGAAAACATAAAACAACTAAAAAAAGTGTGTAAAATACGAGGTTATAAATCTATTTTGGAACACTTAACGTACTTTTTGGCAAACAAAATACCAAAAAAATATGGTTTTTGAGTTGCAGTAACAACTGGGTGCATTATTGCGTAATTTCAATGAATTCAGAACTGCAATGGCAAATATGAAATATATACGCGATGTGAATTACCACAGTAAAATATTGAAGGTAAAAATAATGGAGAATACAGAAAAGTAAAACTCAAGTAAGAGAGTATTTAAGCACAATAGTAACAGATTTAAGACTCATAACCAGGAAAACACAATATACGCTCTAAATAACACGTTTTATGCGCTTAAAATATGCCCTTTAAAACGAAAAATATGCTCTAAAAACAACAAAAATATGCTCTTAAAAAAATTATGTCCCCTTTTTGTGGTGTGTTTTACAATTTGTCACAGAATAGACCCAAAAAATACAGTTATGTGGGGTAGTTAAATGGTTAATATGTTTTACAAAAATCTATGCCTAAATATTTTCTACAACCCTACACTCAGATCTAAAGAAAACATAAAAGGTAATTAGAGTCTTGCTGGCCGCCCTGGCAATAGGGAAAACGTGTAATTCCTTCAAAAAATACATTTATTTTGAAAGTTAATTTTGAAAAAGTGCTCTTTTACCACTAGTACTACGTCTGGCAAGTAAGACTCTTAATACTACTATACCCAGGCAGAAACTGCCAACCGTTCCAAAGAAAAAGTCTCGGCAAAGCACTTTATTTTTTGTGTAGAAGGTAGTATGAATTCGAAAAAGTGCTTTCCAAGCGCTTTGCCAATGTTTTTCTATTTAAATCCGTTCAAAGTATACATTTTTTATTAAAATTTATTAATTTTCATAACAATTGGAATATTTTTAATTTCCATGCAGGATAAGTAACCGGTCCTTGATAGTTCTCATGATATGTCACTTATAGATAGGGTGACCATTTTTTTCTGAACTCAAATCAGTACGCCCAAGTTTAAGTTTTTTTGTTTTAAAAATAACTCTCTAAAAACTCTTTTCTACCAAAAACCACTCATGATTTTTTCAAGACTCAAACAATTTTAGTTAAACCAACAAACTTGGCGTCAATTAATATTTCAGTAAAAACAACTGTTAAAAACAACTATCATGAACTTTTGTCGTTATATTGCAGAAAATTTAGTTGACTTTATGTAACTTCATTTGAATGATCTGATCGTTTCAGTGCAGAAAATATAACGAAAACCCACAGGTTTTGAGGATAAAAATACTTCAAGGACTTTTTCCCTTTGGACTGATGCAATTACATAATCGTTGTAATAAAACAGAAAATCCATTATTCCAAGAACTTTTCGTTATAGAAAACCTCAAAAATTCTGTGCGCGTTTTTATATAGTAAATTAGAGTATTTTTTATGAAGATGAACTAATTCATTAAAAATTATCTCATTGTCAGACTTAAGTTACAAAAAACTACTCTGACGACCTGTTTTATGAAAATTCAAGTTTTTGTATAGAATTTTCGAATAAAGCTATTAATTATGTTGAAATGTTCAAAAATCAGTACAATCAGTACATATTTAAAAAAATCAGTATAAATCAGTACAACGTTTTTTGATCAGTACACGTGATCAAAAATCAGTACATGTACTGATAAAATCAGTACGAATGGTCAGCCTACTTATAGACCTACATATTACAAACTTGACACCTTTTATATAAAAACACCTGTTTCTTTCGTGAGGAAGTGTCTTAAACTCCCGATACATCACCCTTAAGCTCCGGATATATACACGTTTCGGTTCAATACACCACTTTTTTCGGGACTTTTCCATTTTTTTTCCTAAAAGCATTTTTACTAAATTTTTTATTCCAAAACGCAAAGAAAACTGCAACCAAATTTTTTCCGGGACTTAGAAAATTGTTCAAAATTTTTTTATCCTAATAAATGAGTCAATAAATTTTTTATCCTAATTTAATAAATTTCTTTATTCAAATAAACACCAAAAAAAGTTGTGTCTTATGGACTTATGTATACAATTTAGATACGTCCCATTTTTTTGTTCTAAAAGTGCTATAAAAGTACCATATTTTCTGTTTGTAAAGCGCTTTCCAAGCGCTTTAAAATAGCAACGGCATACCGTTTACCGTGGTTATCATTTTGGACGCTGGGAGAGTACTAAACTGTGATGCTTTCCCAGCACTCAAGCGACCATAAAAGGTACTTTGCCAGCACTCTCCCGTTCGTATTTTTCTGTCTGGGTAGTTTCATATACCGAAATGAAGCAAGAACAGCCCAAAGGGGAATCAATCGACAGAACCCTGTAATTTTGGAAAAAGTTTGAAATTGTTATTCAATGTAATTTTTTTTCTTGAAGAGTTACCAGAAATTTCAAACTGACAAGAAAACGTTATGTTTTAAATACACTTGCAAAATTAAAAAAAAAAAAAACATTCCACAAAAATGAAAAAAAATTTTAACAATAAGTGCTGTAAAAAAATGGAAAATAATCCTCTAAAAATTGAAAAAAATGCTCTAAAAATTAAAAAAAAAATGCTCCAAAAAATGAAAAAATTCTCTAAAAAGTGAAAAAATGCTCTAAAAATTGAAAAAAATTCTCTAAAAATATGCTCCTATGCTAAAAAAATGCTCTTAAACCTAAAATATTCAAAAATATGCTCTTAAGGGTAAAATATGCAAAAATATGCTATAAAAAATTGATGCCAGATTTATTAAAATCTTCTGAATCGGATAAATACCTTACCCATTTATCAATACAATGCGCAGAAAAAAACATGATACTGCATATTTTTGGTTTCCCTGGTTATATCTAATTATATGTATTTTTTCAATTTTGCATCAGTCCTAGAATTTTGGGACTTAGAAAATTTAAATTTTTTTTTGGACTTAGAAATTTTTCAAAAGTTATATTAAATTATATGTAAAGGACTTAGAATTTTTTTAAATTTTACTCTATAAGATAACATATAATTTAAAAAAACAGTTGCATAAAGTTTTATATAAAATTTCTTCAAATATTTTGTTTTATCAAATTATATAAAAAAGAAGAGAGAATTTTAAAGTTCATATGTAATCATATAAACGAACTTTAAATCATATCCCAGCAAAACTTTGATAGCCCTAGTAAAAAAAGAAAAAAAGTTCATGACTAGTTATATCCCAAATATGGCGGATACAATTACTTTAATAATTATCTACGGGTATATTTTATGATCTAGCGGGATAACCTTATATATAATGTGATGCGTGAATTGGGTCTATATAATTATATCAGTTTAAGAAAACTGATACGATTAAATATAATTTAAAACCGTTATAACTGATCATATATTGCTCCTTATAACGTCATATAAGTTGGATAACATTATATATAATCATATGCACTTTATGAAATGTTATATAAAAAAATATCTTCTTTATGTAGAGCAATATCTAACCATATATATTTATGTCTTTTAGTCTCAATTTATTTTATATTGTATCAGTCCGGATCAAACTGATAAAACCAGATAGACCCATTTTACGTATCATATTATATATAAGACTATCTGTTCAGATCTTGTAGGATAACCGACGATAATATTTGAAACAATTGTGTCCACCATATTTGGGATCTAATTTGTCACGGCTATATATAACTCTTTTTTACTCGGGAGCTTATTTTATACATTGCAGCATTGATGATTTTAACATGGGAAGAAACTCAAAGTAATGCATACGAGTTATGTATAAAATATAGCATACCAGCTAAGTAGGTCTGATCATTAATTGTATCTGATCTGCGTCATATAACTTTTTTTAAAAAAAAGTTATATGACGCAATATTTAATTATATATGAACAGATATGCTTTTATGTAAATTCATATTAATTTTGATCCGGAAATTGGCGGATCGAATATTATACGATTATAACAAATTCTATTATTTTTGAAAAAATAATATCAAATTTGATTAAGTTTGATCCCAAAAATGGGTCTATCTAATTGTATTAAATCATATCTTATCTGTTAAAATTAGATATATTTTTATATAATTAGATGAAATCTGGTAAAATTTTTTGGAATTTCAAACGTGAAATTAGAAATTATTTTATTAAATTGGAAAGATTATCAATTACTTAGAAGAGTTTTTATTGCATTCTTCGGAACTTTTTCGGGACTTAGCAAATTATTAAAAATTTGTCAATTTTTTTTTTTTTTCTAAAATCATTTTTAAGGCACTTAAAAATTCCAAAAATTTGTGTGTCTTAGAAAATTTAAAAACATTTTTTTTGGAACTTATAAATAAGGAAAAATACAATGCTATATATAAACTTATATGTCCATATCAAAGTTCATGCATAACCATATATAAATATAAATAATTATATAATAGCATATATGATTATATCAGATCTTTTTTACTCGGGAAATCTCGAATAAAAAACATCTGATCAGATACACAGAAAATAATATCGTAATTTTTTTTTTAATTAAAAATGGATTTAATATTAAATTTAACTTCAATTAAACATTTTAATTGATTCAATTAATGTTTTAATTGAATTCTTGACTTTACTGAAAACAAAAATAAAATAAACAAACGAAACCGGTTTTGTATGCATTAGTGTTAGTAGCCAATGAAAAAATAAAAATGCAAAAAACAACAAAAAAAACTTTTGAACTATTGTTTTGTATATTTTGGTGGTAGCAGCCAATGAATACATAAAAACGCAAGAACAAAATTTAGTTTTATTGTTTTCTTTAAGGCGACTGGTCGTTGCGGATAAATTGTTTGCTGATAAAATTTGTACAGTTGAAACAAAAAAAATTATATGATGTGCAAAATTTGCACATTGAAATATAATACAATTTTTTTTTGTTTCAACTTTACTAAAGCGACAAAAATGCATGCAATAACAAGATTTAAAAATAAAAAAATGTAGTTTTAAATAGTTATTGATATTTTAAAATACTACTATAATGTTTCTATGCAAAACTATACCAACTGTTTATATTTAATAAAGAAAAAAAAAATCTTAATAATAAAAAACAAAAAAATTCTATGTTTATTTATTTTAGGGCATTTTTTGAAGTTTAACTTTAAAATTAAATTGAGTTGTGGTCTTTTTTCAATTAAACATTTTATGTGAATCAATAAATCTATATTATTGATTTTTAATTTTATATTATTTTTTTTTTAGTTTATTTAATTACAATTTTAATTGGTTTTCCATTTTATTTTCAATTAAAACTTTAATTGATTCAATTAACAATTTAATTAAGTTTTAAAACTGTTTTCAAACAAAATGAGTAATTAATATGCGCATTTTCGTGATACGTCAATTAATTTTTTAATTGAATCAACGAATTTCGTAATTGAAATTCATTTTTATTTTTTTCTGTGTACAATTGATATTGTCAGATCTAAACCGATCACATCAAATCTAATCGATTTTTACTAGGGACACCAATTAAAACTCTTAATTTCATTAGCTAAATGAAATTTAGGAATCTTAATTCAAATACCAATTGAAATTTAGGAAAGCCAACTGAAATTCTCAAATCTAAATTGATATTCATAGCTTAGAAAATTAAAATTTAAAAATCACAATTATAAGTAAATTGAAATTTTGAAATCCCAATTGAAATTCGGAAATGATCAATTGAAATTCATAAATCCCGATTGAAATTTAGAAAAGCCCAATTAAAATCTAGAAATTTTTATTATTTCTAAATTTTAATTAGTTGCGTTTTGTTTTACCCCTTTAAGCTAAGTACTCTGTTCGGTTTCACGGGAAAAAATCTGTCAAACTCCATATAAAAAAAAAAAAAATTGGCAACGCGAGGAATTAAGGGGAAATTGTTAAAAAAGTTTTCACTCATTTTTATTATACAAGACAATTTAAATTGCCGTGAAAAAGTGACATTTCAGTTTTGTTATGATCGTTTCATTCTTATCATTGTCAAAAGTTCTTGGTTTTTAAATGTTTTATTGCAATTTGAGGCGTTTAAAGTTTAAGTGAAATTTTCACCGTAAGAAACAGAGTACTTAGCTTTAATCATTGCATAAAGACTGAAAATTAAATTTTACTTAAACTACTTTTATTTTTTGTTACATTACTTTTAATAAATAATAAATCGAAAAAATCTTTACAAAAAACTAAAAAATCGGATGTAAAAAATCGCCAAATTAATTTTCGTTCAGATTTCTTTAAAAAAAATATTTTTATTTAAAAAAAAAAAATTGTTCAATAATAACTAGTGTTTGGGAATTCCCGGACTTTTCAATTTCCCGGGAAACGGGAAAAAAATAATTTATTTCCCGGGATTCCCGGGAATCCCGGGAAATATTTATTATTAATATAAATCATAAAAAACATTAAAATTGGACCAACTTTGTATTAAAAACAGTTTTATTATAGATAAACAATTAATTAAAACATAAAAAATCAAAAAATAAAAGTTAAAAATCCTAAAATACAATAAAACAAAACAAAAAAAATATTGCAACTTTTTTCACCACAAAAAATCGCAAAAAATAGCTAAAAATCACAAAAAAAAAAATAAAACTGCGTTATTCGAGCAAAAACTAATATAGTAGGCAGCACTTTTAATATTTGTTCTGGAAATGTAAATTCTAGGTTCAAAATTTTTATATTTTTTTTGACAGTCTTAGCAAAATTATCATTAATCGACGTATATTTTTTTACTTTTTAAGTTTTTTCATGATATTGTCATACTTTTTACACTTGCTCAGTTTTCCTATGAATATATATTTGCACTGTTCTTCCAAATAGAAAAAATACAAAAAATAGCAAATGTAATTATGCCTGTATGTAAAAAAATATTAAAAATTTAATTTAAATAAAAGTTTTTATGTAAAATGGTTTATCTTATAAAATTCCCGGATTTCCCGGGAAAAATTAAAAAAAATCCCGGGAATTCCCGTCAGTCTTTTCCCGGGAATTCCCGGGAAATCCGACCCGGGAATTCCCGGACCCCAAACACTAATAATAACAGAAAAATAAAAACATTGTGACAAAAATCGCCAAAAATACGCAAAAAAATTTAAAATTCGCAAAAAGACAATTCGGTGTAGATTTTGTTATTTTTTTTCAATTAAAAAGGAAATTTATAAATTCAAAAAGAAAATCTTTGTGTGAAAGCAGGTTAACTTTTTTAATGACGTGCTTTATTTGCAGACAGGTGCTGCAAATCGGCAGGACTTTATTTTTATTTATAAATTTTTACTGATATTTTCTGCACTAAAAACAAAACAATTAGAAAAAATAAGGTCGTTCTCACTTGTTACTTTTTAGGTCGTATTAGTGACCATTGAGCTTAAAATTTTGACCGCGACGGCTAGCAACATTTAGAAGTAATGTATCCAGTTTTGTAAAAAAAAGGCACCAGAGAAAAAAAATAAAAAAATTATGTTTCATTACCTAATATTTTGAATAAAATCGATTTGAGTGAGTTGATCTAGACCTTATGAAAGAATATGGAGCATCGAGAAAATTGTGATAACTCCAAAACTAACCCATTTTTGAACCCATAAATCCCCGATACAGAAAATTTAAAAATGCTTTACGAAAAAAATCTTATAAGAAATCGGTCGATTTCAGCAAAAGCTATTTGTTATTCATTTTGTAAAAAAATAAATAAAACTAACTTTTAAAAATGTTAACTAAATATTAAAGTAAAATCTTCAAAATTATTTGCAAAAAAATCTGGTTTATAAAATAAAACAAAACATTCGCAGACAAATCTGCACACTTTAGCTCAAAGTTTTTCTTTTAAGTGTAGTATTCGCATCTTTGTTATAACCAGGGAAACCAAAAATATGCAGTATCTTGTTTTTTTCCTGGGCATTTTATTGATAATTGGGTAAGGTATTTGTCCGTTTCAGAAATTTTTAAGAAATCTGTCATCGATTTGTTAGAGCATATTTTTGCATATTTTAGCTTTAAGAGAATATTTTTGCATATTTTAAGTTTAAGAGCATATTTTTAGAGCATATTTTCAATTTTTAGAGCATTTTTCCACTTTTTAGAACAGTTTTTTACATTTTTAGAGCTTTTTGTTTTTTAAATTTTTGGAGCATTCTTTTCCAATTTTTTATGACAACATTTATTTTTAATAAGGATGTTTTTTTCAAAAATTACGGAATTGTGACGATTGATTCCCCTTTGGTCTGTTCTTGCTTCATAAAGGTATATGAAACTATGTTTTCTTTAGATTCAGCTGCTTGGTAGAAAATATTAAGACAAATATTTTTGTAGAACATATTTAGCCCTCTAACTACCGCACATAACGGTATTTAGAGGGTCTATTTTCTAACAAAGTGTAAAAAACACCGCAAAAAAGGGCACATAATTTTTTTTTAAAGCATATTTTTATTGTTTTTAGAGCATATTTTCCGTTTTTAAGGGCATTTTTTAAGCGCATAAAACATGTTTTTTAGATCTATTTTTGGTTTCCTTGGTAATAAATAACAATCATACGCAACGGTGCACAGTGATATATTTTTAATAATTTGGTTATTCAGTAAGTAGTTACTGAATGGTTCGATTGCAGCGAAATTCATACCGATTATAGCTGATGTAATTTCGAGCTTAAGTTTGGACGCTGGACCCCACACGTCCAATAAGGGCACCACCAGCGGCCACTTAAGTAGGACATGTTTAGTACACAAAAACTTTAAATGCTTTAAAATCACTTTAAATGTGTGTAAATATAATCTAGCGCTCAACTAAAAAAACGCCCTGATTTTGTTATGTAAAATGTCAACTTTAGTTTGCTTTTGGTTTCATCCCATTCCGATTCGGAAAGTTCGATTTTGTGTCACTGTGTAATTATATAAAAAAAAAAAAAATACTGTAGATAGCTCTATTTTTATACCCTACACCACTCTGTGGTACAGGGTATCATGAGTTTGTGCTGATGTTTGTAACTACCCGAAATATTGGTCCTAGACCTACCTTCAAGTATACCGATCGACTTAGAATTACTTTTTAAGTCGATTTAGCGATGTCCGTCCGTCCGTCAGTCCGTCAGTCAGTCTGTCGGTCCGTCTATCGGTTTAAGCACGATACAGGTCGCAATTTTCAATCAATTGACTTGAAATTTAAAACAAGGAAGCCTATTGAAATTGGAGAAAATCGGTCCGTGTTAACACCTAGCCCCCATCCAAACGCACCCTTTGGACTCGGCATAAGTTACTCTAATAACCGTATTATAATAGATATCGCTTTGAAATTTAGCAGGTAATCGAATTTTGTATTCACAAATCTTTATTCCAAATTTCAAAGGAATCGGGCCAGTCGTTCTGGTAGTCCCCATACAAACCACCCTCCCGATATTCACATAATTCCTTCAAAATTCATGAAAATGGAAATATTTGATACAAATTTTGTTTTTAGGTATTGAACGTGTACTTTAGTAAACGAATCTAATCGGAATATAATTGGACCATTTTTGGACTTAGTACCCCATATAAAAATGTCGACCGATATTCTGTTAAATCGGTCTATTGACAAAAACATAAACAAATTTCACTAAAATTTGATATGTGTGTGTTTTCTACACTAAATAAAGATCTAACAAAAGACAGATCCAACGGTCCACGTTTGGACTTGGGACCCATTTTCCAGAAAACGCTTGTGTGGGGTATCATATGGTAGGTCTTGACCGACTATAATTTTCTTACTTGTTTATTTATAAAAAAAACTGTTGTTTCATATAGCTCAAGCTATTTTTGCAAAAAAGCAGTCTTGAAATATTTTTTTGTTCCAAAATAATACTATAGATGACGCCCATGTCAGGGAACATTTTGCCATCAAAAATTCATTTTCGTCAAACAAGCAGATAGCTCAAATTAAATATAAGTAGTTCAACGATGTATATTTTAAAAAAAGTAAAAAGTTGTTATCGTTTATGTCTTGCATTTAAGTGATTAACGTTAAATTCTTATTTTATTTTTAATCAGGTTTTAAAATTAGTTTTAAATATAATATTTATTTGTTAAGTGCATATTAACCATAATACTTAAATATCATTTAAGCCTTCATGGCTGATTCGTGAGAGCAGTATATATCCTTTTTTCATATATTTAACCTTGAATGCTTGGTTTTTACCATTTATTCATTCTCGTTTTATTTGTGAACAGTTTACCAACCCAAATAATCAACTCATTGTACCCTTAATGACCATTTAACTGTGCGAATAACGAAAATAAAAAATAAAAAATGAAACTATAACGAACAAAAAAAAACGTATAATCATCATCCATGTAAGCATTCATAAACAAAATAAACCAAAAATCTACATTCATTCGTTTAAAATTTTTGTATGTACAGTGTATGGGTACAAGAATAAGAATAATGACCACTTTGGCATCTCGTGGCAAATAACCATTCATCAATTTGTCCAAATTACAGACATTTCACATCGTTTTTTCTTTAAATTCGTTTACACCAATTTAACGGATAGGGGGATATATGTATATAATAAGCTTTTGCCACAAGGGAGCGGGGAGCTTTATTTTGCAATACTGATTCTTGGTAACACTATTAAAAAAATACTGGCAATATAAACAACAAAAATTGATCTAAAAAATTTTCAGAGATGAACAATATTTTGATGAAAAAGGGAACGAAAACATCATTTTACATTAACGTTCTCTGGAACTATGGAGCTACAATCAATCGTGGATCATCATATACTTTATAGAGCTCCAGACCGATATTTCGATGTGTTACACACGGAATGACAAAACCCTAAAAATTTTAGATTTTTTCTTTAGCAGAAAATATGGAAATTTCTGTGGGAATAATTTGCGAATTTTTCTATAGGAAAAATATTAAAATTTTTCTATAGTAAAAATCAAGAAATGTTTCTTAGTGTTTTTTCTGTAAGTACAGATCGAGATCGGCCTTTGTATTTGTTATAAGGGTTTATATTTGTTATAAGGGTTTAATTTGAAAAAATGCAGAATAAAAGTTTAATTTCCAAAAATAATAAACATTTCTGGTATTCCCACACCAGTCTCAAACACTCCAGTTAGTGTTATCATCAGTAAGATTTCAAATTTCGGTTTGTCTTGTTATTGGAAATTGTATTTTATATATGGGGGTTTTCGTGTCAACTGACACACTTTTTGAAACCGATGTCTTCCGATCGGGATGAAATTTCCACCAAGGTTAGTTCTACTGGATATTAGTTCAGACACAATTTTTCCACGAGATCGGTCAAGGACTCTTTGAGTTAGAGGGGGTCGAAATTTGGCATTTTGGCCAAAGAGGTGTTTATTCTCATCCATGTAACTTCTTACTTATTTTTTTTAGCAAAATGTGTCCCAAATAGTTTAGATAGCTATTTCTTCAGTCTTTCAAAAAAAAATTATAAAAAAAAATTTTGATTTTTTTTCTTAAAAATCCAAAACTTTTTTGACTTTTTCCTCAAATTGGGCCCTGTTTTTTATTCAAAAGAAAGCATAGGTCTTTTTTAACTTTGGAACACAAAAAACGGTTCTTCAATTTGCACTATTAGGCGTGGGATAGCTCACCAGTTTTCGATTTCGATCCGGGACACCCTCTAATTTTGATAGGTTGGAAAAAGAAAGCATAAGCCAAAAAATAAGGGCGACGGGGTGGGGCCATATGGCTCCTCGTCGGGGAGCCATATCAAATTTTTTTTTTTATAATTTTTTTCGAAAGACTGAAGAAATAGCTATCTAAACTCTTTGGAACACATTTTTCTAAAAACAATAGGTAAGAAGTTACATGGATGAGAATAAACACCTCTTTGGCCAAAATGCCAAATTTCGACCCCTAACTCAGAGAGTCCTTGACCGATCTCGTTGAAAAATTGTGTCTGAACTACTATCCAATAGGACTAACCTTGATGCAAATTTCATCCCGATCGGAAGATATCGGTTTCAAAAGTTGTGTCAGTTGACACGAAAACCCCCATATATGTGAATATTTATAGTTTCTACAGAATAAATTTTAACAGTTTCCAACACTACAATTCTATTTCCATTGGAGAAATTTTTTTACAGAAATTCTTTTATGAAAAATATGTAAAAATCTTCACATTTTTCTAAACGAAAAATCCGATAATTATTTTTTCGAAAAAATCTGAGAAGAAGATGTATAAAAAGAAAAGGAAATTATATAAGAATTTCTTTTAGGAGAAATGTCCAAATTTTTCGAATCATAGAATTTTTGAATCTTTTTGTTAGAGTTTTTTTTTCATAGGAAAAAGTTTCGGATCTTTAACAATCTCTATAAATACGAAAGTTTTCTTCAGGGAAAATTTAAGAATTTTCCTATGGAAAAAATATAATAGAATCTGATACTTTTTCTATAGGAATATTGGAATCTGAGATTTTTTCTATTTAAAAAGGTCTCAGAATTTAAGACAATTCCTTAAAAAAAATTTGAGAGAAATGAGATAACGCCTTTACTACAACTGGAAAGTCTTGTTTACTTTTTGTATTGAAAATTTCCAGCTGTAGTAAAATGAGTAAAAAATGGTAGATTGTAGTAAGATAATCAAATAGACCTAATTTATATGGAAATAAAATTAAAAGTCGATTTTAAATTCATTTTATTTTTCATCGGTAAGGCTGAATATTTTTCAAAAAATGACCACGGTAAGTACTAGAGAATTTAATGATCTACAAATCAGTGAAAATTTTATCTTTTTCTATACAACTGCAGCCGACTTCGTGCATAAAAAAAAACATTCCGCAATTGAGTGGCAACCCTGGAAATTCTAGTTGACCAAATTTTGTGCTATAAAATTTTAAAAATATTTAAATACTAGTAGTACTAGTTTATTTTTTAATAAAAAAAAAACAGAATTGAAAAATATGGTGTATTTTTTTGGTTTAAAAATTGCTCAAACGCAGGCTGTTTTTTTTTTTGTTTAATCCCCATTTAATAGGAAATTCTAAGACTTTTTCTATGGGAAAAAAGCCTTAAAATCCCAGAAAAATAATCTCAGATTTTCGTGATAGGAAAAATGTTTCAGAACAAAGACTTTTTCTATAGGAAAAATGTCCCAAAATCTGAGATAATGTCTTAGTTTCTAAAATTATTTCTATTTGAAAAATATTTCAGAATCTGATACTTTTTAGGGAAATGTCGGAGACTCAGACCCTGAGATTTTTTTTTATAGAAAAAAAGTCTTTCTTTTGTAGGAAATATTTATTAAATTATTAAACTTTCAAATATGAAATTTGTCTGAGAAAATCTTTGAGGGTCTTAGACTTTTTCTAAGGAAAAGTGTCTGAGAAATTATAGAATTTAGGGAATTGCCTCAAAAAGTTTTAAAAAGCCATAAAGTCTTTAATTTTACTAAAATCAGATATAGAAAGTATATGATTTTAGAAAAGTTAAAGTCTTTATGCCTTTTTAAAATTTTCTAAACCTAAAAATTTAGGTTCAGAAGGAACGTTTCGGTATCTTAGACTATTTTTGCAGGAAATTAGAAAAAAAAATATTTCTGAACATAAGAATTTTTCTATGAGGAAAAAGTCACTAAATCTGAAAACTTTTCTACACTAAGAATTTTTCAAAGTATAGGATTTTTTTGGTACAAAAATTGGCTGGCATAAAAAACACGAATCAGTCATCAGAAAAGCTTTATCAAATCGCCTTCTCGAGATATAGGCATTTTTTATTTTTTGTGGAAAATGCCCTCAAAACAGACATTTTTAATAAGAGTATGTTAAAGTTATTCATATTTTTTTATGCGAATTCCTAGTAAAATTATGTACATAATTTTTGTAAGAAATCCGGACTCGATACGATCAAGTATACCAACAGGACATTATAAGGAAGTTAAAAAACATTTTTACGAATAAATGTATACAAAAATATGCAGGTTTGGTTTAAAATTTTGACTTATTTTGCAAATATTTCTAGATATACTCAATGTATTTTGGATTTTAACCCCAGGTTCTCTTTTTTGGTATGTTTACTTTACACATCTGCTTCGAACAGGAAGTTTCTTGCAAAATTCGGATACTTATAATGTCCTGATGGTGTCCTTGATCGTATTGGTTACGGATTTCTTGCAAAAGTTGGGTAACTTTATTGGGAATTTGAATAAAAAAATATGAATATTTTTAACATACACTTTTCCAATATTTAAAAAAATTTTCTGTTTGGAGGGCTTGGTCCACAAAAATGAAAATGCCTATATCTCGAGAAGGCGATTTGATACAACTTTTCTGATGACAAATTCGTGTTTAAGAGGCCAAAATACTTTAGAAAATGTACTTTAGAAGTTTGTGCAGAAAAAGTTAATTTTTGTTGAGTAGTGTAATTGTCAAAGTTAATTTTTAAAGTGAAATTAAAAATCCACCTTGGTATTCATTGTAATTTCAAATGTCAATCCAATCTCAACTTCACATAGCGATCACTAGCAAATTTATCGACATTTGGGCAGGACAATGTCTGACGGGGCCTTTTTACCTTTTACAATTGAAATTGAGAGCTTTCTATATAAAATTGGGAAAACTCCAAATAAAATTGAGAATTTATATTTGAAATTGGGAAAATTCCATTTGAAATAAAGATTTTCCATTTGAAATTGAGAATATTTCAAATGAAAGATTCTCAATTTCATTTGAAACTTTTTTTTTAATTTCGTTTGAAATTTTCTCAATTTTATTTCAGTGTTTCTCAATTTCATTTGAAATTTTCCGAATTTCAATTGAAAATATCTCAATTTCTTTTGAAATTGTCACAATTTCAAATGGAAAGTTTTAGTTTCGTTTGAAGTATTCTCAATTTACAACGGAAATTCTCAATTTCAATTGATTTTTTTTTTTAATTTTAATTGTACACTCAAAAAAAAAACTGTTATGTTAGCAAAAAAGCTTGTAAACCAGCGGTCGGCAGAAAGAGAGAATATGAATGCATTGGTATTTGAAAATAAACATGCATGTGTTGGTTTATTTTTCAAACAAAGCGATATTAACCAGCTTGTTGTTGTATTCTTATGCTCTTAGTTGTGAATTTTGTTGACATTCGTGTTGAATACATGTAAATAGCCGAATGTGTTCGGGATCCATGTGCAATTGATGCCGACCACTGTTGTAAACCTACAAGAAAATTTGCTGATTTTGAACCCACAATTTTTTTGGTAAAGTTAGCAAAAATGTTTTGCCGAAAATTAGTTAACTGAGTTTTTTATTTCAACTTATTGTTAGTTAATTTTGAAGACCCCATTGAGGACCCTATTGGGTTCGGACATAGTAGGTCCAGACCCCGATGGCCGTAGTTGGGTTCCTTAAAAATCGTTATAGTTTTTGATCCAACATTTATGTCCGCTTCGCTCTACCTTGCTTAGTTTTTGAGATACGTGATTAAAGGGGAACACTGGGGTTTTGAGAATTAAAAAACTCGATAACTTCAAAAATATTACTCGGAGAGCTTTAGGTTATTTTCTTGTTCTACGTGTTGAGAGCTACAAAAATGATTTTGGACTTTTTGTTGTGTTGGCAATATTTACCGAGATATGAGCATTTTAAAGTTTTCGGGAATGCTAACTTTTTTGGATCCAAAGTTA